>CM031244.1:438965197-439607697 GCA_018340775.1 Taxus wallichiana var. yunnanensis
GGTGGGGTACCATGGTTTAGAAGATGAATCATAAATATTTTCTAATGTTGGCTAGGTGCGCCATAAATTCACAATATGCATTTCAATCATAGTTATTAGGAAAAGGCTTTGATGGATCCAAATTTTGAATAAGAGGTAAATTAATTAGGTTGTATTCAAGAAATTATTGTAGCATTTTTTTGTGGGCTTTGGATTAACTATGTAAAATGTCTACATTGTTACTTTTAGGTAAATATAATGTGTTGTTTGGCTGGTTGTTCTAGTTTTTTTACCACACTATTAGCCTCAAGTTTAGGTTGTAAATTATTATGAATAGTTTTTGAATTATTTGGTTGGAGCTTCTTCTATTAGAGGTAGATGCATTGCCCATATTGAAGCATATTATCCTATAAAAACTTGACATTTATATTCTTAGTTGCACGAAAAATTTCATGAAATGATTGGTATGCGTTGAATATTACTTTTCCTTGGCAAAAACAAGAGATATTTTAGGAAATATGCTTATGCGTTTTATTTCAAGAAACTTGAGTGCCATATCGTGACAAAATTCTTGAATCTAAATATATGTACTTATTAATAACTTATAAAACAACTTTCCTTAGTTGAGAAATTAATGTAAAGGTGACCTTCAAGTCAATGTTCACAAAAAGTGAGAATAAAATCATCGAATAACTAGGTAAAGGTATGCATGAATCCTTGAGGTTACACATATAACCAAGTGAGAACATATATGTATTTAAGGATTCTAGGAAATAAATTGGTTAATAATTGATCTTCATGTGCAAATTACAAACAAGATACATAAAATAACCTAGGGTGGTTGGATAGATCTCATTTCCATTATATAATTTAAATTTTGAAGTGGAAAACCCATCGGGAAGGGGTAAATCATAAGCCAAAGGGTTGAGTGCTATTTAATTTTGAGTAACCTAGTTGCATGGATTTTGATACCCTTAAGAAAATCACTTAATTTTATCTTGTAATTATTGCACATTGTTCATCATAATAATCTTAGAATGGAGAGTAGTAGTGAAATATGTAGGAAAATATATATTAGGTAAGGAAGAAAATTATGAAGTATTGGGAGTAATGGTAGGAATTTGGAAGTAATTGAAGACAATAGGAGGCATGGATGCAAGTTAAATGTAAACATTGGGAGAAGAACAAGATGGAATGGTATTAGATTACATATGAGATATGAACACATGAGAAGGCATAGGAGGTGTCTCAATAGGAAATTGATAATTTGTCGTATTTAAATATCCGTGTAACTTGTAGGTGTAATATTAAATAATAGCTCATTGTCATGTTATTGACCTTGATTTGAATATTCAATATCTTTTATCACACTCAATATACAAACCATTTCCTTGCAACGTGTCAAGATATGTTTTCTAAGATGGAATAAGTTGAGAGAAACCTCTTTCCCTCTACTACTCTAACCTTTGATAGGAATATGCACACCCTTTAAAGTGATTCCATATACAAGGGTATCAAGAGAAGTTAGAATAACTTTACGGTGAACTTGGGTCTTATTAAGAGTAATTATTTTCTTTTTTGTAAAAACCTAGAAGAATCAAGGGATATCTAGACAATTATTCTAATTGAAATTCAACATAATGATTTAAAACGATGCAATTTTGGATCTAATAAACTTAGATGACATGAAATAAATAACATGTTAAGGATATGTGCACAACCAATATCAATCACACATAAAAGAGAAAGGGATAAAATATTGGTAATAAATTTAAATAGATAGGACAATCAACAAGAAGTAAGTAAAGCTACAATGTAACAAGAAAGTGTGGGATTACACAAAGTGAAAACCCTAGGATGATTATTAGATGAGTGGGGTTTATCTAAAGAAAAACCATAAGTATTGCGTGTTTGATATAAACACATGTTTACTAAAAGGCAAACTATAGGTTACATGCAAGATTCAGTTCACCAAAACGTAAGCATGAAAACTAGTTTTAAGTTACAATTATACTTCATTAAGCATGCATAATGTGCAATTAGGTTGGTTTTATAATATATTAATAAATTATACTTAATTATATGATTAAGGGATTTCCATAACATAAGAAATTTGGAAATAATAATGGATGCTACAAAATACTAAATAATTAGGGATTCGTTCATCTATTTGGAGCGCTCGAACATGAGATATATAGATCATGTATTATGGGGGACATAAATGAAACACCCACTTATCCACCGCCCGCTCAACATAATATATGGGCCGACGCAACTCCTCTTCTATCAGCCTTGGTAGTGAGCGAGAACAAACTAGAGTTCCTTAACAATTACTGCAGGGGGCCTATTTGCCCATCGGGGCTCCCATATCTAGATAGGGGCCCTAGGGATTACCAAGAGTTAATTTGGAACCATACCATCTACCTTACTAACAAAGATATAGAGAAATGAGACATAACCATCTACCTAGATAGATATAGATAGGGATCTCCCATAAACCATAGAACTCATCCGAACTCCATTTTGTAGGGTGGGTCTCTAAAGGTATGAAAGATATCCCTCCAAATCATACATTCGAATTTTAGGATAAAAATCAATTTCATGTGAATTTGGAGATAATAGTTAGGGACTAGTGGATAGATAGATCCAGACAAGTAGATAACTTGACCATAAAGAAATAAGATCCACAAAAATGGGATGATCATAAATGTGTTGGTCATGATTTTAAAGGATGAGAAATGTGGCTACTACAAAAGTGGCCTTTTTCGATGAAACACAATATTAGTTTTGTAAATGGGATCACTTGGACCTAGTTGTTGAAAACCTCACACACTTTCTCTTCTTCAATTGTCAATCATCGGGAATATGTTATCCTTCTTCAAAACCTTGATCCTACCTCAACTACTTGAGAAACCTATAAAAATGGGGGATGTTAATGCCCCCTACATTATCCCTCCATTATTATCAAACCCCTCATGAATTTACAAAATTATAATCAATAATTGATGCAAGTAAGAAGTCATTGAAGTGCATGTAAATTTCCCATCTCTTATATTTCAATGGATGCATCAACAACTAGTAGAGGCTAGAATGAATATCTATATGTTTGAATTATATTTTTGGCATGAAGATGCTTTGGGAAAAAAAGGATTTTTCTCTTATATCTTCAATATCCATCTTGTGCGAGACAATACTTCAATGTCAGATTCCTCTCATTCATGGTCCTAAATGCACTAATGCAACTTTGTATTCATAGAATTTTTGGATTCAAATTATGAACTTATTGGTGTGCAAGTTGACATACAATTAATGAGAGTGTTTCACCTAATTCTTAGAGTGTTTCTTTGAATATTGATGAAATAGATAAGGGTAAATGGGCTAGGAGGAATACCTGTTAAAGTTGGTTGAAGGTTGTTGCACGCGTATGACTTCTTGATCCACAACTGATCATGAGAGCTTCCTTTTGGCTAGGAGGAACTACCTAAAATAGAAAACAAGACCACCAAATAGAAGTTAAATAGTATATGCAGTGGACTACCTAGCGTATGCTAGATCCAGGAAGTGTGATACTCCCTAGAAGGTTGTCAATCCACTATTTAAAACAATTCAATGTTAACAATAAATGAAATCCTATTGTAGTTAAAATGATTTAGGTATCTCATTTGACTACAATAAGCAAATTCGTTCACAACAGGCTAAGCTATGATTGAATCTGAAGGTCAAGGTCTCTGTCAGAGTATTGGTACTGGTCAGGGTCTAGTTCTGGGCTGTTTTGGGTATTTGGTGGGGATTTTAGGCTCTATTCTTGGTTTGAGGGTAAAAACACAGAGACTGACGTCGATCTGGTATGACCGATGTCAGTTTAAGTGAACTGGCGTGCAGTTGTTAACTAACGTCGGTATGGTCGGGGTAGAGGAAACTTATCAAAATCTTGATGTGAGGACAGATCTGAGGCTAAATGGAAATGGAGAGGGCAATGACAAGGTCTGTGTAGGTCTTAGGTATACTTAGGGATCTTTAAGAGCTGGGTATGAGTAGTTCAATGGGGTGGTTGAAGGAATGATCAAGTTTGCATGAAGGTGAATGATGGGAGAATGGGAATGTAAGTAGAAACCGATAACATAGGTTACAGAGCCTACTAAAATAACTTGAGTAGATGAATCTTTGGTTAACAAAATACTTACTTGTTGCACGAGCTTGATGGTTGGATGAAGATGATAGGTGATCAAATGGAAGGAATTTGGTGTGGTGATGGCGCTTCCTAGGATGCTCCCGTGAATGCAAATGGCTCTGTGATAGCTTTTGATGCTTTGGCCGTGGATGCTTTGATCCGTGTACGAATGCTCCTTCTACTGCATTAACAACTCTAGTTTCGTCTCTTGCTTTGAAAAATGTGCCAACCTCGAAATAAGGTTGTTTTGGGGAATAAATGGTAACCAGACGGTAGTTCCGGTGACCAACAGGTGGTTTAGGTAATGCTTAGGCATCGGATAGGGTGGGATTTCCTAGGTTTTCTAAAAATGGGCAGATCCCCTTGATTTCTTGGATCTCGTTCGTTTTCTTTCGCGGATTAGAATGGAAGCTTCCTTTCTAACAAAGCGAGAATGTGGTTAGAGGGAATGTAGGCTTTGATTTTTAGGGTTTAGGTAGGTCTTAGTTAGTTATGGCAACATACTAAGAATAGGTCTTAGGGTGAGGTGGCTAGATGAGGTGTACATGTGAGGTGGGTGTGTGGGCATTATCTCAATTAGGATATTTAAATAATAGATATTATGAGATCATGAATTAATTTAATTAAATTAATTAAATTAATATTAGAGTGGGGTGAAAGGGGCCATGGTTAGGTGAGTGTGTTTGAGTTGGTTATTTGTCGAGGGACCAAGGGGAGTGTGACCCAATTTTGGTGTCTATAGAGAGGGTTGACAAGAGTCATAAACCAAGGTATGAATTCAAATTATGGGGCAAAAAGGTCGAACATTGACCAAAAACTTAATAGATACGAAATTGGTTGACCAATTATGCGTTGTACATAACTAGTCATTGCTTAAGACCAAACCAAAAACAGGAAGGAAAGAGACATGAAATAGGGAAAACAAAGAGAGAAAACAAAAACGTATTGGACGAACAAGATCAAAGGGGAAAATTTGTAAAGAACAAAAGGGAAACATGTTAAAGATACAATGAAATAAAGAACAAACATCGACAAAATCCTTACTTGGATAAATAATCGAAAAATACAATAACACTACAACAATTAACTTATTCGAACTAAAATTAGATTTATAAAATTACATATAAAAATATCCCAATTTTTATAAATTATAAATGCCTAAACTTACACCGACTTGATCTCTCATAATAACACATTATATAAAAGTTTCTCAAAATTAATCAATAATTAAATAAATACAATAAATCTATAACCATTAACTAATCATGAACCAAAATTAAGTTTCTAGATATTAATATAGAAATATCCCAATTTATTTACAAATTATAAATACCTAAACTTAAGTTGATCTGAACTCTCATGGTGGCATTTTATGCAAAGATATGCCAACTTGACTATATGCCATAAGGCAGGCCAAAAAGTTACTCTCATATGATGATAAACAAATTCGTGATTCATTATAAAAATACCAATAATTGCAAGATGTTTAAAATATGACATAACATGCACTCATATTATATGGAAAAATGAGGGCCATCCTCCCTCAGAAGAGACAAACATTATATGGAAAATGAGGGGCATCTCTCCCCAGAAGAGACAAACATATATCCCAAACTCACCACCTATTAATTATTTATTAAATTTTTTTAATATATATATAATCCTCCTCTTGTGGACACCACCGTTTCTGCCCCAGATAATGTCCAATAACCTAAACCTACCACAACCTAACAAATGCACAAGAAATCAAATTTTAACATCACCAAAATGACCTTAAACTAACATTTATGAATGTTGACCCCTAACATAGGAAAACATATGGTACTAGTTTCTAATGTAGATATATTCCAAATATAAAAAATTAATTAATAATTGAAATTAAAATTTGTCAACCAAAGACCACAGAAGGGGCTTTCCATAATCTTAAATGATTTCTTTACTTATTTGTTACTTGGGTATTTGTCCTTTTTGTTCTTATTAAAACGACAACTTGCTTTCTTACTTTATTCTTTTTGGTTCGCGATTATTGTTTCATTTGTCTTATTTTTGGGTGTGTATATGGCCATCCTTGTCTCTCTCTTTGCTTCTAGACGGCCATCCTTGTCTAGGGTTGGTGGTTTAGGTTAGGCTTTGAATTTGATAGGCGTCAAACAATTTTTTGTGATCCCTTTGTTGAAAAAGTGCGCTTCATCTTTGTGCACGGAAGTCATTTTTGAACAAATATGAAAGGGAAATGTTAATTCATATATGGAAGCATTTATAATATTGGGGTGATTTTGTATGTCTATCATCCATGCATTCACTATGGATTGGTATGAAATTTCAATCCTCACATGTGGTACCCAATTGTAGACTGAAGAATCTTTTTCTTGGCCATTATGCATATGCATTTCCATTTGTTGAAATGGAATTGAATTGAGAAAAAATGCCCTCCATCTTTGTGTAAGGCCATTAATTTTAGATCTATAATATTATATAAGGAAATGTTAATTCATATATAGAAATATTTATGAGATTTGAGTGATCTTTTACGCATGTCATCTTTGTATTTGGAGTGGATTTGTTTGAGATTTCAATTCTCGCTATTATGGTACCTAATTATAGAATGGAAAATCTATTTCTTTGCCAATATGTACAAGGATATGTAGAAATGGCAATGAATTGAGGAATCGAGAGATCTCACGAGAAGGATCCTTACAAATTTAGGAATATTTATGAGCATGAAAACTTGAGGTATATTGTGTTTGTCGAGACTTTGCCTTTAAACCCTTAAGGCAAAATGGAAAGTTCAAGTTATTAGATCATAAACTCATGATTGGGAATTCTTGTTTAGTGTTAGGATGTTGGCTCTTGGTTATGCTTTCTACTTCGTTGTTATATTTTGTGATTTTCAAATGGGTGACATTTTGAGGGGGGATATTGTGGAGGGTGTACTATGTGGGTGGAGGTGAAGGTGGCATGTGAATCTTCTTTCAAGCTATGAATGACTACATATATTGGTGATGCAATTTTTTTTTGTAAATGACTATGGAAAGTTGTTGTGAAGGTCCACAATTGAGGTTGTAGAGGCCAAAATTAGATCCTTTGTAGATTTGAGGCATTCTATACGGGACCTCTAGTTTTTGTTTGTAGTAGCTTGGAATTTGTAATTTTTATGAAAGTTGTGTTTTTATTTGTCCGGCCACCATAAAAGACTAACTCTTATTATGAGATTTTTTTATATTAATGAAAGGGGTAAGAGAGCATCCAACCCTTTTTATTGATAAAAACAAACATACCACAAGTATTTGACTCCACATTTTTGTTGTTCTAAACATGTAGACATCATGCTCAAAAATATTTTGATATCCCTCCATATATATCATTGACGGGTAAATTTCAAACACAAAAATTATAAGAGACTTGCCATTAAAAATACACATATTTTACATGAAAAAGTGAAAAATGTGTTAATGGCAATAAATTTTAAGAAATATAGATGAGTGATGCTCGGTTGTTTCCTTTTTTACCTCGAGTTGTTTGTTCGATTGTATAACCCTCTTTATTGCTCCATATTTCTCTTTAGGGTAGGGGATATATGATTACACCTGTCTCATTCACGCACACACACACAAAAAAAAACTAGTACAAATATATTAAATAATCTATATGAAAAATTTGAGATAGATATCAATCTAAATCCATCATTTCTACACAAATTTCTTATTGATTGGTGGTCGATAGGTTCAATCTAGCTCAACACTACATTGGCCTTGAAAAAAATTGTTGTTGAAAGGAAAAAACTCCAAACTCCATTGTATGCCCAATATATCAAATTTTAATTCCCTTCTTAAAGCAAAAGGAAAATCTACCTTATGATGATCAAATGGACGTAAAATTTTAGACCATCAATTCATTGTTGATCCACATAGGATGCCTATATGCTTACTAATTACAAATGAAAATTTAAATTCATATTGATTGTATATATGTGTGCGTGTAAGTTTATATGTATATGTATATGTGTACACACACGTGTGTGTGTGTGTGTGTGTGTGTGAATAACATAAAATAAAATGTTTTAGAAATGAAATGTGTGAAATAATTTCCTTGATATTTTGACAACATATAATGTAGAGAGAACATAGTAGATCTCCTTACATAGATAACTCTAGTTAATATAATGATTCTAGTAGGTTCACATTGGGAATAATAAACTATTTATTAAATATTGTAACTAGGTGAAACAATCAATATTGTAGGTTCACCAGCTCATTGGGTATATAGGAAATATATCCACATGGTTCTCTACTTGCATGCTCCTTCTCACTATCACCCTTTGTAGAAAGAACATATTTTGAAGACTTTGTCTCATAGAGCATTCAAATTTTGTGATGTTGAGCATTTAGAACAAGAAATTGAACATTTTAAAATCAAATATTAAAAAAGAACAACTACGGAGGGAAAAACATTACAAGGGCTCTCAAACAAGCGAGAAAAGGGATTATTAGCCATCATAATATTGGGTCTTCATCGAGGATCTAGTGACATTCCTACCTTATATTACATGTGTTTTTAATAAGATTTCTCGAAGCTTGAGACACCACAACATAAAAAACCACTTTTATACCGAAAACCAAGTTGAGGAATGTTATAAAAGTAACTAAAGATGACTTGTAATTGAGTCTTAGGAATAGAGTGTATGAATTAAATATTTGTATCATGGGGTCCCCTACATTGGATAAACATTGGAGGTCCACTAGAATGAGAATTAAGTAACATGTTATAGACATTTTTCTTGAGAAGTATGAGAACTCATGAGGATGCCAAAGTGGTTGCGATAAAGAAATCATTATTACTAGCACAAATCAAGAAAAGTTATTGAGATTAACAAAGCATACTCAAAACTTTAATAGAAATAAAAACTTAGGTTTAAGTCATGCTTTAAGATTTATTGCACCTAGAGGTGTTCTTACAAAGGTGAGACGAGGAGTGTAATGGCTTGCGTTGATTGAAAAACTTTTTATTTGTCGACTAATATTTAATGCTAAAAATAATTTATTTTGTAATGCAGACTCAATGTTTGATACATAAAATAAATATATGATTATGTATTTATACATGGAAATGGAAATGTAAGTTATTTTAAAAGTGTGAAAGATAACAAGTGTGAATTGGTAAATAACTCTGTGGGGATATTACTGCAAGTAAATTCAAGATAATTAGTGTGAATTGTTAAATAACTGCATGGGATATTACTTCAAGTAAATTCAAGATAATTAGTGTGAATTGTTAAATAACTTTCAAGGGGATATTACTTAAAGTAAATTCAAGATAATTAGAGCGGGATTTTAATTGAATGGGTGTGGAAGAAAATTAGTGCCGAATAAATAAGAAGTGTGAATAAGTGTTATATTATTTTTATTTTTAAATACATTTTTACTTTGAGATGTATTTTTACTTTTAGGTAGTTTTATTTTAGTTTTTACTTTTAAATGTATTTTTACTTTTAGATTAGTTTTATTTTAATTTTTACTTTTAGATGTATTTTTATTTTATGTTAGTTTTATTTTAGTTTTTACATTTAGATGTGTTTTATAAATAAATGTTTTATAATTGTAATTAAAATTTAATAAAAAAATTAATAGATATCTTATTTACATCTATCTAAAATACACCAAGAGATATCAATCTTGAGATGCCTATATTAAAATTCCCACATAAGTTAGATAGGCACCTTGAGATTGATATCTCTCGGTATATTTTAAATAGATGTATTAAGATATCTATGCTATTAATTATTAAATTGAAAAATGGCCACTTTACATTATGAAATAACATTTTTACACTTAATTAGTTACAATATTTAATCAATAAAGTAACAACTAGTTTGCATTAATGTGTTTCTCCTAAGACGAACCTTCTCAACACCATTACATTAACTAGAATTATACAAGGAGCTCTATTATATTGCCCCTACATATATTGGTCTTGATGATGGAAAACGAGATGGTCCAAAATGTCAAGTGAAAATATATCACATAGTTATAAAAAAAAATTCATTATTGTGGACTACAAAAATCCTAAGATCTTCAATTTCTATATTTTAATGTGTTTTTTCTTGTTATTTTGAAAACTACAACACCAATGCTCTTGGAAGTATGGAATAGTAATGTTTTGTTATTATTATAATAATAACCAATATGGGTAGTGTGTTTGTTTGATTCAAAAATATATTATGTAACTAGTTCTTCAACCTTATGAGAAAATATTAGTTTTGTGGCATATAACTTGTCAAGAATGTGTAATGTCATGTCATGTCATGCACTCTTATTATTAGGTGGCACATCAAGTTGTGTATCTTACACTTTACACTTATGAGATGCATATTTTCATTGACGATTCTATTATATGTAGGAGCACTAATGATGATGCATTTTTATGTCTCCATTATAGTACCATAGATATGGAAAGTGAGTTTACATCAATAAATGCATTAACTAAATATAACACAAATTAACCAAGGTTTAACTTGGATAAAAAGAGAAAGTTTAACTTGATTGATTACATATTGACTACTATTTAGATAATAAGAAAACATAAAATAATTTAAGTGTTAGACGTAATTAGGGTATGTAGGATAATACCCAATTCCCCTTGAACGGAGAGAATCATAAGTAGTAGACACCGTGAAATATGTCTATGTAGTAAGATTAATTGAACCTAAAAAATTAGAGTCGTACTACTAACTTGATCAATTTCATACAAAGTAAGGCAATGTAACATCTTATTCCATATTAAATATAGAAATGACACCATCAATTACAATAAAAATTGATTTTGCGGTCTGCAATAAAGCTGGTTATGTTCTTTGAAATCCTCCTCACTTTTCATGGTTTTGTTACATATCACTAAGAAATTGTTATCCTTCTGAAAACCTTAATATAGCTTCAACACCTTGTAAAATAATAAAAAATGAGGTCTGGGTTTAGGGACATGTTTTATCAAACCCCTTTGAGGAAAATTATTGAAATCAATAATCGATACAATTCATTAAGCAATATGGTTTATGCAAGTATCCCAACCATGATCTTTTCAAATAGATCCAACAAGTAGCAAATGTTCTATGTTTTCTAAATGATTTATTTTTTTTTTGGCACAAGGATTGTTTAGAAATAGAATATATTATTTACTCTTACAATTTCAATATGATTCACTTGTGATATTTCGTGTCCTTAAATGCACTAATGCACATTTACATTTATAGATTTCTTTAATTCAAATTAGGATATTATTGACATGCAAAATATCACATAATGAGAGGAAAAACTAACAAATAGGATAAAAATGTTGAGAAACCCAAGTATAGGGAAAAATGGACCTACTAAAATAAATAGAAATTTATGTATAAAATACAAAACTAGAACTACTAGTTTTGTATAATACATAATTGGTTCAACATGCTCATACAACAACATGACACACTATTTTGACATTCCATGAGCATCATAGTCGCATAAGGAAAAAAGTAGTATTTTTGGTGTTTTGAGTTGATTCACATTATTTTGAATGGTTCAAGATAAATAGATAGTCGGAGTTTTAGAGATGACCAAGGTGACGAGATAAACAAGGGGAAATGGAAGTACAATGGGTCAACCAATTAAGAACAAATAGTTTAAAATCATAAGATAGAGTTGTAAGAAATAATGAAAAGTAGAAAGTGTAGAAATTCATGTGCAACATAGCATGTCAAAATTAAAAAAAAATAGCCCATGCCAATAAGACCCTAATTTGGACAAGTAATCATTTAATACATAAATATACTAGTACCATAAGAAATAACTTGTCCCATGCCAAAATTATGTGTTTACATAATTCTCCATTTTTATGTGTGCGAATGCAAACATATTATGTAGAACAAATAAGCATGTACTTGAGAACTTTTATTGCAGTCACCTCACCAACTACGATATTTATCAAAGATACGTAGAGAATAATAACAAGATGAAAGTAAAAAGAAAGAGAGATCAATTGATCTCCATAGTGGAGGGTTAAGAATATCTTGGGTCTAACATATGTCCACGATTTTGGAAACATGTGTTCCTATCAAAATATAAAAACATACATAAGTGAGCCAATGAAAACATATGTAAACCCACAAATAAGACTCCTTTGTGAAATCATGCTCTATAATTTGTGTTGTATATAAATCTAGTCTAAGTGTGCATCAATGTGAGACCAATTAAATTTTTTTGAGTTGTATCTTGTGATTGCTTGAGTATAAGGAAACCGAAAAATTGTTGTGTATCATATTTAATAAAATATGATACAAATTTATGTATAAAATAAATAGAAATTTATGTATAAAATACAAAACTAGAACTACTAGTTTCGTATAATACATAATTGGTTCAACATGCTCATAACAACATGACACACTATTTTGACATTCCACGAGCATCATAGTCGCATAAGGAAAAAAGTAGTATTTTTGGTGTTTTGAGTTGATTCACATTATTTTGAATGGTTCAAGATAAATAGAAAGTCAGGTTGTAGAGATGACCAAGGTGATTTGAGATAAACAAGGGGAAAGGGAAGTACAATGGGTCAACCAATTAAGAACAAATAGTTTAAAATCATAAGATAGAGTTGTAAGAAATAATGAAAAGTAGAAAGTGTAGAAATTCATGTGCAACATAGCATGTCAAAATTAAAAAAAAATAGCCCATGCCAATAAGACCCTAATTTGGACAAGTAATCATTTAATACATAAATATACTAGTACCATAAGAAATAACTTGTCCCATGCCAAAATTATGTGTTTACATAATTCTCCATTTTTATGTGTGCAAATGCATATATATCACGTAGAACAAATAAGCATGTACTTGAGAACTTTTTATTGCGGTCACCTCACCAACTACCGATATTTATTAAAGATATGTAGAGAATAATAACAAGATGAAAGTAAAAGAAAGAGAGATCAATTGATCTCCATAGTGGAGGGTTAAGAATATATCTGGTTCTAACATATGTCCACCGGATTTTGGAAACATGTGT
Source organism: Taxus wallichiana var. yunnanensis (assembly GCA_018340775.1). NCBI lineage: Eukaryota > Viridiplantae > Streptophyta > Pinopsida > Cupressales > Taxaceae > Taxus > Taxus wallichiana. The sequence continues at coordinate 438,978,387 of CM031244.1, forward strand.
TCTATCAAAATATAAAAACATATATAAGTGAGCCAATGAAAACATATGTAAACCCACAAATAAGACTCCTTTGTGAAATCATGCTCTATAATTTGTGTTGTATATAAATCTAGTCTAAGTGTGCATCAATGTGAGACCAATTAAAATTTTTTTGAGTTGTATCTTGTGATTGCTTGTGTATAAGGAAACCGAAAAAATTGTTGTGTATCATATTTAATAACAAAATTGTATTTAGATAATTAAGATATTAAGTTAAACGTATGTTATAATTTAGAATAGTAAATACATCAAACATTCAAATTTTGGCTAGAGTGAAAACACTAATACTCACAATAAACACAAAAAAATTGAGATGATGTCATTCACAAAGAGGGAGTTTACATATATAGTTTAATGATCTCCTATAAAGGAGTCAACACTTATCAACTTCAACCACTCATATCTAATAATAATGTGAATTACAACTCATCCAAATTCACATTCTAACTATATAATGTAACATTTCCAAGAATATCTCTCACACCTCACACATTATTAACTAACTATTACAACACAATATCTATATGAGTTGTTATTACAACTCATCACACCACATACAAACACAATAACATGTGAACATGAACATTAAATTCCTAACGTTCTTCCTTAGTGTGCACATGGGAGAAGATAATCATATTATGAAGTCAACAATTTTTTCGAAAACATCACTTAGACAAGGTAAAACTCCATCAAGTTGTCTCTTTACCCTTGTAAAGGCATACTTGCAAGCCAAAATTGTGGGTCATTCTTGTTCATCGGGGTCCCAAATTTGAATCCCCAAGATTCCTAGAGCTCATAGCTATCTCTGGACAACAATCCCTTTTGAGTTTAACTCGAAATATTCTCCCGCCCACCAAAATAAAGATGATTGAAAATATACTACTCTCGAAATGTCACTACGGGGGTTTATTCTACACACCACAAAAATGAAAATATAAAAAAATAGTAATAATGTCCTTGTTGTCTTCATATGTAGCCACTAATATATATCATTGACACTCTAATTATGAATGGTATGAGACGATCTTTGATGCCATCTAATGATTATGCTTAGTGTTTAATCATTTTACTGCAACTAGTTTATCACTAATGTAGTTTTATGGCCCCATCAGTAGTAATTAGAAAGAGGACATTTAACCTCCAATCTCTATTACCTCAATCCTCCATAATGTCATTGCTTTCCTAGCTAAATGTATTTATGAGGCTTATATATAAATCCCCCTCAAGACTTAATACTCGAGAGAATACATGCATAAGACCTTTAGAAAAAACTTTGTGACATTTTTGATAACACAATACTACTGTACTTTGATTCACGACACACTTATTAAAAATATGACTACAACGAATATTGCCAAAGAGAATGTTTCTCGTACAAGAATTATGGGCTTTTAAATTTTTTGACCGACAATAATAATATATACCTAAGTCACATCGATTTAAAAAGGTGGAATTGAGAGCTTATTAATCTCCAGACATATAAACACAATAAATAGCTGTGATTAAACAAAAACATTAAAAAACTAAACTCTCAAGACTTAACAAAAATACACATTTATAGGACCACGTGGTAATGAACATTACAAACAATTCACAAACCAACAGAACCTAATGATCCTTAATAAACACATTAGAACTTTATAACAAACAAAATGCCAAACCGAGTTTTTACGAGCACAAAGTTTTCATGCAGGAAAGAAAGGACCATTTCAAAGCAATTTACAAATATACAAATACACTCGATGAGTTTAACATTTGGATGAGGATTAGCTAATGACGAGTTTGGAAGAGATTTAACATTTGGGTGAGGATTAACCAAAATTCCATTCACCCAACGCCTTTTATCTTCTTATTATGCCCATACCAGATCCATACTGTTTTATGCTACTCACAAAATCACACTTATACTTCCTCAAAAACACTTCTAAGATGACTGATACCCTACATTCTTTTAAAAAAATCATACATTTGGGCAGTAATGGAAGTCTTAGTTCTTCCCCTTGAACAACTTCAAGATTTAATGTCTTGTAACTTACCTGATTTGATGTCAAATGTATATTTTGGCTAGAGTGTAAAAATGAATACTCACAACAAATATCAATTTTATTGATATGATATTATTCACACAAAGAGAGGTTACACATATAGTGTAATGATTCCCTAGAAAGAACCGCTCATATCTAATAATAACGCGAGTTACAATTCATACGTAATCACACTCTAACTATAAAATGTAACATTTCCAAGAATCTCTCTCATACCGAGCACACATTATTAATTAACTAATTATTACAACACAATATCTATATGAGTTTTTATTGCAACTCATCACACCACGTAAAAGTATTAACATGTGAGAACTAACATGATATTCCTAATAAAGTACAAAATCCTAAATTATTCCATGAGTTACAATTCGATCAACACAACTTCTAAAAAATAGAATATGGAAAGACTAAGTTTAGGATTTACAAATATATTCGTTCTACAAGGTTTAGAGATGTGACATTGATATGAAATGGGTATTTCTGTTGTGTATAGTGTCACAAAGATGTTTGTAAATATTGAAATTATAGAAATGAGCTATGCATAGATTCACATATGTCAAATATGTTTACTCGACGACTCCATCCTAGAAAAGTTGATTTTGTCTTCTATTATTGTGATTTGTAACTAAATTATGTCACATGGTACAACCATTTCTCTGGATTCGGGATACGTTCTTAAAATTACATGATTGCACTTACAAATTACTTCTCCTTGTGTTAAAATCCTTGCTTATCACTTTGTGACAAAGAAAATGGGGTTAGTCTAATAAGATGGATTGAACTCGACAATCCACTAAGTCAAAAGGGTCTTTGGATTATGTAGTTCTCCTTCTATTGTAAGTGTGAAAGTGTGCATAAATATGTAATTTTGCAAGCCCTAATAAGGCCTTCAACACTTGGAAATGAACTTTCGCTTCAACATGAGACAATTTAGGGTAGTAAATAATAATATATCTAGATTTAGTGTTTTTTATTTTCTCGAAAAAATTTATGCTTCAATGATTAGGGACCAAAAGTAATTCTTAGAGTGTGCTCAAATAATATATCCTTAGATTCCCTTAATAGGTTAGGTGATTCAACCCTAAAAAATAAATAAATAGAATAAGAGGGGGTGATGTACTTATTAATTAATAAACATTAACACAAAAATTAGAATATACTCTCACTAGAAATTGACAAGATCAAACATGAAAATGGTTCTTTAAAACAAAAAGAAGTAGATTTGAACTACCACCGTAGAGTATCTATACAAACTAGAAATTACCGAAAAGTGTTATGTTTCTAGAATTGGAGTGTAATGCTAAGTAGGTATGAAATTGTCTTGTAGGTATCAAAGTTCTAGATGGTTTAGTCCTTTTCAAAAACAGTTTTATATGATGATGCAATGGTTCTCTACAACTTTTTGTGTGTATACGACTAACTATGATGACCTTCACATTGAAACCTTATGTGTCACACATTTATGAAATCCTTTATATTATATGCAAAAATTTAAACCATAATAATGGGTAAGAGACCCCATAAAAAGGTTAGTGGTTGGGTTGAAGTGAAATTCGTGCACCAACTATGTTGGCATTGATTTGAAGAGGCCTCAAATTACACGTAGTTCTCCACCTAGCATGTGATATATATATGGATACAAATAGTTTAACAAAATTACCTCTTGTAAATGAAGAAAAAGGATTTACGTGCTTAGTTTGACTTGTCTTTGAAGGTATCTAGATTGAGAAGCATGACTCTTGTATCGGGTTGGGAGCACTTTAGACCCATGTGGGGTTGTTCTATATTGTGATACTCCTTGAGATGGATTCATGAGATCTTGGAATATATTTTGAAATGAGTGCTATTGAAAGTGTTATTTGAGGTTTATAGGTGGATTACACATTTTTTCATAAGAATTCATATGTTTAGTTTTATATTAAGGCTAACCTATGGGATATGAAATGACTTAGAAAAAATATATTGTTGGCATAAGTGAGTTAGTGTTGTGATTGATGTAAAATGTGTATGCACATTAATGACAAAGGTGTATGAGGTCTAAAGGAAGTGTGTTATGATGATTACATGGTCAAACATGTTGTGTAATGGTTGTAGAAATAATGAGACTTGCTTAGTCAAGATGGTCTAATCAGGTGGCCTAGTCTGCATGGGTGATAGAGCATGATGGTTTGAGATGCATTATGGCTTGAGGATCATGGTAGAAGCATGGAGAGCATGAGGAGAGTGTCTTGAGACACTCATGAGAGCTTCAAAGTGTAGGTACAGGTTGAGGACATAGTTTGGTGCTCATCTATACCTTGTCTAGGTGCTTGGAGGTGTAGACATAAAATTACGCACTTTGGGTAATTATCTAGTCCGATTGAGTACTATTATTCATATGATTCTTAAGTAAGGAAAGTACTAATTAACCCATGTCTTTGGCCACTTTGCTTTACTTTCATTCTTTTGCTTGAGTCTTACACCCTTATTTACCCAGTCTTCCTTTTTACTCTTGAAATTTTTCATCCGGACTCTAGTGCTTAATTAAGACGCCAACATCGGGTGCCCTCGTCCCCTCACGGGTGCTCCTGTCCCCATTGTACTTTAATCACAATTTTTGGGTCCTTTCTAGCTGTTTGAGCATCTTATATTTTTGGTAGTCGACCTTTTTGGGGTTAATTACGAAATTCAAGTGAAGGAATCATATAAATATAAAGCTATGTGATCATAATAAAGGACCAAGCACTAAGCACTATCTATCACCACCTAAGGTTGCATTCATCAAGGCATCTAAAAACACCATTGCATCCTTTTAGCTCCATCACAAGGGACACAAGGGCTAGTTTTCTACATCACACTTCATATGAGGTAAGTTCATTATATTCCATGCACACATTTACTACATTTTACATTTAGCTACTTGCTCGCTATCCAAGTGTGAAACGCACAAGATAAACCTAGGGCACAATTCCGCACACACACACACACAAAACTACATTGGGTCTAAGATGTAGTGCAATGTTTAGTTGTAAGTTTACCATTGTGACAACTGAGGACAGTTTGACCCCTCATTTTACATCTTTATTTTTAGGATTTGATGTTTATTTGAGGGTTTTGCAGGTCTATTCTTTATTGTAGGTTTCAGGTGACCTCAATGATCTTGGTGTGACCTTAGAGTGATTAAAAAGCGACAAAAGGAAAACATCTTGCAACACCTCATAGGATTTTTTTTTTGAGCATTTATGTAGACCCATGCGCCTAGAGACAGTCTAGGAACCCACGGGCGCCCCTATCCCTCTCCAGGGTGCCCGAGCCAGGCCATCTCTCTAGGTCTACATTTTCTAGGGCTTCTTTGTGATGCTTCTTCTTTCATGTTCAACCAAATCGAGCTTTGATCCAGCCCGGATCTCACTGCGAATCAACTAAGGATTTTTACCCTCCCTTTGTTGTTAGGGTTTCATTATTTATTGCTTAGTTGTTTGGTATAAATCTTGTATTTCATCATTATTCATTTATTTCCACTACAACATTTAGATTAGGCATTATAATTTACATTTTAGCTTAATCATTTTGGTGAACCCGTCTCAGTTGAATACACTTGGATCCTCATCTTTCTTCTATCATGGGTCATAAAGTTCCTCAAATTCCTTTGTTTGATTTACTTAAAATGCATCCCGACTGCCAGGTTGTTTCTACAAAAATCCTTAGACTCCATGTGTCTTCCTAAAGATACGTTGCCACACAAAATAAGTCCTATTTTCCATCATCTATCTGATGACCCTAGCCTTCGTGATCCTCCATCCAATCAACCCATATTGGAGTCAATTCAAGATTTGCATTCTTTATTTTATGACAAATTTCAGGCTATGGAATCCACGATTACATCTCTTAAATATGAAATCCAACATCTTAAGGACGCTTCTCAGGCTCATGTTTGTTCTCCTTCTACATCTCATCTTCACTCTCTTCTACATGTGCTCATATTAGTGAACCTCAAATCTTTCCATTATCAATGCCTCTCATGTTTGATCGCAATGCTAAGCAATAAGATATTATTCGTAGTTCATCACTCATCAATTAATTAGCTTGCCATATACTCATTTCTATCCTCCCTATCAACTTGAAAAATATCATGTTCTTCCATATTGCAATTATCATCGAATCAATGTACATAACGACAATGACTATTATGATTTACACCAAAGAATCAAGCATATTGAGTGTCAAGGGTTTCTCTCATTCGTTGCACAACATTATGTTGCATGCCCATCTACAAATGCTACATCCAAATGGGATCCTAAATATACTCCTTCTATGTCTAATGAGCATCATGCTATCACTTCTAAGGTGCCTTCTTCATCCAGTCAAGTGCCACCTATTCAATCCACTCAACCTCCTCTTAAGGATGGTCCCACTCCTCTCAAGTTATCTGTGACATTACCAAGTCAAACTAAGAAATCACCTCTCAAGGTTCATTCTCCATCACCTCCTCCTGCTAAGTCATCTACAATATTACCAAGTCAATCTAAGCAACCTCCTCTAAAACTCAGTTCAACTTGGCCTCCACTCAAGTCTTCCACAACATCATCAAATGAGCCACCATCATGTAAGGTACCTCCCAATATCCAGTTCTGCAACCAATAAATTTTTTCAAAGCAACTACTCCTTCGCTAGTCATGACACATTTCAAACGTTTCCACCGTTGCATGGTCCTAATGTTACTTCCACCGCTCCACAACCACTTAATCTCTGGTAGGTGACTTTTCTCACCTCATTACCCTATGACGCACTCTTGTGCTATGGTTCACACTTGACTGTTGAGGGAATATTATACACATGAACCTCACACACTGCACAAAAGACACTACACATTACACATCTTCACACATCATGCACTTTTGTACATATACATTATCCTCATCTTCCATCCACTATGCATCATCCTCACCTAGTGCTTTGTACAACCATACATTGTACACATTCTACACACTACATTATTATACATTTTTATGATCTACACATCTTACATTACACATTGCACATTCTCTATCACACATTACACACTTTACATGTCACATACTTACAACATCTTCTCATCACCACATCTACTACATATATTACACATTTTACTCATCTTCTTCTATGTGTTGCACTCACTACCCTATGACACACTCTTGTCTAATGGTTTATACTGATCGCTAAGGGTCGAAATCAAAATTTAACCTCGCCTCATCACACTTATATCATTCCACACTTTGATCCTCCTAATTAATCAATCGACCTTTTTATCACACTATGCGACATTCCTAGCTAGTGCCTTCTTCACACATATCGTGATATACGCTTTATGCTAAATCATCACCCCTTTCTCACTTTCCTATTCATACATTTCGTGATATACATCTTATGCTACATCATCAAAATTGATAACATCTTATCCATACATCTCGTGATATATGCTTTGTGCTACATCATCATGTTTTCTACCATCATTACGTTCATCTATTTTGTGATATACACCTTGTACTACATCATCATGCGTATTAGCATTTTACTTAGCCATTTAGTGATATACACTTTAGGCTAAATAATCACACATTCAAAATACATCATCCCTATGTCACATACAATATCATCAACACATTACCATTCCACAATCATCAACCCATTTCTACATACAACAAATCACTCAAACCATTTCCCGATGACACACTCTCATTTATAGTTCATTCTTGACTACCGAGGGGGCATAAACAAATTAACCTCATTACATACATACACATCCATTCGGGGAAAGTGTGATGTTCCTATCACTCTTTGTGCATTCCATTCCATCCACTCCATAGAATGTTACATATCTTGGTTGCATTTACTCTTGCTTACATTTACTTGTTACATGTTCATCTTATTACACATGCTAGATAGATATCTTGTATGCCATTATCTTTATCACACACACATACACGTTCAATTTCCTTTCTAGTTATGATTACAAATTATACTGAGTCCATTACACACAGTATGGATGTTTGGTGTAGTACATGTTACCGAGTCCCACAAAGGCTCTGGGGTCATCCACTTTCATATACTATAGGTGATATTGTTTAATTTTGTTTCATAACACATCACTTTATCAGATTATACATGCCTTGACATAATTTTTATCTTTATAACATGCTAATGGGTGATTCATGTGTAGCATTTATTTTACAGGATTATTTGTTTCCACGGTTATCTACTACACTTTGTTTAATTTTTCTTGTCATTGTATTGTCCAAATTTCTCGTTTGTTAATCAAATAAATGCACTAGCTACCAAAGAAATTAGCAACTCGTAAAGGAATAAGGGTTTACGTTACCTTCGATGTGATACGGGCATTAAATGATGGATCTTCACTACGAGACATACAAATAAGATAGGCTAAAAACAAGATTTTTATTAGATAAATATATTCAAAAGCTCTTGAACTATGCAGATCCAAGAAGATTTTGAATTCCTTGGTGGATGTCAACCCCCGTTTGTTTAGAAATGATGAAATAAAAAAGTATTGTAAATAACATGCGAAATAACATCAATATTGAATTTGGAAACTCATTAAGATGGATTTAAATATGCCTTGATTAAAATGAATGTAAAATAAGTGTAACTGGCACGGGTCAATGGTGACCCAAAGCGTGTGTAAAGGTAGGTTGATGGCAAACTATGAGGATGGATTTGAAGCATGTGAATGAAATATGCAAACTTGCAAGGTCCGAGAGTGATCCAAAGCCGATAAGAAATTGTAACTACTTTTAGAGGATCTGTAGGAAAAAAGTAGAAGTAGGAAGGTAGGATAAAGGATTAAAAAAGTAGTTGGGATAGATTATTGGATAAACATATCCCTAGTTGATGGTGACCAAGGGGTATTGGTGACGATCAGTGTGTAGCGAGGAAAATGCAAAGCCAAGGATGATAAGATGAAAATGATGACCTGTAAGTAAAAGGAGCTGTGGGAGAGTGTTTTAAGTGTTTCCAAAGATGCTATGTACCTACAAGATGTTAGAAGCAAAGCATATACGATAGTATGATAAAGATACAAAAATAGATATGATAATGATAATAAGATATCACGAATGATGATCGTGAGCGATGCAAGCATCTTTGAAGGGATGTCAAGAGGTCATGGATGTCTCAAGACGCTTTCGAAATGAGGAGGGATACATGCATCTGATTTCTACTTGATTGATTGATTTTCGATGCATAATGGAAAGAAAACACTCATTTTAAAGAGGGTCGACGAGAGACCTAAGGTTGGGTCGCCACCGATCACGGGGAAAGTTTCGATGGGCATGATTTTCTAATTTTGATGGGATGTTTTTTTTTTAAAGGATTGGTCGAATGCTTTAAAGCATGTAGGTGGGATTAAGTTTCTTGGGGATGAATTTAAGTTAGTTAGGGCATAAAAATAGATAGGGTAAAAGCTAGAAAAACAAGGTGATGTGTGTGTAGGATAAAAGCATCCTAATTAGAAGGTTGGTTAGGGAAATGAGACAATGATTAATTAATTAACATGAATTAATTAATTAATAAAGATATGATAATTGGGCATGTGAAATATTAAAAATGATTAATTAATTAATAAGGATTTGGATGGAAATTTAATTAAATAAGGGGGATGATTGAATAAATGATTAAATACGCGCACATGAAAAAATGAAGGCACAAATACCAATTTTAGGTGTCTACATTTTGCCCCTTTTTGTTAAGTGGCTTTGGCTAGCAAGCCATGAGACAAAAACAAGAAGAATTGGATGAGGATAAAGGATTGATGATGAGCTCCCCTCAAACGGGGATCGATGAAACCAAGGGAAATCGATGACGCGTTTGAAAAAGGTAAATGATGAAGGGAAGGTGGGTGATGAAAATATGGGTGAAAGCATAACCAAGGAAAGATGCCCTAGGAAAAAGGATCACAATAATGATGGAAAAATATGGCGGTGACTCCAATATCACATTGGTAGGGGACAATTACGGTCTCAATGGAGACAAACAACAACGTTCTATAGACCAGTGAGTGGGTGAAGATCACTACAGTATGGATGTAGGTCGGGATGACCAACGGGTCATAAACAAGTCATCAAAATATGCACAACTATATGTAAAAGTATGTGAAATCCTTCGTACATGAGGAATTGAGTGAATAGGTATGTGTCCACAAGGGATGAGGATGAATGATATGGTGCCCAATGGGACATGAAAAATGGTCGAGAAGGAAAAATGAAAAAGTGAGTGATGAAGTAATATGTCCCAAAGGGGGAGAGCATGGCCACAAAGGTGAAAAGGAAAAGTAAAAATATGCCCCAAGTGGGGAAAGGTATGGCTGCAAAGGAAAAAAAGGAAAAGTATGCCCCAAGAGGGGAAAACATGGCCACAAAGGTGGACTTTGATGAAAAATAATGGTGCCCCAAGGATGAGCACGAATATGGCCACAATAGTGGACTTGATATAATGAATGTAATGCCCAAATGAGAAGATGAGTATGGCCTCGAAAGAGGACTTTGTGCGTGGATTGGATAGGATTATAAAATAAAATGCCCAATAGAGGAGTGATTATAGCCACGAAAGGTGGAATTAGGGAATAAATATGATTAACATGCTCGAAGGAAAAAGAGATGGCCATGAATGTGGACTTGAAGAGTATGTATGCCCAAAGGAAGAGTGATTATGGCCACGAAAGGTGGATTTAGGGAATATGTATGCCGGAGGAAGAAATAGTTGAAAATGTTGTATGAAAATGCCCAAAGGGGAAAATATAAATGACCATAAATGTGGAATTAAGGTCAATAAGAGATGATTCCCTAGAAAGGGATGCAAGAAAGAAGGAAAAAACCCAAAATGGTTGGTGCTAAGGCCAGATTGACGGTGGATCGAGGCCAATCAATAGCAACTCTGCAAGGGGTCGGCGGCGACCATGTGTTGGTGGGCTATGTAAGACTAATGGTTAGACGATAATTCTCATTTTCACATGTGAAGTTGTGAAGAGAGAGAGTGGAGTGAGAAAAGAGATATCGAGGTAATGGATGATGCTACTGACCATGAGGAAATGCTAGAGGGTGTGGAGGATGGTGAGTAGATAAAATCATGCTTGGTTTTTGATTTAATTTAATGTTTTATTTATTTATTTTTACATTTTTTTGTAAAAAGTGGATGATGCCAGGGGCGGTTGGTGGTGACCCAAATGGGTCGACGTCGACCCAACTATTAGGTAGCTTGACCGACCCTAAGATGCGTTGAACTAACACTGGTGGTCTTGCCACTAAGATTAGATTGGTTAGATTAGGGTTTCGATTGAAATTTGGATGAAACTTTGGATGGATTTTGGATGAGAGGTATAATGTATATATGTTCTATTTGTGATTACAGGCTAGAGAGACCTTATATTTAAGAGATTGGGTACTAACTCTATACGAGTAGATTAGAGGGGATGTGACAAATGCTGAGTGGGACCATCTATTTGCAATTGGATTAGGTGGATTTAGACATTATCAGAGGATCCCACGGGATGTGGGGCTTATGATTACTTTGGTTGAGAGGTGGGATAGGAAACATGTACATTCTGGTTTAGGACAGGGGAGATGACTATCACCCTAGAGGATGTGTATCATATTCTCGAGCTTCACGAGACAGGGGAAGCAGATAGCTCCCATTACTAGTGATGACAGATTAGCAGTTTTGATGTGGCTATTTGGAGCCGATGCACCCCTTATCATATTTTTTAGGGGCATTTTCTTATGAGCAGAGATATGAGGTTGGGGTGGCCCGCAACCGATTGATTTTCATGGTTATGATGGAAATGTCCTACTATGCTTTGTTGGACTTGGGAGGATCTTGATTTCTTTGGGTGTTGACTAGTGTAGTAGCCGATATTATTGATCACTATAATGTATTTTCATTGGGACCACACTTTGTTGGCTCAGGTTTACCATGAGCTATCTAGATATAGGGTAGGTAGGAGGTTAGGGTTGGATGTAGGCTTCTTGCTTCACTACTGGGCCTACGAGCATATTGATGTGATTAGGCCACTAGGGATTCTATGGGTCGCTAGGAGACCATATTCAGTTAGAGGTTGGATTTCTGAGATGGAGGGATGATCAGGCCTTTGGAGATAGGGGCAAGAGAGGGGTGGATTGGTATGTAGATTGGATTATAGAGATGGATGTTGATTAGGTTAGATGGTGGCCATATTGATATTTCCCTGCCCGGCTTAGTGTAGATGCGAAGATAGTGGAGATGAGGAGGATAAGATGGGTGTAGGGTAGGCAGTGGAGATGATAGAGGTCGTTCGGTTTTGACAGGTGAGACAACAATTTGGAGTCGTCTAGTTAGTGCCTCATGATCGATTTATACAGGAGGAAGGAGCCTGGACAAAGAGCTTCCGAGTCCTACTATAGAAGACCCATTAGAGGAGGAGGCTATGCCATGGGATGATGACGACGATGTGGGAGTAGGAGCATGATACTATGATTGGTACAAAGAATCATGGGAATCTTGGGTGGTTGAGGAGGGAGGAGAGGAGGAGATAGAGGATATGGAGGTTGAGATTAAGGTGGTTCCAGGAGGCGGTGGAGATGAAGTAGGAGAGGCTGTAGAGGTGGCACACTTGCATGTTGAGTTGGATAAGATGAGAGTATAGAAGGATACAACCTTGCAACAGAGGGATGTGGTCACTCAGGAGAGAGACCAAATTATTTAGGAGAGGGACCATTATCGCCGACAGAGGGAGGCCTACAGGCCCATTTTGAGATTTGGCTACTATCGTAGCGACAGATTTGGCCAGTGGTGTTCAGGAAGCACCGTAGGGATAAAGGAAGATGAAGCCCCTTGAAATGATTGGGATGGATAGGTACTTAGCGTTAGCCATTGAGGCTAAATATTATGAGGACATTGTGATCCATAGGCTACCTTGGGCCGAGATATTGGGAGCATTTCCAGAGGCAAGATGATAGGTGGATCGGGCAATCGAGGAGTACATCAAGTGTAGATCATCCACGGTGAGAGGAGGGAGACCAAGAGGGTGGCGATCATGGATAGGGTTCAGGTTTTGTACCTTCCCTAGAGGGAGAGGATTGAGGGCCTCAGACATTAAATTTATAGATTTCGATAGTATTTCTGCTTTAAGGGAACCCCCTAGAGGGCCATGATGTATTGATAAACATTTTGATTATATATGATATATGATTTTTTGTGGATTATCTTGTGTTCATTATGTGATGTGATGGATCTTAATTTTATGTGATGATGATTTTAGATTATATGTTTGTTTTATATTTGATGATGATGGTGAAATAGATGTATGATTAGATGTTTATTTGGATGTGCATGTGTATGGATGATGATATAAATGTGTGATGTGGTAACATGTTTTGTGAATAAATTTGATCATGATGATTAGAATGTAAATGGGTAAGATGTGATGGAAACTAATTGAAAATGAATGTGATTAATGATAAATGTAATTTTAGATAAATGTGTTGTAAGATAGATAGATAACATATAGGTGATTGAGATGAAGAGAGACATGATAGGATTAGGAAAAATATGCCTCGTAATGGTGGCGACCTATAGGTGAGAACAACACTATGAGGAAAATATGCCTCAAACATGCATTGGAGGTAAACAAAAAGGGATCCAAGTAGCGCAAGGCACATGCGACCAAAGAAGATGCTAGAAAATAACCAACAATAGTTAGTAATTTTAAAGATCATAAGGAAACAATGGATAAGATAATATCATAAACCTAATTTTGAAATGCCAAAGGATTTTGAGATGTGCTTGTACGAGAGGAAAGAGGGTTCTCCAAAACTAGTGTTCCCTAAACTATGCCCCTGACTTTGGGAAAGGGGAAAGAGAAAGATGATCAATGTGGGAAGATTTCTTAGGATCTTTGATAAAATGGAAGGTTGATCAATGTGGGAAGCCTTGAATTCCATGAGGAGTATCCATCCTTCGAGGGTATGGTATAATTTATACAATATATAGATGGAAAGAATAAATGATAGTTGTCCTTCGAGGGATCAATCTATTTACTTGACTTTCATTTTCTTTCATGCTTTTGATTTTTTTGGATGAACAAGTGTCTTCTTGAGGATCGATCTATTTCGATAATTTTTATTTTTGATTTAAGCATCCATGATTTTTGTTTTACATGGAGAAGTGCTTGGAATAACTAAGTAGACCACTTAGGAGGAGGTAAAGAGTATACACGAGACACCCTAGACCCTTTGCATGGTTCTAATAGGTAAATAAGAAGGTGATGGATATGATGATCATAAAGTTCTCACCAAAGGGGAGAACCTATCCATAAGGAATATGCTACGGGTAGAGCCATGGTACCCTAACGGAAGACCACATAGTTCCAAATCATCATGATGAGATATGGAAGGGGCTAAGATGGAGGAATGATCTAAAGACATGACTAAGGGAACATTGGTAAATGTGCTAACAATAGAATGGTCACAAATGCAATACATTGAGTGGTTCCACTTCTGGTTTACCATCAAGGGAGGCTAGATGATAGGATCTCAACCCATACTTGTGCATAGTAATGTATGGTCTCGATCCAGTTAGGGGAAAAATTTACGTGTTGGATCCTTTATAGAGTGGTTTTGTTTTGATAAAGTTATAAGGTCGCGGACATTAACATCGCACTAAGAAGATAGGACAAGTGAAAATAAGAGCAAGCACTACCTATTAGGGAAGCAGATGGTATGCGTTTAATATGAAAAAATGGCCCCCTTTAAAGATAAATTAGGATCGGATGAGATAAGGTAAATAGGGATTTATGAGAAAGGAACTACAATGGTAGGTTTAAAGCCATGGTGCTTTCAAAGGGAAACACATATATGACCACAAGGGTGGTCATAGGAAGAGTACAATTGGATGAACCAATATGGATAAGATAAGATGATCTTTGAATACTGAGAAAGGAACTAATTTGTGAACAAAAATTTCCTAGAAAGAAGTCCCCTAAAATAGGAGGATGAATCAATGAAGACAAGAAGAAAAATGCTAAAAAGGTCAATAACTGGGGAAAGATGTTCCCCTTAGTGAAAGGAATATGGATAAGATAGTGGATGCCAAAAGATATGAATTTTAGGAGGATGGTGTATCAAGGTGAATAGAATCAATGAACAAGGGGGGAACCTCATTAAGGGGAGAGATAGGAGATGATGTAGATGGGTGAAGACACCCATGCAGGTGATCAAATTGAGATGCGGTAAGAGGGATCAGATGTGCTAGGGATGAAGCAGTGGATGGAGAGGGGGAATTATTGAGGAGGTCATTTCAATCAATAAGATAATGGAAAATAGTTTGAAGGGCCTTGCAATGTTTGGTGTTATGGCTAGAGGTGCGATGATAAATAAAGATACAATAGGGATTAAACCATGAGGGATTCAAATGATTCGGGTCGAAGTCTCTGATAGGTGGGAGTGTGATGGTAGAAGTCTGAAGAAAATGTTGGAGGACCTGCGTGCTTGATTCGATGTGGATGACAGGAAGGTTCGTAGGATGATGTGGATGGCGATGGTAAAGGTGGATGGGATCGAGGTCTAGGTGGTCTAGAAGAAGACGTAGTGGTGGATGATTTAGGCCTGGATGGCTAGATAATTGGAGGTATTTTTGATAAAGGGACTGAACCTAGGAGAGAATCAGACTATTTGGATTTGGATGGGTTGATTAGTCGTGATGGAGGAGGGGTCCTAAGATAGAGGGATGAGGCCCCAAGATGGAAGATGTAGATTTGGTATTGATAGGAGGGATGTCGATCTTCTTGTGAGGATGCTCAAGGGATCGTTGTGGGAGGATACCAAGGTTTTTGGATTTGGATTGTTGAGGAGTTCCCTTAGCAGGGATAACAATGATTTCGATAGGAGGATTAGAAGATGGGGTTGTGGCTGATGGAGGAAGTAATTTTTGCATGATTTTTTCTAGAGAGGATGGGAATTAGTTTGATGTGGGAACGTCTGGTTGTGTGGATGAGACAAGAGGATCACCTATGGTAGCTACAAGCTGAAGTGCTCTCCAATATTTCTCAAATGATGTAGGTGGTGAAGAAGAAGAAGGAGATAATGGGGATGTGGTCATGATAGTCGATGCAATAGGAGTGTGAATAAGCACAAAAAGGGGAGCTGATACGAAATCTAAGGATGAAATGATATGCAAAGGTGGAAGAGATGTGGATGAGGGAACAAGGTCCAATGCAGTGGATTGAGTAGACTCGAAATGGGATCGATAGTAGGAATAGATGCGGTATGGAAATAGAAAGGGGTGTTTGGATCATGCGGTTAATAATGTCTATGTGAGATGGTGTGGATGGTGGATGGGTTAGGGTAGGGATGGAAGAAGGATGAGTGCCAACCACATTTATTTTGGGTGTCTCAAGAGGCATATGGGCGGGTTGAGGAGATGTGATGGGTGTGATAACAGATGTGGATGTGGCCATGGTAGATGTCTGGATACTAGGTGCGGATGGGGGAGACGAGAGAAGTAGGGTAGTTATAAATGAGGAAATAGGTGGTAGAGATGTGGGGGTTGGTACAATGCTAGGTGATATGGGCATGGGTAGAGAAATATGTGATAATGATGTCAATGTAAGTGTAGTGACAAGTGTGGATGTAGAGGTAGGTGTGGCTAAGGCTAATGCAAATGTGGTAAGAGTGGGACTAGTTGTAGATGAAAGAGAAGTGGTGGAGGTCAAGGTGGTAGGTAGTGGGATCATGGATATAGTGGATGTGAGGATAGCCCTTTAAGGGGTGGTTGGTGTAGATACCTATAATTTAATCCGAGCAATTTAAATACTTAAATTGTGCTAATTATCCCTTTCCCACAAATTGATGACATATCATCACTATAGCACACTTCCTCTTCTATCACCGTTAATTAGCTACATTATGATAGTTAATTAACCCTTATATCCAACAAATACACCAATTAACGACATTCCGTTAATTAATCCCCCTTTCTATCTAGACTAATTAATTAGCTTCCTCTTCCATTAAATCAATAAATCATCATTTATTTGATTAAATCCCTCTCATAGTCTAAATCATGCTAATTATTCCTCTAAAAATCTTCTATGAGCTTGCTCACCTATTAATTAATCACTTGGGTTAATTAATAAAGCCCCTCAAACCCCATGGGTCACTAAAGAACAAACTAAACTCTCCTAAGGTTGAATCAACCCTTTCTAAACCTCCCTTATCCACAACTAACCCAACCTCTCCATTTATCCCACATGAAGAGGGATGTAGAGATTCTTCTATCCATTGGGCTATATAAGGAGCCCTCCTCCTACCTTTCTATTTACACCTTACATGTTTATAGCTAATCTATAGGCATTTCATCTTAGAGCATATTTCATTTGAGCTAATAGCCTCATTCTTGCATTTCATTCATCCAAAATTTTGGGTCATATGGAGAGAATCAAAATGGTCTTATAGCCATACTTTGATGAGCTTCCATTCCCAAACCCTTGAAGATCAAACAATCAACTTTGATTGCCATGGATCTATCTAGGTTCATTTAGTATTTGGTGATCTAGAGAGTAGATATTTTAATACTTAGCATATTAGTTTGATTTCTATTTCAAAATTTTAATGCATAATGTTGGTGTTTAGTCTTGTTTATCTCTTAGCATGATGATATTTGTTTAGTTAGTTCATGTTTTGAAACTACTAAGGTGTTAGTTTCAATTCTCTTTGCATAGCTAATTAATACATTGATACTGATTGGCACAATATCTAAGATAGGGGTGGATGATGAATATGGTAAAATAGATGTGGGAGAAGATGTCTGATGTATGGTATTGATTGAGAATGGGTTAAATTGATGTGATGTAGTAGATGAAATTGATGGTGGGGGATTGGGAAATGGCTGTCTGAAGATGTCATGTGATGAAGATGGGATTTCTTGGGGGGATGTAGGAGCATGGTGATAAGTAGGGTCATGGTAAGATGACGAGGATGGGGCAAGAACAGGAAGATCTGATTCAGAAGGCTCATAAGGGATATCCCTAGGTGAGATAAATACATCGGATGAAGGAGAGATGTCATGTGTTGATCGATATCTATAGAGGAGGAAGTCATAGATGGGGTTCTCGTGAGGAATATCCATAAGTGAAGTAGGTATGGTGATGTCGGATGATCCAGGAAGAGCATGAGGTAATGAAGACAAAGATGGTGGGGTAGAAACAAGGATGGTGTAAGGTGATGGGGATAAAGGTGATGGGGGTAAAACAGGGGCTATTGGTCGATATGATCAAGAAGCTAGAGGGCCTGTGGCGGAGATAATCATAGATGGGATTAGAAGAAGGTCTAGAAGAAACCAATGGTTTGGATGGGGTCATGGTGGACTGCTGAGAACTACCAGAGGAAAATTTTTGTTCCATTATTAAACATACAAAACAAGAAAACAATTCCTTTTATGTTTTGATTAAGAATGTGAAAAGAAAAAGGAGATGGATAACGAAGGACCTAGAAGAAGGTGATCTATGTTTAGTTTCGGGTAGGTTATTTTTGGGAAATGTTTGAGGTGGCTTCTGTTGGGTGATCAAATCCCAATCAGTCTACTGACGAAAGGAAATGTTTTGATGTGTGATTTGATTTGTGCGGTTTAAGGATGTATGTGATAAGATGTGTGATGCAAAAGATTAAACCCCTACTTAAGCTATATGGGAAAGAAGGATGTAAAAATAATATTCTTTTTAAGCCCAAAACAAAATGTGATGTTGGATGAAGACACAAACAAGAATGGGAAATTATGATGCAAAAAGGAGTAAATAGGGAAAAAGAGGAATACCTGGATAACACTTTTCCTATTTATCTGCACTTCTTGAGTGATGAGTGATCCAAGCCACAAACCCAAAACGAACAAGAAAAAAAGAGAAGCCTCACGCTGCGGTGTTAGTAGGAAAAATCAAAATATCGAAAGAAAGAAACCACCTAAAGGATGGTACCATTGGGCGTGCCAAGAATGTTGTCCAAATTTCTCGTTCATTAATCAAATTAATGCACTAGCTCCTAAAGAAATTAACAAATCATAAAGGAAGTATGGTTTATGTTACCTCAGATGTGATACGAGTGTTGAATGATGGATCTTCACTACAAGACCTGCAAATTAGATAGGTTGAAAACAATATTTTGATTAAATAAATATTTGCGGGGCTGCTTTCGACTAGGTAGATCCAAGAAACTTTTGACTTGGCGGAGATGTCAACCCCATTTTTTAGAAACAATGAAATAAAACAAGTGTTGTAAATAACATGCAAAAAAAAAAAATTTAAATCCAATTTGATTGAAATGAGTTTGTAAAATAAGTGTTACTGGCACAGGTCAACAACAACCCAAAATGTGTAAAGGCATGTCGCGATGACTGCGAGAATGGATCTCGAAGCGTGGATGAAATATGTAGACTTGTAAGGTCTAAGAGTGATACAAAAGCTGATATGAAAGCGAATGCGCTATCGGAGGATATGCATGAGAAAAATAGAAGAAGGAATGTGGGATAAATGATAAAAAAATGAAGTTGGAATAGATTATTAGATAAACAGGGGCCACAGTGGCGACTACTAGGGAATCAGCGATGACTATAATAGGAGAATGCAAAGCCATGGATGATAAGATGAAAACAATGACTTAAAAGACAAAGGAGCTAAGGGAGAGGGATATTGAGTGTTTATAAAGCTTATCTATACCTGCATGATGTTAGAAGTAAAACATATACAATAGTATGATAAAGATATAAAAAGAGATATGATAATGATAAGAATATCTCATGAATGACGATCGGTGTGAGAGATGAAAGCACATTGAAGGGATGTGCAAGAGGTATATGGATGTCTCGGGACTACTCGGGAATGAGGAGGGATGCATGTACATCGATTTACGCTTGATTGATTGATTTTGATGCATAATGGAAAGAAAACACTCATTTTAAAGAGGGTCGATGGTGACCAAAGCCGGGTCATCACCGATCACCTGGGAGCTTCCTCGATGGGCATGATTTTATTCTTTTTATGGGATGTTTTTTGTTTTTAAGGATTGAATGAATGCTTTAAATCATATAGGTGGGATTAATTTTCTTGGGGATGAATTTAAATTGGTTAGGTGTTGATCGAGAGAACACTTGACAAAAGCACATAAGAAGTTTGCGCGGTAAGGAAGGTCATATTCAAAGGTGCGAATGGATAGGAGAACACACGCATGGAGGAGAAGTTCAGCTTTGGGACTTATCCTTTTCGACCTGAATGTCTATTTTTAGAGATGGCATGCAGAGCACACAAACGAGGTAGAGACATGCATGCCACGCATTGGCTATTTTTGGAGGATCGATACAAAGCACTTTGCATGGATACAAGACTAGGAATAGGATTATCACTATAGTTAACTAACAGAAGTCTATAGTTAGCACACTTGCATGTGGGGCTATGCTTGTAAATGACGCGTGGCTATTAATAGCATGCGACCTATTTTTGGAATGGATAAGCGGTGAAGGGAAAGCCCCACCCTTATATATATGTAGTGAACTACGTAGTAGATATACATGTATGATGGTGAATATACAAACATAGAGAGAGTGGGATATGTATGTATGCATGTGTGCAAGACTGGATTACTGAATCAGATCTGTGCACGTGTAGGCATAGATTTCCATTACTGTAAGAAGCTTCCATGTAATTTTTATCTTTAATATATGGAGGATATTGGCCGAACCTGAGTGTTATTCTTGTGTGTAATTGGATATTGCATGTACTTGATTCCATCATGATTATTGTTTAAAGTCTATTCTTCCTTAGATCCAGAACTGTCGTGCACTGTAGAATGATGTATTAGTTATGGATCTATAAGCTTTAAGTCCTCATCATGCTAACATCCTGCTACAACAACCCTAAAGAGGGATCTGGTACCTTTGCGTGCTTTAGGTGGGCACTCATTCGGAGTTGAGTGATACGCTAGCATGTCTAGGTGTTACTAGTAAATTCTAGGCTACATCATTGGTTTCGTTTTTGGGACCTCTTTTTCGGTTGATTCTAGGATGGTTCGCGATGAAGACATACCGATTAACTTTAGCGAGTGTTGAGGAGTGGATACACGATCTGGAGGAACAATACGCATAGGTTCAACTTTGAATCTAAGTTCACACACTTGGGTGGAAAATAATGTGTATGACATTTTATATGAGAGCTTCTTTGTTATTTTCCCAGTAGAGCTATACGAATGGCTAATTTCATATGCGTCTAAATGGAGTTGGATATATCACATGCTTGTTTGGACACATGAAGAATTTCAAGCCCTTTATGATGCTTTGATCTAAACTGGACTCGCACTATAGATACATGGTTCCATGGTGTTTTAAACAGTCATATTCTAGAGTATTCAATTTCGATGTACTCTTTCCTAGAGGTAGCTGAATTCCAATTTATGCGGTATCCCGAGAGGACCATACTTACAAGACATCCCCCGACATTCAAGATATTAAATGTAACCTTGAATTTGGAAGACAAATTTATGACTAGCTAAACCCCTCCACGTGTGGGGGGGAACAAGATTGGTGAAGGATGGCAGACTTAGCGGTGGAAAGGTAGAGGGAAGAAAGGCAGCTCAAGTATAATGAGGTGTGCGAGAGGGAGATAACGAAGCAATGTGACATTGCAGAGTGGATGGATTTGAGGAGAGAGATGGATTGTGAAGGATTTGGAGCTCACATAGAAGATGTGGAGCCAGAGCATCAGGAACTCCCCCATCTAGGAAAGCATGACAGGGAACCCTCCTCGGCCTCACAAGGAAGTGCGCCAGTAGAGATGACCTGGGCTACGGGTGCACATATAAACCTACTTGATAGCCTAGCCCTTACGCTTGGTTTTCTAGTATCTAGTACGACAAGTAATCAAAAAGTGAGTTTGGGAAGTAAGAGAGCAAGTGCATCAATGACGGGACAAACGAATTCATTTTTATTTGGAGGTACATTTTCGGGTGCATTATCTGCACATAACGTGAGCATGCGAGAATGTTGGATTCACCTCGGAAGTGGAACTACTTCACGAGACCACGGGGGTTAGGGGTTTAGTATGGTACTACTTTGTCGGAGCATAGGGGAGTACATCTACGAGGTCCTATTCCAACTACATGTGAAGGATCGGGGAGGTATGGGTGGTTCTAGTTCGATGGATTTGGTGCTTTTGGAGGCAAAGGAAACACATAATTTTTGGATCGGGTGGGAAAAGCTTGCCACAACCTTAGAATATTTACATGGAGATGTCTCTTCATCTCCTAGAGTATAGAGGAATAGAAGATACTGAACATGTGCACATGTGTGAAATACTATGGCGTGCAAAAGGGATCATGGCTTTAGAGTGCAAGGCAAGCCAATTTGCTACCACATTACTAGGGACGTGCACACAATGGTATAGGAAGTTTGACCCTGATCAAACTTGTGTGGATTATGTAGCATTGAAGGATGCATTCTTGAAAGAGTTCTATATTCTGGATTTTTTTGATGAAATAGTCTATATTACTTAATAAAATATTATAGTCTATCCCACAAAAATATGGGTGCTAAAGGAACACCCCACGATCAAACTAGCCGATGGCTAGCTAGGAGACTAATGTATCAAGCCCAAGGGAAACAAAAGACATAACAACAATGCTAGAAAACAAAAGGAAAAACAAACTAGGCTGCCACAACAAACATAGAGGAGGGCGGTGGAGGCCCTTTATCCTCCAGGTTACTACAGGAAGATTGTTGCCATCTAGAAGGCGGCTAGCTTTGAAGCAATTTCTTTTCTTTGTCATCCTACTGATTAGGAGAAATGGCAAGAGCCAACCAGGGGACTTTGCTAGAATCCCACCCATCCCACTGCATAAGAGGCGGGGAGTGGTGGTGGGAGCCCGAGCCGAGCCGCTCTGGCATGCGGAGCGATGTGGGGACCCCAATCAAGTGGTTGTGAGGCTCCGCCAATGCTTGGGTTTTTTTCCGGGAGAGCGATGACAATGAGCACGGTCAACCGACCGGCCTCGGCCATGATGTCCTCTCGAATGAACACTCCCAGAAGGGGAGGTAGGGGGTTCCCATGCCATAGTGCAAGGAGTGCTAGACCAATGATCGGAAAGTGCAGAAGGTGTTGCACTTCTAGCTCCACCTTGCGGGCTCAAAGATATCATACCATTGTTAGGAGTTGGTTAAAAGAAAAAATTCTACACACAAGTACTAAGATTGGATGGCAGATCCTACATGTGAATATTCCCCTCATAGCCTAGGTTATGACAAGGAAATCACCACGAATCTTTGTTGTGGATGGATGGCTATTGAGTAATATCTTCGATTGAATAGGCACAGAGGTCAATGTTCTTACCTTGGATGCATGGGTACAAATGGGAAGACCCTCATTACAGCCATCCTCTAATGTATTATTCATGGCTAATCAGACTAAGGCCACTCTCGTCGGAGTTTTGAAGGATGCATCCATTACCATACAAGGAGCCAAGTTCACTAGAGACTTTAAATTTTTAGTGCTAGTAGAGTCAGATAGCTTCCCAACTCTATTGGGGCATCCTTGGTGCTATATAAATAATGCTGATCTTCGGTTCAACAAGGGCTATATCAGTTTTGAAAACAAAGAAGAAAGAGTTATTATCCCTTTAACAGATGGAAAATATGCACCCTATGTTGAGCCCTTAAGTGAAGAAGATCTGAATAGGATTTATGTACGCACCATCCAAGATCTAGAGATGATTGAACCAACCAAAGAAGGACTAATTTAGTGGGAGGATACATAGTCTATTAGCGATACTACAAGTATTGCTTGTGATAATTGGGCTCATAACACTTATGAGTTGGTAGGGCATGAAGTAAAGAGCATATTTCCTTGAGGCACAAAACCATGTTATGTCAGGAGGATAGGAAACAACTTGGTACCTTGTTACACAAGAGAAGGGGATCCCATGGTATTCCTGTGCACCATGGAAGAAAAGTGGATAGACCCACTAGAAAGAAGAAATATGCTAGCATATACACTACGTGGGACAACAACGCAGCCTTTGGTGGGTGGCCCATAGGGATAATATTGTTAGATGGAATGAAATTAGGATTGCTCTTACTACTAGGTTCTTCAGGAGCAATGCACCTACTCAAATCTGCACTTATCATGGTAATCAACCTTTTCAACACCACGTTCAAAAGTGTGAGAGAATCTGGACAGAAGGGCAGGAATATTTACCACCTTTTCTATGGGTACACAAGTTTTATTCCACTTTACAAGGCTATGTGCGTGCTTGGTATGTGTATGTAGAACTCCATAGAGAAACTAGAAATTGGTAGGATTTAATTGCAAGAATGACCCAAACATTTGACTTCTTCTCTACAAAGCCTCTACGGTGGAAGAAGCATTGAAAGTCATAAAGTGCTTAACTATGGGAGATAGCACCAAGACTCAAGAAATCCTTCAAGAGTTATTAGGTAAAGAAGACTCAGGAGTGCGTCTTGATGAAGAACCAGAGGCCGATGTAACATTACTTCAATGCACTTGCCTTGAGAAATAGAAAGGAAAAATGGTCTATGGTCTACCTTTTCTATGGGTACACAAGTTTTATTCCACTTTACAAGGCTATGTGCGTGCTTGGTATGTGTATGTAGAACTCCATAGAGAAACTAGAAATTGGCAGGATTTAATTGCAAGAATGGCCCAAACATTTGACTTCTTCTCTACAAAGCCTCTCGGTGGAAGAAGCATTGAAAGTCATAAAGTGCTTAACTATGGGAGATAGCACCAAGGCTGAAGAACTCCTTCAAGAGTTATTAGGTAAAGAAGACTCAGGAGTGCGTCTTGATGAAGAACCAGAGGCCGATGTAACATTACTTCAATGCACTTGCCTTGAGAAAGAGAAAGGAAAAATGGTCTACTTAGTGGATGACAAAAAGTAGATACTATGGATGTAAACCATTCAACAGGGAGGTGTGAGGTATTGGATAGTGTGGATAAGACCACGTGTGCCTATCATGAACCTATGAAGACAAAGTGGGTGAATATTGGAACAGATACTGAGCCTAAGGAAGCCATAATTAGAGACTATTGGTTAGACTCTGAAGTGGCAAAAATCATAGAGTTACTAAGGGATTACTAGGACTTATTTCCTAGGGGGTACCATGAACTTAAAGGCGTGCATGAATCGTTAGGGGAGATGAAGATAAAGCTTAAAGAGGGTGCGCGCCCAGTAAGAAAGAGACCTTATAGGATGAACCCCAATTTGTGTGAAAAGGTCAAAGAAGAGATTGATAACATGTTGAAATATGGGATTATCAAGCCCCTTGATGAGTCAGAATGGGTTAGTCCAATGGTGATCGAGTGTCAAGAAGGATATGTGTCGAATACGAGGAGCTAAATGCTGCATGTGTAATTGATCCATTTCTTATGCCATTCACTCGAGGAAATAATAGAAGGAGTTGCGAGCCACGAAATCTATTCATTTACGAGATGGGTTATTTTGGTATCATCGGGTTTGGATTGCCTAGGTACATGGGTTATTTACTACTCTTGAATGGGGTAGCTTTTCCAATATTGTAATGCCTTTCGAGTCTCAAAAATGTACTGCTTTGTAGTTTTGTGCATAGTGGTCAAGCATTCAAGGAATTTATTCATAACTTCTTACATGTATATTTAGACGATTGGACAGTGTATGTTTTAGTTAAGGATCATTGTGAAAATCTGCACTTAATGTTTAAATGGTGTAGACAATTGAGTATCTCTTTGGACATTAAGAAGTGCATATTTGCTACACCATTTGGGATACTTTTAGGACACATAATCTGCAAGGAGGGTTTGTTGGTTGATCCAAAAAGGTTGCAGTCATTATAGGTCTAAGGGAGCCTACCAGTCAAAGTGAGGTGCGTGGATTTTTGGGTCATATAGGATATTACAGAACATTTATCAAAGGATATGCCAAAGTTTCCACACCATTAGAAGAGTTACTGAAAGGAAAAGTTACATTCTACTGGGGAGAATAGTAGCAACACACATTCGAGACATTAAAGGAAAAACTTACTACCGTGCCTATTCTCGCATTTTCCTTCGTGGGAAAAACCATTTTATGTACATGTTGAGCGTCTTTAGCATGTTCATTGGCATGGTGTTGGCTCAACTGGAGAAGGTATTTTAGATCATCCTATTTGTTTTGGTAGTAGAAAGCGACTCTTGCAGAACAGAATTACACAACTACTGAGCACAAATCTTTGTCAATGATCTATATAATGTATAAATTCCACCAGACCTACCTACTAGCTACATGATTTGTATTTTATATAGATCACATGGCATTGAAGTATTTGGTAAATAAACCTATTTTACAAGGGTAGACATATGTCAATGGGTGCTCTTATTTTAAGAATTTGATTTCACGGTTGTGGTAAAACTAGGAAAAAGTAATTATGTACTAGACCATCTATCAAGAATATAGTCTAGGAGAAGAAGCATAGGCAATTGAGGATACCATGCCAGATGCATAGTTATATAGGTTACAACATGCGCCATCAGAACTAGAGGACATTGTTGTCTTTCTATGAATAGGGATGGCACTAGAAGGAATGAAATCCTTGGAGAAGAAACAACTTGCTATATGTGCCGCACCTTATATGTTAATCAGTGGTGACTTGTAAAAATTGGGCCGAGATGAGGTATTGCACCATTGTGTATTGGAACATGAGCACATGGATATTATGGAAGAATCTCATGGTGGTATTGCGGTGGCCACTATGTTGGTGATGCCACAATGTGCAAGATTCTACTCATTGGATTATGGTGGGAGACCCTCTATAAAGATTGTAAGGAATTTTGTAAGGCATGTGATCATTGTCAACATCTTGGAAAACTAGGTCAATGAGATGAAATGCCTCTGAGACCTATTACTAGCGCATAATTGTTTGAGAAATGGGCTATAGATTTTGTGGGTCCTATTTCACTAGCTACGTGTAGAACTAGATCACACTACATTATCACTTGCACAGACTATCTGACACGGTGGGAAGAAGCAACACCTACCAAGGACTATACAGTGGCTACAATAGCTTGATTTCTATGGGAACATATTATTACAAGGTATGGATTTCTTTTGAGTTTGACCAGGTGATAGGGGCACACATTTTCTTAATGAGACAATACGAATTTTATTGGATGATTTCATGATTGCACACCATAAGACTATACCTTACCATCCTTAGGAAAATGGAACTGCTAAGGCTTTCAACAAGATTTTGAGCCAGACATTGACAAAAATTTGTGATGTTGGAAGAAAGGATTGGGATGACAAAGTGTCTGCTATTATTTGGGCATATAGAATAACTTATAAGAGATTGAACAAGGCCACACCATTTCAGTTAGTGTTTGTACAGAATCCATTCTTCCTATAGAATTTATGTTACCTTCTTTGCGTATTATGCATGTTGGAGGTCTAGCTGATGAGAAAGATTTAGAAGAATAGATTGAAAAGATAATTAAGCTGGATGAATGATGAGCCATAGCATGTTGGAGTCAGAAGCAAGAAAAGGCCAGGAAAAAAGCATGGCATGACAAAAATATAAGGGACAAGAAGTTTGAGATTGGACAAATGGTGCTTCTCTATGACTCTAAGTTCTTGTGCCATCTAGGAAAACTTAAGGTACATTGGTTGGGGCCGTATGTTATCACTTACATCCTTGAAACATGCACTTGACCAGTTAGAAGCACTTAATGGAACATGGCTACCCGGTTACTTCAACGGGAGTAGGCTAAAGCCCTACTATAAATAAGTCTTCTTGGTGTTTGTAATAAGGCAATATTGCCATTTAGATTAGGTTTTCAATTATGTATTTCCTTAATGTAATTCCTTCCTTGTCGCTATGCTTTGTTAATTTAGTTATTGTTCTTGTGTAATAAGCGCGCTTACGTGCGCATGAAGCTAATTACTATATGAAGCATGTTTATGCATAGAGGACTACACATACTTTTAGTGTGGGGTGGTTGTCGATATCTAGGTACAAGATTATGGGAATTGAAAGGTGAAAGGAATAAGTTGCTACGGGTTCTTTTCAAGTCAAAGGATTGCTTCTAAAAAGTGACCAAAGATGGAGATGAATGAAGGGACAGTATAACACAAGGTAAGAAGAGGCCATAACAACTACCGGAATAAGGTGTAGTGATGAGCTACTCAGTGCAAGGAAACACACTGAAGAGAAGTTTGTGACCAGAGGGTAGGAAGGCACGCTAGAAGGTTATAGTTGGGGTGCGAAGATGTACCACACAAAAAGAATGGAATTGGTCAATTAATGAGAGGATATTTGGTAGGTGAAGGAGCAATGAATGCATCAAAAAATTTGAAAATATATATAAGGATGGGATGCGAGTTCATTTTTACCGTTGCAATTAAGATTATTTGAAAAAGAGCTAAGTGTGAAGAGCCGAGTGATCAAATTGAGGTGCGAAAGGTGTGTAGCCAGTTGTGACAAAGAGATTTGTGTGTAGAAAGATATTACATCCCCGGTGGTGAAGGGTTTGAGTGAAGAAAGGTGACGGAGAGGAGCGAGGGCATGTGATTTCACCTAGGGCATGTTGAATTAAGCTAGGGTTTGATTCGCACATTGCAGAATTCAAGAGGCAAGTATTTACAAAGGATTGCAAGGAAGAAATGGCACCCAAGAAAGTAGTTGTAGCAGGAGTGAAGGGAAAGAAGAAGGTGGTCATAGAAGAAGAGGAGATGGCTCCAAAGTAATTTTTCTGAAATACAATATCAGAGGGGGTCATCATAGGCCAAGAGTGGGATTATCACATAAGGATAAGTAAGGTGAGTGAGTACAACCACCGTACCATAGAGAATAAGAAGGATCTTGATGCCTTGCATGCAGAGAAAGATGAATAAACGCACGGTGGAAGACATGCCGGTGTACGACGATGCTGGCGAGAAGATCTTGAAGAAGATTGGAGTTTACCAACTATACGATCTCCCTTACTTTGGGAAATATGAGCCCTTGTACCAGTGGCTCATGAGTAGAGTGCACGAAGATTTTTTCTACTTTGCAAGATGTAGAGCCAGAATTTCAGCCACGCTAATCTCCACGGTAACATGATTGAAGGGCACAAGAGAAGATTTGAAGAATGATTTAATAGACAAGGCCACAATATTGGAGACTAGAAAGGAGATGGGGTACACAAAGGGTTTGCATGACATGAACATAGATAAACTGAAGAAGTATCTAGTTGTGCAAGCAACCGCACATCTTGTTACAAAGCTAAATGACCAAGAAAGGTGGTCACAAGTGAACACCATGTGGCTGCATGTTGTGAGGAGGATGTCCGAAGGGGTAGTCTATAATATTTCAGGCTACATTGCAGAGACGATAGTTGAGGAAGTGTGCACAAGAGGAAATATCAGCTTTGGAGCTGTTCTATTGTCACTGGTGTTCATGGAGATCAGAGTACCTGATGGACCAAAAGAGAAGATATGGGAGTATCCCATGGAGCATAAATCACCGGCGGAGTGGTTCAAAAATACCTATGTGAAGGATCCATGATAGAAATAGTCAAACAAAGGGCTGAGAAGGGGTACGATAGCTCTGTGTGGCCTTTGAAGAAGAATGGAACATCCCCAAAGAATTTCCTTTCGGTGGTTGGAAAGGCAGTTTAGTTCACTGTATACCAGCACTTTTGCATAGTGCAGTTCACCATGAGGGATGGAGCATGGATCCCTTAGTGTAAGTTACCATATGTATTCACAACAAGGTACTTCCATGTGTCAATACACAGGTTCTCAGACATGTGATGCCTAACGTTCAATGCAGAAAAGGTAGATTGTGACTACCACATGCTAAGAAAGAAATATGTGTGTCCGAGATGAGGTGCATATATTGAAAGGATAATTTCAGATGTATTGATCATTAAACTAGTAAGTTTGGCTATGGGAGATGTTGGAGCAGCACTAGTGTACCTTCAATTGAATCCCAAGTTGGAGAATAACAAGTACATGGAGAATGAGTTCATGCTCCTAGGGACGCCGAAGGGTAAGCCTACCATGGAGAACATTCCAATGTCTAAGCCCATAAAGCCAATTGAAGTAGATGATGAGGAGGATGATCGTGAAGATAGTGGTGGTTTGGAACATAGAGGCATAAGACATCCTATGAATAAGGAAGAAGCTGAGTGTGCAACTACACCACCTCAGCCACAAGAGGGGGATGATGAGGACTTGGATGCAGTCTAAGGAGAGCACCGATTTAAGAGAGTGTTCAGGAGAACAAGGACCCAAGGTGCTACTCCACAAACAATGCACAGATCACCCAGACTCTCTCCACAGAAGGAGATAACCATGAAAAGGAGAAGGAAACTAAAATTGAATGAGGAAGCGAGAAGAGTTAGAGGAAAGCATGCCTAATTCTCCTACACCTCTAGAGAATGTAGAAGGACAACAAGATGAAGAAATGAAGGAAGGAGAAGAGGAAGAAAAGAGAACAGATGAGACACCAATAGAGATTGCTTAGGACATGGAAACACAAGTTCTAAATCTGGAAGCTCAAGTTCCTAAGTAACCTAGGTCAAGAATAAAAAGTGGGGAGCACATTCCACTAGCCATGGGTTATGCGTTGAGGACACAGGTAAAATTTTCCATGCCCATTTCTAGAGCACACTGACGTAAAAGGATTTATATGGCTGGGAATTAATGGATGAAGATATGGTTACAGTGCACACAAGGAAGTAATTATCATGGTTGATGTACACACACATGGATGAACTAGATTTTGATGTGTGTGAAGAGTCATGTGTGTTGAGGAGGTTGAAAAAGACACCTCAGGCTAGACACATAACAATAAAGCCTATTGTTATGTCAAATGAACAGGTGAGCAATGCATTGGTAAAAGTCTCAACAGAGGTGGCAAGGCGGAATATGGACAAGGATTCCACAATTAGGGCACTAAGGGAAGAGATCAAAACTAAGGATGGGGAAATAACATGCCTAACATAGGAAAGAGACTTAGCGTAAAAGAAGAACTTTATATTTATCAGCATCACAGAGGAAATTGGTGATAATGTCATAAGGGCTAGGCCACACTTAGAGCCAAAGGTACCAAAGACATTTCCTTTGGCAATACACTATGTAGGTACATTGGTGGACTTAGTGCTTGAAGATGAACCTCTGCACATGCACATGCCAGCGCTAAAGGATCCAACACAAGATGCAGAGCGAGAAAAGGCTTCAGTGATGTGAAAGTTGCATCATATGAGGGACTGCTGCAAGTCTTTGGGAAGAACTAATGAAGGCAGACCAAGCCTTGAACATCTGTACAGCTCCAGAGGCACTCATCAACATAAAAACCCTAGAGGAGAATAATGAGGTCTAGAAAGTGATGAAGGAAGACACATTGGGCCGCATAGAAAGATTAGCATTGGTTAAACAGAAGCACGAGGCCTTGGCAACAACCCAAGAACCACACAAAAATTGGCTAGAGGAGCTTGGAAAATCATTGCACAGAAGATGGATTTGCTAGAGGGAAGGATGACTACAATGTCTAGCATTGTGTTGGTCTTGTAGAATGAGAAAGGAGAAATTACACAGGATGAACTGGAATCCATTGTTGTGGATATTCTAGAGAAAGTAGAGAAAGTGCTCGTTGAGTGGCAGAGCCTTGGAGGTAGAAATAAAGGAGGAATATCCTGAATTAATTTGTCAGGTTGCAGAAGAAGAAACTACAAGATAAAAACATTCTTTCATTCATCCAGTTTTTTTCTATTCTTCTATTCAAATTCTTTACTTCAGTTTTGGAGATAACCATTGTCATTGGGGTGACAATGAAATTAGTGTGGGGTAATGTTGATCAGAGAACACTTGAAATAAAGCACACAAGAAGTCCACGCCGGAAGTCGAGGTCGTATTCAAAGGCACAAATGGATAGGGAGAACACGCGCATGGAGCATAAGTTCAGCTTTCAAGACTTAGCCATTTTCACTCATGAAGGTCTATTTTTAGAGATGGCGTGCAGAGCACAAAAATGAGGCGAGACATGCACACCACACATTGGCTATTTTTGGAGGATCATATACAAATCACTTTGCATGGATACATGATAGGAATAGGATTATCACTGTAGTTAACTGATAGAAGTCTATAATTAGCACACTTGCATGTGGGGCTATGCTTGTAAATGCCTTTTGGCTATTAATAGAATACAACCTATTTTTGAATGTATAAGTGGTGAAGGGAAAGCCTCCACCCTCATATATATGTAGTGAACTGCGTAGTAGATATACATGTATGATGGTGAATATATAGACATAGAGAGAGTGGGATATGTATGTATGCACATGTGCAAGATTGGATTACTGAATCAGATCTGTGCGCGCATAGGCATAGATTGCCATTACTGTAAGAAGCTTCCATGTAATTGTTATCTTTAATATATAGAGGATATTGGCCATACCTGAGTGTTATTCTTGTGTGTAATTGGATATTGTATGTACTTGATTCCATCATGTTTATTTCTTAAAGTCTATTCTTCCGTAGTTCTAGAACTGTTGTGCACTGTAGAATGATGTATTAGTTATGGATCTGTAAGCTCTAAGTCCTCATCATGCTAACATCCTGCTACAACCACGAAGAGGAACATGGTACCTTTACGTGCTTTGGGTGAAGCGCTCGAGGCCGGGTGAGTGATGTGCCAACACGTCTAGGGTGTTACTGGTAAATTCTAGGGTACATCATTAGGGTATAAAAATAGATAGGGTAAAAACTAAAAAAGCAAGGTGATGTGTGTGTACGATAAAAACATCCTCATTAGAAGGTTGGTTTTGGTAATGAGAAAATGATTAATTAATTAACATGAATGAATGAATTAATAAAATAGGATAATTGGGCATGCGAAATATTAAATTTTTAAATTAATATCTCTTAATTAATTAATAAGGATTGAGATGTGCATTTAATTAAATAATGGGTATGATTAAATATGTGCACACGGGTGAATGAAGGTGTAGATACCAATTTTAGGTGTCTACACGTTGTTTGTGGGCTTTGCCCCATGTCTTGCTTGTTCTCTAATTGCGTTTGGACACTACGACATTGATTGTCTTACAACATTGTGAGTGATGTCCCATGTTTACAACCCACTTTTCATGGTCTACATTATATTTTAATTGTCTTAGATTATACATTGTCTGCGTAGGTTACATTTCGTCTTTTACATGAGTGTTTGTCTTTGCTTATACTAACACTTGTTTTCCTAGCCACTTATTTGTATGTTCCTTGGTTTCTACCAAGCACATTCCCTTCCCCTATAGGGCACAATTTCAGCACATCGGTCGGTCCTCCTTTGGGCCGCATACTCCTTCAACGATGTCGCATGCACCCCAAATGAGGGGGCATCATTTGGGTGAATCAGTCACCCCATACAACGTTATACATAACACGGTACTAGTACAACACAATTTTTAGTTTCAGATAGGGATCAGAATAAGACTTGGGTCCTTAACACAATGACCTTTCTTGGATACCTAAGACCAGGGGAAATTACACAACGATTGGTAGTTTAGCATAGTCTACAAAACTCCATACATAATGGATTTTGCATGAAGAAGACGATCCTTAACACATGCATTTATACACACCATCTACGGTGGTGTTCTACATATTGGGAAATAGTTAAAGGTTGGCAAACGATACTAGATAGTTCTCCCTACACTTCTTCCATTTCAACGGCATAAGATCGCTTTGAAAAAAGTGCGCATCGACATCATCTATAGGCTCATTTCTACACCCCTTTTCTCATCACGGATCAGGTGCACATATTCCTTTTTCACACTTTCAACATTTTTACGTACTTTTTTACATATTTTGATCATATACATGTTGTATTCACAAAATCATGCACTTTATAAATTATTTATCTCGGTCTCATGATACTATTTATAAGGTTCTTGAGTAAAGAAAGTACTAATTAACACCCATATTTTGGCCATCTTATTTTATTTTATTTTGTCATTACTGACCTCTTGGACCCATATGCCTAGTTAGCTTATGTCATCCTGCATTATTTTAGCTTCAATTGGGGCTCCCAGTTAATCTTGGGGCATCTGTGGGCGCCCTGGTCATTTTTAATTTTCCCACCTCTTTTTGGGCTCCTTCAGATGTGTGAGATATTTATCTTTCTTATGGTTGGCCTTTTCGGGGTTAATTATGAAATTAGACTAAGAGAACCCTATAAATATAAATTTATGAGACCATAACGAGGGACCTAACATCACTTACTATTATCACTCCATCTAGAGTTACATCCATCTATTGCATTAGAGATCACTTGCATCCACATAGCTCCATCATCAAGGCACAAGGATAGGACATATGCATCACACTTCATAGGGGGAGGGATTATATTCTATTCCATGCACACATTCTATTACATTTTCTACACATAGTTATTGCTCGTTATTTCACAAAGTGTGACTAACACAAGAGCAACCTAGGGCATGTTCACACACACTTGCACATAGAACTACATCGGGTCTGAGATGTAGTGCAATGCTTAGTTAGTAAGTCCACCATTGTGGCAGCTAAGGTCAGTCCAACCCCTTCATATGAATTTTTATTTTTAGGGTTTGATGCTTGTTTTGGGGTCTTGCAAGTCTTTCCTTCATCTTGAGTTATTGGTGACATATGGCACAAGACAACGAAATTGAAGTCACAAACAATGAAGGTCCCAGATCATCTCCCAGCCCTGTGAAAATCAATTTAAGAGATTTTGCAGGCACTGAGTGCCTAGATTACAAACTAGAGTGCTTGCAAGTGCCCCAGTCCCTCTCCAAGTGCTCCACTCTAGTTAGATCCTCTAGCTCCATCCTTTCGGGACCTCTGTACATCCATTCCTACTTCTAATTTCTCCAGTCACCTCTACGACACATGCGGACATCGATATTGATTGAGTTATTTCCTCTTCCTTCTTGCATAATAGGGTTTTTTTCCATTTGCATAGTTTCTTAGATTATTTTCATACATCCTTTCTTTGCATTTATTTACTTTATTACAATTTGTCAATATCTTAGATTAAATATGCCCTTGACTACATTAGTTAGTTCAATTTTAGTTAATCACATGCGTATTTGACTACTTGTTCAACTTCTTTTTGCAAGCCTATTCGTATAAGAAGTGGTAGTCAACAACAATAACGAAAACATCACACACACCAACAATGACATCAACATCAACAAACAAGCACATCACGACATTTACACATGCATTTTCACCCTAGGTTCATTTTCATTAATTTTTGTACTTTCTCCTCCTTAATATCCATGCTTGACATTTTTATCAATCCATGTTTTTTCTAGTCCATCGACACACTTTTCATCATCAATCTACATGGTTATCAGGTATGCATCTCTATCTACTTTATGTTACCGAGCTTTCTGCTCACCAACATAAAGTGGGGGCAAATGTAGACACAAAATCACACACTTTGGGTAATTATCTAGTCATTATTGCGTACTACTATTCATATGATTCCTAAGTAATTAAAGTAATAATTAACCCATCTCTTTGGCCATCTTGGTTTACTTTCTATTAGTGCTTATGCTCTTACACCCTTACTTGCTCAATCTACGTTTTACTCTTTGGAATTTTTCATCTTGGACACTAGCGCCTAGCTAGGACACCAGCGTGAGGCGCCCTTGTTCCCTCTGGGAACTCCGGTCCCCATTATACTTTACTCTATCTTTTTGGGTCCTTTCTATCCATTTGAGCATATTATCTTTTTGGTACTCAGAATTTTCAAGGTTAGTTAAAAAATTCAAGTGAAGGAATCATATACATATAAATTTATGTGATCATAATAAAGGACCAAACACTAAGCACTATATATCACCACCTAAGGTTGCATTCATCAAGACTTATATGAGCTCCATTACATCCATCTATCTCCATCACAAGAGACACAAGGGTTGGTTCTTTGCATCACACTTCATAGGAGGGAAGCTATTTCTATTCCATGCACACATTTACTACATTTTACATTTAGCTACTTTCTCGCTATCCAAGTGCGACACACACAAGAGAAACCTAGGGCATAATTCCACATACACACAAAAAACTCCATTGGGTTTGAGATGTAGTGAAATGCTCAGTTGTAAGTTCACCATTGTGATAGATGAGGACAATTGGACCCCTCATTTTGCATCTTTATTTTTTAGGATTTGATGGTTTTGCAGTGTCTATTCTTTATTACGGAGTTTCCAATGACCTCATTGATCTTGGTGTGACCTCGAGAGAGATTAAAAGTGACAAAAGGTGAACATCTTGTGACACCTCAGAGGAGGTTTTCTATGCATTTCTACAGACCCAAGCACCTAGAAATAGGTCTAAGGTGACCATGAATTCCCCTGTCCATCTCTAGGTGGCCTAGTCTAGCCTATCTCTCTAGGTCTTCATTTTCTAGGGCTTATGTGTGATGCTTCTTCCTTCATGTTCAACCGATTAGAGCTTTGATCCAGTCTAGATCTCAAAATGAATCAGCAAAGGATTTTTATCCTCCCTTTGATATTAGGTTTTAATTATTTATTGCTTAGATGCTTGGGTGTAATTCTTGTATCTCATCATTATTCATTACTGCTACTATAACATTTAGATTAGGCATTATAATTTACATTTTAGCTTAATCATGAGGCCTAATAAGGCATGATCATTACTTACAAATCTATGTGAGCCCATGAGTGCATGTAAATGAATGGTACATGATGTCTCAAGGTTGTAGGGACTTTTGAAGTGGTTTCATGTTGAGGTATGAGGTTCTCCTACCTGTTTTTGGTCCAAATGTGCTTATTATCCAAGACCTAGCCATGCTAGTCTTATTGGTTGAGAATATTAAAACCTATTTATGATAATGTGGGATTTGGAGAAGTTGGAAGATGTTGTCTTGGTGATGTGGAAAAATTTTCAAGTCAAGCATGATGAGAAATTTGTAATATATGAGGTTTTGAAAAACCAAGCTCAAGAGAGTGCATTTTCCATCTTGATAGGAAATGATTTTCATTAGTTTGAAAGTGTAAAATTTTCATTGGATCTTGATGTTTTCAGGGATGATGGGGCATGGAGCTAAGAAATTTTCAAAAGTGGAATGAAGTAAAATAAGGTCCTATCCTTTATGAATGAATGTTGAGAAGGTAAGTTTCTTTTTATGAGCTTGAAACCCTAGTTTGCTAGTGATGAAGGAAAACTTCTTTGTTTGAGCCCATAATGGATTAGATCATTAAATTTAATGATTTTATGATGGATATGACTCTCCCATATTTCATATGGTGGTGTCTTTAGGTCACGACAATTAGTGGAACGTACCCATAAATGTTTGTTTTCGAAATAAGGTTTTACTCTAAGGTTTTCCATTAGACCCTATGACTAAATTGGTGTTTTGAGTTGTATGGGAGCTATGCTACATGTTTTGAGTCATTTTAGATCTTGGTGATGCCATTTGATGACCTGTACAGGTCAAAATAGGTTGACTAGTTTTTAGCTAAAAGAGAGTTTTAACAGTCATGGAGAATGAGTGCTCTTGGGAACTTGTGGTCTTGGTGATTTTTAGAGCTCAAAATTACACTTGTACCAAATCATAATGAGCTAGAGATTTGAGGCAAAATGGGTATATATCTAAATTGTGGGAATTGAACTGAGATAGACCTCCAGAGAAGGTTGGTTCCTCTACCTATTCCTAATGCCAAACTAATCCTAAGGAAGGAAATGTAACTATCTAATCCTACTCTAATAATCCAAGGGACCAGGGAAGAGGAAGGTGCATGAAATGGAAATCCTAAGCTAAACAGAGGTGATAACACCAAGAAGAAGGGGAAAGACACTCTTATATGAGTGAAAATGGGAAGAACATGAAAGAGAGAGAGGGACAGACATGAGTGCCATATTCCAAAACAACATTCAAACCATCAATTCCATAGAGAAAAAAAAATTCAAACACTAAAAGGAGAGTAAAACATGCACACTATACCTGTAGATGTAATGAAAGGAAATAAAATGCAATAAAACACAAGCTAGGGCATATAAGAACCACAAAATATGAATTTTATTTCTTCAAATAGATGCACAATTCATTACAATGAAGGAGGAAGGCAAGGATCACCAAGTAGATATTCAAATCTAATGCATGTAACTCAAAATATATATGCAACACTTGTAGAAGGCTACACTAGAATTAAAATAATGTCCATCCTAAGAGTATCTAACATTACAAATGATCATCCTCTTACAATTTATAGAAAATGGGAAAGAGAGAGAGAGGGAAAATAGAGGGAAATCAAATTATTGCTTCCACCCACCAATAACATGTATTAAATATTTGAAAATAGGTATGGGCACCCTTGCAATACCATTTCCCCATGATAATTTTCTTGTGGGAGAATGAATGGGCACCATAGCTCATAAAATCTAGTTGTTGAGCTACCTAGAGTTGCATCTTTACTAATGGATATGTTTTCCTCTTTTTCACCCACCTAACCTCACCTAATTCAAGATTTCTAGTTTTCATGATGTAGAGGATGAAGATACCTTTCTAATGGCACAAAGTTTGTCAAATTTGGAGCCATGGAGCCAAATTTATGGCCATACAGATCTAGGGTTCTCAAGAGGAACACGAGGGTCTCGATCTAATGCTACTATCTAAAATAATAAATTTTATGCCTTGTGGTGCAAGTGGGATATCCGGTCGAGAGGCGAGGAAGAGAGGAAATGTTCTTTGTGTTCCATTTTGGATTGGTTTAGCCATATGGGTCTTTGATTAACATGTTGGTTGGTGAATTAGGTCCCAGGTGAAACAATTCCACATGGGCCATTGGTTCCTACAAGTCCCGGTTACTCCACATCATTTATAACCCACAACACTTTTCCTTTGTTATTTTGCTCATGCACTTATCCAGAGAACTTATAGCCCGTGGGAACCATTCCACTTGTTCCCAAAACACCCATAATGTTTGCATAACTCTTAACTCCCCACTCTCACTAAGTCGACGAAAAGTGCCATCCATGTGGAGAACCAAAAATCTGTGGAACTGTTCTACTTATTCCTTTGGAGGCCGCTTCGCTTGTATAACATTGTTAATCCACTTTGTGTGGCTTTAAAGGTGTTCAACTTGGGAACTTGTTTCCAGATAGAACTATTCCACAAGTTCCCACAAATCCTGATCCATCCACACCACACTATCTCTTTCCCTAAACTCCTTTGTTGCGAGTAATATAGCAATGTAAAGAACATGTGACCGGTGAGAACTATTCCCTTCTTTCCCAAAAAACCCTTAATACACTCTGTTTTTTCCCATTTTTTAATATTTTTGGCTAAGTATGGAACTGAATGGGTTTTCAAGGAGAAGAGGAAATTCCCTGAATGATTGTAAGTTCCCCAAAACATGAAATTTACCTATTTTTTCCGGTTCATTGTCAAGGTTCTATCATATTGCCTAAGTATAGATTTTTAAGTTGGAAAATTTGCAAGGGATGCGAAATTGGATAAAAATTTGGTGACTCATGGAGTAATCTACTTACTAGATTGAAGAGATCTATAGCCTTGAATCCATCTAAAGTACTACATGGACTTGGATCTGATATGGAGCTTGAACCGATCTTTCACATTATAAGAAATTTTAAAATTAAGTTTTGTGAGAGTGGAAAATTATCTTGAATTGATCTTATTACCATGTTTCCCATGCAACTGATATGTTAAGACAAATGAATGAGAATTTGAAACTATCCCCAAATATGATTTTAGTTACTTTGCATTTGTTTTTATTTTTGGAAATATTAGAGTGATACTTAAACCTTGAAACTATTCACACCACATACTTCTCTAGAATTCTCCCATAAAAAAATCATGCAAAACCATGCCATCCAAAAGTAACAAAAAATCATGAAA
The DNA here is from genome assembly GCA_018340775.1 of Taxus wallichiana var. yunnanensis. NCBI lineage: Eukaryota > Viridiplantae > Streptophyta > Pinopsida > Cupressales > Taxaceae > Taxus > Taxus wallichiana. The sequence continues at coordinate 439,018,394 of CM031244.1, forward strand.
AGAACTTAGGGAAAGTAAACCTACACTACTAACAAGATAATGTGCTAGAAACACTTGGAGGAATTGAAAACTAATCTAATATGTATAAGATGCAATGAAACAACTTAATGAGAATGCTTGAGATAAATCCCATTGATTGGGATTTTAATGCATTTCCATCAAGGTTAGATAACTCAAAAGAGTTGGCTTCTTTGCAAGAATTGATGATATAAGGTCCACTCCAAATTGTATAAAACTTAGAGTGTCTCCCCGGTTTAGCTCTGTTTGCATCCCATTTCAAGACCAGATCACCAAATTTGAATGTTTGAGCTCTAGCCCTTTTATCAAACCACTATTTGGTTGATTTTTGATGCTTTTCTAATTTATCATGGAAGAATTTCTCAATTCTTCAAGCTCAACTAATTCTGCCATTTTGATCTCTCTTTGATTTGTACCCTCAAATTCTAATGTTGAGCTAATTCAAGTGAAGGAAACTCAAGTGACAAAGGAAGCCTAACTTCTTTACCATAGACAAGTTTGTAAGGGGAAGTACCAATTTCCTTCTTCATTGTGATCCTATCAGCCCAAAGAGCATTTCTCACCTTTGTATGCCACTTCCTTGGTTGATATCCATTTTTCTCTTCATGATCCTAATCAAGTTCTTGTTAGTGGATTCTACCAAACCATTACCTTGAGGGTAGTAGTTGGAAGAAGTATTCAAATAAATTCCAAGTCCAAGAGCCCAATCAAAAATTTTAGATCCTAAGAAAGATTTTGCATTATTAGAGATGATAGTTTGAGGAATACCAAACCTTGTCACAATGTCCTCAAGGAATTCCAATATAATTGATTTAGTTGCTTCCTTGAGTGGCACAACCTCTATCCACCTGGTAAAGTAATTTGTCACTATCAAAACCCATTTATGGCCAACACTTGATGGAGGATTGATCATGCTAATGAAATCAAGACCCCATTGGGAAAATGGATTATCTACTTGAATTGGATGAAGTGGAAGGGCAACCAACCTTTTCTTACCAATGAAGAAAACACATTCCCTACATTTTATGACCCATTTTCTAGCATAAAAAAATAGTTTGGGCCAAAAATATCCTTCCTTTAAGATTTTCATTGCTAGTAGTTTTGGCAGAAAAATTTCCACCAAAGAAACCATCATGGAATTTTGTCAAAACCTTGTCTACTTGTTCACCTTCAATGCATCTCAACAAAACTCCATCAATGTTTCTTTTGAATAAAATCCCATCAATTAGTGCATAAGGAATGGATTGCAACCTTAGATGTATCATTTTTTTTTTTTTAGGATAAAAGGATATGCACCAATAGATAAGAAGGAAATCATATCATCAATCCAACTATGATTATTAACCACATTTCCTTTATCCTGCTGAATTTTAGCATTATGTGGAAATTCTTCATCCATGAAGAAGGAGGTTTTTAGTCATTTTAAGCATCCAAAGAAATATGCTCACAAATTTCTCTACCTCTTACCAATTTTTTGGTTTGAATAGTCACATAAAATTCCATAATTTTGGTCACCCATCTAGCTCTTTTCTCATTGATTTCTTCTCCCATGATAAATTCTCTCACACTATAATGCAAGACTAGAACTTTGATATGATTAGTGGAAAACATACTCTTAAATTTCTTTAGATCCCTCATAATAGAAAAGACCTATTTTTCAATGTGATTATACCTCAATTCATAATCCTTCAGTGTTTGAATGAAGAAAGCCACTGGTTGTTCCATTCCTTGATCATTTTGTTGAGTCAAAATAACAACAATGCTAGATTCAAATCCATATGCATATAGGATGAAATCCTTGGAATAGTCAGGGTTGATAAGTGTAGGAGCTTGAGAAATTTCCTATTTAATCTTAGAAAATATTTCCTTCCCTTCAGATGTCAATTTGAAAGTTGAATCTTTCTTCAACATTAGAGTGACAGGCCTGACTAATCCTGCACATTTAGGAATGAATCTCCTAATAAAGTTAATATTTATGAGGAATGATTGCAATACTTTCTTGTGAGTTGGAAAGGAAAGAGAGAGAATATATGAGATTATTTCTAGACCATCCCTTGAAACAATATGTTTCAAGAGCTTACCCCTATGGACTACAAAGTTATATTTCTTGGGATTAAGAGACACCCTGTATTCCCTACATCTCTCAAATACCTTCTCAAGATGGATGATATGATATTTACTCTATTTTGAGAAAATGGTGATATTATCTAGATAGAAAAGGATGAATTCATTGATATACCCTTTGAAATCAATGTCCATTGCTCTTTAGAATGTGGTACCTGTGTTTGATAAACCGAAGAACATTTTCTGATATGCATATGTTCCCCATTTTGTGGTAAATGTAGTCTTGAATTGATCCTCCTCCCTAACCTTGATTTGATTGAAATTTGAGTATCCAAGCATAGAGAAATTTTCATCCCCTTCTACATTCTGTAGGATTTTCTCCATGGAAGGTAGAGGATAGTGATCCTTTAGGGAGGCTTTGTTCAAATCTCTGAAATAAACACAAAGTCTGATTTGTATATTCTTCTTCCTCACCGGGACAAGATTTTCCACCCAAGTAGAGTATTTGATAGGAATTTTTTTCCTCAATTAGTTTGGATAATTCCTTCCTCATGAGGGGCTCTATCTTAGGGTTAACTAGTCTTTGTTTTTGTCTAATTGGCTTCACGTTAGGATCAAGATCAATGGAATGTTGGAAAATGTTTGGATCAAACCCCTTAAGGTCCTCATAATCCCATGAGAATACATCATTGAAATTTTGACACAAGGAGATAAAATCTTTCTTCTCATTCTCATCACATACCTTTCCAAGTAGAAGTTCCTTACCTATGAATTTGTGATTGGTTGACAATCTTCTTGCCTTGTTGTTATGTTCTTTTCTTCACCTCTAAATTCATCATTAGGGCTGAAAATATGCTCCAAAGTGACCAATCCTTTTGGCAATTTTTTTGTCTTCAACTGAATAATTTGGTCACCATAGCTGTCATGTAAATTAGATTGCATTCTTAACATTAACTCAAATTCATTCTAGATGAATTGGATATTTTTTCATCATTGTAAAATACTTACCAATTGGTTTCATTATCTGGAATGGATGGTCTAACCACTACCTTGATGTGTTACACATTTCCTTTAACAAAATACTCAAGTAGGTGAGAATTGTGAACCAATGGCTGCCATATGGTTTGATTCTTTGTTCAATTTCCTTGGTACCACTTACAAATTAAGAGCATCAAAACTCTCTAAAAGATCCCAAACTATGTGTTTATAATATTTCAAAAGATTATTCTTTGTGGCACACTTCCCTCTAACTTGGTGGATGACCAATTTAGTATCTCCAAATATTTACAATGTTTTGATTTGTCTCTTTTCAGCAATTAGAAGACCATGCACCAATGCCTCATACTCTACTACATTATTAGAACATGTAAACTGTAATCTATGGGAAAATAATAATTTCTCGTTCATTGGAGAAATTAGTACAACACCTTCCCCAGCTCCATTTCTACTTCTAGAACCATCAAAGAACATCTTCCATAATCTAGAAGCACTATCCTTTTCTTTCTTAAGTGGTGTGCAGTAAAGTAGACCCTTCTTCAAGAATGTAGTAGGTTCCAAGTCTAGTTTCCAAAGTTGTATCATAGGGATCAAACTCATAGTGTTCTTTAGCCCATTCATCTAATAAAATATCAAGAATTGAAGGAGGAATATGCTTGCTCTTCTGAAACTAAATCTTGTTCATGGTATTCTTGTATTAGGAAATTTGATTAGAGAGGAGTGGGATTATAAGACTCAATATGGTAAGAAAATATAGGCTCAACTTGTATGGTAAATCTTGTACCATATCTAGTTCTTAGGAGCATATGAGACCAATATGAAGACAAGTAGCCACCTACTTTGGTAGTGAAATCTCTTGATAAGAAAATGGAAAACATGGGAGGCAAGTCAATTATTGATATATCATGAGTTATGGTTAAGCTTGGAAAAGCATGAAGGGTTAACTCAAGATCTTTTATCACTCCTAGGATGCCAATGGTTGAGCCATCAAGTTGTAGAACACCTTTAGAAACAAGGTTGTACTTGATACCTAGGATATCAACAATATTTTTAGGCATTACTGAAGTACTAGCCCATGAATCAATCATGCAATTATGAACTAAATGTTTTCCCACAATTAAAGACATATAAAAGGGTGGGGTCTTGATAACTTTGCTTACATGTTCTTCCTTTGCTTGGCATAAATTGACAGTAGCATGAGTGTTTTGAACAATTGAATTAACTTGAGGAAGTTTCTTGAGAGCTTCATGTAGGAGGTCCCTTTGTGATGGAATAGCTAAAGCATCCCACATTGTCACATTAACATTTGTTTTCTTCATCTGCTCAACAATGTTGAAAGGAAGGCCCATGGACTTGTGCATTTGAGGTACAATATTCTCTTTCCTTGATTGCTGCAACATTGGGATAGGCATATTCCTTGTCTAAAATAGGATTTTTAGGAACCTCAAGCAATCTGTTTTTACTTACATCTATCCCAACTTCTTTTTCTTGTTGATAGTATTGCCTTAATTAGAAGAAGATGAAGGTTGAGAATCCAATATTCTCTTCTTAAACCTTGTGTTATCAGAAACATGAGTACGAGGTCTATTGGAAATTCCAACTTCTTGATTCATTGCATAAAACTCATCGCACCCAAATAATATAATATTATTTTTTAGGGGTAGCTTCTTGATCTCCTTCCAAATTAGGATTGGCTACTTCTATAATGGTTCCTACTGATTGGAATAATTTTGAACCATAAAGGTCTGAGATTGCAATGAATTCATAAAATAAACTAATTATGTGGCTGATTGCATGGGAAACACCATTCTGTTTCTTATATCACATTGTTTTTCATTGGAACCAATGCTTTACTTGAGCTAGCAGTAGGAAGTGACTGAGTAGGAGAAATTTTTTGAAGTGGAAGAGGTGCATTTTGACCTTTCCACCTATCATTTTGTTGATTTTTCCCATATATTTGGTTAGGGTATTGGTTTCTATAGGGATGGTAACCTTGATTGAATCCTTGGTTAAAATATTGCCCCTTGTTAGGATAATTTCTATGAGCTTGGGCTTGTTACTTTTCCAAGGATAAAAAATTGTTTGACAAATTTCTTATCAAGGCCTTCATTTCATCATCATCCTTTTGATTTTGAGGAGAATAGGATGTGGAGAAAGAAGGTTGTGAACTTTTCTCGGGGATGGGAGTAATGGTAGGTTATGGAGCTTGAGGTAATTCAAGGAAACAAAAGCGTAGGCATCCTAGGGGCTATTTTTCTAGCTTGTATTAGACATATCTTAGACCTAATGGCTATTGGATAGGCATAAGGAAACTAAATAACACCCATATATTGTATCATAACAACAATATTATAATTCAATGCTATTAAGAAGTAAAGGAAAACACCTTGTGGAGTTGGTCTCAAGAGAGCTGGAATTTTATCCCATGTCTTTCTGAAATATAAAATTGAAATCCATGCAATGAACTCATTAGGTCCCTCTTAAAATTTGTTAGCTATTCTAATAAAGAGATATTTTTTTCCTTTTCCATAAATTTTATTTCAAATTGTAGTGCCAAGTCCATCCCAGTTGGTAATAGAGGCAAGTGTCAAGCTTTTGTACCATTGGAGTGCTTTACCTTTATGTGAAGAAGATAGCAGCCTAATTGTTACATCATCTTTTATAACTAGATGAATAAAGTATACATTTGCAACATCCTGAATGTGCTTAGAAGGGTAACTTGATTCTCACTAGTATTGGTATATCAGGTTGTGCATTAAGATCAAGAGGGATACTACCAATGAATTTGACAAATGGTAAATTCCTCTATGTGCCATGAATACAATAATTCTTAAAACTCTAAAAGACAAAAAGAAAGGCCTACCAAGAGGTGGAGTAGAGAGATTTATATTCGATGGTGATGGTGATCTTTGAGTTGCTTTGCCTCTTTTTCTTCTCTTGGTGATAATGTAGATATTCAAAAGATCCTTCTTGTCTGGTTTAGACCTTTTCTAAATTATTCTCATGAAACTAAGCACTTTGACTACGAAACCATTTAATATGAAGATTAGAGTCACCGGATGTGTAGAAAAAAGCCTCAAAAGGATGGAAATTACTAAATAACACACCAAAACTTAGAAAAATACTGAAAATAAATATTTCAATGGTCCCACCCGACATGCCAAAACTATTGGAGATAAAATTTGCACATGTCCCAAATTAGAATGATCTAGGGATTTGAGACAACATGGGATTGTCTCCAAGTTGTGGGACTTAAATTGAGACAGACCTCTAGAGAAGACTAGTTCCTTTGCCTATTCCCAATGTAAAACTACTCCTAAGGAAGGAAATAAAACTATTTTATCTTGATCTAACAATACAAGGGACCAAGGGAAGAGTAAGGTACATGAAATTAAAATCCTAAGCTAAAGAGAGGTGATATCACTAAGAAGAGGGGGAAAGGCACTCTTAGATGGGTGAAAATGAGAGGAAAATGAAGGAGGAGAAGGAAGACATGAGTTCCAAATTTCAAAACAACATTCAAGCCACCACTTCCATGGAGTAAAATATATTCAAACCCTGCAAGGAGAGTAGAATATGCACAATATACCTAAAGATGCAATGAAATGCAATAGAACAAAAACTAGGACGTATAAGAACAAAAAAATATGAATTTTATTGCTTAAAATATATGCATAGTTCATTACATTGGAGGAAAGAAAGGATCACCAAGTATATAATCAAATATGAGGCTTGCAACTGAAAATCCACATCCAACACTTGTAGAATGTTGCACTAGCATTACAAGAATATCCAACCTAAAAGTATCTAACATTAAAAATGAGCATCCTTTTACATTTTATAGAAAATGGGAAAGAGAGAGAAGAGGTAAAATAGAGGGAACTCGAATTCTTACTTCCACCCACCAACAACATGCATTAAATATCTAAAAATAAGTATGGGCACCCTTACAAATCCATTCCCCAATGATACTTTGCTTGTGGGAGAAGGAATGAGAACCATAGCTCATAAAATCTTACCTAGAGTTGCATCTTTAATGCTGGATATGATTTCCTCTTATCACCCACATACACTCACCTAATTCAAGATTTCTTGTTTTCATGGTGTAGAGGATGAAGAGACCTTTCCAACGGTACCAATTTTGTCAAATTTGGAGTCGTAGATCAAAATTTATGGCCATGCGGATATAGGGTTCCCAGCGTAATGCTACAGTCTACAATAATAAATTTTATTCCTTGTGGTGCGGGTGGGGTGACTAGTAAGAGAATTGAGGGAAGAGAGGAAATTTTTCACGTGTTCCATTTTGTCTTGGTTTAGCCATAGGGGTATTTGATTAGTGTGTTGGTTGGTGAATCAGTTCAGGTGGAAGCTGTGGAATAGTTTCGCCAGGCCATTGGTTCTCATAAGATCTGGTTCCTCCGCATCATTTATACCCCGCAACACTTGTTCCTTCATTATGTGGATCATGTACTCATGTGGATAACTTACAGCCCATGGGAACTACTCAAATTGTTCCTGGAATACCCACAATGTATGCATAACTCTAAGTCCCCAATCCTGCTAAGTCGGCCGTGCCATCCATGCGAGAGAACCAACACTGGAAAAACTTTTCGCTTCTTCTATCGAAGGTCGCTTCACCTAGATAACACTATCAATCTGCTTTGTGTGACTCCAAAGGTGTTGCGCAGGAACTCGTAGCCTAAAATAACCATTCCACCAGTTCCCACAAATCCCGATCCATCCGCACGACACTACTTCCTTCCCCAAAATCCTTTATTACGGGTAATATAACAATGTGGAGAACACGTGACCTGGGATAATTGTTCCCTTCTTGCCCAAAAAACCTGCAATACACTAATTTTTCCCATTTTTTCATATTTTTTGATAAGTATAGAACTAAATGGGTTTTTAAGGAGAAGATGAAATTCCTTGAATCATTGCAAGTTCCCCAAAACATGGAATTTGCCTATTGTCTCCAGTTTCTTCTCTAAGGTTCCATCATATTGGCTAATTCTAAATTTTTCAAGTTGGCCAAGTTGGAAGGTTAGTAAAATTGGATAATAATGATGATGATTGATGTGCTTGGAGGTGTTGTATATATCTCATATGATGTGTTGGATTTATTTTTTAAGCTTTGAAAGTTAGTTGAGGTGGTATGAAGAAGGTCACAAGTTGACCTAGTTTGAATGGTTCAGAAAACATGGGTTTGGTCTCAAAACCAATATTTTGGCTTAGTATATTATGGATATCCAATTAAGAGTGAAAATGGATGAAATTTTATCCTAGTGCATGTATTTATAAGTCATGAAAGTGTTAACAAGGGTACACGAAGGTTGAGTTTGTAAAATCTAGTTTCGGGTAGTTCAAGTTGATAAAGAGGAGTTGTCCTATTGGCCTTGTTGATTGATTGATGAGGTCTAGCATGTGTAGTGGTTTTCCTCATTTATTTATATTTTCAATGAGTGGCTACATGGAATAGTTGAGGTGTTTTAATGTGGTCTTGAACTTCATTGTTGGAGACTCATTCTTGGAGGTGCTAGTTTGAGTAGGAAACAATCCTACTTGGTGGTGATATGAGATGAATGAGTGAAGAGGAGTTCCATGAGATTTTGGATGATGTTGTGAGGATATTTTTGACATGTGTAGAGAATTTGGAGTCATGAAAAATAAGGATGAATCCATTGGAGGTCTTGGAGTGCTCGGTGAAGGAGAAACTAGCCTTTTAGGCCTAGTTGTGTATGTAGTTGTCTTGATGCATTGCCAAACCATATGGGTATTTCATGTTGATTTATATGAATGTGTAGATCTATTTTTAAGTTTTAATGACTTAAATTAAGATTCATATCCAACCTATTTATGTTTAGAGGAAGAGTCATGTATTTAAGTGCATGTATTTGTTCATTTTGAACTAGTTGTGAGAGTGTATACACAAAATCATGCACTTTTGGTAATTATCTAGTCATGATTGTATACTACTATTCATATGATTCCTAAATAGTAAAATTTATAATCAAACCATGTCTTTGGCCATATTTACTTTCTTTCTATTACCAGTTTTTGTCCTACACACCTTCTTGCTCGTTTGACCTCCGACCCTTTAGTTTCTCCGAGTCTGGACACCGGTGCAGTGCCTCCATCCTCCTCGGGAGCCCATGACCTATTTATACTTTAATCACATATTTTAGGTCACTTTTAACCATTTGAGCATCTTATCTTTTTCTAGTCAGCCTTTTCGGGGTTAATTACAAAATTCAAGCAAGGGAATCATATAAATATAAAGTTATGTGATCATAATAAGGGACCAAACACTAAGCATTAGATATCACCACCTAAATTTGTATCCAAAGGCTATTCAATAGAATAAAAGAATCCATTCTAACATCCATTTAAGGGAAAGGGACTACATTATTCTCCATACACTTCATAGGAGGGGATTCTATTCTATTTTATGCCCATATCTATTAAATTTTGTTACCTTTAGCTACTTGTTCGCTATCAAGTGCGACACGCACAAGAGCCACCTAGGGCACGATTCCACACACACTCACATAGAACTACATTGGGTATGAGATGTAGTGCAACACTCAATTGTAAGATCACCATTGTGACAACTGAGGATAGTTCGAATCCTCCTTTTACATATTTCTTTTTAGGATTTGATGTCTCTTTGAGGGTTTTATAGGTCATTATTTCATTACATGTTTCTAGAAACCTCGACGAACATTGTGTAACATACTAGCAACCCAAGGAGAAGGACAATGAACAATTTGCGACTAGTCAAACATGGTTTTCTGATATTTTTTTCAGTCACAAGTGCCCACTACTGAGTCCTGTGGTGCCCGCGAGCACCCCTGTCCAGCTTACTCCTCCAGATCTGCATTTTTTTGAGCTTCGGTGTGACAATATGTGCTTCATATTTTCTAGTTTTCTAGCTCGCACACCTTTAGGATCTCTATGATAAAAACAAGTCTCTCTTTCTCCCGCTTGCAACTAGGGTTTCACATTTTATTTCTTAGTTTTCTTGAGTTAATTTTTGTACTTAATTGTTTCATTTATTTACTACTACAATAACAATCAAATTAAAAATACTATTCATATTTCAATTAATCATTTTGGTGAACCCGATTCGATATGAACACTCTTAGGGTCCTCATACTTCTATTGGTTTTATCTTTCTAGGATCTTCTCATCATGGATATTTCTATCCATGATTTCTTTCTCATAAACCCTAAATTCGAGAGATAAGATCATTACACTCCGGATACCAATCACATTCCTTATGATCTTCATCCATATATAATATATAATGTATTTGTAGATGCATTTTCTTAACACATCACTTTTTCATCTACTCCTCGCTACCGATCTTGCTATATTTGACAATGACCCCCTTTGTACATAATGATTCAAATCAATAATGTGGGTGTCAAGTGAACCATCATCGATAATGGATTTGAGCTTAATCTATGCACTTTATCATTCATTGAGGCTATTGGCCTTTCTGCTTCTTATGTTATCCCTTCATCCATCTCTCTTTGTGCTTATGATGGTTATGTTTATCCATGCATAGGCCACATTACTTTTCCTATCACTGTTAGGCCAAAAATATTAATACGGTTTTCTTTGTCATTGAATTCCCAGCCAGTATAACTATTTACTTTTTAGACCATGGCTTCACCACATACAAGCCATACCCTCTACTATGCATCGATGTGTAAAGTTCTTACATGAGTGTGTTGAATATATAGTCTCCGATGATCGTGAACCATTTAAATATTGCAACCGCAATCCCACCACTACACTCCCTACTCCTACATCCATTACCCCTGATGAACCACAACCCATGGATACCCCATCTCATTTACCACCAATTGAAGATGTTATTTACATGTTAGTTGTCTCATCTGCATCATCACCTCATCCTTCTTTTACTACTGCTATGATTCTTTGTCGGGGGCCTTTCTAAACATTGGATCTCATTCCATATCCTTCATCTTCTTATGAGAATCCTCCATTAACATGACATCCATTTACATGCACATTTTTCATGAATGAATCTTATTAGGAACACATTCCATTCAACCCTACTTGCTCAGATACTATATGCACACATGATGGGTTGACTTGGCTAGGCTTTACAGTTGACGACATCTTTCCTCCGCCTCATGATCATCATCTGTATCATGGATTTGTTTACATTATCACTGCTTATGGTCTTGAGTCTTTTATCTCACAGTATTTCTTGTATGAGTTCCTTGCACTTCTCCACTTACACTCAAATAGTATTGGCTTGATTACATTGGGGGCACGTTAGATCCTGATCATACTGATATATCATTTCCCATGCCATTTGGTCGCATTTTCATTTACAATGACTCATTTCTTAGTTATTCACCAAATATCACTCATTGGTATGCACATGGGTGTCCATTACCTCATTTTATTATTGAGGAATATGCCATGGGCATGTATAATTTACGTCTCAATGGATCCTTGCTTGATCAACCCGACACTCTCGCTTATCAAGTTTCAAATGCTTCACCATTCAGTTTTGATCATGAAAATGACAACCTCTTAGATGACATTTATTGATCACACATCATCATCAAACACCTGGGGGGGAATCACACTTATTTATCCCCCATAACATTGAAACATGTCTTATTTTATGATCACATCACTTCTAAATATTTACACATAACTTGCACATCTTGATACATTAGTATCGTCATTACCCGATGACGCACTTTTGTGCTTTGGTTCACACTTGACTATTGAGGGCATCCTATACACATGAATCTCACACACTACATACCACACTACACACTACACATTACACACAATGTGGTACAAATTACACATTCCACTTTGTGAGTAGTCATCTCTCTCTATGCAACATATACTCTACAAATTCACGACATATATTTTTGACATCCACTTCGCATGATGTGATCATTACCCTATGATGTACTCTAGTTCCACGGTCCATACTCAATTGTTGAGGGTCTACATCTCAAAATGGACCTCATCACACTCTCATGTTCAATATATCACTCATTCACTCACACACTTACACTCTACACTTTGCACTTTGATGATCACATCTTTCTAATACACACAATTCAAACCATTTCCCAATGATGCACTCTCATTTATGGTTCATTATTGACTACTGAGGGGGCATATATAAATGAACCTCATCTCATACATACACATCCAATCGGGGGCACACTGCTCCTATCATTCACTTTGCATTCCATTCCATCTACACTCCACAACATACTACATATCTTGGTTACACTTAGTCTTGCTTACATTTACTTATTACATGTACATATTTTTACACATGATAGGTAGATATCTTGTATACGATTATCTCCATACACACATGCGGGTTCACTTTCTTTCTAGTTGTGATCACAGATTCTAAATATTTCTACACATAACATGGATGTTTGGTGCAATACCTATTCCCATCCCACAATGACTCCTAGGGGCATCCGCTTTCATACACTAAAGGTGCTATTGTTTCATTCATTGTTACATAACACATTATTATCATATTATACACATCTTTACATAAAATTTATCTTCCTAACATGATAGTGGGTGCTTCATGTGCAACATTTGTCTTCGAGCCTATTTGCTACCATGGTTGTCTATTACATTACTTATCATTGTTTTCCACTTGTTTGCAAGCTTTTCCCTTTGTATTGTGTGTACACTTGTCTACTTTTGGTCTAGTTGGCCTCGATTGTTTTGTGACATCATGAGTTATGTCCCATGTTTTAAACCCTATTTTTGTGGTCTACATTGTCTTCTTACGTATTGTTTCTTGCGTCTTAGCTTACACAATGTATTCTTGTCTCTGCTAGCTTACATTTTACATGCATGTTTGTATTTACTTACACTAAAAATGTTTCCCAGCCACTTTGTTTGCATGTTCCATAGTTTCTACCAAGCACACTCCCTCCCCCTATAGGGCATTAGTATCAACAAAATAGTCAATCATCCTTTGGGCCGTATTCTCCTATGTGATGTCACATACAACCAAAATGAGGGGGCATAATTTGGGTGAATTAGTCACCCCATATAGTAGTTCATAGTCATAGTTCAACACAACACAGTCATCAACATTGGACAAGGCTCGAGATCCGACTTGGGTCCTCGACATAACACAAAAAAGTGTCCAGACCTGACAATAATGCCTAGGTTCTCCTAACCCTTCTTAGATGCTTTTGACCAAGGGCGAGATACACATAATCCGTTAGTAAAAAAAAATATACAAAAATTCACACGACAAATTTTTACAGGACATATGGTCCTTTATCTCTCAACATTCATACATTACAAATTATTCTCTTTTTTATAGCGTTGGATAAAAAATGGTCGAATTGGATCATATTTTTACACACCATATGCAGTGGTGTTCTAAATTACGGGAAGTAGTTAAAGGATGGAGGAAAACACCAAAATTTATCCCTACACTTCTTCCATATCATTGGTGTGAGATCACCCAAAAGTCAGTAATGACATAATCGGTGTGAGATTGCCTGAAAAAATTGGTCTTCTACAACATATAAAGGATCCTTTCTACACTTTTTTCCTCATCACAGATCATGTACACATGTTCATTTTTCACAATTTTCATTTTACATACATCTTTTACATGCTTTTAAACATATCAATGCGTATTTGACTACTTAATTGTTCTTCTCTTTTACAGGTTCGTCCGTATGGGAAGTGATAGTCAACATCATTCAACATCATCCTACATCAACAATATCACATACATCGAAACAACAAAAAAAGGCACATTTACATCATCTACAACATTTGTTTCCACCCTAGGGTCATTATCTCATCACTTTCTACACTTTCTCATCTCCACGTTTTCCTTGTCTCTCTCTCGGTACACTTCTCACCATCAATATATATGGTTATTAGGTACGCATCTATATCTCCTTTATGTTATTGAGATTTTTCTCAACAACATAAAGTGGGGGAAAATGTAGACACAAAATCATGCACTTTGGGTAATTATCTAGTCCTAATTGCATATTAATATTCATATGATTCCTAAGTAAGAAAAGTACTAATTAACTCATATATTTGGCAATATATTATTTCTTTCTACTATCAATTTTGGTATTGCACATCTTCTTGCTCGGTCGACCTCCGATCCTTTAATTTCTATAAGTCCTGGACACCAACACCTAGCTAGGACACCAACGCTAGGATCCCCCATCCTCCGGGTGACCCTAACCTTTTTATTCTTTACTAACATATTTTTGGCCACTTCTATTGTTTGAGCATCTTATCAATTTGGTAGTTGGAATTTTCATGGTTACTTTCAAAATTCAAGCAAGGGAATCTTATAAACATAAAGATATGTGATTATAATAAGGGACAAAACACTAAACATTAGCTATCACCACCTAAGGTTTCATCCAAAGGCTATTTAAGAGCATCAAAACATCCATTCTAACATCCATTCAAGGGAAAGGGACCACATTATTCTGTATACACTTCATAGGAGGTGAGTCTATTCTATTCCATGCACACATTTATTACATTTATTTACATCTAGTAACTTTCTCGCTATCAAGTGTGACATGTACAAGAACCACCTAGGCATGATTATGCACACACTTACATAGAACTACATTGGAGTCCGAGTGCAGTAGTGCAACACTCCTTCATAAGATCACTATTGTGACAGCTGAGGATAGTCTCGCCCCTCATTTTACATCTTTATTTTTTAGGATTTGATGTCTCTTTGAGGGTTTTGCAGGTCATTATTTCATTACGGAGTTTCTAGTGACTGAATGAACATTGTGCGACATACTAGTGATCAAAGTATAAGGACAACGAACATATTACGACCAGTCAAAGATGGTTTTTTGAGATTTTTTTACAGTCATAGGCACCCATTACCAACCCGTGGCACCCACTGGTGCCCCGCAGACTTTCTGGTTGCCCCTATCTAGCTTACTCATATAGCTCTACATTTTTCTGAGCTTCGATGTGACATTATGTGCTTCATATTTTCTAGTTTTCCAGCTATGTGCACCTTTGAGATCTCTATGAAACAACTAAGTCTCTCTTTCCCCCTTGCAACTATGGTTTCACATTTTATTTCTTAAATTTCTTGAGTTAACCTCTATACTTAATTGTTATATTTATTTATTACTATTATAGTAATTAGATTAGGCATATTATTCATATTTTGATTAATCAGAGAGAGAGAGAGAGAGAGAGAGAGAGAGAGAGAGAGAGAGAGAGAGAGAGAGAGAGAGAGAGAGAGAGAGAGAGAGAGAGAGAGAGAGAGAGAGAGAGAGAGAGAGAGAGAGAGAGAGAGAGAGAGAGAGAGAGAGAGAGAGAGAGAGAGAGAGAGAGAGAGAGAGAGAGAGAGAGAGAGAGAGAGAGAGAGAGAGAGAGAGAGAGAGAGAGAGAGAGAGAGAGAGAGAGAGAGAGAGAGAGAGAGAGAGAGAGAGAGAGAGAGAGAGAGAGAGAGAGAGAGAGAGAGAGAGAGAGAGAGAGAGAGAGAGAGAGAGAGAGAGAGAGAGAGAGAGAGAGAGAGAGAGAGAGAGAGAGAGAGAGAGAGAGAGAGAGAGAGAGAGAGAGAGAGAGAGAGAGAGAGAGAGTTTAGAGGATCAAGAAAGAGAGAGAGAGAGAGAGAGAGAGAGAGAGAGAGAGAAGAGAGAGAGAAGTAGAGAAACAAGAGGTGATTGATCAAATTGGTTTAAGGGATAGAAAAATATGATGAGAGTGTGTGAATTTATGAGGATAGTTGAGAAGTAGAGAAACAAGGGTGATTGATCAATTTAGTCCATGAAGAAGCAAGATTGAGTGACTTATAAGATAGAGAGATTTTATGAGGTTTTGGTGTGTTTGGAGCTGAATTTAGATCACTATCAGTTGTGTGAGTAACATATCATCAATGATCATCCATTTCTAGGTGGTTGAGTTGGTGCTTGATCACCTTAGGGGTTGTATCCTCCTTGTAGGATTGGTTCCTTGCTAAATAGGGGTTGGTGCTCCTTGTGGGATTGGTGTCTCACTAAAAATTCTTGTGTGATGTGTCATATTCATGCAAGTCTTTTGGTTTATGTAATATAATCAAAATTTTCAGTGGGTTTTCTTCCCCTTGAGGGTTTCCCACTTACATATTGTGTTCTTGTGTAATCTCTCTTGATTATGTTCATGTGGATGATTGTTTCATGTTGTTAAGCTCACATTAATGCATGGTTGAATGTTTAATGGTTAATATAAGTTAAATTGAATTGGTTAAAGGTTTTGAAGGATTTATTCACCCCCTCCAGTCTATTGTGCTTACAACAATTGGTATCAAAGTAGGTCCTTTTGAATAAGTTTAATCACTTGAAGGATATCCTTTGAAGCACTAAAATGGTAAGTGAGAAGAGTGGATATTCTACCAAAAAATCTCCCTTGTTTGATGGAATTAACTATGCTTTTGGAGTTTTAGGATGAGGACTCATATCATGTTCTTAGGGTTTGAAATTTGGAAATTTTTGTTAGATGGATATATAACTCCTCAAAATCCTCCAACAAGTAATGTAGACAAAAAACTTAGTAGTGAAAAATCCAAGGCTATGAATGCAATCATGTGTGGTCTAGTTGAACCATAACTTGTGAAGGTCATGCATTGCACATCAAAAAAAATAATGTGGGAGAAACTTTAGGTCATTTATGAAGGATATTCCAAGGTAATAATAGCTAAACTCCAAACTTTTAGAAATTAGTTTTAAGGCTTAAAGATGAGTGAAGAAGAATCCATTACTGCATATTTTCTCAGATTTAATAAGGTTATCAATACCATGAGAGGATTAGGTGAAGAAGTGAAGGAAGAAGTTGTGGTACAAAATGTGTTAAGGTCTCTAACTCCTAAGTTTTACCCTAAGGTGTCTACTATTGAGGAAGCTAAGGATTTTAAGGTCATGTTAATGGATGAGTTACATGGAATATTGAATGCATATGAGATGAGGATTGTTGACTCTAAACCTGTCAAAAAGGAGATTTCTTTCAAGAATGATATGAAGACAAAAGAAAAGAAGAAAAAGGATGATGGTGCTACTACTAAAATTGATAATGATGAGATATTTTCAATGATTTCTAGAAGACTAAAGGTTAGTTCACGTAATTATAAAGGAAATATTCCTTTTTAATGTTTCAATTGTGGAAAAGTAGGTCATTTTGCTACCAAGTGTCCCCACAAGCTCAATGATAAAAGTGATGGAGAACATGAAGATGATCATTCCAAAAAGAATCAAAAGTATAGTAAAGGAAAGAATAACTTCAAGAGGTTTTAATACAAGATGAAGGCCAAAAGGAATCTTTACGCAAAGAAAGAATGATGTTCTTATGAGGCTAGTAGCTATGATGGTGTTTCATATTCTGAATCTGAATCAGAGCATCAAGAGGTAGGTGATGAGGTATTGTTCATGACCAAGGATTATTGTGAGGTCTATGAGTGATGGTCCCATACTTTTTGGTGACTCCATGCACTCTGAATATGAAGAGAAAGGAGATGAATTTGATATTAAGCTAATGTGTGTTTAGATAGAGCTAAAGGATGATCAGAAAAATAACAAAAATATGTGATCTCAAGTCAAGGATTATGAAGCAAATATTCATGATGTAGAGGAGAAACATTTATATGTGACAAAGAAGCTTGATAAAATATTCAAGAGGTTAGAAATACAAATGAGTTCCATGACTCTAATCTTGCAATCCAAAGAAGAAAAGGTGATCTTTCTTAAAGGAGAGTTATCTAATGTAGTTTACTGTGAGCTAAGTACTTTTAGAAGTTTGAAAATATCACTAAAGATATTGATGATCTTCTAAGAAGCCAAAGGTCTGCGGGAGATAAAACATGCTTTGGATTCACGGAGGACCTCAAAGGAAAAGAGGTGATGAAAGAAGACATTGTTCCAAGCATGAAGACTCGAAGATGAGAAGAAGGAAAGAAATTCCAAGGTGAATATAAAATCTATTAGGCAATATAATGCTTCAAGGTATGAGAGATAATTTAATGGTTATTGTTTCACTTGTAATGGATTTAGACATAGGAAAAAGGAATGTAGGAGATTTTTCAAAAATTATAGCCCATGGAGGGATATCGAGATGAGAATACAAGGAATGTGGTTTGCTATAATTTTCATGAGAAGGGACATATTTCTGTGCATTGTTTACATGAACCATCTAGCCAAAAGTGGAAGAAAAAATGTATTAAAGGTAAAAATGAAATTATATTCTATAATTGCAACAATTACTGTCACTTTTAAAGATATTTTTATGGGTATACAAGGAAAATCGGGAGGTTTCGAGGTCCTAGAATGAAAGAAAGGAGACAAGGTAGTCTCTTGGAACCAAAATCACTTAAGACAGTTAATTAAGACTAGGTGTTGATGCAAAACAAGAAGAATTGAAAGTCCCTTATCAAAAAGGAGTAAAAGGTGATTCTTAAATACCTAAGAGTTCTGGATATCATATCATTCTACAAGGATTAATACTGAACACTTGTGCACATCAAATGGTGTCGCGAATGCTCCATGTACTAAGAAAAGATCAAATCACAAAATGAGAATCAAGTATACAAATAAATCAATGTGTCTAGCATGCTCTTAGATTAAAAAAATAGAGGTACATATAGGAGTGTTGTGTAAATTCTATACATGACACATGTACACAAACCTAACTAACCCTATTGAACTATTTCATTATGACATATTGTCACTAAGTGATATGACTAACCATCTATAGTGGGCAAGTCGCTGAATGATGATGAAAAAGTCATATAAACCAACACCCCCCTTCATCAAATATGAGTTATAGGTCATGGAAAGTAAGAACTAAAAGATAAATCCTTTAGAAAAATAAGAAACATGTGTTAATGGGGCACGATAACTAAGCATGACAAGGTACCCATGT
Source organism: Taxus wallichiana var. yunnanensis (assembly GCA_018340775.1). Classification (NCBI taxonomy): domain Eukaryota; kingdom Viridiplantae; phylum Streptophyta; class Pinopsida; order Cupressales; family Taxaceae; genus Taxus; species Taxus wallichiana. Next base: position 439,037,426 of record CM031244.1, read on the forward strand.
ACAAATAACAATATTTCTAGAAAAGAAGAAGAGAAGGAAAATGGGTCCTGGTAATTAGGCCTAATGAGGTGCCCATGTACAATAAGGATATCAAGTAATAGAGGAAAAAATCATAAGGAAAAACATCCACTTATAAGAGATAAACGAAACCCCTAAAAACATACGAAAGATGCATCAAATGAGTCCCATCAACTAAAGTCCTAATAAGGTACTCATGTACAAACCGTAATATTTCTAGAAGAAGAGAAGAGATGAAGAATGTTATCCAACCTCCCAAGATGAATAACACGTCGAAAAACACCATGTATCAAGTGATTAAGAAGATACCTAAAGTGAAAAGGTGTGGTTTCTATCCAAGGAATGATTCTCCACATGTGAGGTGCAAGTGCCAACTACTCAATGAAGGGATAGTGAAACCAAAGTAGTGGCAAAGAAGGAAGGTGGAATATAATGTAACTATATAGAAGAGTTCCCAAAGTTCGGTGAGTCTTGAATCAAAGTACCTGCTCCTTGAAAAGTCTGTAGAGGAACATAAATAGGTGGATCAAGAAATAACTCCTCAATATGTGGTAGATGGTAAATATATAGTAGAGGTTGGTCCCATAACTATAACAATCAACCAAGTTAGAAGAGAATTCATCGTCATCTAAAGTGAGCTAAAAAATATCATTAAGTCTAGGTGAATCCGATGAAGAATGTGAAGGAGGAACACAATGAGAAAAAGAATAGAGCCGAGTGTGATGATCAACTGTACCAACTATAATAATACTGTCATTGTGAATCTCTCTAACATAAAATGAATCCGGAGTGAACTTAATCTGTATGCCCTAACTAAGATGAGTGATATGATATAATGAAAGGAGATTAGTTGAAAGTGAAGGAACATTAAGCACATTATTGAAATTTCTGCCATTCAGTTCAAAAAACCATCTCCCAAAACCTAGTGTAGAAGTGTCATCACAAGCCGAATAGAAGACATGTCACATGGCTCTAATGAAGCAAACTCAATGTTAGATGAGGCCATATGATGAGATGCACCCGAATCAATCATCCATATAGGAGTAGGTGACACAACTACAACTATAACTCTTGCTTTTTCTCCTTAGTTGATTCTTTTTCTTTTTCTTTCACTTTCCCCTTTTTATTGTATTTTTCATTATAACGTTTGTGAGTTGATGATGAATATGGCTTGAGGGAATCAAGAAATCCTATGTTGTTCTTCTCAAGAAGACTCATGAGGAGGCCAATATTCTTCTTCAAACCTTTTTCTTCTTCATGTCTACTAGTACAAGCAGTACCCACATTTGATCCGTTATTTAGGATTTTTAGAACTAGAAGATGAAGTGGAAAAGTTTGATTTTGTGGTGGATTGGTCATTTTTATTCTCATGATCCTTATTGTTCTTATTCTTCTCCTTTGAAACCCTAGGTTGTTCATGACCAAAAATGAGATCATGGGATTTTGTGGATATAAGACTACCCATATGAATTAGTTTATCTTGTTATCTAGTCAAATCGGTGAAAAAATCATCAAAGGAGGGCATGATCCAACTTGCACTAAGTGCTCGATTAAGTAGCATGGAAGGCAGAGATAAGAATTGAATAGTTTGGACTAAGTTTTATAAGGACGGAAAGTATGAGATGTGATTCCTTCTTATCAATTCCCAAAAAAATTAGTTGCAATATAAGAGACTTGAGTTTGGTGAAAAATCCCCGGAGAGTGTCAAAACTACTAGGGATAAGAATAATGAACTCATTTTCTAGTTTATGCCCTTTCATTTCATCCAATTTCCCAATTTTTTTTTCTAAGGCATCCCATACTTCCTTGGGAGATTTGGTCGTGTTAATATGGAAGTGTAGTTCAGTGATACACAAAGACACAAAAGGATAAATGAATCATCACATTTGTTAAACCATTTTTCTTTCTCTCGCATCTTATGTAGGTTCAACTTGTAATCCCATTGTTATACGGTAAATTTTTGTTTTCTTAAAGCGAGAGATACACAATATTTCTATTTGTGATAGATAAATGGGGTACAAAAAGGAAAAAAATTAAGATCCATAACAGATAAAAGTGAGCAAAGAAAATAGTAAAAATAAAGGAACCACACAAAATGAAAACACCCCGATTCGCAACACTTTAAAAGTAGTGCATTGATTACACCCAAGTGTTCATGAGAGGATTGGTCACTCACCTTGTAATTATTGAATTATCACACAATATTGGAGACCACAATATTCTCAGTCATGCACAACAAAACAAGTGGACAAGCACAAAAGAAAGAAAGAAGGGAAGGAAGCTCTCTTGCTACAAGGTTATGGAAGACGTCCTCACTAACTGCAAGCAAAGAAGAGAGATTAGAGAGAGGAAAAGAAATGGATCAAAAAGAGTCCAAGAGGCTTATAGAAGGAAAAAAATATTCTAAGAGGTACGCTATACACTCAACAAATAGTTAGTAGTAAAAATGTCCAATAACGCCAAAAATCATATCTTAAATTTTCCAATAAGCCTAATTAAAGGATTAAAAATGAAAAAAATGATTCTAGATATTGATTTACAACTAAAATTAACTACTAATCAAAAATATTAAAGAGCTTAATAAATGAAAATTAGAATTCTATTAAATGATTAAAAATCCTAAAGAGAGATTAATTAAATTAATCTACCTTTTGATTTGAATTAGGTTCTAATTTAAATAAAATAGACCTAACTATAATTAAAAAACCACCTTAAGAAACTAAACCCCTTTTAATATTAACACCCACACCACTTAATAAAACCGACCCAAAAATTCACACCCCACTTCGATTTTAAAACCAACCCTTTAAAATAAACACCCCTCACTTATATTTAAAACCATGATCAATTTTAATAATATAAAACCCCACTTTAGGATTTTACAAACTAATGAAGAAAAAAAAGAAAGGCGGAAAAATGAGGTTAAGTGGTCAAAGGGAGAGGGAACAATTTTTGATGGGTTTCTCTGTCCAATCTCTTGATGGGTAAGGGCCATGTGGTGGCATGGAAGACGAGAAAATGGGAAGGTTAAAGCTATCAAATGGTTTAAAACAGATCAAATGATAGGTTACGTGGCGGATAAAGATGGGGAGTTTGGCACAGAGCCCAAGTGCACGACATGGAGGGAGGAAAGCGAGGCACACAAAAGGCCACAATCGATGCAAAGGAAGAGGATGTAGGGAAATCCAAAGGTGAGATGTTGGTTTTGAGGTGGAGAAGAGGGATGGAGGGGGAGAAACATTCTTAAAACAAGGGAACGTGTTCACATTGATGCGATGAACTAGGAGCGGAAACAATGAACTAGGCTCACATGACCCAATGTAAACAAACAATAGTTCGATACCATATCATATTGTTTTAGGAGGATCAATAGAGAACCCCATGCACATCGAATAAGGTTGCACTTCAAACCATAGTTCGATACCATATCATATTGTTCTAGGAGGATCAATACTGAGAACCCCATGCACATCGTATAAGGTATCACTTCAAATGGTGTCATGAACACTCTAAGTAGTAAACAAGAGATCAGATATGATTAACTAAAATTATGAATTTTAGAATTAATCTAAACAAGTACAACAATGAAATGACTAATATAAACTAAAATATAAATGCTAACTAATTTTATTTGATATTCTAAATAAAATGAAATAATTGAAATAGAAGGAAAAGGTACTAACCTGAAATGAACTTACCTCGCAGGTGATCTAGAGCTGTGATCTTGGGTAATGCATAGGTGGAATAGAGTATGACAACACACCTCAAGAAGTTATAGTAGATGAAGATTTCTTGATCGGGGTGCTTTTGGGAGGATTAGGGTGCATGTGGGAGCCCTCATCCGTAGTATGGATTCCATGGTTTGCAAAACAACTCATAACCCAAGTTTGAGTTGGTCGATAGATCTTCGCAATTACTCATTCTTTGTTTGGTGTATGTCGCATTAGCTTCATTGATGTCAATGTAGATATCCAATGAATAATATCCTACAAAACCCCACACAAAAGCATCAAACCTTAAAAATAAAGATGCAAATGAATGGGTTGGATTATACTTAGCTACCAAATGGATGGACTTATAATTGACCTGCCGCACTACATCTCGGACTCCAATGTGGTTTTGTGTGCTTGTGTTTGCAATCATGTGCGTAGGGTTCCCTAACACCAACAATGCCAAAGTAGTGGGAAATAACTAGATGTAAGATGCAAATGGTGGATGGAATAAAATGAATACAACCCTTCCTATGTAGTGTGTGATGCAGAATAATGCCCAAATGCAGTCCCTTGCCTTATGTAGATAGCTATCCCTTAGTAGAGATAGTCCGCCCTTAAGATAATGTGTATGTTGTGTTTATATAGGGATCTCTTTCTCAAATTTTAACACTAATGACTTGATATCGTTGAATAGTACCTAGGGGAATGAGAGGGAAAACTACAAAGACCAACCTCAAAATTCTAAATCAGAACCAAGTGTGTAACCGGGACTAGGAACCTAAAAATGAGGATTGGGGTGCCCATGAGCACCCCAATTCCTTCCTAGGATCCCTAGTCAAAGATTAGAGATGACTACTGAGTAAATAATGACAAATTTGAGAATCCACGAGAGATGACCAAAACTATGCAAGGAACCGATGATTGTGTAAGACACTTAGCAACAATGACTCGACTAAAATGACGATAGGACTAGGGGATGGTCCGTTAGCAAATACTTTTCTTACGTGATATCCACATATCAAACAACATATTTGGTGGTATAATAGTAGTAGTGAGTGTGTGATTTAGTGAGTACATTTCCCCCACTTTATGTTGGTGAGTGGAAAGATCGGTAACATAAAGTAGATAGAGATGAGTACTGCGAGAAATCTAGAGAAGGCCATGTTGTAGTAGGACAAACAGATGTGGTAATAAAAGCATGCGGAAAGAACCACGGAATGTGATGAACCATGGATCATCATGTTGATCCATGTAATTTATTTTAAAACATAATATTTTGATGAAGTGTACTAAATGAGAGATATGATTGAAATGTTGGATGATTGATGATTTTTGAATACGCATGTCGACAATAAGATGGGGTAGGGAGTGATCAATTCCCAACCCAATTTCACATATATGAAAAATCAACTAGAGGATTTGGGTGTCCTGCCACCAGAGGAAGAGTGTAGGGAGAAAAGTGTGTTATTCTTCAATCTCTAATTACATCCTTAAGATCTAACTGTTGTAGACGGACCAGATCAAACATTTGTGGTTTTTAGCTCTAGATAATTTCGGTCAAATAATTAACCCACATAGGAGTGGTATAGGAAAGGAACTCTTGCCCCCACTCCATGAGTGTCACTACAATGTGATGGCTTCCAAGTTAGGTCATCTAGAAGAAAACTGAAATGTATGATGGCTTCTAAGTTAGGTCATCTAGAAGCAAATGCTAAATAGATAGAATAACCTCCCAAGTTAGGTCATCTGGGAAAGTAACGAATGTAACTCCCAAGTTAGGTCATGTGAGAGGCCACATGTGTTATATCGTTTTGATTGAATAATGATTGTTAGAGGTTTGAATGCATTAGTGAATTTATTTGATTAATTGATTCGATTGGTTACTCGTAGAGAGATTTTACATTAGTTTCCCGGGTTATGTCATTAGGGGAATTGTTAGAAAGTAATGTATAGAAAGATTTTAATTCTTGTTTCCCCATGGTAGGTCATCATGGGGAAGTTATGAAATGTCTCATAAGGATCTTGTATGTTTATTGCCCCAGATTAGGTCATTAGGGAGAATTGATGGTAAAATGTCACACAAGTAAATTAGTAAATGTTTGAAAATGGAAAATTGGTACTATTGATAAAACACATAGTGATATAAGGGAAATTATAGGATGAACCCAATGATATGCCCATCCTTTTAGTAAGAATGAAGCAATGATAAGAACAAATACTAATCCAAAATTAAGCATGAGATAAATAGGAAGTTTGATAAAGTTCTTAAAGGAAAATGTGAAGGAGAGATAAAACATGTGTAATGTATAAGGTATGGTGGTAGGAAGAATTCTAAAAATAACACCACAAATGGGGTGCAAATCGAGAGTAGAAACGCTCAAGATATGACAAAAATAGAGTGGTGTGTATTAGTTGCAAGAATAAGCATGAAATAATGACCATAGTAAAGTAGGTGATGAAAAGTAACTATAAGTAGTGAAGTGAAAAAATGATTAGTCACTTCATTTTTCTTTGACGTGATTGTGAGATTGAGTGCTAAGTGAGTGAATATTCTACAAGTGAGAGCAACACATCCTATCCGGTTTGAGAGGATGGTGACCGCCGTAGAATCATAGATGATGGCGGAATTGGTAAGTATCATGTTTTTTTGCAAAATGTGTGTGCAAGTACTTGGCTTTATCAATTTTTGCAAATTTGAGATTATGAAGTTTCTTATTATTTTAGACCTGGATAAGAGTGGTGAGGGCGCTAGTGACCCTTGGAATGGGAGCACCAGGACACGGGCACCGGTTTCTTGCTCTTGGGTGCCTCAATCTCGCATCTGGGTGTCCTAGTCCGAATGTGTATATTTGATCTATAATGGTGCAATTGAGATTTCTAATGTATAGTAATGTGATAAGTGAGTGTATTTTGACTTGTGTAGTGTTCTAACGCTGTGTTTGTTGTCATTTTGTGGTGCAGAGAGGGATATTCAATCAAGGGAATTCCATAGAGGTCTTCATTTGAATAGTTTTCTTGGGATGGGACCTGTCAGATGATGAGTGGGATGTTATGGATCATGTCGGCCTACGACACATAGCATGGATGGGGATGTGCCCCATAATATGCCTATATTGACAATATTATGTGAGAGGTGGTGTGCATATACATGTACATTTTGGTTGCCTACGGTTGAGATGAAAGTTAATTTGGAGCATGTGTATCACATACTGCGATTGCTAGTTGTTGGGGAGAGATTATAGGTTATGCCATTGGAGGATATGGAGAGACAGATGTAAGCTACTAGATGGTATTTTGTGGGGACTCGGGTACCTACCAAGGCCCATATTAATTTATATTCAATCTTGAGGTGCAGGGCTCTACATTAATGGAAGTTAATAGCCATTGTGATTGCTTCATCTATAGCCATAGAGGGAGGATATGTAGGCATGTTGTATAAGATGCACGATATATGCCAGAAGATAGAGGAGGAGAGCACTAGATACACATGGGTACGATGTGTGTTGGCCCACCTATATAGGGATCTATACAGGTTTACTCATGATGATCATGGTGGTGGGATAGGATCCACCACACTATTGCATGTATGGGCATATGAGCATATAGCCATGTTGAGGCTAGTTGGAGATCCATGAGGAGAGTGGGCTAGGTCAGAGATATATGCAAGGAGGTGGATTAATGTTCATGGGTGTAAGATGGACACTGATACTTACAGGATATTGATAGATAGGATGGGGGACCGAGGAAGTTGTATAGAGGCCATACCACGATTATGGAGGGTGGCTAGAGGATGTTGTAGAGTTGTGATGTATTCGTAGGACCATGTGGTTAGAGGATCAATTTCTAGGAGTGGTGAACTATTTCAAGTCAAGAGAGTATCACAACAATTTGGCATGGATAAGGATGTTCCCCCAGAGCAACATATATTGTTGTGAGAGATTAGAGCACCGAGGAAGGCTAGGGCTAGACCAAAGTGCCCATAGAAGAGCATATAGTACCTCCTAGGATATATGAGGCAAAAACGGTGATAGAGACGATAGATTTTGATGATGCAGTTTTACAAAGGAGTATCCCACAAGGTGGATGACACATCGATGGGTATTGTTGTTTCCATTTTCACATACACATATGGGTTAGCACATGGAGGAGGAGGAGAGGGGGAAGCCCATGCCCCCAATAATGTGGCAAGAGTTGTAATTGAGCTTAAGTATATATTTATAGTTTTATTATGTACTTTGTTTTTTTTTCTATGTGATAGTTATCTAATTCATTGTGTTATTTGTGTTGTAGGTGATGCGTATTGGTCCCTAATAGTAGACACATCCATCCACACATTGACGTGGAATGTGCCGACTAATGTACTTAGTGGATTGATACTTGAGTGTGTGGACAATATTACAGGTGAGCATGCCCATTTGTTTGAGTTAGTTACCATAGCAGTAGAATAACGTGCAATGTATTGCTAGGTGAGAGGGATGAGGCACGCGAGGAGACTTGACAAGCTAGAGAGGCATTGGGTGGTGGTCCCTTAACACAAGATGTATTCACATGATATGTGGATTTATAACATAGGTTTTCATAGCAGTATACAAGGTTAATTTATTACGAGAGGCATGTTGAGAGGTATCGTGGCCATGAACATCAACATAGAGTTAGTGACAAGGCATCTAGTTCTAGGGATCTTGCAGTATTCAGAGAGCGATAGTGATGATGAGATTTGATTTGTATTATTGTATATGATGTGGGGAGTGTGCCCTAGTGATGAAACGTTTTTGGTAATGTTGAATGTTGAATATATATATATATATATATATATATATATATATATATATATATATATATATATATATATATATATATATGGATAGATGTTATGGATATATGATGAGTTTATTTCGTTATGTATCAATGTCGTAATGTGACTCAATGTTTGATGTTGTTATATATCATTCTTGCGTATTGATGTAGACTCGCACTATAATGTTGATAATGATAGAAAAAATGTGTAATGTGAATGATGGTAGATAACATATGTAATTTGATATATTTTTGAATGGAACTTGTAATGCATAATTAGTGTAATGATGATGGTAGAATGTATGGAAAAATAGATAATGTATGATTACTAAACTAACATGTGGTGATGAATTTGATAATGGAATATGATTGTATTATGGTATTGTAATGATCGTGGGGGAAGATGAGTGATGCCCCTAGCATGTGAATAAACTCATCTAGTTAAGACCCCTTAGCGAGTCAAGAATGAGCTGCGTAAGTAAGAGCGAGTCATCGGGAAATGAGTGAGTGCACTAGATGAATTGACAAAGTACATGATGAAATGTTCTTAGAAAAAAGCCTCAGCATCACGTAAGAACAATAAGAACACAAGTGCATCATTGGGGTGTAAGGTGATAGTAATTACCTACCAAATACGAAGGTGGCGCAAAGCGGTAGAAGTAGGTGGGATGGAAGCAGTATGAGTGTATGAATTGGAGTGAATGTCATATTAAACTATAGTGGGATGGACGAATGCAAAGGGTTGTGGCATTCGATGTGAAGTAATAACATGATGTGATAGATGAGATGGATGGAGTGGATGTGGTGGATGTGATGGTGTAGCGATGGATGGATGTGGTGGAGAGTGTGCATGAGTGACAACTTGTGGTGGTGGATGCATAATAACCTTAGCATTAGATGGAGGAGACAAGTCAACATGGGTAGAAATGTGTTGACGAGGTAGAAGAGAGATAGACTGCTCACATGAGCGAGAGCCAAAGGATGTTGGGATGATTAAATACAACATAAGTACTAAAGGCACAGAAGGATTGGGTGCACGCAGACATAAGGAACGTCGATGTGCATGAAGTATAGTGAAATGGAGCATGCCTAGGAAGTTTTGAATTAGGACTTAGCCGTTTTGTAGTTTGAGGCTAATTATAGACATGGAGTGTAGAGCACATTTTGTAGAAGACTTGAAGAACACACAAAGGCTATTTTGGATGAGTAGAAGATCAAGTGCCATGCATAGTTTTGGAGCTATTAATAGGATTATACCATTGTTGTATTATTAGATGATCTATTATTAGTGAGCTTGCATGCTCTTGTATTTATCATGTAAGGGTACATGACTATTATTAACATGTAGCCTATTTTTGAAAGGTGCATGGGTGGTGAAGGGAAAGTCCCCACCCCTATAAATATGTATTGATTTGCACGGTTTAGACAATTCGATGTTTTGTAGAGTTATGCTGCGAGTTTGTGAGTGTGCATGACTATGATGTGTTATGTATGTATGAAGCTTATGTGTTTTACAAAAATTAATATAATGGATCTTTGTGGCTAGATATTGATTGTAGACACATCTGTGAATGGATCTTGCATGGTAAAGTTAATCTTGGTTCTTGTTTAATTGTTCTTGCATATGGTTAAGATCTAGATCTGGTTTATGCACTTCTTCATACTTAGTTATCTATTATGGATTTGAAGGAATAGATAGATTAGGCATAAGGACATAGGGCACATAGATGTGCATGAAAGTATAGTGAATTGACATGTGCCCAAGAAGGTTTGAATCAGGACTTAGTCATTTTGCAGTTTGAGGCTAATTATAGACATGGAGTGTAGAACACGTTTTGTAGAAGACTTGAAGAACATGCAAAGGCTATTTTGGATGAGTAGAAGATCAAACACCATGCATATTTTTGGAGCTATTAATAGAATTATACCACTATTGTATTATTAGATGATCTATTATTAGCAAGATTGCATGCTCTTGTATTTATCATGTAAGGGTGCATGACTATTATTAGCATGTAGCCTATTTTTGAAAGGTGCATGGGCGGTGAAGGGAAAGTCCCCACCCCTATAAATATGTATTGATTTGCATGGTTTAGACAGTTTTATGTTTTGTAGAGTTATGTTACAAGTTTGACAGCGTGCATGACTATGATAGATGTGTTATTTATGTATGAAGCTTTTGTGTTTTACAATAATTAATATAATGGATCTTTTTGGTTGGATATTGATTGTACACACATCTTGTGAATGGATCTTACATGGTAAAGTTAATCTTGGTTCTTGTTTAATTGTTCTTGCATATGGTTAAGATCTAGACTGGTTAATGCAATTCTTCATACTTAGTTATTTGTTATGGATTTGGAATATTTTTATAATCATGCAACCTCCTTAAACAAGCTTTTATAAATGAGGAACTGTTACCCTTGCACACTTTGGGTGAGCACTTAGTTCAGGTTGAGTGATGTGCCAACGCGCCTTGGGCTATTGGTGGTAAAATATAGGCTACATTTTGGTTCCATTTTCAGGACTCTTTTTCAATTGTTTGGTAGGATGTTGCATTACGAAGATGTACCGGTTGAACTTAGTTAGTATTGAAGAGTGATTAGATGATTTGGAGGAAGATTATGCTCATATATTTAGCACTAGACCTCAATTTAATGCACATGCATGGGTTGAACATAATCTCTATTTCAAGATGTATGAGACGTTCTTCACCATTTTCCCTATAGAATCTGTATGAGTGGTTGGTTTCTTACACATCAAAGAGAAATTGGAGGTTTCATACACTTGTTTGGACATAGGAAGAATTTTAGGCCTTGTATGATGCAGATCTGACTTGGACACGTGTTGTAGATCATTGGTTCGTGGTGTTTTGAATAGCTATATTTTGGAGTACATAGTTTCTACTTATTCTTGTCTAGAGGTGTTGATTTCAGTTCTTGTGCGAGCCAGAGGATCGTATTTGCGTGACATTCCTTTAGTGATTAAGATCTTGATTGTGACCCTAGATTTGGAAGAGAAACCTATGGATAGATAAACCCCACCATGTGCGGGGAAGGAGTAGGTGTGGTGAAAGATGGCAGATCTAGTGGTAGAAAGACAAAGAGAATAAAGGTGGATTAATTTTAATGAGGCACGAGAGGGATTTATAGAAACAACATGAATTTACAGAATTAAGGGCATTGTGGAAATAGATGGCTCATGAAGGATTTGGAGATCATGCAGAGGACGTGGAGCCAGAGCATCGAAACTCCCCATTTAGGAAAGCATGGAAGAGAACCCTCTTCGACGTCATATGAGAGCACACCAGTGGAAGCTACATGGGCCGAAGACATGCATTTGATCCCTTCTGGTGACCTAGCCCTTGCACTTGGTTTTCTAGTTTCTATGATAGTCAACAGTAAGGAAACTAGTGTGGGTAGTAGAGTAGTGACAAATAGAGTTGATTTGATTAATTTAGGAGCTAATTAGGTAGCTTATTCATCTATGGCAACACAATCATCATATATGTTATTTATAGGTCCATTGGAGGTATTTTTTCCAAAGTGCATCATCAACACAAAACTTGGGTACACAGAACATTGGTGTCACATATGGAAGTAGCAAAACTTCATAGACTATAGGAGTTTAGTTTAGCACAACTATTGGAACACAAGGCAATGCATCCTCTAGTCTGATACCTATTATAGGAGGAGGATTAGGAGGATTATGCGGCTAGAGATATATTGTATCTAGTGGTTTGTGGGGTGGAGGAAATATAGGAGGAAACATAGGAGGTATTACAGGCTCGGATCTAGTGGGCACGTTCGCACTGCCTTAACAAATTTAAATGGATATGTCTCTTCATCTCCCAAAATACGAGAGGAATAGAAGATGAAAATGAGAACATTCATATGTGTGAGATACTATGGCATACACATAGCTAGTACATGAAATTTAATATGGACTAGACTCGTGTAGATTTTACCATGCTATGGGATACTTTCTTGAAAGAGTTTTATATACGAATTTGAGCGAGAAGAGAATCAATGCACTAAAATACATCAAGTAGGGTAAAATTGCGAGTGTTCGAGAGTATGATGCATGTTTCAAAACCTTCTTTTTGAATTTGTCTTAGGAAATTCACCCAAGCCAGTATGCTCAATGGTTCATTAGAGGACTAATCACACTGTTTAGAAGAGTGCTGTCACACAAGACTTATACAGATCCACGTGAGGCACTTGAAGCAAATGTGTGTCTTGAGGAAGTTGGGAGTGTAGACATAAGAGTTATCCCATTTTGGAGGATTTGATTGCATCAATGGTGAAACTGTTAGAGAAATTATTTGCTAATTTATCGCATGAGATGTGTAGTGGAATTTGGTGCACAAATTGTGAAGTAGAAGGGCATACTAAGGATAGTTGTCCTCATAAATTGGTGCACACCATGTTGTTGGACTGTGAGATTTTTCACTTGGATCATGATTCAAGTAGGTTCCCATTGTTGCAACATGTGATAAGGAAGAATGTGTCCTGTTATTGCAAGATTTGCAGGTCTACCACTCATGATATTGAAAATTACAGGTTGATTGATTAGATTCATGATGCCATTGATATTGGTGTGTGACACACTAGTGTTGCAAATAATTCAAAGGAAAAAGGTGAGCATCATGATCATGATCACAATGAAGGGAAATATCATGGAGGCTATGGTAGAGGTAGAGGTTACCGAGGAGGATTCAAAGGTCAAGGTCACAATGGTAGAAGAAGTGAGTTTCCTCGTGAAACATATTATACATGCAGATCCCCTGATCATTACAGGTGTGAATGCCCTTAGAATATTGTTTTTTTCTCTTTGCGGAAAGAATGATAATTATGAAGAATTCTGAACTTGTATGAATATCTAAGTAAGAATCCAAAAAGTTCAAGGGCGTGGGAGTGGTTAGAGTGCAACGTACTATGGAAGATCATTGGATGTCAAAGTTAGCACCTGATCCTGAGTTTCTACCTATGAAGATCACTACACGCATTGAGGTTGTGCATGCTAGGGAATTTCTAAAGAAGAATCCTTCTATTACAAAGGAGGAGGTAGTACATGTAAATTATCTACACCCTATGCAATAGAAGGAAGTTTATCAAGAAACCATGGAGGTGATTAGGAATTTACTGCGTGAGATACAAATTTTGAAAAATAGTCGTGGAAGTTAGAACCGAAAAAAATAACGGAGCTTCCTCAGATGGATGTTGATGATCTACATGAGGATTACAAGATGATGTGATAAGAAAACATCATTCTTTTATTGGGGAATGGCTAAGGAAAAGACACTGTGCGCTAGAGTTGAGCACGAAAGAAAAATTTTACATGCTAACCCGCCTCATCATATCTTGGATAATGAAAAAGAGATCACTCTGAATGTTGTTGTTGATGGATGGATCGTGAGTAACATTTTGATTAATACAAGTGAAGAAGTGAATGTACTCACTTTGGATGCATGGAATCAGATGGGGAGACCACCATTGTAGTCATCTTCGAATGTGTTGTTTATGGAAAACATGACTAAAGCCATGCCCATTGGATTCTTGAAGGATGTTAGTATTAGTATTCAATGGGCCATGTTTACTGGGGATTTTGAGGTCTTGGTGCTTGCAGAAGTAGATAGTTTTCTAGCATTTTTGGGCACCCTTGGTGTTATGCTAAAAATGCTGAATTGCACTTGACAAGGGATATATAAGATTTGAGAACAAGGATGAGCATGTGACAACTCCTTTAAAAAATAGAAAAGTTGCACCTTATGAAGAGCCCTTAAGTGAAGATGATTTAAACAAAATCTATGTGCACACCATTAGAGATCTAGAAGTACTTGAGCCATCAAAGGAAGACATTATCCCTTTGGGATGATGCACAGTCCATGAGTGATACTACAAGTGTTGCATGTGACAACTGGGCACATGAAACTTATGAAATGGTTGGGCATGAAGTAAGAAGTGAAGTTACGTACATAAGTAGGCCACATTATTTTCAAAATTTGGCGGTAACGGTATAAAGCTACACTGGTGAAGGAAATCTTGAGGTATTCCTGCGTGTTATGGAAGGTCAATGGATCTAGTGGAAAGAAGAAATATGCTAATTTATAATTTGTGCGGGACAACGGTGCATTGGTGGATAGTTCATAGGGATAATATTTTGGAGTGGTGAGAAGTGAGAATCACCTTCTCTGCTAGATTTCTCCAGAGTAATGCACCTACTTAGATATGTGAATTCCATGGTAATGATCTTGTTCAACACCATGTTTAACAAAGTGTGAGAGACTCTGGATAGAGGGGTAGGAAGCTTTACCACCTTTGCTATGGGTTCACAAGCTCTACTATACCTTGTGAGGCTACACACGCACATGGTATGTCTATGCAGAGTTGAATAGAGAAACTAGAAATTGGAAAGAACTGATTGTAGGTATGATTCAAACCTTTGATTATTTTTCCACTAAACCTCCGAGTGAATGAGGCGTTACAAGTTATGAAGTGCTTGACTATGGGAGATAGTGCAAAGGATGAAATTATTTAGGAATTACAAGGAGTCAAACCTAGAGGTGCATTTTCATGAGGAAGAGACAAATGCATAACAACTTGGGTGTGTCCTGCCTAGAAAAAGAAAAGGGTAAGATGGTTTATATCATTGACGATGAAGAAGTGGATAATTTGGATGTTGAGCATACAAAGGATTCACACAAGGGCTTAAATAGTGCATATGAGAAGGTGCACACCTACCATGAGCCTATGAAAACTAAGAAGGTCAACATTGGAATGGATGTTGAACCTAAGGAGGCCATCATTGGAGATTATTGGTCTAAATCTAAGGTTGCTAAGATAATTGAGCTGCCGCGTAACTTTTAGGACTTGCTCCCTAAGGGCTATCATGAATTGAAAGGAGTGCATGAATATTTGGGAAATATGAGAATTAAGTTAAAGGAAGGTATGCACCCAGTTAGGAAGATGCATTATAGGATGAATCCTAACCTTTATGTTAAGGTGAAAGAAGAAATTGACAAAATGCCAAATTCTGGAATCATTGAGCCCATAGAGGAATTAGAGTGGGTTAGCCCTATGGTGATCAACATTAAGAAATATGGGAGGATCAAATTTTGTGTGGATTATAGGTAGTTAAATGCTTCATGTGTAATAGATCCCTTTCCAACACCTTTTACTGAATAAATATTGGAAGGCATTGAGGGGCGAGATCTACTCCTTCACTGATGGGTTTTCTAGATATCATCAGGTGAGGATAGTTAAAGAAGATCAAGAGAAGATAACTTTCACCACAGAATGGGGAAGTTTTGCATACATGGTTATGCCCTTTGGATTAAAGAATGTGCCTGTAGTATTTTTGTGCATTGTTATGTAGGCATTCTAGGACTTTATTCATAAGTTCTTGCAGGTTTATCTGGATGATTGGAAAGTGTATGGGATTATGAAAGATCACTGTGATAATTTGAGGCTTATGTTTGAGATATGTTGGCAGTTGAACATCTCTTTAAACATTAAGAAGTGAATTTTGCTATACCTTTTGGGACTTTGCTAGGACATATCATTTGCAAGGAAGGTTTGTTAGTGGATCTTGCTAAGGTTGCTATCATTTTGGGCTTAGAGGAACCTACTAACTAGAGTGAGGTGCATGGATTCTTGGGGCACACATGATATTACATAAATTTCATTAGAGGGTATGCCAAGATCACTACTTCCTTAGAGGAATTATTGAAAATTAAAGGCAAGTTCCATTGGGGTGAAGCACAATAGCGCATGTTTGAGACATTGAAGGAAAGGCTTACTACAACACCTATTTTGCACTTTCCTTCATGGACCAAACCTTTTCATGTGCATGTGGATGCCTTTGGCATGACCATTGGTGTGCTATTAGCCCAACCTAAAGAAGTTATTATAGATCATCCTATTTTCTTTAGAAGTAGGAAGTTAACACCGGCTGAACAAAATTATACAACTATGGAGCGTGAGGCCTTATCCATGATCTATGTACTACATAATTTTCAAAAATACTTACTGGGAACACCTTTTATTTTCTATACAGATCACATGACATTTAAGTACTTGGTAACACAAGCCCATTACTGCGAGGGGCACATATGCCATTGGATTCGTTATTTCAGAATTTGATTTTACTATGGTGCTTAAGCTAGGAAAGTGAAATTCTGGACTAGTTCACTTATCAAGGATTAATACAGGAGATTACGCATAGAGTATTGAGGACACAATGCTAGATGCATAGTTTTTTAGATTGAACCACGCGCCCTCGACTTAGAAGATATTACCTGTCTTTTTACGAATAGGTATGGCACCTAAGGGAATGAAGTCTTTTGAGAAGAAGCAACTTGTTATATGCGTTCTAACTTACATGTTGATAAGTGGAGACTTATACAAACTAGGCCATGATGAAGTTTTACATAGGTGTGTACTTGAGCATGATTAGGAAGCTATTATGGAGGAGGCTCATGGAAGTATTGCAGGTGGAAATTATGTAGGAGATGCCATCACACGAAAAATTCTATTAACGAGGCCTTTGGTAGGAAACATTATATAAGGATTACAAAGAATATTGTAAATGTGTGACCATTGTTGGCACCTTTGAAAGCCTAGACATAGAGATGAAATGCCTTTGAGGCCTATTTCTAGTGAAAAATGTTTTGAGAAGTGGGAAATTGACTTTTTGGGTCCTATTTCGCCACCCGAGCATAGGGATGGATCATGCTAAATCATAAATTATACAAATTATTTTACAAGGTGTGAAGAAGCGATGCCTATAAAGGATTGCACAACAGCTACGACAACAAGATTTTTTGGTAAAACATTATCAGCAGGTATAGATGCCTGTTAAGTTTGACAAGTGATACAGGTACTCATTTTATTAATGAGACCATCAGAATACTATTGGTAGAATTTATGGTTGCACACCATAAAATAACACCTTATCACCCTCAGGAAAATGGAACTGCTAAGGCCTTTAACAAGATATTGAGCCATACATTGACTAAAATTTGTGATGTTGGAAGGAAGGACTGGGATGATAAAGTCTTTGTTGTACTTTGGGCATACAAGACAACTTATAAGAGGTTGAATAAGGCCACACCCTTTCAATTGGTGTTTGGCACAAAGGTTTTTCTACTAGTAGAATTCATGTTACCTCTCCTGTGTATTGCATGCACATGAGGTTTGGCTGATGAACAAGCACTTGAAGAGCGCATTGATAAATTGATGTAGCTAGATGAAAGACGCGCTATAGAGAGATGGAGTCAAAAGCAAGAAAAAGATAGGAAGAAGGCATGACATGATAGACATATTAAGGATAAGAAGCTTGAAGTTAGAAATATGGTTCTTCTTTATGACTCAAAGTTCTTGCACCACCTTGGAAAGCTTAAAGTGCATTGGTTGGGACCATATGTTATAACTTATATACTTGATTCAGGAACTTTCTAGTTAGAGGTGCTAGATGGGACATAGTTTCCCAATTATTTAAACGGGGTAGGATGAAGCCCTACTATAAATAAGTCTTCTTGGTGTTTATAATAAGGAAGTATTTCCACTTAGATTATATTTCCTTAATGCATTTCCTTTATATGTGATTCCTTTCATTATTGCTTTATGCTTTGTCAATTTAGTTCAGTGTTTTGTGTAATAAATGTGCTTATGCACTATAAGGTGATTAATATCTAAGTGTTTTCATGTGCAAAGGAATGTGCATACCCTTAGTGTGGGGTGGAGTATATATAGGATACATGGACTAGGTTTGAATGGTTATCTAAAGATAGGTATGCATAAAGATATGTGGTGCAGTGCTTGACGTAAAGGTGCGAATAGAGAAAGATTTCTCATGATTGAAAACCACGTATGGATGGATGGATGCACAATGTAATGCAAGGTAGTCTGCGGTAGTGGGAACTACTTAGTAAAAGGTGCTTTGGTAAGTACTTTTATGCATAGAGGTGCGTGAAAGGAGGTATGTGGCCGAGGAGTAAAGAAAGGCGTGCGAAGGTTATGACTGTGGTGCGGAAAAATCAGCATGGAAAAGGAAATACATGACACGTTTATGCGAAGTACGGTGGTAGGAGGTGATTAATAAATGTGGGATTTTTAAGGAGGTGGTGTGAAATCATTTTTACCTTTACGATTTGGAGCATTCGAGTGAGTTGAAGAAGAGAAAGCTAGAAAGTGAGTTATGGAGTGAAAAGAGCTGTAATACTGAAGATGAACTAGTTAAATTTGTCAAATTTATGCATGAGATTGTCTGACGCTCCATTAGAGAGGGTGTTTGAGCTACACAAAGGTGTGTGGAAGGAAGAAAGTTGATAGTTAGGATTTGAATTTTGAGCTAGGGAACACGATTTTGAGCTAGGGCATGCAAATTTAAATTTACTGAGCTCGAATTAGTCACAAGAATAAGTTTTAAAGTTTCAATGGCACTAAAAAGAGCACTTAGAGCAGCTACAAGGGGAAATAATAAAAGGAATTTGAGGTCGAAGTGGAGGATGCCCTTGAAAGGCATTTTTCTTAGATGTAGTACTCAGAAGGGGTTTTTATGGGTCGCGACTGGGACTCACACATTTTTCATTGTAAAGTCAGTGAATACAATCACATAAATAAAGACGATAAGGATTGAGTGGGCAAGTTATTGGTTATGAAGATAACAAAGATAACAACGAATGACATGGTCGTGTATGATGACATGGGTGAGAAGTTGTTGACAAAGGTGGGAGTTTTGCAGTTGTATGAATTCCCTATTTTGGAAAACTAGAGAAGTTGTACCAGTGGTTAATGAGCAGATTCCATGAGGAATTTTTCTAATTTTTGGGTGATGCATGAGGCTCACCTCGCCCTTGATTGGAAATTTGACAGGGTTGAGGAGTTTAGGTACCAAACTTAGTAGTGATTTGACTGATAATGAGAGTATAGAAGTGACAAAGAAGGTGATGGGGTACATGAAAGGAGGGCACGAGATGGATATCCCAAAGTTGTAGAAGTATCCAATGATTTAGGTAGTAGCACACCTCCTAAAAAAATTGAACAATCAAGAGCATCGATTGCAAGTCAACAAGGCTTGGCTGCATATAGCCAAGATGATGACAGATGGAGTGGTGTATAAATTTTCTGCTTACATTGCAAAGACCATTATTAAAGAAGCACATGAAGGTGATAAAATAAGATTTGGTATGTGTTAGTCATTCAAACACCACCCATGTCTCAGATCTTGGAAGGACCGAGTTTTTGAGACAACAATAGAACCGTCCCCAAGTTGTGGGACCTTACACGCTTGGGATGAATCTCCGGAGAAGGCCGGTTCCTCTATATATTTCTATTGCTAGTGCTACTCCTAGTGCTAGAAGGGAAAAGTAAGCTAATAACACCAAGGGACTAGGGATAAAAGGATAACATGAAAGGAAACCTACACTAAAAGGAGATAACACCAAAAAAATAGGGATGAGGACGATCTGTTTTGAGTGGGAATGAAAGGAAATGCGTGAAAGGAGGCTAGGCATGAGTAGCATAACTAAACACATATTTACTAGATCATTCTCATGGAACACAACTAAATAAGGAACTACAAGGGATGTGAAATGGCACAACCAACACACAACACAAAAGAAAAGGTAAGAAGAAGGAATGCAAACACGTTAGGACAAAGAATAGTCACAAACAACACCTCTATTACTTACGTAAATGCAGAGTTATTACAATGGCAAAGGATGCCAATATCCACATACAAAAGCTAGATCTAGAGTGTCCGCAACTCAAACTATAGAAAATATGAAGTCCTTAGTAGAATGTGTAAGGATCCAGAGTGTCCAATGTTAATAATGAGCCCAACTCTTACATTTATAGATGAATCGAAGAAAGAGAAGAGGAGGGAAAACCTGAATTTGAAATACAACCACCAATAAGAGGCATTCAATGTCTGCAAATCATTTACAAATCATTAGATGCACTTTCCCAAACCTGTTTGGCATGTTGAAGAGGGAAGAAGGGTGAATCAAATTAAATCAGGTGGTTGGAGCAATCAGATTTGCTCATCAATGCTCAAAGAGACGTTTTCCCATTTCTCACCTACCAAATCCACCAAGAATTTGATTTTAAATGTCTAAAACTATAGCTGATATCACAGCGCTTTAACAAGTCCGGGAACATGCCGATTGGAGCTCTATAGAAAATGATATGGTTGTAAGAAGATGTCGAGTCATCGGCACACGTAAAACACGTGGTGTGCATAGGTTGGCTGAAATGATGGTCAACTATGAAAATATTTGATGTTTCTACCACGTGTCACTCATTGATTTGTTTCAAGGATTTGATGCCCTATTGGCGTGCTTTGGCTAGTTGCGGGTGGCACACTCAAGCATGTCGAAGATGACCTAGCACATAAGGGCACAAAGGAGGGCATGAGGGAAGGGCACATAGAGGAATAAAGAGGAAGGAATAGAGAAACGTGCGTGTGATGCATGTGGGGAAATGAGGAAAACTGGTGAGAAAAGAATGCATGGTCAGGGAACAACTATTACAAAGTAATGGGCATGGCACATGAGAGTTCCAAGGACTTAAGCGATTGAAGCAAGTGTGAGGTGGGTGCATAGGGAATAAGCGCTTAGAAGAAAGTAAATGCGCGAAGGTGGGCACCAGGAGGAGTAGAAAAGAGAAAAAAGAAACTAAAAGGAGAGAATAGAAAGTGATCAAGGGCATGTGAGGAAAAGAAGGGGTGCCAAGGGAAAACTATAACCAAGGATTTGTGCCAACTGAACCTGAGCATGCACAATTGTACGAAAATAAATCAACACGTGACCTTCTTCATACCTGACCTCCTGAGGTCATGCCGAAACAACTAGTGTAGAATGATTATGAACATGAGTGTGGTGATGAGGATCAAGCTAACTAGGCAATCTTATATCTTCAACACACAATGTCGGGATCTGCAAGTCTAAAGAAAATAATGCTCTCCTAACTTGAAGTGGTGTGATGGTTCGGTTTGAGATAATAGCCGCTCGTAGATTGTAATCAATGTTGAGCTCAATTGAGATTCTGCTCGATGGTTTTTTAACACGCTGAAAAATGACCAGTGGGCACCTCATATAGATTTCCAAACAAGCTCATGGAAGTAATAACAAGAGGCAAGGAGAAGCCACAGGTATTTACAGGTGATTTTACGGTCTGGTCTAGAAAGCCTTAGCTTGATTGGATGCTATGTTCAATAAGAAAAGTTGTGTGATAATATTTGGTGGAAGTGGTGAAGATTTGAAAACTAATGTACACAAACTAGTGTTAATGTCTAAGCCGGTGGTAGGCCCATTGGGTTGTGGGACCTGAGGATCACAACCAAAGACTCATGGATGCTATGGCCCGTAGATGGTCATGTGCGTGATCAAACCCTATTTCAAGGGTAGTCTAATAATTGTAGGCTTGATTAGCAGCTATGTTTAGTGTATTGAGTTGTTCTATCTTCTTAGCAAAAGTTGTAGGTGTGCGTAAGATTGTCAAATGTAAGTCTAGTATCAATGTCAATTATCAATTCTAGCTTGTTGGGTTGTGGGACCAATGGATCACAATTGTATGTCTTTTCCTATTGTGGACCATTGATGGTCATACAAAATGAAATAAAATGAATTTTAATAAGAAAAATAATTACTGAAAGAGATCTAATCTATGTTTTTGGAGTTTTCACAATATTTTGGATTAAAGCAATAAAAGCAAACTAATCTATCAAAGGAAATCTTTTTGTTGTTTTCTAATCTTTAAGCAATGTGTTCTAATCTAATAAATAAACTAAAGACAAGTAATCAACCGGATGTAGTGGTTACTTGTGTAAATATATGAATCTAATCTAAATCAAACAACCTAATCTAATCAAAATCCTCCAAACCCTACCTCGAGAGGTGAAAAAAATCATGACCTTGAAAGGGCTATTATTCCTCACAACTTCCCTGGTAATATTAAAAGGAAAAATTACTGAAATGAACGATTCTCTACTCTATTTGATATTGTTGGTCCCATTATTGAATTTTCATAATGTGCCCTAATTTTTCATGTCCAAATTTTCTCACAAACATTTCATTGGTCAATTTGGTGATCTACTTGTTCACCTTCCCCAGTTGAATGCTTTGAAAATGCCCATAATGTTATTGTTTTGCCCTATTCTGAAACAATATTCTAAGTTGCCCCCTTTTTGTGCCCTAGTTTCTTCAAATTTTTCGGTGTGTCATTTTCCTTTGCCAAATTGTGCAAAAACTCAAGTTTGATCGAATCCCAAATTTGTGCAAGTATTTTCCCAATCCCAAGGTTGAAAATAAGGTCAAAAAATGATTCAGTTGGTTTGAAATCAAGAAATATGCCTCCCTTGTCAAAAATTTTGAATTCTAGGGCATCCTCTGTATTTTCCATGTTTTGACGGTCAGATGGGCATTCTCAACTGTCAAATTCATCATCACACTATTATTGCAACATGGCGGGCTCCTATTGGCGAGGGGGTGGGAAATATTTCTAACTTGTTGTTTTGAAATTTTTGGCTAAGGGAAAATTTTGACCCATGGCTCCGCCTTTTGCAAAGGATGCCTACGTGGCACATTTTGATTGGTCATGATGGAGAGGTTCCTTAAGAATTTTGGATTTCATTTTGGAAAAATTCTCAAAGTCAATTCTAGGCCGAAAGCCTGCAGCGAATGGGAAGAGGACACGTGGCTTGGGGGACATGCGGGTGGTGGAGGGAGTTGGTGATTTTTGACTCAAAGTGTCAAGGAAAATTTTGACCCAAAGGCCCACATCCAATTATAGGTGGACACGTGTCGAAATGTAAAAATTCAAACAAGGGGGCGAAGGAAAATTTTGTGACATTTTACCGCTCCAATCCAGAGCTAACACGTGTCCACAAAGGGTCAGGATGGGGCAGCGGGTTCGCGATGACTTTGGAGTTTTTAACTCCAAATGGTAAAAGTAAAAATTGGACCCGAGGTTCCGAAACCCAATCAAAAAAGGACATGTGTCCAAGAAATGCAAAAAATTAGGCAAAGGGAGCTAAGTCAAAATTGAAGGCATGCCTCCGCAGCCAATCTATGGAGGACACATGGCATTTTTCAAAGGAGTCAAATGGAGAGTGCGGGCTCGAGGAGAGTTTTGAAACTTTACGTTAGGGCAGATAATAGTCACAAAACGATGCTTCTATTACTTCTGAAATACACAGACACATTACAATGGCAAAGGAGGTGCCGATATCCACATGCAAGAGCCATATCTAAAGGTTTACAACTAAAAATACAAAAATATGAATTCCTTAGAAGAATGTGTAAGGATCCAAGAATGCCCAACATTAGTAATGAGCCCAAATCTTACATTTATAGATGAATATGTAGAAAGAAAAGAGGAGGAAACCCTAAATTTGAAATGTAACCACCAACAAGAGGCATTAAATGTCTGAAAATCCACCCACTAATCTTTTAGATGCACTTCCCCAAACCTGTTTTTCATGTAGAAGAGGGAAGAATGGTGAATCAGATTAAATCAGGTGGTTAGAGCAATCATATCTACTCATCAATGCTCAGAGAGACATTTTCCCATTTCTCACCTACTAGATCTACCAAGAATTTGAATTTGAATGTCCAACACTATAGTTGATGTCAATGGCTCTCTGACAAGTTCGAGGTGTGCACCGATCGAGCTATATAGCAAAATATACGGTTGTCGAGAAGATCTTAGAGTCGTCAACACACGTAAAACACATGACATGCATGGATTGGCTGAAATGATGGCCAACTATGTAAATATTTGTCATTTTTACCATGTGTCACTCACTAATTTTTTACAAGGATTCAACACCCTGTTGGCATGGTTTTACTTGGTTGTGTGTGGAACACTCAAGCATGTTACAAGATGACCTAGCAAAAAGGATGCAAGGGAAGGGTGAGCAGAGGAAAACAGAGGAAGGTGTAGAGAAATGCACACGCAACATGCATGGGGAAATGAGGTAAACTGGTGAGCAGAGAACACATGGTCAAGGCATAACTATTACAAAGTAATGGGTGTGGTGTGCGAGAGGGCCAATGACTTAGTTGATTGAATAAAGTGTGAGGCACACGCGTAGGGAAGAACTACATAGGAAGAAAGTGAATGCGCAGAAGGTGGGCGCAAGGGAGGAGTAGAACAAAGAGGAAAAGGAAAGTGGAAGGAGAGAACAAAAAGTGCACAAGGGTGTGTGAGAAAAGAAGGGACATCAAGGGAAAGTTGCAACCAAGGAATTGTGCCAACCTAACCTGAGCACGAAAAACCTTCAATGAGGAGTTGAGAGCTAGAATATGTATGCAAGTTACCCAAATCACTAGGAGAGTTATTTGGAAAAAAGTATGAAGGATGAAAAGTGGAGCCCCTGGTGCAAGCTCCCATATTCCTTCATAGCGTGGTACTCTCAAGCATTTGTACATAGGTTCTCGAGATGCGCACCAGTTTCTTGTTTAATGTAGATAAGGTAGATTGTGACTACCACACTCTCAGGAAAACATATGTTTATACAGGTACTTCTATATGTATTAAAAAGATGATTTTAGATGATATTAATGTTAAAGATATGAGTTTATCAATTAGAAAGTTGGGCGCGGATCTTGTATACATATTCCTTAAGCCAAGGTTAGAAAATGAAAAATATGTGGAGAATGAATTCAAGCTCCCTGGACCACCTAAAGGAAAACACACTGTGGGTACACTTGAAGATGAGGAGCCCATTTCACCCCTTGTAGGTGAAGAGGAAGAAGAAGAGGGGGAAATAGAGAAGGAAGACAGTGATGTCCTTGTGCATAGAAGGAAACAACCTACTATTGGAGAGAAAAAAAGAGGGCAAGGAAACCCATCCCTTTGCAGTAAGAAGATGAAGTATTGGAGACTAACGTAATGGAGGTGGACATAGAACAGACTACTAAGGAACCTCAGTTTAAAAGAGTGCTAAGAAAAATGAGAACTCAAGGTGCGAGACCTTCACATCCCCTTAGGAGGTCACCTAGGACTACTCTTATGAAGGTGGAACCTGAAAAGAAGAAAAGGAACAAGTATATCCCTTGGAAGGATGAAGAAGATTATAATTCTAATGATAATGTGCCTAGGACTCCAGTATATATTGGGGATACATAAGAGACTATAAGATTAGAAATAAAGGGAGAAGAAAAGTTAGAAAAAGATAAGGGCAAGCCTTCAGAGCACCCCATTACAGACAATCGGGCGGAGAACCGGTGTTGAATTTGAGAGTGCACACCCCTAAAGATAAGTTCTCAAGGAAAGGAAAGGAGGAAGAAAATCATGAAACACTAGCAAATGGGTACGTAGATGATCCAAATAAGATCATACGTGCAAGGTTCCATAGCACTTTAGATACCAAGGACCTTTATTGCTAGGAGTTGATGTATGCAGATATGACAACCGCACGCACATGGAAACAACTATCTTGGAGCATGCAAAATCATATGGATGAGCCTAAATTTGATGTGTGTGAAGAATTGTGTGTTTCACACCGAGTTGAAGAAGTCACCAAACTTGTGCCATGTGATGGTTAAGCTTCCTATAATGTCAGATGAGCAGGTAAGAAACACTTTAACAATGGTATCTGCTGTAGTTGCACATAGAAACATAGATAAAGTGGAAACTATTAGGGCACTATTAGATGATAAAAAGGATATAGATACTAAGATAATGAATTTAATAAGCGAGAAGGTGCAAGCTGAATAAAAGGACAAAACATTGACAAATATGGCAGAAGAGGTTGTAGATGAAATTTTGGAAAAGAGGCCACACTTTGAGAAGAACTTACCACAAAATTTCCCTTCTGTGATGCATTATGTACACACACTTGTTCAAATTGTAATGGAAGAAATCCTGTATGTATGCCTGAACCAAAGGATGTTGTAGCACAAGTAGAAAGAGACAAGGTAGTTATTACAAGGAAGATTATAGGTTATGAGTTCATTTTGTAGACTCTGAAGGATGAGCTAAAGAAGGTATATATGTCATGGAATTTGTGCGTGGCACTTGATGTGATAATCAAGACAAGGACCATGTCCGAGGAAGATGAGGTCCTTCAAGTAGTGAATAATGAAAAACTTGGATGTGTGGAGAGGCTTACTTTGGTAGAGGAAAAGCATAACACACTTGCAGCAGCCTAGGACCCACACAAGGAATGAATTGAGGAGTTTGGGAAACTCATCACACAAAGAATGGATATAATGGAAGGAATGGTTTCGAGCATGGATAATATTCTCAGGGTCTTGCAGAATGAAGGAGAAAATATGACCCTTGACAAATTGGATGCCATGGTTACAGAAATTCTAGATAAAACTAATCAAGCACTGAGTGATTGGAACAAACTAGAGGCATAGATCAAAGAAGAATATCCAGAGTTGATTCTTCCTATAGATGTATAGGGTGCCAAGTGTTAAATCATTCTTTGTACAATCATTCTTTTATTTTGTATTCTTCCTCTTTGAGATGTTAGTTGTGATTACCCATTCCGGGGTGGTAATAAAATTAATGTGGGGTAATGTGGGTGATGAAATACAACCTAAGTACTAAAGGTGCAAAAGGATTGGGCATGCAGACATAGGGTGTGTAGATGAGTGCATAAGTATAGAAAAATGGGGTGTGCCGGGAAGGTTTGAATAAAGACTTATCCATTTTGTAGTTTGAGGCTAATTATAGATATGGAGTCCAAAACACATTTTGTAGAAGACTTGAAGAACATGAAAAGGCTATTTTGGATGAGTAGAAGATCAAGCGCCATGCATAGTTTTGGAGCTATTAATAAGATTATACCACTATTGTATTATTAGATGACCTATTATTAACGATCTTGCATGATCTTGTATTTATCATGTAAGGGCGAATGACTATTATTAGCATGTAGCCTATTTTTAATGGTGCATGGGCGATGAAGGGAAAGTATCCATTCTTATAAATATGTATTGATTTACACGATTTAGACGATTCGATGTTTTTTAGAGTTATGCTACGAGTTTGTGAGAACGCATAACTATGATATTGTGTTATATATGTATGAAGCTTATGTGTTTTACAAAAATTAATATAATGGATCTTTGTGGCTGGATATTGATTATAGACACACATCTGTGAATGGATCTTGCATGGTAAAGTTAATCTTAGTTCTTGTTTAATTATTCTTGCATACGGTTAAGATCTAGACCTAGTTTATGCACTTCTTCATACTTAGTTACCTGTTATAGATCTGGAATATTTTTATAATCAGACTAAATCCTTGAGAAAGATGATATAAAAGAGGAACCGGTACCTTTGCACACTTCGGGTGAGTGCTCAATTCAGCCGTGTGATGAGCCGGCGTGCCTTGGGCTGTTGGTGGTAAAATATAGGCTACATAATAAAGTATGCCCTTATTATATAATTGTTCAATCTATCATGAAGGGAAAAATAATCATTGTCCTTGTGGCCATTGATGTGATGATAATTACAA
The DNA here is from genome assembly GCA_018340775.1 of Taxus wallichiana var. yunnanensis. Lineage (NCBI taxonomy): Eukaryota > Viridiplantae > Streptophyta > Pinopsida > Cupressales > Taxaceae > Taxus > Taxus wallichiana. Next base: position 439,065,433 of record CM031244.1, read on the forward strand.
TAGGGTTCATCACGTTGACCTTGTAATCGATGTTGTGGGTGATACTCGTTAGCGAAAACCAAATTAATCACTCAATAATTAGAACATGTAGCACATCATGTGGTTGAGTGTGAAGAGAAAAGTGCAATGGTTCACACGAGACAAATTGAGTAGGTGGAGAAGTAGTCTACCATGGAGGAGGAGAAGAGGTATGCTTTTGTGATGGAGTAGGTTGATATGGCTTGCTAGGTCAAGATGGAGATTATGAAGGACACTTTACCGATGAAAATGGAGGAGCACCAGATGATGCCATAGAAGTGGAGTTAGATGGAGGGTTAATGACATGTGCTAAGAGAAGATCTTGTTCGAGGTTTATGACTTTGTAGCACAAGAGAGTGAATGAATCACATGTATCATATTGTAATCTTTGCTCAAGCACATGAATCAAACCATGAAAAAAATGAATTGAAAAAAAATCATTATCCCCGTGGCCATTAATGCGATGATAATTACAATAGGGTTGATCAAGTTGACGTTGTAATCAATGTTGTGGGTGATACTCGCTAGAGGGAAACAAAATTAATCACTCGAGAAGTAGAACACACAACACATCATGTGGTTGAGCATGATGAGAAACGTGCAATGGTTCATGCAAGACAGATGGAGTAGGTGGAGAAGTAGTCACGCTGCTGAGAGGAGAAGAGGTATGCTTATGTGATGGAGTAGGTTGAGATGGCTTGCTAGGTTGAGATGGAGACTGTGTAGGATGCTCAACCGATGACAATGGAGGAGCACTAGATGATGCAATAGAAGTGGAGGTAGATGGAGGGTCAATGACATGTGCTGAGATAAGATCTTGTTCAAGGTCTATGACTTTGTAGCACAAGAGAGTGAATGAATCACATGTATCATATTGTAATATTTTCTTAAGCATAAGAATCAAACCACGACAGAAAATGAATTACTTCTCTAAATCAATGGGTTGTTATATTAGTTGATGCATACAAGAATTGAACTGTAAGATATAATACTTGATAGGTTTTAGATGATCCCTGATGTAACATAGGTAGGCATTCACAAGAAACTCTAGGGCCATTATTGGTGATAAAATGAAGGAGGAAAGCATTCTCCATGTCATAGTAAGTACTAATGGACCCAAATGGAAGATGAGTGTACCATTGTAAAGCCTCATCAATAAGATTGTGTCAAAAGGCCTTAAGTAATAACCTATCATTAGAATAGGGGTCCATAGCCATGTGGTAATGTTGGAGATGTGAATGAGGGTCACCAATACCATCAAAACATGTGAATGTGGGCATGATAAAGTCCTTAGGAAATATATAGTTATGAATCTTCTTGGGAATAGGGTTACCATGTAATGAGTTGTTGTCAATGGAAGCATAGTAAGCCTTACTTTCTAAAGTGAAAGACTAAACTTGAGATTGTAATTAAGCTACAACATGCATGAGAGATAGTATATCCTGTGAAGGAATATTAGGAGATGGAAATAATGTATTGAGATGTTGTAACTTGCCATTATGAGTGATCATAGGAATGCTAATGAAAGATAAGGGAGATGTCGATGCTAAAGTCACACTAGGAGTGGGTGCAAAAGAAGCTATAAGAGATGATATAGATGGAATACCCATATCAGTCATAGGAGTAGCATCAGAAACATCCCTAGAAGGTGAAGCCACCAATGGAGATACAATGATAGAAGGAGATGGAGTAATATATGTAGATGAAGTGATAGAAGAATATGAAATGGCAGGAGAAGAGGAAGTAATAGATGAAGGTGACTGATGCATAGTGTTAGATGTAATATTAGGATAAGGTAGTGATGGAATCGGATATTCACACTTGGCGGTGTAAAAAAGGTGAAACACGATTATCAATCGCCTCATCACCAATAGATAGAGACTCAGAAATGAGAGTGTCGCTAAGGATGCTATCAATAGGATCATCGACATAATATTAATGAGTGTGTAAGAAAGTTTCAGATGTATCATGAGAAGAAAAATTAGAAGGAGGAGAATCATGAGATGAAACCATAGTAGTGATCTCGGTTAGAAGAAGAATCGACATGTACATGTGAGCGATTATCAATACCAAGCATGAACTCAATAAGAGAATCATCTAGGAATTCCTTAGAAAGATCATAAGGAGGATCAGTAGTAGCCATATATCATGGTGTATAACGAGTAAAGCTATGGGGTACTAAAAAATTCAAATGCTAGTAAGAGAATTTTTAAATCTAGTAGGAACATATTGTTGACGATCTAAGAGTTGTGTAATGCCCGTTATTTGTTCCCCCGATTCTTGACATGCGACCACCTGTTACTAAGCATGGGGGTTTTGTGCGTGCTCTCGTTGACCGTTGTTGACATTTTACTTGTCACAGTGAATATTTTACACCTCCCTCTCCTTCTTTCCTTTTCGGGTCGTTGTCGGCACCCCAAACGGTGGACCTAGTAGCGTCGTGGACGATTATCCGGTTAAAGGGAAATCTAGTTCTCACCGCCTCATGTTTTCCGGTCATCGCCATTAATATGATTAATAATTATTATCATTATTTTAGCCGTAAAATCATAAAAATAATGTTTATAATAATATTATAATTTATATTGTCGATTTACGAGCGTTGGGTTTTGGCATCAAAATTTTATCAGATATTATTATGGATTACCTTAAGCTATGTTTTCATTATGTATTGACTTTGTTTTAGGGTTTTTATGTTCCTTTTTAGATTAAAACAAACAAAAAATAATAATAAATAAATAAAATAAAATAAAATCCCGTGAATTTTAGGGCGGTTAGGGAAAAAGGGGGACTCCTTATGGATTTTTTTCTATCTTATTATTGGAGGAGAGAAGCCGCCACCATGGAGGAAAGGGATTCTTGAACTGTTATGCACACCCCCAACAAGATGTGAGGAAGAAAGGAAAACTTCTGCGCTTAGTTGGGTTTCTACATGAAAGCCTCAGGAATGGTGAAATTGTGATTCCCTTTTTTGGTTGCAGTGTTGAATGCGGTGATTGTGCAGGTGAAGGGGATTTTGTGTTAAGACAGAGAAATATGATGGACAGGTGAAAAAATATGTGAGGGGTGGAGTGGTGAGGAGAGCCATATGTTTGAGAAGGCACATGAACTATTTGATAGAATACCTCAAAGAAATGCGGTCTCATAGAGTGCCATGATTGTAGGATATGCACAAAATGGATTTGTTGAAAAGGCGTGTGAACTGTTTGATAGAATGTCTCAAAAAAAAATGTGGTTGCATATACATATGGGAAGCTGTTGCATGGACAGAGTGCCCAGAGAGAAATGTCTCCATGTGGACTGCAATGGATGATGGATATGTACAAAATGTGTTTGTTGAAATGGATTAGAAACCTTTGAGAAAACACTATGCGATGGGTGTAAATCCACCTTCCACGGCCTGTGCCAGCATTCTCCCCATCCTACGTCAAAAAACAAGCCTTTATTCATGTGTGGATAAAGGGATAGAGGGGTTTTGTCAGATGTTGTAGTTGCAAATGCTTTGGTGGGACGCATTTCAGCGGTTGACTAGATAAAAGAACGAAACAACTTCTCATGGAATGTGATTATTACAGCGTACAAAAAGACATGGATTTCTCGCGAGGCGGATCACCTGTTTCACCATATGTAGAAAATAGGGCTCTAACCCAATCAGTTTACATTTGCCAACGTACGTCCCACTGTGCCAAAATGGAAGCTTTGGAGCAAGGTTCAGGTGAGAACCAGGGTAGATTCCTATTTTGTTTTGTAAAAATGACTTAAGGAGAGGACGTTTCAGGGGATGTATCTGTATAAGGTTTCATTCCTAGTTTGTTAGCATAGTTGTTGGCTTAAATGAAGGACATGGGTAGCCTTTTGTGCAACAGGGGAAAAATAAATGAAGAAATATAAAAATGTAATGATCATTTGGGTGTGTTTTGTTGGGGCCGCCCAACCATTTTGGAAAAAAATTAAACTACACTTATATATATATACATATATATATATTTTTATGATGGCGTATAGAGGTCCTTACCCGAGGATTGCAAATCTACACGCCTCACTGTGTAGAATGAGAGGTTATGGGTGGGGAGGATGTATGTCCCTTTTCGTTTTCCAAAGACCTTCTAATTTGGCGTATGATCGGATCCCTATTGTAGTGTGGAAACACATCTAAGGAAGATGAAGCTGTGGTTTTAGACCTCTAACCGCACCCTTGATTTAAAAAAGGAGTTATGTCGGGAAAACGAACTATTTGTGAAATGCCGAAGTGAGATCTTGAACCAAATTCCGTGACTTGAATGAATTCTTTCCTCGCATGAGGCATGGTTCATCTCCCTTACCTCTCATAACCGATCCGAAAATCAAATTTAACTAGCAATTGTGCACACACATTTCTTTGCTTTGTATTGATTTTCGATGTAAAAATTGAGCATTATATCCTTTTGTATTTTTAAGAAAAGAATAAAAATGCAAGTATTGTGTAAATATTTAAAGAAATGAAGAGAATTCACCAGCAATTTGACACAAGAATTGATAACGGAGTTTGGCGCTTGAGGCCTACGTCTCTGGGTCCGGTTGAATGGGACTGATCTATTAAAATCTTGAAAATAATTCTTTACAAAGAATTCTACAAAATTATGACCTTCTCATAGTCTTCCTCTGTCAAAAATAATAGGGGTTTCTTTTTACATCTCCTCAAAATTCCACTCCTAGCTCAAGTTATGAGCATTTCAATATTTTAGCACAGACCCGAATGCTATTCAAATAAAATAACACTCCTTTTATATTGTTTCTAAGCCTCCTAGCATACCGGATGGGCGCTTATCCTTTTACACAGCCCACCGGGTTCCATTCTCCTCCCCATGCATTTGACTTATCTCCTTGGGATCAATATCCCACATTTGGCGCAGAAAATATTGGAGGAGGTTTTAAAAGGTTGGTTGGTGCATTGTTTAAGTGGCTTAAGAGCCACCTTAGCCGTGGAAAGAGGCGCATTAGTTGGTTGTATAAGGATGGTGCTTGGATAAGTATGGATATGGTATTTTTAGGCACCAAATATAATGCATGGAATAGGTATTAGGGATTTGGATGCAATGCGTGGAATATGGAATTAAATAAAAATGCGTGGAATATAGTAATTGCATACTTTAAAAAGGAATATCAAATAGTCCCACATGCATAGCAAAAATGCAATTATAGGCATATATATACACAAGTTGGTATAGTGATTAAATGAGAAGGAGGCCAAGACACCCCTCCATAATCGAGTGTGTCGAACCTGGCTGAGGGCCCCCAGCCAGTAAATAGTGGGGTCCATTTGTCTGAAAACGAGTGTCCAAGACCGGCGTTCCCAAAAACCACTTTTAGTTCGTCACACAAATTGTCCACGTGTCACAATATAATTGAAACACTTGGCGAGTGTGCACATGTCCAACCTGCACAAAACTCCAAATTTTGCAGTTGCCCGAAAATTTCAGCGGGCTATAACTTTTGCAAACGAGCTCTGTTTCCTGCAAACAAGATATCGACGGAATTGTATAATTTTTCTCCACACTTTAAAAATGACTGCAAATTATTCTGAGAAGATCTTAAATTGGTGTTTTTTCGTGAGGATCATCGGATAATTCCTCCCCACTAAGAAACTTTTGGACCCTAAAAGTCAACTTAATTGGTAAATAGGTGAGGGTATTTCTCCCTCACCTTTCCATTTCCATCCATTTAGCCTTGTTCGGATGCATGCCTTTGAACCCAACATGAAGATACTCAATATCACCCCTTCATGAAGTTCTTACTTTCCTGTCCAAAATGATGTCTTCCTGTAACTCATCAAGATACTCAGGAGAAAAATCATCAATGGAAGGCATTATGTTAGAATCATCATGATCAACAATCATAGGCGGTTCATACAATCTTAAATTCTCAACATTTACAACTGAGTAGATTTGCATATATGGAGGTAAATCCAACCGGAAAGCGTTGTTACCAATTTTTTCCAATATTTGGAATGGACCATACCGTATAGGTTTCAATTTTTTACCTTCACCTGTCAGTCTTTCCTTGCTGATGTGAAGCCAAAATGAATCACCAACTTTGAACTTGTGATCAGTTCTATGTTTATCATGCCTAGCTTTGTACTTAGCCTGACTTTTCTCCAATTGTTCACGGACATACTGATGAACCTGTTGTATTCTCTACACAAATATTTTAGCCTTGTCAGAATCACTTGCACCATTAACAAAAATTTCATGTCCATAATATATATCTAATGGAGAATTAGGAAGATATCCATAACAAGTCTCAAATGGAGACTTCAAAGTAGAAGAATGTAAGGCACGATTATAAGCATGTTGCACATAATAAAGATGTTCATCCCACAATTTAGGATGTTTGTTACTATAGCCCCTAAGTAATTGTACTGTTAGTGCAAAATCACAAGCACCCCGGATGCGAGATCAAGTTTCTAGGTTGATCGCTTGGCATCCAGAGTGTGATTGCATAACATTGAATCCTTTCTCCAAGTGTGGGACTTGAAAAATGAGAAAGGATTCTCCAGAGAAGGCTGGTTCCTATTCCTTTGTTCGGATGCACACGAAAAATGCGAGAGGTTTTGCTCGAAACCTAATCTAATATGCCAGGAGAGACAGGTAAGAAGATGCATAAAAATAAATCTAAACTAATAGAGGTGATGCACCGAGGAATGAAGAACACCTATCTTACCAGTAAACACAGACCATTCAAATGTGATATAAGATCATGCACAGATAACAAAACTTGTAGTGAAAGACCAGGAGGATGCAAGATGAACACAGAGAGGGTTGAGAATCATCCACAGACATGTATTACTTGCTCCAAAGATTGATACAATACACTGCAGAATGCCAAGAGGCAGAGTCGTATTACAGTTTCAAATGAGAGGTTCGAACTCCACAAATTCACCTGATAGGAGAAGGGAGGAGCAAAACAGAAAATGTTCCACCTTGAAAAGAAGCTCCTCTTTACAATATATAGAAAGAATGAGAGAGGAAAGAGAGAAGGGAAAACCAAATCTACCCCAACCACCTCCAGGTTGCATTCAATTCATCTCATCATGGTAGAAGCGGTGGATCCTGGCAAAACGGCGGGCTGCCTAACAGAAGCGGCGAACTGTCTGCTGCATTAAAGTTGTTAGTTGAAGCATTACTTCTGCTTGTTATTTCGCGCCAGAGGCGTTTCTTGATTTTCTCTCTCCAAACTGAACCAAAATGTAAGATTGACCCTGGAATCATGTAGAGAATCTCACAAGCTTTCCGTTGATATAAGGAACGTGCAAATCGAGCTCTGGATCAAAAGATATGACGATCTGAAGATTTAGGGCACGGAACAGACCAAGATGGATTTTGAAATATTTTCCCGCACTTCGCCACGGGACGACACGTGGCGAGCTCGATTGTTGAGCAACTCTCTCTCCTCCACCTCTCGGCGGGCTTTCTTTTGAAATTTCCTTGTGGGCCCTAGCTGGGACACGTGGCACTATCCCATTGGTTCGGGCCAGTGCTCGAAACTTCGCCCTTTGACTTTTTGACTTTTTCTCCTTGTGACACGTGTCATGATCTGGTTGGTTCTCGGCCCTTTCGGTGATCCGCGTCCCACGCGTCCCTATGTCCCATTTGGCACAGTGCTGAAATTTCCCATTTCGGCCGAACCGGCCGGTTCGCGTCCATTTGTCCCAAATGTCCCTGTGCTTTGCGGGACAAATTCTTCCGGTTCACCCGATTCGGCCGGTTCACGCCTTTTTGTCCCGCTTGTCCCACTTTGTTTCGGACTGACTTGACTCTTTTCGCCCGGTTCGGCTGGTTCGCGCCTTTTTGTCCCGCTTGTCCCACTTTGTTTTAGGATGCATTGTTCTCATTTCGGCCGATCCGGCGATTCAGTCCTTCGCGTACTCTGTCGTCCCGGCTGTCCGCTCGGCAAGTGATTAGCCAATTTTTCTTCCTCTTTCGGCCGGATCGGCTTCTTGCCCCCGCCGCGTACTTCTGGCCCGATTGTCCCAAATGCTTAGCGGGCCGCCTGGAGGCTTTTCGGCTGATCGCGTCTTTTCTGTCCCACACGTCCCAAAGGCGTCCTTGAGCAGGACTTAGCCGATTTTCACAATTTTTTCTGGATCAACCTACTTGCCTTCTGCAACTTTTTTCCGCATTTTCTCAGAGCTTGCTCTTTTCAGCCTGGACAGGAGAGTTAGAAAATTTTCTGAAGGGACCCTAGAAACCTGATTTTTGCTCTGAATCAATCAATTTGCTTGGGATTTGAATATTCTGACGCATGTTATCAAAATTACCCGGGGGGTGAATTTTGGATAACAATTTGGCGACTCAGCGGGGTCACCTGCCTGCTAGGTAGAAGATCAGTGGCCTTTTAGCGATCCATTGGGCATGGAGTTATAAGCAATAACCTGAAACGAGCCTGATACTGCAACTTCTTCTCCAGCAACACTCTGAACTGTAAAAAACAACCTGAGAGCAGCAAAACCTGTGCCGAAGCACTTAGGAAAACTGAACCTAACTACAACAAGAAAATGTGCACAAGCACTTGGAGGAATGAAAATCTAATTAATATTTACAAGGTAGTGAACTTCCCTCTAGAGGCAACGCTTGAGGTAGATTCCATTAACTGGAATCTGCAGTTCTTCACCATCCAATGAGGCCAATTGGAAAGCATTGCTGCTCTTGCACTTTGTGACCATGTATGGGCCACTCCAAATGGCATCAAATTTGAAATGCCTTCCTGGTTTTGCCCGATCTGCATCCCATTTCAACACTAGATCTCCAACTTGAAAAGATCTATCCTTGGCCTTTCTGTCAAAGGTCTTCTTGATCAAAGCTTGATCCTTTTCCATTGCTTGGGATGCCTGATTTCTGATCTCTTGCAGCTCCATCAGTTCTGCATATCTCACCTCCATAGGCTCAAATTCAAGCAACTCCAGCTGCTTCATGAGTTCCAATGTTGGCAACTCAAGTGACATGGGCAAGATTGCCTCTCTTCCATAGACAAGCTTAAATGGAGAATTACCTGTGGATCTTTTGGGAGTGATCCTATCAGCCCATAAGGCTGATTTCAGTTTGGTATGCCAAGCCCTCTGATTCTCATCAAGAGTCCTCCTAATGATCCTCAGCAAGTTCTTATTTGTAGACTCGGCCTGGCCATTACCTTGAGGGTAATAGTTTGATGAAGTTCTCAGGTAGATCCCATTCTTGACAGCCCACTCGGTCACCTAGATCCAATGAATGCCAATGCATTATCAGAGATTATTGTAGCAGGTACACCAAATTTGGTAGTTATCCCCTCGTAAAAGTCCAAGATGCTAGACTCATTCGCCTCTTTGAGTGCTATTGCTTCATCCATCCATACGGTGAAGTAGTCCGTGTTGTCAAAATCCATTTGTGCCCTTGGCTTGAATTGGGATTGATGGCTCCAATGAAGTCTAAACCCCATTGCATAAATGGCTGGTCAACTGAGATTGGGTGTAATGGAAGGGCAGTGAGTCTCTCTTTTCCTGTGAAGAATGCACAATGCTTACATCTCTTGATCCATGCATAGCAATCACTAAAGATTTTAGGCCAATAATAACCAGCCTTCATGATTTTTAGAGCTGTCACTCTTGGTGCAAAATGGCCACCAGCTGGTCCATCATGAAACTCTTTTAATACCCTTTGGATCTGACCTATGTTAATGCATCTCAGCAGCACTCCATTCACATCCTTCTTGAACAAAACTCCATCAATGATGGTATATGGAACAGCCTGCAACCTGAAGTATCTTCTCTTCACTTTGCTCATTTCTGGAGGGCATAGGCCTATTTGTAGGAAGTGCATGATGCCTTGGGTCCAGCAAGGAGTCGGGGCAGCATTGTCTTCTTCTTGCCTGCCACTCGGCTCATGGCTGTCTTGAACTGTCAAAACAACCTCTTCTTCGTTGCATACTTCTTTTTGCTTCCCCAAAACCAGCTGCTCACACAATCCTTTCCCTCTTACCAGCTTGGTGATCTTGATCTCAATGTCATACTCCATGACACGGGTGATCCAACCTGCCCTTTTCTCATTCAAATCCTTGTTGAGGAGGAAGTCCTTAACTTGACATGTGAGACCAATAACTGGACCTTGTTATTTGAGACTAAATGCTTGAATTTCTTCAAGCTTCTGATTACTACAAGCACATGCTTTTCAATAAAAGAGTACCTCACTTCGCAGTCATCTAGGCTCTGGCTGAAGAAGGCAATCGGCTGTTCATCATTATCTTTGTTCTGCTGTACCAGAATGGCAGAAATAGTGTCATCACCTCCAAATGCATAGAGGATGAAATCCTTGGAAAAGTCTGGGTTGATGAGAGTGGGTGCTTGGGAGATGGCTTCCTTGATTGCTTCAAAACTCTCTTTGCCTTCTGCCGTCCACTTGAAAGCCATGCTTTTCCTTAACATTTTGGTGATGGGCTTGACAAGGGCTGCAAAATCTGGGACAAACCTCCGAACAAAGTTTATCCTTCCCAGGAAACTCTGAAGGGCTTTCTTGTGGCTTGGCAATGGTAGAGCTCTTATGGCTTCAACCCTCTCTGGATCAATTGCTAATCCTTCCTTGGAGACAATATGGCCAAGGAGCTTCCCTTCATGTGCAAGAAAGATGCACTTCTTAGGATTTAAGGACACTCGAACTTTCTACACCTCTGAAACACTTCCACGAGGTGAAAGAGATGGTCTCTTTGCATTCTTTGAGAATACGGTAATATCATCTAGGTATACCAGCACTATCTTGTTGATCAAGCCTTTGAATGCCATATCCATAGCTCGCTGGAATGTTGCTCGGCGTTCGACAGTCCAAATGGCATCTTCTTGTAAGCATATGTGCCCCATTTGGTTGTGAAGGCTGTCTTGAAGCTGGTCTTCCTCCTTTACCATAATCGATTGAAGCACGAGTAACCATCAAGTAGTGAAAACCTTTCTGAACCAGCTACGACCTGCAATATTTGCTCCATGGAAGGGAGTGGATAATGGTCCTTGAGAGAGGCTCTATTCAAATCTCTGAAGTCAACACACGGCTGATCTCTCCACTCTTCTTTCTTGACTGGAACTAAGTTGGCAACCCAACTAGAATGCTTGATTGGGAATATGATTCTTGACTCAATCAGCTTGTCCAATTCTTTCCTCATGAGAGGCTCCATGTGTGGATTGAGTGGTCTCTGTTTCTACCGATGAGGCTTAGTATTTGGATCCAATTCGATGGTATGCTGAGCTAAGTTGGGATTGAAACCTTTCAAGTCTTCATAGCTCCAAGCAAACATGTCAGGGAATTCTTGACATAGTTGTATGAACTCACACCTTTCTTGCTCAGTTGTCATCTTTCCAATTTGCAATGGCTTGTTCTCTTCTACCAAGATGGATACCGAATCTTCTCTCTTGACCTGAATGTTTTCTTTCTCCTTTCTAAACTGATCATTGGGGTTGAAAATGGACTCCAAAGTGATAAGTCCCTTGGGCAGCTTGTCAGTTCTCAGCTGTATCACTTGGTCACCATATTGTTGTTCCAACTTTTCTTGATTCTTAGCTGAGAACTCAGCTTCCTCTTGCAAGAAGTGGATGATTTGCTGGTCATTCTCAAATACCTGCCAACTGACATTGTTATCCGGCACTGAAGGCCTCACAATCACGTGGATGTTTGGCTGTACCTTATCTTGTTGAATGTTTTCTACAATGTCAAAGGCTGCCCCTACTGCTGCAAGCCTGTCAGCAGCTTGATTCTCTTTCCTAGGGATGGCTTTGATGCCGAAACCCTCAAAATCTTCCATGAGGTCCCACACCCTGTTCTTGTAGCATCTGAGTAGATCATTTTTGGCAGCATGCTATCCCTTGACCTGATTTACAATCAATTCACTGTCCCCAAAAACTTGCAAGTTCTTTATTTTTCTCTTGATTGCCCAATGCATCCCTTGCACCAAGGCTTCATATTCAGCAGTGTTATTGGAGCATGCAAATTGAAATCTAAAAGCTGAATAGTACTTTACTCCTTGAGGTGAAACAAGCACGGCTCCACCTCCTGCACCTTGTCTACTCCTTGATCCATCACAAAAAAGCTGCCATACCTCATTGTCATCCTTGTGGCTTGGCTTGGTGATGCTAGGAATAGGTTGACTTTCTTCGTGTATACAATAGACTCCCAGCTCAGATTCTTCTATTCCTTGATAAGGATCAAAAGCATGTACCTTGTTTGCCCATTCATCAAGAGTTAGATCTAGGATGTTTCCAACTTTAGTGTCAGTTTCATCCGTGTTTGGGTGATCTTCTTGTTCAAATGCTGAGCAATTGGCATTAATTTGACTTGGAGTATAGGGCTCAATGTGGAAGTTTGCAATAGGTTCTGACCTAATTGTAGCCTTAGTTCCATACCTTGTTCTGAATAGCATGTGAGACCAATCAGCGGACAAATATCCCCCAATTTTGGCAGTGAAGTCCCTTGACAAACATAGGGCAAAGAGTGGTGGAAGGTCTATGGTGATATATCTTGTAAGACAACAACATTTGGACATGCATGCAAGGTAAGACTCAAATTTCTAATCACTCCAACTGTTGCTATTGCTGTCCCATCCAGCTGCACTACTCCCTTAGATGTTATTTCATACTAGAGCCCTAAGCGATCGCCTATCTGTTTAGGCATTCGAGCTACTTGCCCCAGAATCTATCATGCAATTATGCACTAGCTGATTTCAATGATTAACGAAACATAAAAGGGGAGGCTTGCATTCTACCTTGTTGTGCTCCATGATTTCCTTCAGTGGGCAGCATTTGTGAGCACTTTGTCTTGCATCTGCTGATTGAAGTGGCTTGATCCTTCATGGCAGCTTGCAGCAGATCTCTTTGGCACAGGATGGATAGGGATTCCCACATAGATATATTGACGTTTGTCTTCTTCATCTGATCAATGATACTGAATGGTGATGAAGGATCTCTCTGCTGTCCCTTGGTTTGCACATTTACTCCTTGTATGTGGGCAGCAACAGCTGGCATTTGAGTTGGCCTAGGGGCTGTTCTTGGCTGCCCTTGTGCATTTGAAATGGGACTTTTTGCACGCGATCATTTGTGGAGCCATGGAAGGTTGTGGATTGGCTGGGGCTAATGGCTGCTCTTCACCCAAATTTCTCCTTTTTGACCTTGTGTTTGCTGCAACACCTTGAGAAACTGCCTGGTTCATGCCACAAAAATCCTCTGCTTGCCAATTTACCAATGTGGTGTCATTTGGGGCTGATTGCTGTTGGAATGTTTCTTGTTGTTGGCTGTTTTCTTGACTATTCTCACCCTCCACACCAGTAGTTGTTACCATTAAAGCTTGAGTCAAAGCACCATTGAAGCACATGGATTGATTATGAGGCTCATTACATGGAAAACACCAATCATACTCCTGGGCAATGTTGTTTTGTGCTGGTACTAATGCCTTAGAGGCAGATATGGCATTTGGATTATAGGGCTGGAATGGTCTATTGGCAGGAGGCCTTGCTTGATTCTGATTTGCAGCTGGATTGGGTGGCCTTTGAGGCTGATATGGCTACCTATTAGGTTGAGCTTGAGGCTGATATGAAGGTCTAAAACCTTGAGCTTGCTGTCTTTTGAGAGTGACCAGCTCATTGCCTAGATTTTGCAATTGCTTCATGACCTCTTGAAGCTCATTTGGGGCACTTGGAGATGAAGTGGAAGCTTCATTTGAACTCTGATTTCTAGGAGTGGGAATAGGAGCTAAGACAGGTGCTTGACTAGCACTTGGGCTCTCTAAACTTGGATATAATGGCATTGGAGGCCTAGGAGCCAGTTTACCAGCTTGAATAAGACAATTTTCGGCTCTAATGGCAATGCTATAAGCAGCAGGTAAGGTTGTGCCTCCCATTGATTGAATTAACATAGAAATATCAGAATTCAAAGCTTTAAGATAGTAGAGAAAAGCACCTTCTGCTGTTGGCCTGACTGCCACTGGAATCCTATCCCAAGACCTTTGAAATCTGAAGTTGAAGTCAGTCAGCTGCTCGTTGGGGGCTCTCTTGATAGTTGTCAATTGTTCTAGAAGAGACAAGTTGTCTCCCTTCTCTCCAAACTGCTCATGGAGAACTATGCACAACTGATTCCAATTTGTGATAGAACCAGCTTCAAGGCTTCTGAACCATTGCAATGCCTTCCCTTTGAATGATGATGCCAGCAGTTTGACAGCCACATCCATTTCATTTATCTCATGGATTGCACAGATGTTAGCAATGTCTTTGACATGATCACCAGGAGTGGTATGATTTTCTCCAGTAAAAAATGGAATGTTCTTCAACGCTGCAATTGGAACTGGATTCTGTGCATTGAGGGCAAGTGGGCTGCTGCCAGTGAAATTGACAAAGGGATTTGCTGGTTGCGCCATTCTGATTGGTCGAAGGACTCTTGAATACTGAATGAAAGGCCGAGCAGGTGGAGGAGTTGAGAGAGTTCTGTTTGGTGGAGATGGAGACCTTTGAATCCTTCTTCCTCTTTGCCTTCTTCTTGGAGATAATTGCAGGTATTCAAACAGCACTTCCTCTTCTCCAACTCTTGACCTTGTGATTCTTCTCATAAGCTTTCAGGCCTGCGCTGCTGAAACTAGTTGATCTTCCTTTTGGAGTCACCAGATATGTGAATAATAGCTCTTTTCAAGCAAGAAAATTGCAGCAGATTCATATCAACTTTGCTGCAATAAAAATGAGACCTCTAGGTCCCACCGGGCGTGCCAAAACTGTTAGTGCAAAATCACAGCACCCCTGGATGCAGATCAAGTTTCTAGGTTGATCACTTGGCATCCAGTGTGATTGCATAACATTGAATCCTTTCTCCAAGTGTGGGACTTGAAAAATGAGAAAGGATTCTCTAGAGAAGGTTGGTTCCTATTCCTCTGTTCAGATGCACACGAAAAAATGCAGAGGTTTTGCTCAAAACCTAATCTAATCTGCCAAGGAGACAGGGTAAGAAGATGCATAAAAATAAATCTAAACTAATAGAGGTGATGCACCGAGGAATGAAGAACACCTATCTTGCTAATAAACACAGACCATTCAAATGTGATATAAGATCATGCACAGATAACAAAACTTGTAGTGAAAGACCAGGAGGATGCAAGATGAACACAGAGAGGGTTGAGAATCATCCACAGACATGTATTACTTGCTCCAAAGATTGATACAATACACTGCAGAATGCCAAGAGGTAGAGTCGTATTACAGTTTCAAATGAGAGGTTCGAACTCCACAAATTTGCCTGATAGGAGAAGAAGGGAGGAGAAAAACAGAAAATGTTCCACCTTGAAAAGAAGCTCCTCTTTACAATATATAGAAAGAATGAGAGAGGAAAGAGAGAAGGGAAAACCAAATCTACCCCAATCCCCTCTAGGTTGCATTCAATTCATCTCATCATGGCAGAAGCGGTGGATCTGGAAAAAGGTGGGGTACATCTAACGAAGCGTGAGTAATGTCTGCACTGCATTAAAGTTGTTAGTTGAAGCATTACTTCTGCTTGTTATTTCGTGCCAGAGGCATTTCTTGATTTTCTCTCTCCAAACTAAACCAAAATGTAAGATTGACCCTAGAATCGTGTAGAGAATCTCACAAGCTTTCCGTTGATATAAGGAACATGCAAATCCGAGCTCTGGATCAAAAGATATGACGATCTGAAGATTTAGGGCATGGAGCAGATTCAAGACGGATTTTGAAATATTTTCCGTGCTTCGCCACACGGGACGACACGTGGCAGAGCTCGATTCACCGAGAAACTCTCTCTCCTCCACCTCTCGGTGGGATTTCTTTTGAAATTTCCTTGTGGGCCCTAGTTGGGACACGTGGCACTATCCCATTGGTTCGGGCCAGTGCTCGAAACTTCGCCCTTTGACTTTTTGACTTTTTCTCCTTGTGACACGTGTCGTCGTGATCTGGTTGGTTCTCGGCCCTTTCGGCGATCCACGCCCCACGCGTCCCTATGTCCCATTTTGCATAGTCTTGAAATTTCCCATTTCGGCCGAACGGCCTTCAAGGCCCATTTATCCCAAATGTCCCCGTGCTTTACGGGACAAATTCTTCCGGTTCCTCCGATTCGGCGGTTCACGCCTTTTGTCCCGCTTGTCCCACTTTGTTTGAGGATCGACTTGACTCTTTTCACCTGGTTCGGCGGTTCACACCTTTTTATCCCGCTTGTCCCACTTTGTTTTAGGACTGTCTGTTCTCATTTCGGTCGATCCGGCCGGTTCGGGTCCTTCGCGTACTCACTCCCTCCCGAATGTCCCGCCAAAGCTAGATTAGCCAATTTTTCTTCCTCTTTCGCCGGATCGGCTTTCGCCCCGCCATGTACTTCTAGCCCGATTGTCCCAAATGCTTAGCGGGCCGCCTGGAGGCTTTTCGGCCGATCCGTGTCTTTCTGTCCCACACGTCCCAAAGGCGTCCTTGAGCAGGACTTAGCTGATTTTCACAATTTTTTTTGGATCAACCTACTTGCCTTCTGCAACTTTTTCCCGCATTTTCTCAGAGCATGCTCTTTTCAGCCTGGACAAGAGAGTTAAAAAATTTTCTGAAGGGACCCTAGAAACCTGATTTTTGCTCTGAATCAATCAATTAGCTTGGGATTTGAATATTCTGACGCATGTTATCAAAATTACCCTGGGGGGTGAATTTTGGATAACAGATCACCTTTGTGTGGTTTACAACCTCTGTTTGACCATCAGTCTGTGGATGAAAAGCAAGTGCTCTTTTTCAGTTTTGTGTCCATTAACCCCCACAATGTTGACCAAAATTCCCCAAGAAATCTAGAATCCCGATCAGATATAATTGAAGTAGGTAAACCAAAATGAACCCAAACAAACTGAAAAAACAAATGTGTAGTTCCCTCACCAGTTATTTGTTTAGTACATGGAACCAACACACACATTTTGCTAAATCTATCCACTACCACATATAAGTAATCATGTTTCTTCCGTGTCATGGGCAAGCCTCCTACAAAGTCCATGGAAACACTTTCCCAAGGCCTTGTTGGAACAGGAAGAGGAGTGTAAAGTCCTAATTTCTTGTTACTTGGCTTGCTTGTGGCACAAAGAACACATCCCTTAATATACATGTTTACATGTTCATGCATTCTAGGCCAATAACAATATTTTTGTAAATGTGCAACTGTCTTACTAATACCAAAATGCCCCGAAATAAGAGAAGTATGTGCTTCCCTAATCATATGCACACGCTCATTTTCTGGAATACAAAGTTTTCCAGAATGATATAACAATCCTTCATGCAAATGATAATCTTTTTCTCCTACTTGTTTCCCACTTACTAGATCCTCATACACTTCTCTAAAATCAACATCATTTACATATTGTTCCTTGTAACTAACATGAGCTAAAGAACTATGCTTTGCAAAAGAATAGATGCTACTACCACTGGTGGTCTAGATAACATGTCAAAGCAACCTTATTTTGAGTACCTTTTTTATACTGATTACAAGATGAAATTGTTGCAAAAATCTCATCCACTCGAAATGTCTAGACTGCTGCAATTTGGTTTGTGTTTGTAAGTATTGAAGCGGTTGATGGTTAGTATGGATAATTGTTTATTTTCCCATTAAATAATGCTTCCACTTTTTAACACTTTGAACCAAAGCATACAACTCTTTATCATAAGTTGGATAGTTTCTTACCGCACTTGTAAAGGTTTCTGAATGGTAACACACTGGTCGTTTGTTCTGCATCAAAACTGCCCCCATTGCGTAGTCACTAGCATCTATCTCAATCTCAAATGAATGTTGTAAATCCGGAAGTGCCAAGATCGGAGCGGTACTTATCTTCTCTTTCAGTGTATCAAAGGCTTTTTGTTGTTTTCCTCCCCACTGAAAGACTTGTTTAATACTTGTCAAAGCATGCAAAGGAGATGCAATATATGAGAAGTTAGCAATAAATTTTCTCCAGTACTAAACTACACCTAGAAAACTTCTAACTTCCGTCACATTTGTGGGTCTAGGCCATTTCACAATAACCTCTATTTTTGCAGGATCAATTCTCAATTCTCCATTTCCTACAATATAACCCAAGTAAATTAAAGATGTTTTTCCAAATTCACATTTTGACATCTTCAAATACAATTTCTCTTTCCTTAGTGCATCTAAGACTTTTTGGATGTGTTTAACATGTTCATCCCATGACTTACTGAAAATAAGAATATCATCTAAGTAGACAATAATGAAATTATCAATGAATGGTCTAAAGATTTCATTCATAACTCTCATGAATGTTGTTGGTGCATTGCACAAACCAAAAGGCATCACTAACCATTCAAACAATCCTTGTTTCATTTTAAAAGCAGTTTTCCAAACATCACCTTTGGCAATTCTTACTTGGTGATAACCACTTCTTAAGTATAACTTAGTGAAATAAATTGCATTCTTTAATTGATCCATTAAATCATCTATTCTAGGAAGAGGGTAACGATTCTTTATAGTAATCTTGTTTAAAGCACGGAAATCAACACACATTCGCCAAGTGTCATCCTTCTTAGGAACCAATATAATTGGTGAACCACATGGGGATGTACTTGGACGAATTATACCTTGAGCCAAAATTTCCATTACCTGTCTCTTGATTTCCTCATTCTCTACTACTAACAACCTGTACATTCCGATATTGGGAAGAGGTGCATCCTGAAGCAACTGTATCTCATGTTGAACCCCTCTTTTGGGAGGTAGACCTTGTGGATCCTGAAAAACATCATCAAAATGAGAAACAATTTTTACCAATTCATCCTTATGTTTCAGATCGCAAGTCTCAAAAGCCATCTCATGTTCTTTTTCTTTGGCTTTGACCACCATGAGCAAAAAAATTTTTGCTTGAGTTTATAAGTCTTTTCATTTGACCTGCAGTTACCAAGGATAGATTATTCTTTTCACGGTGAGCTCTAATAATAAACTCAATTCCATCCTTTACAAGAAAATATTTATTTTCTTCCCTATAGAAGATTGCTTTACGATCATACAAATAAGGACTTCCCAAAACCACCCCAAAAATATCCAAAGGAACTACATCCAATTCAACCTCATCAATAAACATCTGTAATGGCAAATCTGAAAGTACAAGTTTTAGTTACCTACAGTTTTGCATCATCACAAACCTAGCCCAAAGGATAAGGCTTAGGATGTGGTTTAGTTTTGAGTCCTAGTTTCTTAACAACCTCCTCAGAAATTAGATTAGCTTGAGATCCACTATCAAAAAGAGTATCAATTTTCATATGCTTTGAAATTACTCTCATTTGGAAAAGCTCATTCCTTTTCTTATCATCGGGTATAGTTTGTTTACTAGAAGAAGATGCAACATCTGTAGCGCTATTTTTGGAAATTGAAAGAGTTGATTTACCTTGAAAACTCATATTTGTGATTTTGGTTTCATCACCGAATCAGAACCAAGATCATGCACTACGGTGTTTATTTTATTTTCTTTTCCTTTCTTAACCATACATTTAGGCTTCTTTTCGGGATGTAATTTCCAACATTTAGACTCATCATGGTTTTTTTTTACAATGCTTACAAAATGGTTTTTCATCTTCCTTCTTAACAACAAGAGAGTTTGTTTTATGCTTACCCTTTCCTTTTCCTTGTTCTTTCGAACCTTTTCCTTCAGATTGCTGGTTATTTTGATTAAAAGAAGAGAAAGAGGACTGCTTTGTCATTTTCCCTCATGCTTCCAAATGGGTTGCTTGAACACATACTGCATCAAGATTAGTAGGACCTAAAACAAGTATCATATGCCTTAGATAACTATGCAATCCACCAATATATTTGAGCAGTGTTTCTTCTGTGTTTAGGGAAATTCCCAAAATTAGAGCCCTTTTCCTAAATTCTTGTGTGTATTCTTGAACACTTTGTCCCTTAGTTTGTCTTAATGTTTGCCAATCCATCATAGCTTGTTGCTTATAACCAAGAGGATAAAATTGTTGCCTAATATTTGAAACAAATTCAGACCAAGAAGTGATTTATATACCTTTGTTTTCTTCCACTTCTTGAAGCTTACTCTCCCACCAAATGAGTGTTGTGCCACCCATCCGAAGAGTTTCAGATGAATATTTGCTTCATCATCAACAACTCTCTGAACCTTGCAATATACTTCTATCTGCTTGACCCAGTTATCCAACTTCTCTGCATTTAGCTCTCCAGTATACATAGGCAATTCAAACTTGATATCTAACTTTAATGAAGGAAAATCAGATTTTAAAGAGTCTTTTTTTGGAATATCAGAACTAGAGCTTTCTTCTTTCTTACCTCCTCTAGTTCCCTTTTCCCTTTGCCTATATTGGTACATTTCTTCCACCATTTTCTTCATCTCGTTGGAATGATTGACGAAAGTTTTCTTCCACTTCCTCTCGATCCACCATTGTAGGACTTCGAGATCGTCTGGTACCAATTTTGGGATCTCCTTCAACTAACTCTCCTTCAACCTTCTTAGATCGAGACCTTGTTAACATCCAACACACAACTTGCAATCCAAAACACATTAATCTCAACTAAAAATTAGTCAAAACCTTGCTCGATACAATGATCGAAAATCAAATTTAACTAGCAATTGTGCACACACATTTCTTTGCTTTGTATTGATTTTCGATGTAAAATTGAGCATTATATCCTTTTGTATTTTTAATAAAAGAATAAAAATGCAAGTCATGTGCAAATATTTAAAGAAATTAAGAGAATTCACAAAGAATTTGACACAAGAATTGATAACGGAGTTCGGCACTTGAGGCTCGCGTCTCGGGTCTAGGTTGAATGGGACCGATCTATTAAAATCTTGAAAATAATTCTTTACAAAGAATTATACAAAATTTTGACCTTCTCATAGTCTTCCTCTGTCAAAAATAACATGCGTTGATTTTTACATCTCCTCAAAATTCCACTCCTAGCTCAAGTTATGAGCATTTCAATATTTTTTACACAGACCCGAATGCTATTCAAATAAAATAACACTCCTTTTATATTGTTTCTAAGCCTCCTAGCATACCGGCTGGGTGCTTATCCTTTTACACGGCCCACCCAGGTTCCATTCTCCTCCCCATGCATTTGACTTATCTCCTTGGGATCAATATCCCACATTTGGCGCATAAAATATTGGAGGAGGTTTTAAAAGGTTGGTTGGTGCATTGTTTAAGTGGCTTAAGAGCCACCTTAGCCATGGAAAGAGGTGCATTAGTTGGTTGTATAAGGAGGGCACTTGGATAAGTATGGATATGGTATTTTTAGGCACCAAATATAATGCGTGGAATAGGTATTAGGGATTTGGATGCAATGCGTGGAATATGGAATTAAATAAAAATGCGTGGAATATAGTAATTGCATACTTTAAAAAGGAATATCAAATAGTCCCACATGCATAGCAAAAATGAAATTACAGGCATATATATACACAAGCTGGTATAGTGATTAAATGAGAAGGAGGCCAAGACACCCCTCCATAATTGAGTGTGTCGAACCTGGTGAGGGCCCCACCAATAAATAGCGGGGTCCATTTGTCAGAAAACGAGTGTCCAAGACTGGAGTTCCCAAAAACCACTTTTAGTTCGTCACACAAATTGTCCACGTGTCACAATATAATTGAAATACTTGGCGAGCGTGCACACATCCAACCTGCACAAAACTCCAAATTTTTCTAGTTGCCCAAAAATTTCAGAGGGGTATAACTTTTGCAAATGAGCTCCGTTTCCTGCAAACAAGATATCGACGGAATTGTATAATTTTTCTCCACACTTTAAAAATGACTGCAACTTATTCTAAGAAGATCTTAGATCGGTGTTTCTCTGTGAGGATCCTCTAGATCAATAACTCTCATATTTTAGTTTTTCATTTACAATTTAATATAATTTTAAAATATTAGGATTATAGTACAGTTAAATGTTTTTCTCAACTCGTAGCAAAACAATGAAATGTCGTGTCGTAACTCACGAAGTCAAATAACTCGTTGCATTAAAACATGAACTTCCACCCTCATTCTGAGGTGATTTAGAAAAATTCCTACCCCTAGATCACTACAATATTGGTTTATCGACAAGACGAGATTGACTTCCCAGTAATAATGTTGACCTTCTCCCTGTTTAAATAGTTATTTTTTTTGCATTTTTTAGAGACTCATTTAGTACCCTTCGTAACTCTAAAAATGAGATGTTAAGCTTCATTCGTGTACCTTGGTATGCGAGGAGTCACCTTGACCTCTGGATTGACCCCAAACGAACATATGGGATCTTTTTGACACTCTTATAGGAGCCCTGTTACACTAGTTTATAGCAGTAGAAAAGCTGTCAAATCTAGAAAGTTGGCTTTCGTTTTGAACCGCCATTTGAAACCTGGATAGAGAAATTATTTCCTGTCTTTGCAAACCTCTAGTGTTTATACTAGACAATTGCATGGAACATTCAGTTTAGGAAAAACACTTTTCTGGATAGTTTGGCAAAGCCATTTTGTAGGCCTCCGGTCGCAGTTTGACGAGGTCAAACTGGACCAATTTCGACTTGTCGCTCCAGAAAACTTGTCGCCATTTGAAAATGGTTTTCTAGTTCTTAGTCTCATCAACTCTGATGAATTCTCCTTATATAGGGGAACTTTTAGGAAGTGTCTCATTGCGTGATCGTCCATCAAATGTCAGTTTTGGATGTGGTTTTGAGCCCTCGAGCTAACTTTTGTTCATTTTGCACTGAGCCAACTACGACCAAAGTGGCCCCGAAAAATGAGCGCCAAACGCAAACCATTCGCTTTTTCCCAATTCCGTCAGTTACTATGAACTGTTGGTATATCTGGGGACACGTAGAAAGTTAATCATGGTGTGCGTTCTCTTCGGAAGATAACTTTTGGAAGTGGTTTCTTAGCCTCCAAGCCCATTTTAAATGTTTTTGTAGCTAGTAAGAAAGGGTAAAAATAGAAAGCTGCGGGACCCTCGTTGGGTTGTCAAACCACTGTGGAGACTTTTGACACATGTAAATAAATGTTTAAAAATCTATAGTGTAACTTGTTGTGTGAAATAGAACTTTTGCCAAAATTGTGTTTTCTCTCTCTTCCCTTCTCTTTCTCTCTCCTAGGTTACAAAATGAAGTGAAATGAAATGCATTGAATACATGTCTCTAGACCCTTTTATTTCATTTGCAAATTTAAATTATTATCATATGTAAATGGAAAAACTGAAAAATGATAATTATGTTAGATTAGGGTGGATGCCATGCCAGCAAATTATCGCTGATATCATGCTCACGTGGTTTTGCAGGATGAAAGAATGACGACGAAAAGGTGATGTGTAATTCATTTATTTATCTTTGAAATTTCAATAGTTCATTGTTAAATGAATAAATTCATAATTTAATATCATGTTACAGAAGGTTATATTTGATAATCTATTGATATGTATGAGATGTTGGTTTTAAGGACATCTAGGAAATGTGCATTTAATCTTAGGTTCAATTTTGATTCATAGTATACATGGTAAAAGGGTTTGATATTTATATAAGGTAAATGAATTTGAAGTAATATCTTGTAGTGCATATTTAGTGCTCAATAAATGATTAATGAGTCATCTTGTGCTTTCATACTTTGTAAATGTAATAAAGAGAATTAAATTGAAACACTCTACCCTTGTTCAATATTGGGACATAACTTGTTTTTCATGTGCGATACTCCTTACCGTAGAAGAAATTGAAAAATGTAGGATGAACTTAATCTTTGCACTCGATGGAACATCCTAATTTAGGAAAATTAGAGCTCAAGAATGGGCTTATCATCTTAGTCAGTATGTTTAGTGACTTTGTCTTAAACCCATCTGATAGGAGTGACACAGTCAAAACTTTTCTTGGAGTGTGTAGAGCTAACTCCTCCTTCGTAGCCTAGCGGACTACCTTGTCATCCGAAGATAGATTTAAATTTAAAGTTCTTCATCGAGTGAAATCCTGTTGGATCCAGATGACATAGATGGAGGTTGTGACTTAGTTGTTCTAGGTCTTATACTCTTGTTAATGAACCCCTTAGCCCCGCTCAACTAAATGTGTTACCTTGATTTCTCTCAACATAACACCTTGGTCCTTTCGGAAGGTGGTTAAGCATAAATTTTCCCTCGCTTAAAACTCATATTTAGTTGAGGGGTAGACCCTTAGGTGAAGTTGGAATTAATCTAAACCTCAGTTGATTTGGATGTTGGCTTAGGGTTCGTGTGTAGCTTCAAGTATCCTTATCATATATGTCTTCAAGAGGTTAGACAAACACTTCGTAACTCCTTTTACAAGACAATGCTAATAATAAGGCCATAACGTGACGTAGAAAATAAAGCATATAAGAGTAAAAATGGGATTTGAGGTTCAGAATAATGCCTCTCTTGGAGACCTTATATCTCAATTTAAAAATACTCTTTTGTTTCAAAGAATATGAATTGCCTTGGTGTGTTCAACCTTCAAAAAAAAAATACATATATAAAACAAAATGGAATTTCACAATTCATTGAATTAGAATAACTATGGTAGGGAAATAACCGTACCGTGATCGAGGAATGTTTTGTGGTAAAAAGTTATCTTGTATTTTAAATCTCCATTAAATCCTAATATCACTATATGGACACCAAGTCACATTCACATGAGTTGTAAGGGTAAAAAGGTAGACATTGAATATATGTTCGAGAAGAAGATTCTTAACATAAGGATAAGATAATTAAGTACTTTATATGCTTTTGAATTATGACAAATAAGAATGCAAGTTATGGAAAATTTTGTAAAGAATAAGAAACCAACTTACAAGGGGTGAACGATAATTTAACCGTGGTATGAACTTAAGAATGTTGGTGAACAAATGAGAAATTTATCCTTGCACAATAATGTTCTTAGAATGTTAATCGTAACTAAAATACAATTAAAGAAAAGATGTGTTGTGGGTGTGCCTATCCTTGAGTCTTCTTTCTATGGTTGGGGCATTGCTAGTATTCGTTCATTGGGAAAAGTGTGGCATCGACATGCCTATGTTTTTTTCATGTGTCTATGTGAGTTGATGAATTATGTGATTGTCATTTGTGAGTCAAGTTTCTGTACTTGAAGCCCATGCTATGTTGTGTGTAGTGAGCAATGTAAGTAAAAAAAGTAAAATCATCCTGGTATTTTTCTGTTGTAATTGTGTGTGTAAAATGTGGGCATGACATATGGTATCAGAGCAAGGTTCATGCTCTCGAACCTCTAGGATGGATTAGAGTTGTGATGATTCTGCATGATGGTGGTGGATATTGGAAGAGTAATGTGATATATGCGTGATGTGAACTATGTTATAATTGTGAAATTTTGAACACACATGTTGTGTATGTCACTTAGTGTGTATTTGTTATCTTATTGATGTGCTTGTGATGAGAGTATTCACTCTCTATGTTGTTGATTCAATGAGGAATCCATGTGTGATGTACCGCCTTGTTGTTTGTGAACAAAATGTTATTGTGGATTGCAGAGGGTTAAAACATGTTGGATTTATGTGATGTGAAGGTGTATTGATGTATTGCATGACAAAATTGATGTAAAGTGAATCACATTTCATCGTGATGTCATCACCGTATTGTGATTAGTTGTGTGCATCGTCGTGTTGTATTGCAATTGACTATATGTTGTAATGTTAGACATTGTGTTCGATCATACTTATGATTTGTGTAATATGTAATGATTTACGTCATGATTTAGGGGCATATGGTGAGCGTATGATCCCTATGGTATAGTGATTGCACTCCGGTTGCAGAATGTGGTAATGTGATGTATCGTAACTCGTGAAAGTAATGATTGTGTTATACCCTGTATATATATACCATGTGCAAGATGTTATGGTTAATGTGCGTGAATCACCATTGTGTTAGTGATGTAGTTATGTGTATGTTGTGAACCTTACACTAGACGAACCTAAGGGGATAAACTGCCAAGAGTGTATGTGTGGAGAGAGGAGGCGTGGACCAGGTTTTCATAATCTTGAGCCGAGTACAAGTGAGGAAGTGGAGTCTTATATAGACTAAAAACCCACTTCTATCTGTTTAGTATACTTCGAGCTTGCTCAATATATTGTGGGTGCGCACCACCTTAGGTTCAACTTATGCAACTAGAGTTCCCTGCTCTTTCCTATTGGATTATTCATTGAATAATCCTATGTAATTTTGACTATGTTGATCCTTGTGGGAGTATGGAGGAATGATTCAGGAAGAGATGATGACAGTTACATTATTTGATATACTCATTTCTAGTTACATGTATATTTCTATGAGCTGAGGCTTGATGTTTGAGTGCCAGCAACTCGATGAGTACCCCTTTGGTGGTGGTATGAGGCCACATAGTGATTGTAATGTGTTATTTTCTCATTACGTATTTTATTCGTAAATTAATCTTTATCTCTTTTAGCTAGAACCAACCATTTTCTTAATTGACATGTTCTTATATTTTGGGCATTTATTTGATTTTGCATTAACATTTGGATTTTGCACTAACCATGGCTAATTAGCCATTTTTTTTTTTCTTAGTTTTAAAACTTTCTTTTCATATTTAAAAGTTTTGTAGCCTAACCCAAGGCTTTTGATTTTTCCACTTGGCATTTGATTGGATTGTTATCTTTGGTTCTAATGTCGTAATGTGTTGGAATAGGGTCATGGGATTAACCATGGAGTGGTTGAACCTATGGACCCGCTTCATTGTTGGGGTACACCCCAAGGAGTTATAGATAACTAGCGGGTTGTTGAACCACGAGTTATTATGTCACTTGGGTTGGGGGTGACGGGGCTCTATGTGCCCAGGGCCATAGGGTGACCCGACCTCATTAAAAGGAGAAAGGAGACGTGCCTCTATGGTTGAGTGACTGCTTATTCTTTATAGCACTCTATGGTTGAGTGACCTGATATTCTTGATGGGGCTCTATGGTTGAGTGACCCGACTTGTTTTTGGCACTATGTTTCTTTCTCGTTGGGAGGTATATGGAGTTGTTTGAGGTATATGGATTTGTTTTGGGATGCTTTAGGATATATATATGGAGATTATTTGGTGATGGTTTGGGAGGTATATGGAGTTGTTTTATGATACTTTAGGAGATATATGGAGTTATTTCTTGATATTTTGAGATGTGTGGAGATTGGTATAGTGAGTTATGTGTACCCGTGTGAGTATTTTTGACACCTTGTTATGTTTGAGGCTTGACTCTTCTCTTGGTTGGTATGGACTATTGGATATTGTCTTGGCACTATGTTGGTACTAGTCATGGTTTTCTTTGGGTCTTGTGATACTCGTTGTATATGTATCAGTGCGATGATTATGTTTTTCAGTCATATGTGTGTACTAGATCTATGTCTAGGACGTAATTGTCAAAAATTATTTGCTATGTGGTCTACTTGTTGTCATTCCATGGAGGAATTAAAAGACCTTGTGATATGATACAATCATGAAAGTAGGTAGCAAGATGTCTCGTGGGTTGCATGTGTTGTGTTAAGTTTTGTGTGACATCTTGATGTTAGTTACTGTTGGGCACCCACAAACATAAGGAAATTGAAAATTTCTAAACAATGAATATTATAATCCTGAGATACGAAGTACTATAAAGGAAAATATAAACAAAGTAACACGGTAAACTAGAACTACCAATCTTCACAAGAACCTTGAAAGTTAAAATTTCTACCTAATGTTCCTAGGGCCACCCCATGACCATGATTTTGTGTCTGAAATCTTAACCTTAGAGCGTACCTTTGCCATATTTGTTCCTTTTTCTACCATTTCTCTTTCTTCATTGTATGTCACATCGAGGATGATGCTTTCTTAAGGGGAGGAGAATGTAATGCCCCATTCGTTGTTCCCCAGTTCTTGACACGATAACCCTATTACTAAGCATGGGAGGGTTGTGTACATGCTCTCATTGACAGTTGTTGAATTTTTCCTTGTCGTAGTGAAGATTTTGCACCTCCCTCTCCTTCTTTCCTTTTTGGGTTGTTGTCGGCACCCCAAACGGTGGACCTGGTAGCGTTGTGGATGATTATCTGGTTAAAGGGAAATCTAGTTCTCGTTGCTTCGTGTTTGCCTGGTCGTCGCCATTAATATGATTAATAATTATTATCATTATTTTAGCCGTAAAATCATAAAAATAATGTTTATAATAATATTATAATTTATATTGTTGATTTACGAGCGTTGGGTTTTGGCGTCAAAATTTTATTAGATATTATTATGGATTTCCTTAAGCTATGTTTTCATTATGTATTGACTTCGTTTTAGGGTTGTTATGTGACTTTTTAGATTAAAACAAACAATAGTAATAATAATAATAATAATAATAATAAAAAAAGCCCGTGAATTTTAGGGCGGTTAGGGCAAAAGGGGACTCCTTATGGATTTTTTTTTTCGTATTATTATTCTTTGGAGGAGAGTAGCCTTCGCCATGGAGTAAAGGGAGTCTTGAACCTATTATGCACACCCCCACCAAGACGTGAGGAAGAAAGGAAAACTTCTGCTCTTAGTTGGGTTTCTACATGAAAGCCTCAGGAATGGCAAAATTGTGATTCCCTTTTTGGTTGCAGCGTTGAATGCGGGATTGTGCAGGCGAAGGAGGAGTTTGTGTTAAGACAGAGAAATATGGTGGACGGTGAAAAAAATGTGTGCGGTGGTGAAGTTGGCGAGGAGAACCAGATGTTTGAGAAGGCGCATGAACTGTTTGATAGAATGCCTCAAAGAAATGCGATCTCATGGAGTGCCATGATTGCAGGATATGCACAAAATGGATTTGTTGAAAAGGCGTGTGAACTGTTTGATAGAATGTATAAAAAAATAAAAGCGTGGCTACATATACATATGTGAATTGTTGGACAGAGTGCCCAGAGAGAAATGTCTCCTCGTGGACTGCAATGGACGCTAGAAATGTACAAAATGTGTTTGTTGAAATGGATTAGAAACCTTCAAGAAAACACTACTGACAGGTGTAAATCCACCTTCCACGCTTTGCCGTGCAAAGATTCTCCCTAGCTGCGTCAAAAATGGCCTTTATTCCTGCATGGATAAAGGGATAGAGGGGTTTTGTCAGATGTTGTAGTTGCAAATGCTTTGGTGGACGTAGTTTTAGTAGTTGACCAGATGAAAGAACGAAACAACTTCTCATAGAATGCGATTATCAGCAGTGCAGTATAAAGACATAGATTTCCTCACGAGGCAATCATGTTGTTTCACCATATGTAGCAAATAGGCTAAAACCCAATCAGTTTACATTTTCCAGTACATCCAAATTTGTCCCAAAATGGAAGATTTGGAGAGTGTGTTTGAGAACCAGGGTAGATTCTGTTTTGTTTTGTAAAAATGCCTTAAGGAGAGGAGTTTTCGGTGGATGTATCTCTGTATAAGGTTTCATTCTTGGTTTTTTAGCATAGTTGTTGGCTTAAATGAAGGACGTGGGAAACCTTTTTGTGCTGTGGGGAAAAATAAATGCAGAAATATGGAACTGTAATGATCTTTTGGGTGTGTTTTGTTGGGGCCGCCCAACCATTTTGGAAAAAATTTAAACTACACTTTTTATATATATATATATATATATATATATATATATATGATGGTAGCTGTATAGAGGTCCTTACACGAGGATTGCAAATCTACACACCTCAGCCTGTGTAGAATGAGAGGTTGTGGGTGGGGAGGATGTATGTCCCTTTTCGTTTTCCAGCACCTTCTAATTCGGCGTATGATCGGATCCCTATTGTAGTGTGGAAACACATCGAAGGAAGATGAACCGTGGTTTTGGCTCTCTAACCGCACCCTTGATTTAAAAAAAAAAGGAGTTATGTCGGACAACGAATCTGTTTGATTGACGAAATGCCGAAGTGAGATGCTGAACCAAATTCCGTGACTTCGAACGACTTCTTTCCTCCAGGCATGGTTCATCTCCCCTTACCTCTCATAACTCTCATATTTTAGTTTTCATTTGCAATTTAATATACTTTTAAAATATTAGGATTATAATACAATTAAATGTTTTTCTCAACTTGTGCAAAAACAATGAAATGTCGTGTCGTAACTCACAAAGTCAAATAACTTGTTTGCATTAAAACATGAACTCCACCCGCATTACGAGGTGATTTAGAAAACTTCCTACCCCTAGATCGCTACAATATTGGTTTATCGACAAGACGAGATTGACTTCCAAAGTAATAATGTTGACCTTCTCCTTGTTTAAATAGTTACTTTTTTTGCATTTTCAGAGACTCATTTAGTACCCTTTATAACTCTAAAAATGAGATGTTAAGCTTCATTCATTCATGTACCTTGGTATGCAAGGAGTCACCTTGACCTATGGATTGACCCCAAACAAACATATGGGATCTTTTTGACACTCTTATAGGAGCTTTGTTACACTAGTTTACAGCAGTAGAAAGTTGTCAAATCTAGAAAGTTGGCTTTCGTTTTGAACCGCCATTTGAAACATGGATAGAGAAATTATTTCCTTCTTCACAAACCTCTAGTGTTTATACTAGAAAATTGTATGGAACATTTAGTTTAGGGAAAATCACTTTTCTGGATAGTTTGGCAAAGCCATTTTGTAGGCCTTCGGTCGCAGTTTGACGAGGTCAAACTGGACCAATTTCGACTTGTCACTCCAGAAAACTTATCGCCGTTTGAAAATGGTTTTCTAGTTCTTAGTCCCGTCGACTCTGATGAATTCTCCTTATATAGGGGAACTTGTAGGAAGTGTCTCGTTGCGTGCTCATCCATCGAACATCAGTTTTGGACATGGTTTTCTGAGCCCTCGAGCTAACTTTTGTTCATTTTGCACTGGGCCAACTATGACCAGTGGCCCCGAAAAACTAGCCGCCAAACGCAAACCGTTCACTTTTTCCCAATTCCGTCAGTTGCTATGAACTCTTGGTATATTTGGGGACACGTAGAAAGTTAATTGTGGTGTGTGTTCTCTTTGGAAGATAACTTTTGGAAGCGGTTTCTTAGACTCCAAGCCCGTTTTGAATGTTTTTGTAGCTAGTAAGAAAAGGTAAAAATAGAAAGCTGTGGGACCCTTGTCGGGTTGTCAAACCACCGTAAATAATGTAAATAACTGTTTAAAAATCTATAGTGTAACTTGTTGTGTGAAATAGAACTTTTGTTAAAATGGTGTTTTCTCTCTCTTCCCTTCTCTTTCTCTCTCTAGGTTACAAAATGAAGTGAAATGAAATACATTGAATACATGTCTCTATACCTTTTCTTTCATTTAAAAATTGTAATTATTATCATATGTAAATGGGAAAACCAATCAACGATAATTATGTTAGATTAGGGTGGATGCCATGCCGGCGAATTATCACTAATATCATGCTCACGTGGTTTTGCAAGATGAAAGAAGGACGGCAAAAAGGTGATGTGTAATTCATTTATTTATCTTTTAATTTATATAGTTCATTGTTAAATGAATAAATTCATAATTTAATATCATGTTACAGAAGGTTATATTTGATAATTTGTTGATATGTATGAGATGCTGGTTTCAAGGACATCTAGGAAATGTGCGTTTAATCTTAGGTTCAATTTTGATTCATAGTACACATGGTAAAAGTGTTTGATATTTATATAAGGTAAATGAATTTGAAGTAATATTTTGTAGTGCATATTTAGTGCTCAATAAATGATTAATGAGTCATCTTGTGCTTTCATACTTTGTAAATGTAATAAAGAGAATTAAATTGAAACACTCTACCCTTGTTCAATATCGGGACATAACTTTTTTTTCATGTGCGATACTCCTTACCGTAGAAGACATTGAAAACCATAGGATGAACTTAATCTTTACACTTGATGGAACGTCCTAATTTAGGAAAATCAGAGCTCAAGAATGGGCTTATCGTCTTAGTCAAGTATGTTTAGTGACATTGTCTTAAACCCGTCTGATAGGAGTGACACAGTCAAAACTTTTCTTGGAGTTTGTAGAGCTAACTCCTCCTTCATAGCCTAGCGGACTACCTTTTCATTCGAAGATAGATATAAATTTAAATTTCTTCATTAAGTGAAATCCTGTTGGATCCAGATGACATAGATGGAGGTTGTGACTTAGTTGTTCTAGGTCTTATACTCTTGTTAATGAACCCCTTAGCCCCGCTCAGCTAAATGTGTTACCTTGATTTCTCTCAACATAACACCTTGGTCCTTTCTGGAAGGTGGTTTAGCATAAATTTGTCCTCTCACTTAAAACTCATATTTAGTTGAGGGGTAGACCCTTAGGTGAAGTTGGAATTAATATAAACCTCGAGTTGATTTTGATGTTGGCTTAGGGTTTGTGTGTAGCTTCAAGTCTCCTTATCATATATGTCTTCAAGAGGTTAGACAAACACTTCGTAACTCCTTTTACAAGAAAATGCTAATAATAAGGCCATAACGTGACTTAGAAAATAAAGCATATAAGAGTAAAAATGAGATTTGAGGTTCAGAATAATGCCTCTCTTGGAGACCTTATATCTCGATTTAACAATCTTTTTTTCTTCAAAGAATATGAATTGCCTTGGTGTGTTCAACCTTCAAGAAAACAAAATACATATATAAAACAAAATGGAATTTCACAAGTCATTGAATTAGAATAACTATGGTAGGGAAATAAAGCGTAAAGTGATCGATGAATGTTTTGTGGTAAAAAGCTATCTTGTATTTTAAATCTTTATTAAATCCTAATATTGCTATATGGACACCGTTGTATATATCTTTCCCCCGGGTAGATATAGACAAGCAGAAGAATATGGAAATCAAAGAAACTTAAAGCGATGTTTATTGCGCTAAGGCACAGGCAAAAGAGTGTCGACATGTAAATGGATGCGCAAGCGCGAGTTAAGGGCGCACAACAAAGGATGTCGACATGAAAAAGATGCACCAAGAGCAAGAAAAAAGAGTGTCAACATGTAAATGGATGCGCCAAGGCACAGGTTAAGGGCGCACAACAAAGAGTGTCGACATGTAAATGGATGCACCAAGGCATAGGTTAAGGGCGCACAACAAAGGATGTCGACACGAAAAAGATGTGCCAAGGTGCGGGAAAAGAGTGTCGACATGTAAATGGATGCGCGAGGCGCGAGTTAAGAAGCGCACAACAAAGGATGTCGACACGAAAAAAGATGCGCCAAGGCACAGGAAAAAGAGTGTCGACATGTAAATGGATGCGCCAAGGTGTAGGTTAAGGGCGCACAACAAAGGATGTCAACATGAAAAAGGATGTGCTAAGGCGCAGGAAAAAGAGTGTTGACATGTAAATGGATGCTCAAGGCATAGGGGCGCACAATAAAGGATGTCGACACAAAAAGGATGCGCCAAGGTGCAGGAAAAAGAGTGTCGACATGTAATTTTCAGCGCCTATGGTGCATCTTTGGGAGGCGCAACATTTTGAGCGCTGATAGGAAGCAAACCCTGGCGCAGATATTCAGATGGCCATAACTTTTCATAGGGAGCTCGGATTAATGCAAGGTTGGACTTTTGGAAATATTACGAGGTCCTCTGTCCAACTACGACTAGATATCTTTAATTGGGTGGGAAAAAATTCTTAAAAATGAAAAATATAGTTCGCCACTTTTTGGGTTTGCTAGGGTTCTCACCTACCACCATAATGAGATGAATTAAATGCAACCTAGAGGTGGTTGGGGTAGATTTGGAATTCCTCTCTCTTTTCTCTCTCATTCTTCCTATAAATTGTAAGGAGGGGCTTCTTTCTAAAGGTTGGACATTCTTGTTTTGCCCCTCCCTTCTTCTCTTTGGCAGGTGAGTTTGTGGAGTTCAAACCTCCCATTTAAAACTGTAATGCAACTTTGCCTCTTGGCATTTTGTAGTGTATTGTATCAATCTTTGGAGCAGATAATGCATGTCTATGGATGATTCTCAACCCTCTCTGTGTTTATTTGCATCCTCCTGATCTTTCACTACAATTTTGGTTATCTGTGCATGATCTTGCATTGCATTTTAATGGTTTGTGTTTATTGGCAAGACAGGTGTTCTTCATTCCTCGGTGCATCACCTTTGTTAGTTTAGGTTTATTTTTATGCATCTTCTTACCCTGTCTCCTTGGCAAGTTAGATTAGGTTTTTGAGTAAACCCTCTACATTTTTATGTGTGCATCTGAATAGAGGAATAGGAACCGACCTTCATCCAGGAGAGCTTTCCGATTCACAAGGTCCCACACTTGGGAAAAGCTCCATGTTATGAAATCGCCTTTGAGAGTCTCAACTCATCGAGTGCGCAGACATTCGAAGTCTTGTGATTCGCCATCAACAGACACCAAGTTGCATTCACATGAGTTGTAAGGGTTAAAAGGTAGACATTGAATATATGTTCGAGAAGAAGATTCTTAACATAAGGATAATATAATTAAGTACTTTATATGCTTTTGAATTATGACAAATAAGAATGAAATTTATGAAACTTTTGTAAAGAATAAGAAACCAACTTACAAGAGGGTGAACGATAATTTAACCGTGGTATGAACTTAAGAATCATCGGTGGAAAAATAAGAAATTTAACCTTATACAATAATGTTCTTGGAATGTTAATCGTAACTAAAATACAATTAAAGAAAAGATGTGTTGTGGGTGTGCCTATCCTCGAGTCTTCTTTCTATGGTTGGGGCATTGCCGTATTAGTTCATTGGGAAAAGTGTGGCATCGACATGCCTATGTTGCTTTCATGTGTCTATGTGAGTCGACGAATTATGTGATTTTCGTTTGTGAGT
The DNA here is from genome assembly GCA_018340775.1 of Taxus wallichiana var. yunnanensis. Taxonomy (NCBI): domain Eukaryota; kingdom Viridiplantae; phylum Streptophyta; class Pinopsida; order Cupressales; family Taxaceae; genus Taxus; species Taxus wallichiana. The sequence goes on from CM031244.1 coordinate 439,100,150, forward strand.
CGAGTTTCTATACTTGAAGCCCATGTTGTGTTATTCTGTGTAGTGAGCAATGTAAGTCAAAAAATAAAATTATCTTGGTATTTTTCTTGTTGTAATTTTGTGTGTAAAATGTGGGCATGATATGTTGTTAGATGTCGTCAGCATAGTAGGATTACTATAGAGATCTGTGAGCTCGGTAATGGCATGGCATTATAGACATGATTGATGCTAAAATGAGACATGATGGGGTGAGAAGAAGATGAACTATGGTTAGCCATTAGGGTTTTAAGTGGATCTTAGGGGAAAAATGTTCTAAAGTATGGGTTCACCAAAATGATTAACTAAAATTATGAATTTTAGAATTAATCTAAACAAGTACAATAATTAAATGATTGATATAAAATGAAATATAAATGCTAACTAATTTTATTTGATATTCTAAATAAAATGAAATAATTGAAATAAAAGGGAAAATGTACTAACCTGAAATAAAGTTACCTTGAAGTGATCCGGAACTATACTTGATTAAATGATATGAACTAAATATATAGTTAGCTAAGAACTAGTTAATCTAATCTAGGAGGACATATAACGTAGTAGATAAATGCACTAAAACAATATATAAATTAAATAACTAAAGTAAACTAATGAAATCAAACCCTAATATGCAATAAATAAGTAAGGAAGGAACTTAGCTGATAATCGGTGACTATCGCATGTATGAATGGAAATTATGGGAACAGGAATGAACATCAACAGGATCTAAAAAGATTGGATATGGAGGATCCGAGTGGTGGAGTTCCTAGGCTGGATGGGGGCACCCACGGGCACTGGAGTATGAATTCTAGGTGCCTTGGTATGTAAAAAATCTCAAAAGCTAGTTTTTCAAGGTCGCAAGATAATATGTAACCTTCACTAGGTGTCACACTAGTTTTTTTGAACTACACCAAATGCTCTAAATATTCCAAGATGAATAAATGACCTACAAGAGACCAAAGAGAAGTATCAAAACCATAAAAATAAGATGTATAATGAATGGGTCGGATGACCTCAACTACCACAACAATGGGCTTACAAACTAAGTGCTACACTACATTTCAGACCCAGATGTATTTTTGGTGTGTGTGTGTGTGTGTGTGTGTGTGTGTGTGTGTGTGTGTGTGTGTGTGTGTGTGTGTGTGTGTGTGTGTGTGTGTGTGTGTGTGCCCCTAGGTTCTCTTACACCGGTTGCACTTTGTGAAATAACGAGAAATAGTTTGATGTAGAAAATGTAATAGTATGTGTATGGAATAGAAGATAATCTCTCCCCTATGAAGTGTGATGTCGATGTTCTAGCTTGTGGCTTGATGATGGAGCTATGTGAATGCCAATGTAATAGATGGATGCAACTCTAGATGGAGTGATAGTATTGTATCTTGCTAAGTCCCTCATCATGGTGCCATAACTTTATATTTATAGGGTTTTCTTGGTCTAATTTTGTAATTAACCCCGAAAAAGGCCGATCACATATAAGATAAGAAAAAAAGATAGAAAAGATCCAAAAAAATGGTTGGAAAGTGGAAAATAGACCAGGGCGCCCATGGGCACCCCAATATTAAATTTGGGTGCCCAGTTAGGGTTAAGATGACATGGGAACTTCATAAATGACTGGGTAAGTAGGTGCCACGAGTTGCAAAATATGAAATAAAATAAATAAGATGGCCAATAAGGATGGGGGTTATTTAGTACTTTCTTTTCTTGAGAACCTTCTAAGTAGTAGTATGAGAATGGGTTAAATAAATGTCTAAAGTGAATGATTTTGTGACTACATTTTATCTCCACTTTGTGTTGGTGAGTGGAAATCTCGGTAACATAAATTAGATAGAGATGCGTACTTGATGTCCATGAAGAGTGTAGTAGAAACATGCCGAAGGACTAGACAAATCGTTGAATGATAAAAATATGGAGGAGCATGGAAACTATAGATGAAAAATGCACAAAGAAAAAGTGAAGAGAGTGAACCTACGATGAAATGCGCGCGTGTGTAGTTTCCGCAATGTATAGTGTACCTAGATGGTTAGTAAAGCATGTGCTGTCACAAAATGTTGTTGTTGTTTTTCCCCCCAATTTGATTTCTTGTTTCTCATATGACCGGACCTGTAAGGTGAAAACAATCAAGTATTCAAATATGTATGTATGTAAAAATACTATGTGAAATAAACATGTACATGTAAAGTACACAAAATAAAAGAGTATAAATGGAACATGTGCACTTGATCCATGTCGAGAAAGAGTGTAGAAGGATATCCTGTACTATGATTTTTTTGGGCAATCTCATGCCACCCTGGCTAAAGAAGTGTAGGGAGGAAATGCTCTATGTCCTCTAAGCTCTAACCTATCTGTTGAAATGTGTGTAGAGATATTTGTACTATCCTAGTTTTTTGGGTGATCCGATGCCACTGGTTGAAGAAGTGTAGGGAGGAAATGCTATGTGTCCTCCAAGCTCTAATTGCTTCCCAGAAATGCCAAGGACACCATGTCCTGTAAAATCTGTTGTGTATGGGGTTCATAGACTAGTCTGAATCCACTTGCTAAATATAATCGAACTAAATGAAATAGTGTAAATATGTTGTGTTAGTATGTGGAAACCCCCAAATGATGCCCCCCTCTTTTGGGGTGCATGCGACGCGACGTGTGATAGGATACATGCGGCCCAAAAGAGTACAAACCGCATGTACACTTTAATGGTAAAAATTGCTTGGTAAAAACCAAGGCACACAAAAACAAGAAGGCTAGAAAAGATAAGTGTAACATGTATGTATATAGAAACAATGTGTAATCTACACAAACAACGTAAAAGTTACTAAGTAATTTAATGTAAACACACTAGAAGATAAGTAAGCTACATAAAGAGGGTTATAAACATGGGACATCACTCATGATGTCGCAAGACACACAAGGCCATCATGTCCACAGACAAAAAACAAGTGTGCACACTAGAAAAAGGGAAACGCCCAGTAAATAATAACAAACAAGAGTAGAAAAAACCAAGCAATGTAAAAAATAAGTAGTCATGGAAAAATACAATCGTGTAAAACAAGTGTTGCACATGGAACACCCGTTAGCATGTTAGAGAAATAACCAATATGTCAAAAGTGTGTATGATCAAGTATTATAAAATGATAAGTACAAAAATGAAATAATAGCACATGCATGAGACGAATGTGGATGCCCCAATGACCAATATAGTAAGGGTAAAAGGTGAACATCCATGTTGCGTGTCAGAGTCCTGTATCTACGAGCACACTTAAAAAAGGTGTGAACACACATGTTTAGATGGTATAGATAATGACATATAAGAAATAAATCTAACATGTGTAATAAAGTGAACATGTAAAACACTAGAAAGCAAGAATAAATGCCCCCAAGACAATGTAGTATGTCGTGGATGGATGGAATGGAATGCAAGATGGAATGATAGGAGCCATGTGCCAAGTGGATGGAAGTGTATGCAATGAGGTTCATTTTATTCCGCCCAAATGATCAAGAATGAACCATAAACAAGAGTGCGTCATCGAGAAATGGTCGAGTAGTGTTTGTTGTGTCTATTGCACTATGATGAATGCGTATGCGTAATGTTGATGATATGCGACATATAGAGGAAATGTGTGTGGAACTTATAGTCTAAGCATGTACCACTACAAGATGAAGTATGGATTGATGATTTATCCCTAAGCGTATATCAATATGAGAGGAGTGGATGAGTGATGATTTATCACTAAGTGTATATTACTACTAGATAAATGATAAGGAGGGTGATGTAACCTAAGGTGTATACCACTACAAGATGATTGAATAGGTGATGATTTAGCCTAAAGTATATGTCACTAAGCTAGATATGTCACATGATGAAAGGTGGAATAATATAGGTATGATAAGTGTAAGGCTCATTTGATTTATAAACCCTTAGTAGTCGAGTATGGACTGATGAACTAAAGTGCGTCATTGGGTGGTGAGTGTAGTGCGTAGAAGACAATGTAGTATAGATGACCAAGTGATGGAGATGGTATGTAAATGTCTAGTATGTTGAATGAGATGGTAAATGTGTAGGATGTGTAATATGTAATGTGTAAAAGACAATGCAATGTGTGATAGTGTAGGATGTGTTAATGAAATGAAAATCTAGGCTCATGGATAATGTCGAGTAGAGTAGTATGTAGAAAATAGGTGATGTATAAATGCATAGAGTGAAATATCCTAATGCCATCGGATGACCAACATGTGCATGATGAGAATGTAGTATAATGTAGAATGTAGGTTAAGTGTAGAATGGATAGTGAATGATGTGCGATATGTGTGATAAAATGTAAATATGTAGTTCCTATAGTGTGTTGTGGAGTTCGGTGTAAAGGTAATCCCTCAACAATCGAGTGTGAACCAAAGAACAAGAGTGTGTCATCGGGTAATGATGCTAGAATATATTATGAGTATGCAAAATGTGAGGATATGAGTGTATAAAATGATGATTCTGGTGGTTATTGCTAAGATGAAGTATGGCTAAATGTAGTGAGTGTGGTGTAGAACTATGTAGATATGCTAGAATGAGGGGGATTACGTGTTATGCCCCCCAAGTGTACTATGATGATGGAGATCTATTTGGTGACATGATAGGTTCCATGCCATTGTGGGATATTTTCATCTATGTCATGATAAGAGTGAGGTTCAACACAATGGTAGGATGAAGCAACAGTACGACCATACGACGGTGGTGAAACTTGAGACTTGTTTTGTCCATTAGTGGAAGGAGTGGTTACAAATGGAAGTGGAGTAGGATGACTAGAAAGCTTGAATGGTGGCATCTTTGGTGGTACTTGTATTTTTAATAAGGCATAGGAGAAAGCGATGACATGATGCTCATTAAGTGGAGAAGAAGCAACATCAAAAATAGGAGAAGCATGTCTTTGGAACTACAATATTTTCCGACTAGGAGGAGAATCATTATCTATTAATTCCTAGGAAATATTAGAAGGAGGCTCACTAGTGGCCGTAGGAGCTTTCTTATATTCATCTTGACTAAGTGAAGGAGGAATAGAAATAGGAGACCACGTGGGTTATTATTTGTAGGTGGGCATGTAATATGATATTTTGCAGTGAATGAAATATAGTCTTTACACTCAAGATGTTTGAATCTATGGTGTAAAACATAGAAATCATGGTCATTATGCCCATTTATTCGATGATAATGGCAATATGGATGATCTTGATACTTTGTTAGGCAACAAGGAGGATAATAATAAATAAATGGTAGAGTGATCAATTGATGACTAAGAAGCTCAATAAGAATGTCATGTGGCTTAGCATTGCGATCAAGTATGAGAGGTTCTAGCGATGGCATGACTTGAGGTTCAACTATATGACATGTAGTGGACATAGATTGCAAATAAGATGTAGAAGGAGCACAAACATGCGATTGAGAAGCATCCTTAAGGTATGAATTTCAGATCTAAGAGATGTGATTGTGGATTCCATAGCTTGAAATTTATCTTGAAATACATAATGAAGAGCTTGAAATTTATCTTGAAATACAAAATGAAGAGCTTGAATGGATTTGCAAATAGATTGAGTGGAATTAGAATCAAGGGAGTCCACAGAAAGATGACCAAAAATAGTGTTGATAGGAAGACACATATTTTAAGGGGGTTTGTTGAAGAGCGTCTTTATAAGATGTGTGCATTTGAATCAATTGAAGAAAAGAGACTTGAAAATCATTAGAATCCATGGTATAAAATATGAGAAAGGTCCTAAAACGAAGGTGGAGTCACTGGTCGGGTTCACTAAAATGATTAATTGAAATTAAATAAATCTATAGTTAACTAAGAACTACTTAATATAATCTAGGAGGACATATAATGCGGTAGGTAAATGTACTAAAACAGTCTTTAAATTAAATAATAGAAGCAAACTAATGAAGTAAAACACTAATATGCAATAATGAATTAAGGAACTCGAGATAATAATCGGTGACTTCCGTAGAGTGTTGCAAGTCGATTGGAAATTATGGGAATAGAAAAAACATGCGAAGTACTAAAAGACTAGATCTAGAGGATGCGAGTTCACTAGGGTGCCTAAGACTAGACTAGGGCACCCACAAGTGCTCAGTATGAATTTAAGGTGCCCTGGTCTACAAAAAGCTCCAAAACTAGTTTTTGTAGGGTTGTAAGATAATTTGTAACCTTCGCCAACTATCGCACTAATTTTTTTGAACTATGCCGAATGCTCCAAATATTCCAAGATGAATAAATGACCTGCAAGAGACCAAAGAGAAGTATCAAAACCCTAAAAAATAAGATGTAAAATGAATGGGTCAGATTGACCTTAGCTACCACAATAGTGGGCTTACTAAACTGAGCGTTGCACTACATTTTAGACCCGGATGTAGTTTTGGTGTGTGTGTGCATGTCATGCCCTAAGTGATCTTGTGTCAGTCACACTTTGTGAAATAGCATGCAATAGATAGATGTAGAAAATGTAATAGTATGTGTGCATAGAATAAAATATAATACATCCCCCTATAAAGTGTGATGTAGATGTCCTATCTTGTGGCTTGATGATGGAGCTATGTGGATGCCAATGTAATAGATGGATGCAAATCAAGATGGAGTGATAATAGTGTATGATGCTAGGTCCCTCACTATGGTCTCATAAATTTATATTTATAGGGTTCTCTTGGTCTAATTTCATAATTAACTCCGAAAAGGTTGACCACATAAAAGAAAAGAATAAAAAAGGCTAGAAAAGACCCAAAAAAATGGAGGGAAAGTAGAAAATAGACTAGGGTACCCCTAGGTGGGACCAACGTGCCCATGGGCGCCCCAGTTAGGGTTAAGAAGATGTGATGACTTTGGAAATGACTGGGTAAGTAGGTTCCATAAGTCACAAAGTATGAAATAAAATAAATAAGATTAGCCAAAAAGGACGTGGGTTAATTAGTATTTTTTTCCTTGAGAACCTTCTAAATAGTGGTATGAGACCTGGGATAAATAAATGTCTAAAGTGCATGCTTTTGTTACTACAAGACGGGATGATGCACAAGTGGAAAATAGTATGACAACACACCTCAATAAGTTGTGGAAAATGAATATTAAGCTAGACTAGGGTGCCTGTGGGAGGATTAGGATACATGTGGGTGCCCTAGTTTGCGGAACAACTCAAAACCACGAGTCCGAGTTGGCTGCCATATCTTTTGCAATAACTTGGTATTTTTACATGTATGTCGCATTAGATTCATTGATGTCCTTTGTATATCTTTGATGAATAATCTCCTATAAAACCCCACACAAGAGCATCAAAACCTAAAAAATTAAAGATGTAAATGAATGTGTGAGACTCTCCTCATCTACTAAATAGATGGACTTATGATCGAGAAATGCACTACATCTTAGACCCGATGTAGTTCTATTTTCTTGTGTGAAATCATGTACTTAGGGTGGCCTAGCATCAATGACACAAAAGTAGTGAGAAATAGCTAGATATAAGATGTAAATTGGTGGATGGAATATAATGAACACAACCCTTCCTATGTAGTGTGTGATACATAATAGTTCCCAAATGTAGTCCTTTTCCTTATGTAGATAGCTAGCCCTTAGTAGAGATAGTCCAACCTTAATATAATGTGTATGTTATGTTTATATAGGGATATATTGCTCAAATTTTGACACTAATGACCGACATGCCCACTATTACCTAAGGGAATGAGAGCGAAAACTACAAATACCGACCCCAAAATTCTAAATGAGAACCAATTACAACTAGGACTAGGGTACCTAAAAATGAGGACCAGGGCACCAACGGTCTCCCCAATCCCTTCCTAAGTGCCCTACTCAAAGACTAGAGATGACTACCGAGTAAATAATGAAAAAGTGAGCTGCATGAGAGATGAATAGAATTGTGCAAGGCGGTGATTTGTGTAAGACAATTAATGATAATGACTAACTAAATTGACGATAGGAATAAGGAATGGGCCATTAGTGAATAATTTTCTTACGCGAGATCCATATATAAAACAACATATTTTGCATTATAATAGCAGTAGTAAGTGTGTGATTTAGTGACTATGAAATCACAAAATAAGAATCGGTATAGAAAGACATCAGTGTGTGTGACATGCTCATAGATAAAGAAGAGAGGTACATATAGGAGTGCTGTGTAACTCATGTGCATGACATGTATATGCAATCCTAACTAACCCTATTGACCTATTCCACTATGACCTATTCTCACTAAGTGAGATGACTAACCATCTATGGTGGACAATTCGTCGAATGACGATGAAACAATTCATATACACCAACATCGGATCCTCTTCAAGCTAATGTTTTAAACTCCTTATGAAGATGTATGTATCTACTAGGCTTCATAGAAATGTAACCATCCATATGAATCATGGTGTGAAAGGGAAGAAAAAATAGTTTGAAGTATGATGTTCTAGGTGTACTGTTAAGGTCTCAAGGTATGTTCATTATGTTTTTAAATTTATTCAACCTGATTAGGATATGTTGTAGGAATCCTCATGATGCAAGGATGCTAGTATCAAGAAGAAGAAATCATTCATTAAACATGATAACTTAATAAGACCATATGTACAAGGGGACATGGTGTTCTCTAGGCATGCTTATGAGTTAACTTAGTCCATATGATTCATATGTTGAGATGTAATAAGGATGTTCATACACCACGAATGTTTGTTTAAGAGTGTGCACGACATGATTATGATTTGTGAAATCCTAGATGGTATGTTATTCAGTTAAGACGCATGGTTATAGGTCTAAGTACGGTTACATGGGTCAGTAGTAGTTCCTTTAACATGTAAAGTAAGAGGTCAAAAAGGTTTTCTAGGATATTCATGCCTAGAATGGAGATTTAGAGCTTGATGAAGGTTTGTGAAGACCGAGAAGATGCATGCAAGTGCTAGGTATGCCTTTTGAGCTCATTACTAAAGTGATAACAATGTTGTAAGTCTCGTGATTAAGTTAACTAGGTTCATATGACGGGTTATTAGTCATTGAATCATGGTTGATATGTCTCTAGAGTGTGTATGCATATTGGAATAAGTATGGAGCTACACAATGCATGACTAGATCTGTGGAGGTGAACAAGTGAGTTCTTCATGTTGAGAAACATGGCTACAGGTTTGTGTGTGAACAATGAGGTATGTAATGGTGTCTTGAACAATAATATGGGAATAAAATATTGTTTGCAAGGTTATTTGATTCTTTTTGATGGTTTTCAAATTTTGTGTAGAGTAAAGAGTCATCTAAATATGAGGTATGCTTCTTGAGTTCTTTCCTAAAAAAGGTAGCATAGTTAAGAGTATCTTGTTGTTGAATGTGCATGATGGAATCATGGTGTTTTATAATGCATTCATGAGTTGAGGGGAGATTAATTGGTCACTATCCTAAGGAGACAAAGCTACAAAGGATACATGGCTATTATGGTTTGATAAATACATCATGATAGGTTTTAATTCACTATGCCAAGGTATTGTAAACTATGAAGATGAGAAATGAAGAGCTATAGGTCTATATAGGCTTCTTGAAGTGGGGGACTATTATTGATCATAAAGTAGGTGTTTTAAGTGAAAAGAATACATAGTAATACAAATTGATAGTTGTTAAGCAAGTATGGTTGCAAGGGGACCTTGGCACGAGCTCAAATAGGTATGTTAGCATGAAAAGGAAACAAATATCACTAAAAGCGTTGATTAGAGCCTATGCTATTGTTGTTGATTTATTTATATGGCATGTGAGAAAGGTAATAGATTTTATTTTTCATAAAAAGTTAGAATTTGATGATATGATCATAGGGGGAGTCATAATTTGATGTTTCATGAGATTGGTGTGATCCTATAACAAGGTGAAAGTTGGCCATTTTTATTTAAAGGATAGTTTCAGGGCTATATGTCCTAAGAATTGCTTACATTATGCTAATGAAAAAACCAATTCATACTGTGGGTATTTTCAGCTAAGAATATTTGGTGAAGTTTCAAGCATGGCATCTTAATTCAGAATGATTGTTGGTATGTGTGAATTTTATGATATGCCTCTTCTCAAGAAATGTTACAATACTCTTATTAGGGCAGAAACAAAGTCTAAAGGAGGAAATAAGATATGTGGGTTTGAATGATGGTTTTATTTGATGTTTCTATTTAATAAGTTCTCCAAATAATATGATGAAGATGAATAATGTATGCTCATATATGTTCTTTTTCATTAATGTAAAAAGGGGAGAAGAACTAGGTTGTTTTCCATCAATGACAAAGGGGGAGATTGTTGGCATGAGTGAGTTAGTGTTGTCATTGATGTAAAAGGTGTATGCACATTAATGAAAAATGTGTATGAGATCTAAATTAAGTTTTTATGATGATTACATGGTCAAACATGTTGTGTCATGGTTGTAAGAGTGGAAACAATGAGACTTTCTTAGTCAAGATGGTCTAATCAGGTGGCCTAGTCTACATGGGTGATAGAGCATAACAGTTTAAGATGAATGATGGATTGAGGATCATGGTAGAAGTATGGAGATCATGTGGAGAGTGTGTTAAGACACTCATGAGAGATTCAGAGTGTAGGTACAAGTTGAGGACATAGTTGCAGGTGCTCATCTAGACCTAGTCTAGGTGCTTAGAGGCCTAATGAGGCATGATCATTAGTTATAGAGCTATGTGAGCCCATGAGGGCATGAAAGTGAGTGATACATAATTTTTAAGGTTTTCAAGGCCTTTTGAAGTGGTTTCATGTTGAGGTATGAGGTTCTCCTACTCTGTTTTGGTCCAAACATGCTTATTTCCTAAGACCTAGCTATGAATGTCCTAATGGTTGAGATCACATAGACCTATTTATGAGAATGTGAGAATTGGAGATTTTGGTAATGTTTTCCTTGTTCTATGGAAAAATTTTCAAGTCAACATGATGATAAATTTGCAATGTATGAGGTTTTGAGAAAAGCGAGCTCAAGAGAGTGCATTATCCAACTCGATAGGAAATGTTTTGCATTGGTTGGCATGTGTAAACTTTTCATGGGACCCTGATCCTTTTAGGGATGATGGAGCATGGAAATAAGAAATTTTAGAAGTGGAATGAAGTAAAATAAGGTCCTATATTTTATGAATTAATGTTAAGAAGGTAAGTTTATTTTAATGAGCTTAAAACTATAGTTGTCTAGAGATGAAGGAAAAATTATTTTTTTGACCCTAGAATGGATTGGATCATCAAATGTGATGATTAGAGGATGGAGAGGACTCTCCCAAATTTTAGATGGTGGTGGTTTGAGGTTAGTTAGTGGAGCCCACCCACATTTTCTTATTTTTAGAAATAAGGTTTCACTATCGGAGTTTAGCGTTGGAACCTATGACTAAATTGGTGTTATGAGTTGAATAGGATATATGCTACATGTTTTGAGTGAATTCAGATCTTTGTGAGGCCATTTGATGACTGCGCATGTCGAGAATATGTTGTTTGGTTTTTGGTCTAAAAGGGAGTTTTAGCGAGTCATGAAGAATGAGTGCTCTTGGGAAATTTTGGACTTGGTGATGATGATGTATGGAATTGGAGGTGTTTTAGACATTTCATATGATGTGTTGTATGCATTAATTGAGATTTGGAAGTCAGTTGATGTGGCATGAAGAAGGTCTTAAGTTGACCTAATTTGAATGGTTTAAGACAACGGGGTTTGGTTTGAAATACCAATATATTGGCTTAGATGATGATGGATATCTAGTTGAGATTGAAAAGGGATGAATTTTTATCCTAGTGGATGCATTTATAAGTCATGGAAGTGTCAATAATGGTGTAAGAAGGTTGATTTTGTAAAGCTGGTTTCTAGGCGGTTCAAGATGTTGAAGAAAAGTTGTCCTATTAGCCTTGTTGCTGATTCATGAGGTATATCATGCTTAGTGGTATTTCAAATGCCATTAGATTTCCAATGAGTGGTTACATGGAATATTTGAGGTGTTTTGGTATGGTATTGGAATTCATTATTGGAGATTGGTTCCTGGAGGTGCTTAGTATAAGTAGGAAACAATCCTACTTAGTGGTGTTATGAGATGAATGAGTGAAGAAGAGTTCTCTGAGCTGGGGATGATGTTGTGAGGATATGTTTGACATGTGTGGAGCCTTTGGAGGAATGAAAAATCTGTATTAATCCATTGGAGGTCTTGGTGTACTTGGTGAAGGAGAAACTCGCCTTTTAGGCCTAGTTGTGCCTTATAGTTATCTTGGTGCATTGCCAACACATATGGGTATTTAATGTTGATTTATATGAGTGTGTAGGTATATTTTAAGTTTTAATTAATCACCTTAAGATTCATAGTGTAGTAATTTTTATGTTCCCTTAGAACAACACTCTAATCCCATGCATGTAGTCATATCACCCAAATGCGGGAGCTAGGTGCTCATCCGAGGCATGTGCGGAACTGAGCCCCTCCTTTATGTGAGAATTGTGAGAATATTCCATTGATAAAAAAATAAATTAAAAAAATTAAATGATCATGCATACATTCTGAAGGCATATGATGAGTTATTATATCAATATACCTATTCAGATAGGATAAACATCATACATAAAGAAACTTTGAGTCATGACATAAAGAAAAGATACTAGGGTTTGCACCCATGAACAATATATTCAAAACATATACTTATATTGATCATAGATCCAGTAATCAGATTACATCCAAGGGGGTCATAACAGACCAAATGTATCAAGGCAAACATGCCTCATGAATCAGAGACCCTAGCTATGCTTCCTATATTACATAAATTTTCACAGACCCATCCCTCTAGATATGATATCATTCATACAACCTTCTAATGGTAACCCCAGCCCTTAAAACCTCCTACTCTTTTCTGCAGGGCTTTGCCTTTCATCTTCTCTGAGATGATCCTGAAGCTTCCCCTTATCGACCTCTCTCCATTCAGGTGTATCTCTATCTCTTCCTCACTCTAGAGCATCTCTATAAATAGGTTTAACACCCACCATCATGCCTTCCTCTAGGATCATATTGCTTGCCAAGTGTCCATGTGGTCCTCCAATGGAGCATGATTCTTCTGATCTGAGCTCTCCACTTTCTGCAATGATGTCTTTCGAGAATGTTCTATGCATGGAATATTCTTTCCTTGACCACCAAGTCTTCCAGGATGGCACCTTATCCACTCAACATGCCTAGTCGGGTCATGTTTTTCCTCAAGTGCTTCTTGGAGAGCTGAATATGGCTAAGTCCTAAGATCCTTTGTTCTACCTTGTGTGCATGCCATGGTTTCTACTAAACCCTTCTAAAACCCATGTCCTATGTACTTTTCCTATGTGTACCCTTATTCTTCTTCGAACTCGTATGCGCGCACATGCCCTTTGGTGCTTAGCCAATATTTTGAGGCCCAACATCACCCCACACTAAGATTTTTCTATCCTTAAAAACATCCTCTCTCCAAAGAATAAATAATGGTTGGACCTTGAATGGTTGGAATAAATAATGAAGGAATGAAGAATGATAAATGGAAGAAATAAAGAATGGAGGAATGAAGAAGAATCTGTTTATTACTAAAGGATGAGTGGGAAATCCTTCCTTATATCCACCTCAATATTTTCCTAGGTGTCCACTTCACCCTGTGCCTATTGATAGAGGTCACCTACTAGAGCACTTACCTCATAGAAACTTAGTTCATCATCCTTAGCATTCAACGTACTTACAATGTCTTCCAACTATTTTATGAGGTCATACAATGCATCCATCCTACGGGTGATTTGGGGATATAATTCCTTAAGCCACTTTTTGATCAAGCCCCGTAAGGTCTCGATGGCTTTTGAATTCTTCTCTACCTCGGCTAGGATTTATCTCGATCTACCATGTTTCCCTTATTTTTCTCCTAAAACTCTTTGAGATTTGCCTCATGTGTAGCAACTAGAATGCTTGCTACTATATCCCTATCAGCGCAATTATCATAAGCAACTTCAACTATCTACACGCGACCTTTACGGTGGCGAGGAGATTCATGTATCGAGAAACTATCTCCACAACCTTCGATTTTCCTCTTTTTCTCCGGCACGCCGATTGCCTCTTACATTGATTATAAGGTGATTGGATGACTTTCCATCGTAAGGATACGAGTCAAATATTCCAAGAATTTCAAGGTCTATTCATATTTCTCGCTCGAGGGTAGTGCTAGTTACGGATGCTTCAAGACAATAACATATATAATCATCTCAATTTTCTTATATACCTCGCAAAAATTTTCCTTTTCCTCCCTCAATTCATGCCTTAATTATGCGTTGATTAGCTCTTCTTGCTTCAGATCCTTGCTCTTCATGAGATCCTACTTTTTCTTCTCCAATTATCCTTCTAGGAATATCACCCTTTCATTCATCCCAAAAGTCTTACCTCCACCTCAACCAACACCTTGTTGAGTGCATTGTAAACCTACTCGTTAAACATCTATTAAGAATTCACCAGTGGTTTATTCCTTTGGTCTTTTTCACCTTGATCGAGTGCCCCCTGGTTAACTTTGAATTCAAGCTCATTGACATGGGACTCAAATGCCCGAGATAACATTTTCTGGTTCGTAGATCACGTTCCTTCTTCTTCAAATGAAGAAATTGTGAGGAGTTGTTACGTAGGCATGGTACTTTCGAACCATGTGTGAAGTACCTTGTTTGGATCATGGATATAAACCATTCCCTATCCCTGCGCTACTACCATGCTCTTTCCTCCTATGTGCGCTACCTTTAAATAATAATAATAATAATAATAATAGGTTTTTACAGTCCACGATGTTGTGGGGCAGCCTGTTTTTGGGTCTCTGGCGGCTTATAGCGTATGGGACTACCTTATACTCACATGTGGGAGGAAACTAACTTTTGCTACAAAGCGAGACGTACATAACCTACCCCCTTGAGATTTGAACTTGTGACCTCTATTTCAAGAGCACATGTTCTTCACCATTAGGCCAACTCAGCGTACATGCCAACTTAGGATTTGAAAATTTTCTTTGCTAAGTGGGATCTCCACCCATGCTTCCATACTCCTCTCCTACACTCTCTTCTTCTATCTCCTTGAGTATTTCATCAATGCTTCACTCCACTTCTGATTTACTAACTTATTTATTATTCCCTGCTTCTTCTCTCTCTGTGGCCTCTTCTATCTTCTCCTTGGTGAGGCTGGGGGTCCTCTAATCCTTAGTATTTACTTCTTCACTCTCCCCTTTTCCTTGAGCACCTTCCTCTTCTTCACCCTTTTCTTCACTTCTTTCTTCCTCCGAGTCATGTACATCATACACGGGATGATCCTGAACTTCTTCATCCTCACCGTCATCTCTTTCACCCTTGTAGGCCTCCAAGCTCTCTGTCTCTTGAGTCTACCTTCCATACTACCTTTTACTTCTTCTTAATTGAGGATTCTTCTTCCTCTTCCTCTCTACCAGGTGATTCCTTCCTTGGTGAATCTTCTTGCTCTAGCACCTCTTCCTCGGGTGTCTTTTCCTTCTCCTTAATGGGATACTTCTTCCTACACGTGTATGTGCTCGGGTTGGCGCCTACCTCTGGCATGCCCACATATTGTGCTATTTGCACACTTGGTGCTTTCTTATTTGGAATCTCTTCCCTCTCCCTCTTTTTTGGCATGACATTATTCCTACCAGTGGGATCCTCTGGGATGGAGACATCATTCTCCAAGTAAGTGCCCTTTTCATACTTGGGCCTAATGCACAAGTATACTCTTGTTGCGGTTCTTCCAGTCAATTGGCAATGTCATGGGTTTTGTCATGCACACCTCATGGGAGAAATAATTCTCCACATAAGCATATTTCTTTGGATATATTATCTTTCTCCATAATTCATGGTGTTCTGGTCCACCTCGCTAAGGTGAACCTTAGTCTTTTAGCTTCCTTGAAGCGGTTGACCCCTACTTGGAAATACTATGCAATGAAAGAGAAGGGTAATTTACACCATGGGCTCTTGGTCCCATCTGACAAAGTGAACCTGAAAATACAAAAGTGCTGATAGAAATCAAGCTCAAATTCTCCACCTTTTAGTGTTGGAAACTATTTAGGTATCCTCCACTCAGCCCCAAATGCATTGCGCATTTTCTTGTACCATTTCTCCAGGCATGCCTTGTGGGTGGCCGTCATGGTGTTGCATGTGTATTTTTCAAACCTCTTTGTGGGGAGGGGTATTCATCTAGATAATCCCATACGAACTTCTTTGGCCCATCGGACACTCCAATTTCTGAGAAGACAATGGAAAGATGAAAATTACCAAACATAATCTTATCTCCTTCTTGTATGATGTTGATGATATCTTCTGTAATGTAGGAGGACATGTTATAGATGGTTCCTTCTAAAATTTTCTGACACACATTCAACCATGATTTTTTTACTTGTGTCCACCTCTCTTGACCATTTAGCTTGGTTACTAGGTGCGTGACCATCCTCATCACTGGGTTGGAGATATCAGGGATGTCGAAGTAGTAAGACCCCTTCTTATAGTCATACTCCTCCACAATCTTCTTAATAGCCTCTTTATCCTCTAGGTCATCATCTAATGAATCTCCTTCACAGATCAGGATGGTAAAATTAGAGATGAGTTGGGGAGTTATGTGCATTCTATATCCCACAAAGTAGAAGTGGTCCTTATGTACGTGCGACATCAACCATTGGTATAGCCACTCGAGCTTTCCAAAATAGGGAAATCGTAAAGTTGCAGCAACTTGGCCTTCTCTAATTTTACCTTCACCTCATCATTGTAGATTGGAATCCCTTCTAGTGTCCTCTTATCTGTTGGAAGAACCAGCTCTAACACCATCTCCTTCTCTATGGTACTTGTGCAATGGTTGTAGTTGCTCACAGCCATCTTCCTCACATGGGATACCCATTCTTTCCCAAGTAACACTCCATCTGGGTATTGCATCTCTGCATACCACTCCTCATTGAAACTGGTGGTGGTAGTTTTTTCCTTTTCCCTTTCCCTTCTTAGGTGAAACAGTTGCCTTCTTTGGTGCCATCTTCTTATCGGGTTAAAAAAACTTTTCCTTACTCCTCTTCCTTACTCTACTCAAATCTGTGGCTCAAATTCGTGAAAGAATCCTTCTACTCCCGTGCCCTAGCTGCAGAACCCTACCCTAGAAAAATCTTCCACAAGACAATGTATTCCACTAAAACCTTCTTCCCTATGCCCATGTACTCCTTCCACTTTGGTTCACAGATCACCCTAGTCACACACTTCATATTTTCACTCTTCTTTCTTCACACAAATCTTTCTTTGTGGATGCCCTAGTTCACAAGATCTCTTCAATCTCATAATAACAAGGTAAATAATGATGTGCCTGACCCTTTACTTATAGATTTTTGTCTATCCCCGTAATAAATGTTATGCCACCTACTAACATACTTAGCATTAAATGCATATTTTTCCACTAAAGCTTATCTTAAGTGATCTTTCCCACACGCCCAATCCTGCATGAAAATCCTTACAACCTTCTGGCACACAAAAATACTTAATGACCGAAGACTCTTACACACATGTTTATAGTGCCAAAGGCACTTCTTCTATCCTTGACCTGATTTTTTCCCTCGCCTACCTCATGTTGTTTCTATGCTTCTCATCCTTTGTACGTGGTCCTCGTAAAGCCTTATCTTGACACCAAAATTTCTCATCCACCTTTTTCCACATACGCTATCCTACCTTACATGATTTTAAGATTTTAACTGAGCCATTTAAACACTAATTTCATTTGACCTCTATTTCACTTCGTTGTACTCCACGAGACTAAAAGCGATGCATGACCCTCTGCGCATACAAAACCTTTGAAAGTAATGTGGTTACCGGCACACAAGGTTAAAAAAAACAACACAATAGAAAGGAACAAGTGACAAGAAAGGGAAACACAAGGAAAAGAAATGCATTAAGGGAAATCCTAGGCTAACTAGAAAAACTACCTTATTTACAAACACAAGACTTATTTATAGTAGGGATTTAGCCTACTCCCATTGAAATGACCTAGTAGTCTCATCCCATCCAACGCTTGTAATTGGCAAGCACCTGAATCAAGGATGTACGAGATGATGTATGGTCCCAACCAATGGAATTTCAACTTCCTAGGATGGCGCAAAAATTTAGAGTCATATAACAAAACCATCTGCCCTACCTCAAATTGTTTGTTTTTGATATGATGATCATGCCATGCTTTTTGTCTTGTCTTCTCTGTCTTTTGAATCCATCTAGCAAGTGATCGCCTTTCATCTAGCTACATTAATTTATCAATCCTTTCTTCAAGTGCTTGTTCATCAACTAATCCTCATGCGCATGCTATACACGTGATTGTAACATAAATGCAAGCCGCGTAACAACCTCTACACCAAATACCAATTGAAATAGTGTGGCCTTATTCAATCTCTTATAGGTTGTTCTGTATGCCCATAGAATGGCTGACACCTTTTAATCCCAATCTTGTCTCCCAACGTCACAAATTTTTGTTAACGTTTGACTTAGTATTTTGTTAAATGCCTCAGTAGTTCCATTTGCTTGGGGATGATAATGGTTGGTCTTGTGATGGGCCACCATAAAATAAGCCAACAGAATTGTGACCATTTAATTTATAAAATGTGTACCCCTATCACTAGTCAAGCTTAAAGGACATCCATACCTACTGATTATGTTCTCCCATAAGAATCTAGCTGTTGTTGTTGTAGTGTAATCCTTTATAGGTGTTTCCTCTACCCATCTTGTCAAGTAGTCAGTGTAAGTGATGATGTAATGCGAGCCAGTCCTTCGTGTGATAGGTGAAATAGGTCCTACAAAGTCAATTTCCCATTTTTCAAATGGTTACATCATGCGCTATTGGTCTTAGGGGAATTTCATCCCTCCTCTTAGGTTTTCCAAGGTGTTGGCAATGGTCACATGCCTTGCAAAAATCAATATAATCCTGGTAGATACTCTCCCACCAAAGTCTTACAAGTAGAATCTTCCGTGCGGTTGTATTTCCTACATAGTGTCCTCCTACAATCCCACCATGTGCTTCTTCCATAATTGCAATGTGCTCATGTTCTAATACACATCAGCGTAGAACCTCATCTCGACCTAACTTGTACAAATCTCCACTAATCAACATGTAGGGTGCGATGCATATAACCAACTGCTTTCTCCAAAGCCTTCATTCCTTTTGGCACCACACCCATTTTAAGAAATACTACAATATCCTCTAAGTTAGAGGGTGCATGCCACAACCTAAAAAAATGTGCATTTTATATGGTATCCTCAATGCTCTGTGCATCCTCCCCTGAGTCAATTCTTGATAAATGATCAGGTCTTGAATTACTCTTTCCTAGTTTTACCACAACTGAAAACTAAAATTCTTGAAATAATAGGACCCAATGAAATATGTGCCCTTGCAAAATGGGCTTGTTCACCAAGTACTTCAAGGTCATGTGATATGTGTAAATTATGAAGGGTATTGCTAGCAGATAATGTTTGCACTTATGCAGTGCATAGATCATCAAAAGTGCTTTGCGCTTAGTAGTGGTGTAGTTATTCTTTGTTGGTGTCAACTTCCTACTTGCAAAACAAAGGGGTGATCAAAAATCCCCTCACCAGGTTGTGCTAAAAATTCTCCAATGGATGTCCCTGAGGCATCAACATGCACGTGGAAAGGTTTATCCCAAGAGGGAAACCGTAATATGGGCGCAGTGACAAGTCTATCCTTCAAAGTGTCAAATGCCAACTATTGCGCCTTTCCCTAGTAAAAGGCACTCTTGTGTTTTAGCAATTTTTCCAATGGTACGGTGATCTTGGCATATCCCTTAATAAATTTCTGTAGTATTCCGTATTTCCAAGGAATCCGTGCACTATGCTATGACTGGTAGGATCCCCTAATCCCACAATAACTACAACTTTGGTGGGATCCACAAGAAAACCTTCCTTACATATAATATGCCCCAACAGGGTTCCAAATGGAGTAGAAAAAACACACTTCTTAATGTTGAGGGATATCCTCAACTATCGACATATCTCAAACATTAACCTCAAATTGTCATAATGATATTTTACTAGTCCATACACAGTCCAATCATCCAGGTAGACTTACGAAACTTATGAATGAAGTCCTGAAATTCTTGTACCACAATGCGCGAGAACACGTCGGTACATTCTTCAATCCAAAAGGCATGACCATGTAGGAAAATATTCCCCATTCAGTGGTGAAATTCATCTTCTTCTAGTCTTCCTTTGCAATCCTAACTTGGTGATACCCTGAGAACCCATCCATGAAGGAATAGACCTCATGCTCGGCTACTCCCTCTAGGATCTCTTCAGTGAAGGGGGTTGGAAAAGGGTCAATGACACATATTGCATTTAGGTCCATGTAATCAACACAAATCCTTATCCTTCCATCCTTCTTAATGCTTATGACCATTGGACTTACCCATTTTGATTCCTCCACAACTTCAATGATGTCTGAAGTGATCATCTTATCTATCTCTTCTTTGACCCATACGTGCAAATTTGGATTCATCCGATACAACCTCTTCCGGATCGGGCATGTACCTTCCTTCAACTTGATCCTCATTTCCCCTAAGGAGTGGTGAATGCCTTTAAGTTCATGGTACTCATGTGGGAACAAGTCCTGAAATTCACACAAAAGGTCAATGATCTTAGAAATCTCTTTCTTCGACCAATAATCCCCAATGATAGCTTCTTTAGGTTCTACCTCTGAACTAATGTTAACCTTATTTGTTTTCAAGGGCTCATGGTAAGTGTGCGCTCACTCATCCACACTATCCATGACTTCACGGATGCCTTCAGTATGGTTAACATCCAAAATCTCCATCTCTTCGCCATCTATTATGTAGACCAACTTTCCTTTTTCTTTTTCCCTACACGCGTGCTCAAGCTGTATCTCCTCTAATTCTTCCTCATCAAGGCACAATTCTAGACTAGGTTCACCCAATAACTTTGATATCCTATCTTCTTCCATGACACTATCTCCCATCATTAGGTGCTTAACACTGTAGCGCTATATCCTTTGAAGGTTTAGTGATTAGATATTCGAATGCTTGAAGAAGGCTAGTTGTTAGCTCATGCCACTTTCTTTTACGGCGGTGCATCTCGAGTGTATATACCATGTGTACACAACCTTCCAAGGTGGAATACAACTTATACACACATAAAGAAGGTGGCTAAGATTTCACGCCTTCCATCAGGACCTTCTCTTATGCTTGGATGTGAAATGAGGTAGGTCCTTTGCCATGGTAGTCTTGTATGATAGTGGGTGCGTTGCTTCTGGAGAACCTAATAGAGAATGTGACTCTCACCTTGTGCCACTCTAGAAGGCTATCATGATGTGTTTCCCACCAACGCGTTGTAGTCCCGAGTAGGTTATAACTGAGCATCCCTCTCCTTTTGTCCTCATTTCTCCATTGAGCCTCCATCTCCCGTAAGAAATCATCAGGGTTGGATCCTTGAGTAACTTGGCAACTTCTTCCATCCCAGGCACTTAACCGAGTGTGCCTTTTTTACCCTTGTCACATATCCTCTTATATGTCACCCAATTAACTCATAACTCTCATGTGCCTAATTTTCACATGATATGCTAGTTGTATCACTCATAGACTGAGCATCTTCAAACTGAATAAAACCTTCCGTAGGATGAATTACTTCAAGGTTCTTGATAGAGCACACATAGATTCTGTCAAGGACTTCCTCTCCCAAGGGCTCAGTATAGGGTGCTGACTTCCCATCCATTAAAGGGATGATAACATGTTCTTCCTTGTTCTCAAAATTGATATACCCCTTGTTAAACCATAGGTCGGAATTGTTTTTGTAACACCAGGGGCGTCCAAGAAATGCTATAAATTTATCCACCTCGGCTAGCACCAAGACTTTGAAGTCTCCAGTGAACTTGTCCCCTTGAATAGTGATAACCACATCCTTCAAGACACCAATGGGCATTGAATTTTCTTGTTTGCCATATACATCACATTCAAAAATGGTTGTAATGAGGGCCTTCCCATTTTATGCCATGCATCCAAGGTGAGATTATTGACTTTCACACCCATATCGATCAAAATATTGCTCAAAAGCCATCCATATATAAAAACATTCAAATTTATCTCTTTGTCATAGTAAAGGCTATGGGGAGGAAGGTTAACATGCATAACCTACCTTTCGTGTTCTCCTCCAACACATGGTACCTTCTCCGTAACCATTATCCTAACAAGGGAATGATATTCTCTTGCCTTAACATCTTGCATACTTCCCTAACCTCATCCAGATCCTTTTGCGGAGCCTCAACATTCTTCCTTTTCTCTAACTTCCTTGATTGCTCCTTTAGACATTGGATCTCTCCTTGTAGACTTTGAATCACATCCATGGTTTCTTGATACACCTCCTTCTAATGAGCAGGGTCTGGATACTTTCCATGTACCACTTCTTCCCTTGTAACCAATGTTATTTGTCTTGGTATCTCCCTGGCGTGCGTGGCCTCCACTCACGTCGTCACCCAAGATCTGAGTTCTAGTTTTGACTCACTCACCACTCTTGGCATCCACTGTGAGTCAGCCTTCTTTATGCTTATCATCTTAGCAACTTTTTCTTTACGGGTGTTCTTTGACTCGTGCTCAAATAGCTCAAGGCACTCCTTGTACTTATGTTTCTTTTAAAACCGGGAGCATTGCGAGAATATCGGGACACTCATGCTTATAATGCTTTGTAGACCCGTGGTTATAAAACGTACCACATGGGAACTCACTTCTTACTCTTCCATGGTTACCATGGCCATGAAATCCTCCTCAAAATCCCCTCCTGCATGCTCCTCCATCCGTGCGTCCTTCATATTAGTGATCATCATCCTTGGAACTACTTGCAAGGCTTGTATGGCGCACACCAAGGTCAATGACATCATGTATACGGTCAATAAATCTACAATCCTTGGTTTTATGGGTCATAGAGGTACACATATTGTAATAAAAAGAAACATTCTTATGGATTGTGCATTGTAGTAGTGGACATATACTTGCATCATGATCCCCATGGAAAATATCATAATCCACCATCATGGCACATACCGACCTTCGAGGATAACTGTCCTTTGTGTGCCCCTCTATCTCATAATATGTGCACCATAGACCACTACGAGTCCCATGAATATAGTTTACTGAGATAGATTATCTATCTAATTTTCCATTGCAACAATCTAAGCCTCAAGGAAGGGATAACACCAGTATCTACACTTTGAATAGCCTCAGCACACAGGGCAGGCTATATGTCCTCCCATGGGTGTGAATGTCTTGTGTGAAAGTGCTCTCCTAAACGGTGTTATCAACCCTCCAACAAACCACTGAGCATGTTGAGAAGGATGAATATCATAAGATAGTTTTGATAAGAGAGTCTTAAAATGCACATCATATTCCCACACTCTCTACCATTCCTTGCTGGATCTATTTAAAATCCTAATGCTCTTCTGTTCAAACTCAGGGATATTGAACTTAGGTAAGAAGGCATTCCGCAGTGTGGTGTAATCTACCACCATCTAATGGGGGTCATACTTCTGGTACCAACTATGCATACACCCCCGATATCGTTGTAAATTGACTTGCCTTTTGCTATGGGGTAGTGATCCCCTTTGCGCACGATAGCAGCTCACACTTGTGCACATGCTCTGTAGCATCCTTAACACCCTTGTAATTTGGTATATGTAAGGACATTTCAAAAATACTTGTGGAGGTGGTTGAGGTCCTTATCCTCTTGATCCAGAACCTTGATTCCCTCTGATGTTTCCTCCACCACTAGATCCATTGGATCCACCAGGTCCTATCCCTCATGATCCTCCAGATCCACTAGCTCCTCTAGCTCGTACTCCACCAAATCCTCATCATGTAGCTAGTAAAGGGCTGAAGTGGTTGCGCTAATGTTCCCAAATATCCACTAAATTACGTGACAATGGTTTTGATATTGCTCCACTACCAGACATGTATCCTATGTCACTCCCAGATGCGATACCCAAACTTTGTGTACTTGTACTTTTCCTAAAAATACCTTTAAACACAAGAATTGTTTGTATAGCCATAGATGTCCCAAAAGAGAAGTTATACCTCCTAGGTGTAGATCAGTCACTTCCACTGATACTAACTGGGTAAACAATACTTGTTTATTTATTTGGAAAACTAATTGCCAGAGGTTGGTCACTAGGTGGGTTTAGATGTGTGTCGATGGATCTCCTTTCTCCATGCGATAGAATCTCATCAGAATATGAAGGTGTTTCTCTCCCATGCTTGCCAAGATGGGGTTACATAGACTACTCAAGTTTCATTTCCTCTACGTGAACCTCAATTCCTTCCCGTAACATCTACCTCCATAGATCCATCACTCCTGTAACCTCGTGTTGTCTAGCCAACTCCCTTTCATGTGCTTCACTATACTTGAGTCATCTCTCTTCCCTCTCCTTTTCTGCTGCAAGGTCTGTCATCTTCCTCCACCTTAGCTTCCTTTTCCAATGCTCAAAGAAGTTTAGCTGACCATAGGAATGCCTCCAAACTTAGCATAATGATCAAGATCTTCATAGCCAATGGGATAGCTCACAAAAATGATCCTCTAGGTTCCCTTAGGAACTCAAACTTAGTAACCTCTAGACAAGAATACGTAGAAATGGCATATTCTAGGGTATAACTGGTTAGCACTCTTCTCCACCAGTGATCAAAAACACATGTCCAAGTCAGATCCGCATCCTACAACCTCTGGTAATCATCTTGGGTCCACACACATGATCTATAGTACCAACTTGACCTAGATGCATATGCTGGGAGCCATTCATACAATTCTACTAGAAAAAATAAAGAAGGTCTCATACAACTCATGATATAGGTGTTCTTCTACCCATTTGCGTGCATCAAACTCAGGTCCAGTACTAAATATTTGAGAAAACTCATCCTCTATACTTTTAAACCATACCTCGACACTTTCCAAGGTCAAGTGCTTTTCATCATGCATTATTATCATAATATCTTGAAAGGAGTTCGACAACGGAACCAAGATGTAGTCATTTTTATGTTCCCTTAGAACAACACTCTAATCCCATGTGCTCTAGCCTATCACTCAACGGGAGATGGGCGCTCACCTGAGGCACATGAGGGTGCCGAGCCCCTCATTTTTGTGAGCATTGTGAGAGGATTCCATTGATAATAGATTAAATGTAGAAAAGTAAATGATCATGCATACATTCTAAAGGCATAGGATGAGTTATTATATCAATATACCCATTCAGATAAGAGAAACATCATACAAAGAGTAGATTTGAGTCATGACATAAAGAAAAGATACTAGGGTTTACACCCATGAACAATATATTCAGAACATATATTTATATTGATCATAGTTCCAGTAACCACATTACATCCAAGGGGGTCATAACAAACCAAATGTATCAAGACAGACATGACTCATGAATCAGATACCCTAGCTATGCTTCCCATATTACATAAATTTTCACAGACCCATCCCTCTAGATATGATATCATTCCTACAGCCTTCTAATGGTAACCCCAACCCTTAAAACCTCCTACTCTTTTCTGTAAGGCTTCACCTTTCATCTTCTCTAAGATGATCCTAAAGCTTCCCCTTATTGACCTCTCTCTATTCAGGTGTATCTCTATCTATTCCTCATTCTAGAGAATATTTATAAATAGGTTTAACACCCTGACCATGCCTTCCTCTAGGAGCATGTTTCTTGCCAAGTGTCCATGTGGTCCTCCAATGGAGCATGCTTCTTCTGATCCAAGCTCTCCACTTTCTGAACTGATGTCTTTCGGGAATGTTCTACTCATGGAATATTCTTTCCTTGATCACCAATTAGCCAGGCTGGCACCTTATCCACTCAGCATGTCTATTCCGGTCACATTTTTCCTCAAGTGCTTCTTGGAGAGATGAATATGGATAAGTCCTAAGATCCTTTGTTACGCCTTACACACACGTCATGGTTTCTAATAAACCCTTCTAAATTCCCTAGCTTTGTGTGCTTTTCCCCACACCCTTCTTCTTCACTTTGGACCCACGCGCACATGTGCCCTTTGGTGCTTAGCCAATATTTTGATGCCCAACACACGACTTACCTAGTTATGTTTAGAGGAATAGTCATGTATTTAAGTGCATGTATTTGTTCATTTTGAACTAGTTGTGAGAGATGGAAAAGTGCGAGCTAAGAGAGAGAGAGAGAGTAAAAGTGGTTTAAGGGCATTAAGAAAGAGTATAATGTGTGTGTGAATGTTTGAGGAAAGATGAGAAGTAGATTAGTAGGGGTGATTGAACAATTTATTCCATGAAGAAGCAAGCTTGAGTGCGTTAGGAGAGAGAGAGAGAGAGAGAGAGAGAGAGAGAGATTTGATGAGGGTTTGGTGTGTTTGGAGCTGAACTTAGATCACTATCAGTTGTGTGAGAAGCATATCATTAGTGATCATCCATTTCTAGGTGGTTGAGTTAGTTATTGATCACCTTAGGGGTTGTAGCCTCCTTGTAGGGTTGGTGCTTTGCTAAATAGGGGTTTGTGCTCCCTTTTGAATTTGTGTCTCACTAAACAAATATTTTGCTATGTGTTATATTCATGCAATTCTTTTGGTTTGTGTAATATAATCAAAAATTTTAGTGGGTTTTCTTCCCCTTGATGGTTTCCCACTTACATATTGTGTTCTTGTGTACTCTCTCTTGATTATGCTCATGTGGATGATTGTTTCATGTTGTTAAGCTCACATTAATGCATAGTTGAATGGTTATTGGTTTGTACAAGTTAGATTTAATTGGTTAAATGTTTTGAAGGAATGATTCACCCCCTCTCATTCCATTATGCCTCAAGAGATATAAAATTGCAAAAGTGATAATTTGGTGGCTAGGGATGAAAATTCCATCCTTAGAACAAACCATTAGATGCTTTGGTCCTAAGAAAATGGTCCCATACAATTAGTATATGGTAATATACTTTTTTAGTAATGATTCTTGGGAGGAGTATACCTATAGTGATATAATTAATTTTGTGAGTGGTAGAGTCGTGTGATTATATAAGCATGTCATGTAAGAGAGATAAGGATAGGTCCCTAGGCTTATAATGTGTGCACAATTCATAATTTAAGTTCAAATCTCAATTTTCCATTACCAAATGATACATTTCTAAATTAGGTGTTTACATTTCCACCATTTAAGTATGAAATGAAAATTACATGCTTAAAGAAAAATATACCTATGTGTGTACACACACTTTGTATTTTCTAGAATTTGTTGATTCTGCTTTAATTTTCCATGATCCATTATGAAACCTATAATATAAAGTGTAGTCAATGTCCATAAAAATAACTAAAATTTAACTCATATTTGAAAATATATCTGTAAATTTAATTTGTAACTAGTAAACAAGACAAAATCATAGAAGGAATATAATTTTTTTCTTTGTTGAAGAAGAAGCTCTTGAATATTTTATACGTGGAGATTTGGATTTTGAATTAAGATTGTGAAGTATTAGGGGTGATTAGTCCCTAATTTTTCTAAATGGATGTGAAATTCAAATAATAATTAGGTGTCACTCCATCCATTACCAAAAAGAAAGGTACAATGGGACTTTCTAGTCATCTCAAGAAACTTTTAAAACAAAGAGGGTCATAGGAATTTATAGTCACCCCAAAAATCCTCCTTGGAATTTTGAGAATAAGGGTATCACAAGGATTTATAGTGCCCAAAATTATTCTTCCCACATACCATATCATTGTAGATGGATCTAGGTTGGATTGAAAAATAACACAAATTTTTAAGGGAATGACTTGTCTCATGCCCCTAATGTGTGATGTCTTTGTGAGTATAAGATGTATAATTCTAAATATGGTATCAAGATGAGAAGGCCAATGACCCCATACCTTTTAGTGAAACTATGTTCAAGTTATGCGGTACCGAAAAGGAATGAAGTAATCAAACCCCCACATTATTTACTAGAATGCAGTAGAACCTACGTTATAATGTGTAATTTTATTCTAAACATATATAAGAAACCTATAAATTTATGTGAGAATCTGAAAATTTAATAATTTTCTAAACATATACCCCTAAGATAAAAACCTCCATCCTAGATCATAACATCTAGTAGTTTTTTCCTGTTGGTGAGAAAATTTGTTAGGGACAAATTGGTGGATTTCTTGCCAATGCTTTGGGAGTCTAAGTCCCTCTACTTAACCGTACAGCTGCCATATATGCATGCGTGAGTAAAAGTGAGTTTTATCCTGGTGGCCTTTTGGTCGGGGATCCAACAAGGGCACTCCATTGACCCTACGGCAAAATATTACAACTATCTATAAGGGAAGAATTTGCTAGGAGAGCGGGAAAGGGAGTGAGAATATTAGACAAGGGAAACTAGTGCTACAAGTAGAAAATTAGAGACTTGCATACAATAGTTAGAAATCACATCACATGCACTAAAACAGAAGAAAAAAAATATGCATTACAACAACAAGACCAAATAACATTTAATGAGCACAAAGTATCACTAAACTCCTTAGTCAAAAAGGTTAAAATTCCTTCTTGTTGTATTGATGCTCAAGCAAAAATTGTACATAATGGACAAATGGAGGAATTTGAGAATGGGGAATGGAAGAATTTGGCTATCTCCTTTGTTCTCTCAATGCACTCTTGAGTATACAAAATCAATCACCAACCCTTTGAAATGGGAATGGCTTTACAATTTATAGGAAGAGAAAATACTTTTCAAATAACCCCAATGACGCTTTATATGCCTTGAAACTTTTCACATTCCTAGGAAAACATTAAGTCCCCTTTTATAACTGAAGGGTGACTTATTACATTAGAAACATTAAGGCATGTGAAAAAGTGCAACCCCAATGCAAGATTAGAATATTAAGGAGAGATAAAGTTGGGGGGAGAGAGAGAGAGAGAGAGAGAGAGAGAGAGAGAGAGAGAGAGAGAGAGAATAAGAAGGAAGAATGATGTCGATGATGACATATTCTTCCTCTGATAAATCCCATTGATCCTTCTAGATGACTCGATGAAATGATCCAATGTGATGAAATCTAAATCTCTGAACTCTTGCACACACTAAGAAAATTCCTTTGGATGACATGTGAACACCATGAACTAAGTGTTTAAAAACACTATCGAATGACTCATTCGGTGGCTGTGAGTATCACTCATGAAGATCCTCCTCTGAAGGGACTAGAGCCTTGGAACAAATCTTTCCCTGACTCCCTACAATGCTACCACATTGCTCGGTTGATTTGGACATGATCCTAATGAAGCATATTATGAATGGTCCGATGATGTCGATTTGCAAATTCCACCTCCGTATACCAATTGAAGCATGAAATGAGTGTTGAAAGACATTGTTGACATCCTCACTGTCACCTACTCTACATAGTATGATGATAGAGACTACATTTTTTTCTATCTCTTACTTGAAGTGAAAGGTTGCGCCGGCTTCTTCCTGTCCATTTATGCTTCATGATTTCTTCAAAAAAGAAACTTACTATTTTTAGTAAGTATGAAAAATCAACTACCTCGAACCTCAACTAGATGTTGCAACTCATATTTCCCTTTCTCCCTACGTTCCTCTTGCCTTCTAGATCAATTTTTTATTTTGGCAGGTGCTTGTGAGACCACTTACTATTTTTAGTAAGTGTCAAATTTGGACCGAGGTGAAAATTTTGATGGTTTCTCCCTGTAATACAACTTCGGTGCTCACTGCCTCCTTCACAACTACTTCAGTTGGTGAATTTCCTGAAATAATAGTCCTCTGTGTAGAAGAACTGCTATTTTTAGAAAGTGAGCCTCCGGTGATTAGGTTACCATGGAATGAAGTTTTCCGATATGGGGTTTTTCCCAATATCGCCCTCTGAAATCTTGGACCTACGATCAACGGTTTGGGAGATTTTAAAGTTTTAAAATTTTTACCTAATAGCTCTTCTAAACGTGACAACCATTAATGGACCTCAAAAATTGTAGGTCTAGTTTTCTCCTCTATTTGTGATGAAAATCATGTTTTTATATGGATCTTTTATTCTTACTATGTCGGTGAAATTTCTCTTTGATTCAATTATCGGTTAGATGGGAAATTGAGCTTTTTTCTTCGTTGGGCTGAAAAGAGAAATCATTCACTATGAGTGTCTTTGTGATATAAAAGGAGGATTTTAATGTGAGGTTTTGATGGTTTTTGAGAGAGGAATGAACATAATTTTTTTTTGTTATTTCGTGCATTCGTTTGCAATATTTCTTGAATCTCTATTTCACAGCAATGGAGATTTTAACTGCATTTCTTCTCTTCATTCTTCACTTCTTCTTCCTCATTTGATCAAACCTTCTTATGAGACCTATATTTTGTTATGGAGTAGAGGATAATGTTTTAGTGGTGGATCTGGTTTGAGTTTCAACAATGGTGGAGTGGTGGTGAGAAGCTACAAAGCAAGTTACAGAGTGAAGCTGTGCACAGGAGAGTAAGAAGTTAGAAGTTAGAAGCGGGAAGAAGGAATAAATTTCAAATCAGGGAGTGAGGTGAATTTTCATGTCCCTCATGTCCCTTAAGAATTAAGGGATGAGAGGGACATCAAATTTCATGCAGCACCTAGTGATGACAAGTGGCGGAGATCCAACGGTGAAGGTTTAAGCCCAAAAAGTATGCTTTAACGCATTGGGGGCTGAAAATTGGTCATATGAGGAACCACGAGGATTCCTAGGGGTTGGGAAAATTTTGTGTCCTTGATGTCCCCTAGAAAAAAGGGACACAAGGGACATAAAATTAAACAAGCAGTGTGCTGGTGATGACATGTGGCGCAGATCCGACGGCAGGGGATGAAGGCTCCACTAGCTCCCAAGGGATGGAAAACTACTCTTGAAGGGGTCACATGGGTGACCAAGAGTCTCCTTGGGGTTTGGGTGAATTTTATTTTCCTTGATTTCCCCTAACACAAAGGGATGAGAGGGACATAAATTTCACGGCACACCAGAAGCCACCACTTGTCACGATCTGAGCGAGCGAGGGAATGAGCTTGACAAACACCTGGGAGCTGAACTGGTGGTTTGAGAGGTTGTATGAGGATCCAAAGGGATTTTAGGGGATAGGAGAATTTTTATGTCCCTCATGTCCCTTTTATTGAGGGACGTAAGGGACATGAAATTATGTCAGGCTCCTAGAGCTGACACGTGTCCTGTTCAAAATTTGGCTAACTCCCGAACTCGCTCTAGAGGGCAACTTGAAATGGTGATAAATTGAGCTCCTGATGGAATTTTTTTATGAAATTTTATATGATAATGAATGAAATTCACCTTCTAAATCCAATGGTGGGGGTCCCATGTCTTGATTCCTCCATTTGTTCCCTAAAAAAGTGGATTTTAAATCTGGTTCGCTAGCTGTGCATGGAAAAACTAGTTATAAAGCTATTGCACCAAGGCATTTTGAAAAATATGATTTCACCTTAGTGTAGGGATTGGAATTCCATTTTTAAGATATTTTTGGGATATTAATCCATTCATAGTTCCCAGAATCAGTTCTCGAACCTCAACAATGTTTTGACTTTGTGCACTACTCGAGACTTGTGAACCCTAATTTTTGTGAAACTACTCGAACTCTTCCAAATCCTCTTTGAATATTCCTGAATCACCTTTGTGATGTTTTTTAGGCCTTCAATTCACCTCCTTGTTTTATTTGTCTCTTTGTTCTGCTCAAGTTCTAGGGGTTCATCTAGTCCTAGGAAGGCCGGTGATAGCCCTTCCCTGACTACCCAAAATTTGCATTTTCAAGAACTCCTAGAATCACCCGGGAGGGTTGAATTGACTTCCTAAATCACCTAGGGAATGAGTCAACATCATTTGGGAGATCATTGTAATGATTCTATATATTTGAGGTGCATTGGAAGGATAAACACATGGATATTTTGGCATAGGAATATTGTTGTCATGCTTGGAAATTGTAAATTTCCTGTTGCACATTTGCATAAAAATGTCCCTATATGTAATTTGTTTATGTTATGATTAAGATTTTATTCATGATTATATGTACCCTATCCCATTCTATTCCTATATTTGGAATTATATCTATCTTCTCAATATGCATAGATATTTTTATAAAAACACCCACTAAATGCCCCCTCTTTTGAGGAGAGTGATATGTGAAAATAATATTATGAGATAAAAATATGATGTGTATCCATGTTGGATCACATGGAGGGATATTGTATGTGGTTGTTTACCTTGTTTTCATGTAAAATGTATAACATACAAAATTGAAAATTTTGACCATGACAACTAAGACCACCATTTGAAAACCCCTTTCCTGGTCATTGTGAATATTTCCTCTAGCCAACCCATCATCTCATGCAGCCCCTCCGAGTGTGTGTCACTCACATTATAGATAAGAGGAAAGCGATAACATGGTTTTAAACTATGTTTCATGTGCAAGGTAATATACCCAAGATGGTTTCATGTTTAGACTAAGTTTTGAGGTGGAATAATGTTTTCCAAATCACTAAATTGGTTATTTTAGCTATATTAAAGCATAAGGACATACTCCAGAAGAAATAAGGGAATAATCAAGCCATATGGAAGTTATAAAGGATAGAAATGATGTCATATAAGGTAGTTTAGGTATTTTTTTGGAGATAATTGATGTTGAGAACAAGTTAAGTAAAATCGGGTCATTTTGGGCACAAGGAATGAAGGCTCTAATAGAGAAAATCACATTGCTCTGATGATTATGAGATTTTAGAGAGGATTTGGGAGCTAAATAAATAGGAAATTAAAATCTCTTAGAATCCTCCACATGATGGACACATCAATTTTGGTCCAAGACTTCAAAATATCTTGTGATAGCTCAAGTCACTCCTTCGTGCTAAAAGGGTGAATGGTGAAAAAATCAAATTTAAGATTGAATCAAGTATTTAAAGTTTTGGAAATGAAATCATTGAATTATTTGGAGTAAAAATCATATAATTTTTCACCTCTGAACTCCAACTTTCACTCTAGGGTAGAAATAACAAGCTGCGTGTTCTAACTTCACATTGGGATGATGATGCCAATATTAGTCAAAGGATTGAGTGCAGTTTTTAAGGATATGTTTCCCCTTGAAATTTTTCCCAAGGTGAAAATGGACATGGGGGACATAAAATTGTTCTTCCCTATGCATGTTATGTTTTCGTCACTTAAAACTTGTGACTTAAGTGGTTAGGTGAGCACAATGTAAAAATATACCACTTTCTCATGATGAACTCCCCCTTGGCACATTTTTGAGCATGAAATGTCACCTTATATTGTCCCTAACGTGAAAAGGGACATGGGGACACAAAAGTGTGCTCCCCCATGAGGCCTTTCTCCTCAAAACTATGGAAACATCACTTTCACCCCTAGGAGGTCCCAAACTTAAATATCCACTTAACTAATTTTCACCTCCTCATTGGATGATGAACCATGGCACAATTTGGACCATAGAGTGTCCCATCACATTACACCAAAATAAAAAGGGACATGATGGAAAATAATGTGTGCTCCTCTCTCACTCAGTTAGACCCTGGACACATGGAAAACCTTTGTGAAGCCCATTGTGCTAGTTTATAGCTCCCTGCATCTCACTCTCATGAAACCACAAGCTGACACTTAGCATCATCTGATGAAAAGAAAATTTTATAGCCCTTCTTGTCCCCTTTGTCCCTATATACCCTATTTTTATAGTGTAACTCCATATCAACTCTCATTCAACTTTGGTTAAGCCTATTTGAGTCAAATTTGAGTTAAGGTGTGCAAGTGAGAACAAAAAGCTTCATATTCAAAAACTTAACCATTTTTAAGTTATAAAGATTCAATTTCCCCAAAAAGATCACTCTTTTTGCTGTTATGCTGCTAAAAATATGCCAAAGACCTCATATGCTAAAAATTGAAATTTACTCATATCTCCCAAACCCCTTTTCGGATCCCCATGAGATTTTATAAGAAACTCCTTCTCAAAAATGACTTTCCATTTATTCCAAACTTGCATCCAATGGTGTTATACATTATTTTTAATGGCCAAACAAAGTTTCCCAAAATAAAAACCCATTTTTAGATCTACGAGTTCGGTGATTGAAATCCTCTAAAAATTGGAGCAAAGCATCCTTATGAAATAAAAATATTTTGAGACCACTTTTGTTCCCTTTTAATACAGGGAAGACCAAATTCTAAAAATATTAATAATTACGAGATTCAACGTCTATAAATAGTAATTTTTGTAAACACTTCATTATCAAAATTTCTATTGCTCCTTGCACCTCAGAAAACTCTAAAGTGTCAAATTAAGCAATTGGTAACTAAATATAAACTTCTCAAAATAAGACTTACTAAAAATAGTAAGTGTCAAAATATTGGTTAAGAAATAAGGATGTTGAGCCTCTCATGCTGAAGAAAGAGAACCTAGATGTGTTTAGAACAATTACATAACATCATGGAGACTGGATGGACTCAAGGTTTCACAATATGAATTCATAGTTGAATAAGGAGGAAATCCTTCTATTTGGGAGGAAAAACCTTTTTCAATGAGTAACAATTGAACAAGAAGGTGAATGAGCATCCTAAGAATGAATCCATTAAAAAAGGAGACATGATTATCACGAAGGTGAATTTTGAAGCCAAGAGGGATAAGTGATGATCTCCATGTCCTAACTCCAACCTTGTGTTCAAAGAGGATCATCATGTTTGCAGGAATGGGCAATCATCTCAAGTTCACAAAGTGTAAGTCACTTAGTAGTGTTTTTGAACACTTGTTCAATGCCTTGGAAGGTTTTCACATCTCATAGAAGAAAGAAGTTTCAATCTCAATACTTCAAGTCAATAGGAAGTTAGAGATAAATATTCTCATTCATGAAGCATTTCCTCAAAGATCCATCATAAGAATATTCTTCACCAACAAGAGATTTCCCATCTCTAGATTTTTAATTCTACCTCTTATTCTCTTTCCCCCTCACTCTCTCTCTAACATTCTATTTCTTCATTGGGAATGTACCTTTTCACTCTTTCATCTTATTCAATTAAGTGAATTAATATTGCATTGTAAAATTCCCTTTTTAAAAATAAGAAAGAACTTAGTTTCATTCATAGGGAATGTTAAAGGTCACAGTGGTGATAAGATGAAGAGTCGTATGGAGAAGCATTTTGTAAGCTATAAATTGGGATGGCTTATCCATTCCAAAGGGTTAGCATTTTTTATTGTTACTAGTTGTTGGATTTCAATTCTACTACAAGAAATAAGATACATTATTCTATCTCATTTCCTTTCTATGTTCTTCCATACTCTCTACTTTCCAACTTTGCAAGCAACTATGATCTTGTATAACAAAGAAAGAAATTTATATCTCCAATTTTTAGTCTTGTTATAGCTTACATTGTTGTTTTCTTCTATTGGATGTGGGCCTCCTCAGCTCTGTAGACACTAGAAGACACAACTTGCACATGAGGTATCCTATTCAAAAATACCAAAAACATCATAAAACATAAAAAATACCAAAAAAATCAAATAATCCAACAAAAGAAAATAAAAAATATAAAACCCCACAAAAATGGGGATAAAAGACTATTGAATGGAAAAAATATTGCCTAAATATGGAGGGGAGCATAAGATCAAGGTGCGTAGGAAGGGCGTGTAGGCGCACGAGAGTTTAATGGATAAAGGGGCGCGTCGGGGAAAGACAAAGTTTGGAACTTAGTTGTTTTACATGCACGGGATAAGAATATGATTGAGTGTAGAGAACAAATTAGATAAGGACAAGAAGACTTGTGGATAAATAAATGGCTATTTTGGGAACAAGAGGAAGCTAAAGAGTCATGCAAAGATTGAGCTAATAATAAGATATAGATCTAGAGTTAATTATAGATGATCTATTATTAGGCGAAGCTTGCATGCTTCCTTAGTTGTTTTTGTAATGGTGCATGGCTATTTTGAGCATGCAACCTATTTTGAGAGAGTGTATGGGTGGTGAAGGGAAAGTCCCCACCCCCTATATATGTATTTATTTGCATGGTTTAGAGGACCACTGGAATTGTAACAGAGTTATGCTACTAGTATGTTTGTGTGCATGACTTTGTAATGGTAATTATAATGTATTCAACTATGGGTTTTGTTATGACTTAATATAATGGATCTTTGTGGATGGATATTGATTTTTGATGTTACTTCTCATGACTATTGTGTGGTGAATCTGATCTTGATCCTTGTTTGATTTATTATGCACTATGGTTGTGAGTTGATTCTTGTTATACCTTGCCTTTAATTACTTATGGTTATGGAATATATAAATGATCATGAAAACATATTGACAAAGATGGTATAAAAGAGGACCAGTACCTTTGCATTCTTCGAGTGAGTGCTCGGATCTGTCTGAGTGATGTGCCAGCGCATCTTGGGTTTTGAGAAAGAAATAGAGACTACATTTTGGTTATGTTGCTAGGACATCTTTTAAATATGTTGCAAGATGAAGACGTATTGGTTGACTTTGGACAACATTGAGAGTTGGGATGTGGACTTAAAAGACCAGTTTTATCACATATATAATACTGGACCTGATTTCAAGTCTCACACATGGGTTGAAGAACGTCTTTATCATGAACTATATGAGAAGTTATTTTGTTGTTTCCTTATAGAGTTATACGAGTGGTATGGTAGCATATGAATCAAAGAGGAATAGGAGGTATAGAACAATTGTTTGGACACAAGAAGATTACCAGACTCTTTATGATGTTGATTTGATTTGGACATGTGATGTAGATCATTAGTGGAGTGATGTTTTACATAACTATACATTAGAGTACATTGTTTCTACTTATTCCTATCTAGAGGTTGCCGAGTTTTAGTTCTTGCATCAACCCATATGATCTTGTTTGTGCACTATCCCTTTAGCAATTAAGATCTTGTTGGTGACTCTGGATTTGGAAGAAAAATTATGGCTAACTAAATCTCCCCTGTGCGTAGGAGGGGAGAAAGTGTGGTGAATATGGCGTGGAACTTACTATAGAAAAGGAAAGAGAGGAAAGACAACTTAAGTATAATGAAACATGGGAGAGGGAATTAGAAAAGAAGCATGACATTGAGGAGTCTATGGAGTTGTGGAGACAAGTGATGCACAAGGATTTGAGGTTCACATAGAGGACGTGGAACCTAAGTAGCAGGTACTCCCCCATTTAGGAAAATGTGGAAGATAATCTCCTTCAGATTCAGATGAGAGCATGTTAAAATAAGAAATAATAAGGACCATAGGTGTGCATCTGATCCCATATAACAAAATTTCCCTTGCACTTGGTGTTCTAGTTCCTGAAACAATTATTTATGAAAAAATAGTGTTGGTGATAGAGTAGTGACAGGTAAATTTCATTTTCCATTGAGTATAGAAGTTAATTAGACAACACATCTATGGTTGTGTAGACATATTCTCTATTTGGTGGTCCGATTGGTGGTGTATTTTATGGCGTGTCATCGGGATAGAGGATGGGTGTGGAAAATGTTGGTAATGCATATGGAAGTAGCACAACTTTTCACAGACTATGGGAGTTCAATTTATTACAACATTTGGGACACATAGTAGCTCATCCTCTAGTTTGGTTCTCACTATAGGAGGTGGATCAAGAGGCTCAAGAGGCTTAGGATCTAGTGGATCTAGTGGTTCTATAGGTGGAGGAAATACTAGAGGTAATATAGGTTCTAGATCTAGTGGGAATGGTCCACACCAACCACAACAAGTCTATTATGAGATATATCTTCACCTACCTAAGTACAATGACATT
Source organism: Taxus wallichiana var. yunnanensis (assembly GCA_018340775.1). NCBI lineage: Eukaryota > Viridiplantae > Streptophyta > Pinopsida > Cupressales > Taxaceae > Taxus > Taxus wallichiana. The sequence goes on from CM031244.1 coordinate 439,137,914, forward strand.
GAGGATGTAATAGAGCATGTGCATATTTGTGAGATACTATAGTGTGATAAGGGAATCACAACTCCCGAGAGGAAGGAAAGTCATCTTGTTACTACTTTGCAAGGGAACACACATGGTTGGTTTAGGAAGTATGATTCGAAATAGAATGGGGTAGATTACAATGCATTGCGTAATGCTTTCTTGGTTGAGTTTCATATACCTGAGTTTGAACAAAAAATCATTAGTGCTGAGTTGAAGGAGATTAAGTAGGGCATGGATGAGAGCATAAGGGAGTATGATGCACACTTTAAAACTTTGCTATCAAATTTTTCTTATGATATTCACCTAGCTAGCATACACAGTGGTTTGTTGGAAGTTTGATAACAAATTTTAGAAGGGAATTCTCCCATAAGACATTTAGAGATCCACGTGAGGATTTGGAGGTAGCTCTACATGCTGAGGTAGTTGGGAGCATAGACACTAGAGTTAACCCATTCTTGGAGGTGTAGATTGCATCTATGGTGAAACAGTTGGAGAAACTATCAGCCAATTCGGCTCATGATATGCGTAGTGGAATATGGTGTACATATTGCAAGGTTTAAGGACACTTTAAAGATAGCTTCCCTTGTAAATCAATGTGCGCTATATTGCTATATTATGATTTTTTCATTTGGATCATGATTCAAGTAGGTTCCCATTGTTACAACACTTGAACTGGAAGAACATCCTTTATTATTGTAATATTTTTAAGTCCAAAATTCATGTCCAAAAACTCTATATTGATTGATCACATTCATGAAGCTATCAAAGCGGCGTCCACCAGGACTAGTGTTGCGAATAATTCAAAAGAGTAGGAAGGATAACATCATGAAGGGAACTCGATAGAGGTGGTAGAGGTAGAGGTTACCGTGGAGGATACAAAGGCCATGGTCATGGTGGTGGAAGAAGTGACTTCCCTCATAGAACCTATTTTACATGCGGATCCCTTGATCATTATAGGCGTGAATGCCCTTAGAAATTTGTCTTCTCATAGTGTGGGAAACACCATAAGGTTGAAGAATGTCTTGAGTTATATGAACACATGATTAAGAACTATAAGAATAATGATAAGGGTGCGGGGATGATTAAAGTGAAGTGTGTCATAAAAGACCAGTGGATGCCTAAGATCGTGCATGATCTTAAGATGATGCTTGTGTCAGTGACTACACACATTGAGGCTACACGTGATCATGAGATACCGAAGTAGAAACATGTTATTACAAAACAAGAGGTGATAAATGTGAAATATACAGATCCTACCCATCAGAAGGAAGTTTATCAAGAGACTATGGAGGTTATTAGAAAATTGCAAGGTGATTTACTCGGCTTAAAGGAGTAGTTGCAGAAGATGGATCATGTAAAGACAGTTGATATTCCTTAGAAATATGTTGATGAATTGAAGGAGGTTTATAAGATGTTGTGCTAGGATAATATCATTCCATTGTTAGGGAATGGATGAGGGTTAAGATATTACACATTGGATCGAGTGCAAGAGGTAGATATTACATGAAAATTTACCCCCTCACAGTATTGAGTATGATAAAGAGATGACTTTGAATGTAGTTGTTGATGAATGGTTGTTGAGTAACATATTGATTGATATAGGTGCAAAAGTAAATGTACTCACTTTGGATGCATGGAATCAAATGGGGAGACCACCATTACAACCTTCTTTGAATGTGTTATATATGGCAAACAGGACTAGAGCCACGCCCATTGGAGTATTGAAGGATGCCAATATTACTATACAAGGGCCAAGTTTACTGGGGAACTTGAGGTCTTGGCTCTTGTAGAAGAAAATAGTTTTATAGCATTACTTGGGTGCCCTTGGTGTTACGTGAATAATGCTAATCTACACTTTAATAAAGGTTATATCATTTTTTATAACAAATAGGAGCACACATATATTCCTTTGATAGATGGGAAAGATGTGCCTTATGTAGAACCCTTAAGTGAAGACGATCTGAACAAGATATATGCACACATAGTTAGGGATCCTTAATTTCTTGAGCAATCTAAATAAGGTGTTATACAGTGGGATGATGTTCGTCATGAGTGATATAACCAAAGTATTTCATGTGATAAATGGGGTGTGGAACATATGAAATGGTCAGGAGAGATATCAGGGATACGATTACTTGCGTGACCGGGTCACACATTATTCGAGTTTGAGTCATAACCTGGTACCTTAGTACACTTTGGTGAATGAAACCTAATGTATTTCGCATGCCATGGAATCCTAGTGGAAGGATGAGGGAGATAGAAGAAATATGTTGATTTATACCATGCGTGAGACAATAACACATTGGTGGACTACACACGAGAGATGAGATTTTGGAGTGGCATGAGGTGAGATTCACCTTATCTACTAGGTTTCTTAGACAAAATGTACCTTCACAGATATGTAAATTCCATGGGAAGGATTCTTCTTCGCACCATGTTTAGAAGTGTGAGAGACTCTAGACAGAGGGGTAGGAGGCCTTACCACCATCACTCTAGGTACATAAGTTATACGCCACCCTAAGCGGTTGTGCATGTACATGGTATGTTCATGTAGAGCTAATAAGAGCAACAATTAATTGGTAGGAGATGACCTCAGGTATGATTCATACCTTTGACTATTTTTCTACTAAACCTCTAGTGAATGAAAAAGTGTTACCGATTATGAAGTGCTTTACTTTGGGAGATAGTGAAAATGCTAAAGAAATCATGTTAGATATGTTTAGGGAGTTATATTTGGAGGTGCACTTTGAAAAATAAGAGATAGATGAGGAGTACCTTGGGCACACCTGGCTGGAAAAGAGAAGGGTAAACTAGTTTACATGATTGATGATGAAGAAGTAGAGTATCTATATGTTGATCACAATATAGGTACAAAAACAAAGAAGGTAAATATTAGGGTAGATACAAAACCTAAGGAGGCCATTATTGGTGATTATTGGTATGAAAAAGAGGTGGCAAAATATTGAGCTCTTTGTGCGGCTTCCAAGACTTATTTCCCCGAGGCTATCATGAAATGAAGGGAGTACATCACTCTTTGGGAGATATGAGGATCAAGTTAAAGGAATGTGCATGCCCAATAAGGAAGAGGCCTTATAGGATGAATCATAATCTGCACGTCAAGGTAAAGGAGGAGATTGATAAGATGTTGAAATCTGGAATCATTTAGCCCATTGAGGAGTTAGAGTGGGTTAGCCCCATGGTGATATTCATAAAAAATATGGTAGGATAAGGATCTATGTGGACTAAAAAGATTTGAATGCTAATTTTGTCATAGACCCTTTTTCCACACCTTTTACTGAGGAGATCTTGGATGGCGTTACAGGGCATGAGATTTACTCTTTTATAGATGGATTTTTTGGTTATCATCAGGCATGGATTGCTAAAGAGTAACAGGAAAAGACAACTTTCACCACTGATTGGGAAGTTTTGCATATACAGTTATGCCCTTTGGGTTGAAGAATGCACCTACATTCTTTTCACACATTGTTGTACAATCATTTGAAGACTTTATACACAATTTTTTATAGTTTTATTTGGATGGTTGGATGGTTATGAGCTGGTAAAAGATCACTATGAAAACTTTAGACTTATGTTTGAGAGGTGCCAAAAATTGAGAATCTCTCTCAAAATTAATAAGTGTATCTTTTTAAACCTTTGGGAATGTGTTGGCACATAATATATGAAAAGAAGGTTTGTTATTAGATTATGCTAAGGTTGTTGTTATCTTGGGCTTGGAGGAGCCTACTAATCAAAGTGAGGTGCATGGGTTTTAGGACACAAGTTATTACAAGAAGTTCATTAAGGGATATGCTAATATTTCCACACCCTTGGAGGAATTGTTAAAGAGTAAAGGGAAGTTCCATTGGGATGAGGTGCAACAACTAGCATTTGAGACATTGAAGGAAAGACTTACTTCTACGCCCATTTTGTGCTTTCCTTCTTGGGACAAACCATTTCATGTACATGTTGATGCCTCTGGCATGGCCATTGGCGTAGTGTTAGCACAACCTAGTGATGGGATTATTGATCATCCTATCTATTTTGTGAGTAGGAAGTTGACACCAGCTAAGAAAAATTATACAACTACAGAGCATGAAGATTTTTCCATGATTTACACGTTGTAAAAGTTTAGACAATACTTGCTGGAAACTCCCTTTATATTTTATACAGATCACATGGCACTTAAGTACTTGGTTAATAAGCCCATTTTGCAAGGGTGTATATCTTTGGTGAATTCTCTTGTTTCAGGAATTTGAATTTATAGTGGTGGTAAATATGGGAAAGAGAAATTCTGGACCAGATCACTTATCAAGAATTAATTCAGGTGAGGATGTGCAAAGTATTAAAGACACGATGCCGGATGCCCAGATGTTTAGATTGAACTACACACCCTCTAGTTTAGAAGATATCATTGTATTTTTGTGTATTGGTGTGGCACTTGAAGGGATGAAGAGATTAAAGAAGAAACAAATTTCCATATGCACCACACCTTACATGTTGATTAGTGGGGATTTATACAAGTTAGGTCATGGCGAGATTTTATGTCGGTGTGTAATTGGACATAAGCACAAATCTATAATGGAGGAAGCTCATGGTGGAATTACAAGAGGAAATTATGCAGGAAAGTTACCACACACAAGAATTTTTTTGGTGAGGCCTTTGGTGGGAAACACTATATAAGGATTATAAAGAATATGCCAAGGCATGTGATCATTATCAGCACCTTGGGAAGCCTAAGAATTGAGATGAAATGACTTTGAGACAAATAGTGAGTGCATAACCTTTTGAGGAATGGGAAATTGACTTTGTGGGTCCTATTTCCCCACTTACGCATAGTATTGGATCACACTATATTTTACATGTACAAATTATCTAATTAGGTGGAAAGAAGCAATGCCTACGAAGGATTGCATGGTAGCTACAAAAGTAAGGTTTCTATGGGAGAACATTATCAGTAGGTATGGATGTTTGTTGAGCTTGAAAAGTGATAGGGGAACACACTTTTTGAATGAGACTATCAGAATATTATTGGTTGAGTTTGTGCTAGCGCACATCATAAGATAACACCCTATCACCCATAAGCCAATTGTAATACTAAGGCTTTCAACAAGATTCCAAGATTTGGGACATACATTGAAAAAATATATGATGTTGAAAGAAAATATTGGGATAATAAAGTCTCTCTTTGTACTTTGGTCATACATGAAAAATCACAAAAGATTGAATAAAGCCAAACCCTTTCATTTGGTGTTTTTCACGGAGGTTGTTTTTACTAGTGGAATTTATGCTACCCTCCCTACATGTTGTGTACCTAAGAGGACTAGATGATGAAAAAGAACATGAAGAGTGTATAAAAGGAATAAAACAATAGGCATATTAAGCTAGAAGACAAAAAATTTTAGGTAGAAGGAATGACACATGCAGGCATATTAAGAATAAGCAGTTTGAGGTTGGACAAATGGTTCTTATTTATGACTCCAAGTTTGTGCGCCACCCTAGGAAATTGAAGGTGCATTGGTTAGGACTATACGTAGTGACATATATACTTGATTCAAACAATTGTCGGATTATAGGTGGTGGATGGAACACGGTTTCTTGATTACTTCAATGGGAGTAGGTGAAAGCACTATTATAAATAAGGCTTCTCGGTGTTTTTAATAAGGTAGTGTTTCATTTAGACTAGGTTTTCTTTTAATGAATTTTTATTTATATTTGTTTCCTTTCATTGTTGTTATGCTTTGTCAATTTAGTTCAGTGTTTTGTTGTAATAAGCGCTCTTTCATGTTCGTATTTAGTTGGTTACTATCTCTATTGAATTCATACACAAAGGGCTGCACATACTTTTAGTTTGAGGTGGATTGGAAAGAATACAGTTATTGGTGTTATATTGTAGAATGTTGTGTGCAGAGAAAAGGTTACAGGTGCTCAGATTGAAGTTATTTAAGGAAAATTGTTCATATTGAAGACTACGTGTAGATGGATGGACACGTAGTGTAATGTGAGGTAGGAAACAACATGGGAAACTACTTGGTATAAGGCACATTGGATAGGTACTTTGGTGCAGGAAAGCTCATGAAAGGAGGTCTATGGCCGAGAAGTAGTGGGCGCACTGAGAAGGTTACGACTAGGGCACGGAAGAATAAGGCAAATGCACATAAGAGTGAAAGGGTAGAATTAATTCGAATACGGTGGTAGTTGAGGAGAAATTAATGTAGAAAACATACAAATTTTGAAAAAAAACCTATAAAGGGAGAGCATATAAACCTATTTCTTACCTTGCATCCTTGTGTTATCGAGATGAGAAGTGTGATGAAGTATGAAGAACCAAGAGTGATCTGTTGAATGGTGAACCAGGTGAATTCATGGCAAAACATTGAAAAAGCTCTATGTGAAGGTGTGTGTTTGTGTATGGCAGGTGTGAGAAGAAGGAAGTTTCACGCGGTTGGGGTTTCAAGAAGGAAGGCAAAGTTGCAGGGCTAGGGCATAGGAAAATTTGAATAAATAGAGGATATTGAGGGTAAGGTAGTGGAAAGTCACTGACTTTTGAAGCACGTTATTGGGTAACATAACAATGACACCAAAAAAGAGCTATGATGAAGGATCTCATTGAAAGAGAAACCACGGGAGTGGTTCAAATAGATGCAATACATGGATGAAGTTATTAAAGGATGACCATGGACTTCCTAATTGGTGAAATGCAATATCAGTGAATTCAACCACCAAATTGAGTAGACCATGAAAGATTTAAAGGAAGAGACCATTTTAAGGATGAACAAGTGGACTATAAATGGGTAGAGAGTCATGGAAAATTCAATTTACAGGCTACTTGAGAGTCTTGGGGTCATGAAAGCTGTTTGATTCTTTGTACTTTGGCAATCCCAAATGTCTATACTAGTGGCTCATGTCATGCGTGCATGAAGACTTATTTTACTTTGTTGGGAGAAGAATGAGGATTACAACAAAATTGATTGGAAAAGTTATAGGTTTACGTGACTCTGGTCTAGATATTGCAGGTGATTTGAATATGATGATGTAGTAGAAGTAACAACTCACCTTTACGTATCACCAAGGGGGTGGGATTTTAATGTTGAAAACATAGAATACCTAGCCACCAGGGTAGTGTGGCATGACTAGTTAGTTGCAAACTAGGTGCCTCAAAGAGGTAGAAGGAGGTGAAAAATCATTGGTTGTAAATTGCACACAAAATGGTGAGCAAGACATATTATAACATTGCAAGCTATGTTGCGGAAGGCATAGTGGAAGAGGTGCTTGTACAGGATGATAAGGGTGAGAAGATTACTTGGGGTGCCATCTTATTGTTGATTGTGTTTTGTGAGATTGGTGTGCCCGATGGGCCAAAATATAAAATGTGGGTTTATCTATTGGAAAAAAAGTGGCCAATGAATAAATTTACAAAGTTCACATGTCAGGGTTATATTTCTAATACTTACAAACAACACCAAGAGAGGTGGTTTAGGAGGATGTGCAACATGTTTGAAGGAGAGTGGCACATACCACGAGAGTTTCCTAGTGTGCTAGAAGGACAAACAAAGTTTGTGGCATACCAACACTTCTGCTTGGGCCATTTTTTCATGAAGACTGACGAGAAGAGCCCATGGTGTAAGTTTCCTTTCACCTTTACAACCCGTTATTTTAAGGATTCAGTGAACATGTTACATAACACGTGAAAGTTATAGTTTGATGTTGATAAAGTAGACACAAATATCCATATTCTGCGCAAAACATATGTCTACCCTAGTAAAGAGGCATATGTAGAAATAATGGAGTATGATAATATTGATATCACTCCAGAGGTTATGGATGTAGGGAAAATTGAGCCCACATACATGTGTATGTATACCTTAGGCTGAGGTTTAAAGAAGGAAAAATTATTACGGTGAGGACTCGTTGCTTGCTTCCAAGTACTCCTAAGGGTAAATAAACCATGGGCATAAAGTGGCCACTTGAAAATACATCACCTAAGTAGGAAAATAAGGAACATGAGGGCTTAAAATTTTTCCTTAAGTGGGAAGAAGAAGAGAAATAATAAATTACTACCCTTGATCATGGCAAGAGAAGACTACGTAGGGGGTGGAAGAATGAAAATATAGGTTGTGGAACCTCGCATGCCTTTGAGACTATCACCGTGCATCAAACCTGTAAAGAAGGCTAAAGAGGAGAGAAAAAAGAGGTGGAAGTATGTGCTTATTAAGGTAAATGATGAGGATAAGTCCTCACATTTGAGAATGCATGATGATATTTCCACACCTAGCCTGGAGGTGCGAGAAGATGAAGAGATTGGTGGTGAGAAACCATTTTTGATGTAGACATCTCTAGTGTAACTATGGATGGGCCTGAAGAAGAAAGCTATGTTGGTGGAGATATGGAGATTGAAGAAAATGTTGTGTGCCCAAATGGTGGACCTAAGAGAGAAACTAGAGAAGAAAATAAGGAGAGGTGTCTTTGAAACACAGGGAAATATAGGGGAGCGCGCTAATGAGAAAAATAAAGAAGAAATGGTGCAAAAAACAGACCTTGAGTACATCAATGACCCAATGAAGATTATTTGCCAAGTTCAGAAAGCAACTGTTGCCACATCACAATTATATGGATGGGAGCTAATAGATCTAGAGATTGTGAACAAGCGCACCAAAAAATAGTTATCATGGAGTATGTAGACTCACATAGATGAGCCTGATTTTTATGTATGTGAAGATTCATGTGTCTCTAGGAGAATGAAGAAGGCACCACATTCTAGACATGTGGCCATCAAGCCAACTTAGTTCTTAGATGAGAAAGAAAGTAATGCCTTAACAAAGATATCTATAGAGGTTGTGCATAGGAATATAGATAAAGCGAGATACTATTTAGACCTTTTCGAGGATAAGAAGGATAAAGAGGAGGAAATTCAGTGTTTGACAGAGGAAAAAGAGAGAGATGAGGCAAAGACGTGTGTAGTTTTTGTAAGCAAAGCTACAATATGAAGAAAAAGTATCTTAGAGATTCCCATCCACATTACATTACTTGTGCACATTGCTTCACTTAATTTTGGATGAAGATACAATAAAAATACCAAGGGAGGAAGAACTAGCTGTGAGGAGATAGAAGGATGATGTAACAAAAAAAAATAAAAGAAATAAGGAAATTGTGCCAAGTAGTTGGATATGACTCTCTACTCTAGAAATTGAAGGATGAAATGAAGAAGAAGACTCAACACTAAATATATGTACAGATATAGAGCTGATCATTAAAACAAGGACATTATCCAAAGAAAATGAGGTCCTTTCTACAAAGAAAAATGAAACTCTTAGGTGCGAGGAGAGGCTGAAATTACTAGCGAGAGAATTGCGACGCGCTCATAGCAACCTGGGACCATCACAAAGAGAAGATAAAGTAAATTGGGAAACTAGTCATCTAAATTTATGGATGTAATGGATGGGATGGTTTCTAGTTTGGAAAACGTTCTTAGGGGTGCTAGAGAACAAGGGAAAAAATATGACCTTGGATGAGATGGATGGAGTGCTTGCGGACATCCCTGAAAAGGCAAAGAAGGTGCTTAGTGACTGGAATGAGTTAGAGGTAGAAATCAAGAATGAGTACCCTAAGTTACTACTACCTTTAGAGGAATAGAGCGCCTAGATTATTTTTGTATATTTTCATTCATTGTGTATAGTCATTATTTTATTCATTATTCTTTATTCTTGGAGAGACAAGGCATGATTACCCATTGTCAGGGGGTGACAATGAAGCTAGTGTGGGGTAATGTTGACTGGAAAAAATATTTCCTAAGTATGGAGGGCGCACAAGATCAAGGTGTGTAGGAAGGGGGCACGTAGGTGCATGGGATTTTAGAAGATAAATTGCGCATTGGGGAAAGATAGAGTTTGGAACTTAGATGTTTTTCATGCACATGCTAAGAATAGGATTGAGTGCGAGCACACATTAGATAAGGACAAGAAGACTTGCGAGAGAAAACAATGGATATTTTAACAAGAAGAAGTGAAGAGTCATCACGAAGACTAAGATAATAAGAGGATATAAATCTAGAGTTAATTATAGATTATCTATTATTAGGTGAAGCTTGCATGCTTCCTTAGTTACTTTTTGTAACGACGCATGGCTATTTTGAGCATGATGCCTATTTTGAGAGAGTACATGGGTAGTGAAGGTCAAGTCCCCACCCCCTTTATAAATGTATTGATTTACATGGTTTAGAGGACCGTTGTATTATATGATTTATGCTTCTACAAGTAGGTTTGTGCGCATGACTTTGTGATGGTAATTATAATGAATTCATCTGTGGGTTTTGTTATTAATTAATATAATGGATATTTTAAGATGGATATTGATTATTGATGTTACTTCTCGTGGCTATTATGTGGTGAATATGATCTTGATCCTTGTTTGATTTATTATTTACTATGGTGTGAGTGATTCTGGTTATACATTTCCTTTAATTACTTATGGTTATGGAATATATAAATGATCATGCTAACATCTTGAAAAATATGGTATAAAAAGAGGGACCTGGTACCTTTTTGTACTTCGGGTGAGCCCTCGGATCTGTCCGAGTTTCATGACAATGCATCTATGGTTTTAAGTAAGAAATAAAGACTAAAAATACACCTCATCTCTCATTTACTAACCCTCACCCACTCACATTTGAGTTTTCCATCCCACCTACCCATTTGCGTACCCAATACACTATGGACCCTAATCATCTCACCTACATATACACATTGCACCCATACATGTCCCACTCTGCTATGCACTCAAAAACTATAAAACACCACTCACTCACCTCATTTCATCCTCTTGACATCTTTGATTCTTTATGCACTTGAGCCCATACTTGAGTTATTGTTTCCTTTATTACATATCTTTATTTTAGAGGTCTTAAAGGAGTGAAAATGGAGCACAAAGGATATATGCAACTTGCTCCAAAAATGTTTTAGCGAAATTCCACCATAGACATGAATTGCAACTATGATTGGCTTGTGATATTTTTGTGGTTTTTAGTGAATCGCAAATACAATTGTCCTGTGATTTGAGTTAGGTATACTTGTCATTTTCATGCATTGTTTTATCATTTTACTTCAATAAAATATAGTTTATCTCCTTAAAAGGTTAGGGATCACGAATGAGAAAGGACCATAACCACAAAAAAAAACTAAAATTTCTCTGATTGTGTTTATGTGCAGGTTTAGATTCAGATCAAGAAGTTTTCGACCCACTTTATTCAATAAATAACCCATAATTGTTCTTCTCTTCTCAATGACAACGTAAGCCCATTTTATTTATGAACATTTATTTGGAGATTTTTATATTAAATAATTCATCTTGTAGGTGATCCAAATCTAGGCATATATTTTAGCGACCATGGTGGGACCATTTTGATTGTGGGTAAATTAATTTGTTTTTTGAATATAATAGTGTTTTTAGGGTTTTATTAGTCCATTTAGTTTGGTTTGGGTTTCCCCTTACATTTTTGTTGCAGATCTAACACTTGGTTTTGCATATACGTTAAAAATACAAAAAATAAATCGGTCATAGGCCGATTCTGATGATGAATGTGTTGCGCTTTTTCTACAAAAAATCTAACAATTTGGTTGTAGGGTAGTCAAAAGAACAAGCTGTTTCTATAACTTTATTTGTGTAAAAACATAAAAAAAAATTATTTATTCTTAAAGTAAAAAATTGGGAATGAATACACATTAAATACAAGTTCGGATAAGGGTAAATACCCATCCGCATAACTGTGGGAAGTACTTGGGCATAATCCCTAAAAATCATTTTGAGGAGTACCAAAAGAACCCTTAAATAGATGGCACATTGAGAGGACTAAAAAAGGGTCAATGGACCAACCTAATTAACTAGTTTCAACCATGAGGTAGAGAAAAGGTTATCTGTGGTAATGAACCCATCTTGAGTGATCAAGGGGTAAGGTCCACGACTAGAAATTCTCTAGTGAATGGTATTCATTTAGATAATAGCTGGTATTTAGAGAGATCCCTACATAAGAAGCTAAACAAACTAGGCTCATATTTTACCTTAAGACAAAAAAACATCACCACATTCATCAAAACATATTATTTCAATTTCCATTGTATCGAGTTACACATATGATTTGTTTATGTTCTTTTCACTCTCTTCTCACTCTACCATACCCATTTATGAAAATAATTTTGATTTCTTATTTTCCCAGTCCATCACAATTATGAATGCAATGCAATTTTATCATCTAATATTTTTCCTAGATCTAGTCGTAACTACGATTGAGTTGTAACCTTCTAGATCCATAGCTCACTCATTCTATATTCTATTCTACATCCCGATTTTCCCGGACTCAATCACAAATGCAATTTGTTGGCATGTTGTGATTTAGGTGTTTTGATTGATGTAAAATCCCATTAATTAAAAATATGATGATAGAGTGGAGTCGAGGATTCTCGGTGTGATGATGCCATGGAGTTTCATGTGTGTTCTTGGTTGCATGAGATTGATCTAGTGAATCGGGGGACCTAACTAGCCTAGGTGATGGTGCATGATGGTTGGAGCTTCTTGATAGCTTCAGGAGTATTTTGGAATCATGGAGAGCATGTTTGGGAAGTTTTAGGCACTCACATGAGCTTTTGGGCACATGTAAAGGCTGAAGACCAATTTTTAGGTGCTTATCTAGACCATGTTAGGTGTTAGGAGACATGTGAATGAGATGTATATCTATGTGAGATCATGGATGAATTTAGGTATTTGTTTCATGATTTAATAGGTATGTTAGGACCTTTTGTATATGTTTTAATGGTAATTTATGATGTTGTTTTAGTTGACCCTAGCCTAAACCATGTAAAACCCTAAGGGATAGTCATGCAAGTCATAGTGGAGGGAGATAGGGGGACCTATTTGTGACATGATGATGATTGGAGATGATGCATAGGGATGTCTTTGAGGTGTGAGAAATATTTGGAGCTATTTTGAATAATATTTTACAAGTTGCTTTGTTTTTGGTGAAACAAGGTCCAAGAAAGGGTGTTTTCCAGCTCGAATTACACCTACTGATGCTCACCCTGAATTGTGTTCTTGCATGGTACCTTTAGGATTTCAGGGATGTTTCTACATTTATACTATAAGGTTTAACAAAAATAATTAGGTAATTTCATCCTCATGTTTTTATGAACAAACGCTAAGAATGTAAATAATTGTTTTGTGAAGGATATAAGCATGTGTGCCCATTTAATGATTTATTTGATTGGTCCAAGTAAATGCATCACCATGTATGGAGATTATATGTCATATTACTCATGCATAATGAATTTTTGAGCGTTACCAAGCATGGTTTTGTGATTTATGATTTTAGCTCATAGTGATTGGGTTTGAGCATTTTTGGTGCAAGTTGGATGGTTTTTGGCATGACCGACCTATATGGGTCATATGTGACCATTGTAATGAATTTATTGGGATTTTATTATGATTAATTGGTCTAAATAAATTTTTAGGACCGACCTCCTTCATTTTTGTGAGTTGAATAACATATAAAAGTTATGTTCTGGGTGTTATTTTGAGGGAGTTGAGCAATAGAGAGAAAGTGTGACCTAGGTAAGAGTGTTTTGTAAGTATGAAGATTGAGTTTCAGAGATGAGAGAGTGTATAGAAGGTTGAAGAATGTTTTAAATATTTTTTTCAAGGGTTTGAAGCAAAAATAAGTGAAGAAAGTGAGAGATAGAATGAGTTGGAGAAGTTATGGTTTGAACAAGGGTTTGAAAGTGTTTGGAGTTGAATTTTGTGATCACCATCAGATGAGTTGTAGCATATCTTCAGTGATATATTCATCAAAATGTTATGTGATGAGTCATATTCATGAAATTATCTTGTTGTGAGAAATATCAACAAGGGTTTAGGGGTTGGTTCTCCTCGTGGGGTTGGCCTCACTAAAGAAATCTCTTACGATGTGTAGTATTAAATCGAGTCTTTGTTGTGAGTAATATCGAGAAAAAAAAAAATTAGTGGGTTTTCTTCCCCTTGAGGGTTTCCTAATTATATCTTGTGTTATGGTGTCACTTCTCTTATTCATGGTTTATTGCATTCATGCTATATGATGTTATGTAAAAATTAATGGATGGTTAATTGGTTAATTATTTAAGAAAGCAATATGAAATCATAATTAAGTTTGTAAGGACTAATTAACCCCCTTATTAGTTCATTGTGCTTCCAACAATTGGTATCAGAGTAGGTCCTTTTGGATAAGTTTGATCACTTGAAAGGAGATCCTTTGAAGCACAAAAATGGATATTGTTTTACATGTAATGGATTTAGCCATAGGGAAAAAGAGGGTAGAAGGTCTGTTACAAATGATCACCCTCGGAAAGATGATATAAGTATGCAAACAAAAAGTGTGGTGTGTTATAAGCTGTCATGTAGCTAAGTTTTTCTTATATGAGCCTTCAAGTTAGAATTTAAGTAATGGTGGTTACAAGGAAGATGTATAGTAGTATGCTTCAGTTACAATAGGTATGGACATGTTTCTAGGGACTATTATGGGCCTACAAGACAAGAAAGAAGCTATCAAATTCCTAATGTGTAGGCTAGAAGGAAATTCAGGTCATGAGAACCTAGAAGGACCAATTATGGTTCACCAAGAGAAAATTTGAATACAAAAGTAGGTGTTGATGGAAAATAAGGTATGATTCAGAGCTCATATCAGAAGCAAGGAGATGGATGTGATTTTATAGTGTCCAATAAGGCTTGAGATCTCTTCAAGTCATTATTCTAGATCCTCCATGTTCTCATATGCCTCTACTAGGCTTATTAGAGGTATATTAACTCACATGAAGAATTAGAGAAAGGGAGAGTTGTTCGAGTTCATGTTTATCTCCTCCATGTTGTCAAGATATGCCATTTCATGTCTTTAGCATGTTTTTTTGTTCTATTTGGCTGATCATGTTGTGTTAATGACAAGGTATTTTGTCATCTTGTCTCTTAGAAGTGTATCTGCTTTGTGATAAGTGTGTTATCAGTAAATGTCATGTTATCATCTCAGGAGGTATGTCATGTCATGGTGACCAAGTGTTGAGTCATTTCTTGGTCGAGTAAATGATTAGTGTTAATGGAAAGTAAAAGTTTGTGTTACCTCATAAATTTGGTTCTCAATCCATGTTGGTCAAGTCAAGAGAGTCATATTATAGTAATTGGTGCAATGTATACTTCTTCATGATGTATAATGGAATTTAAGTCTGTGTGAGTCAATAAATGCAACCTAAAGTATCAAGGTTGTTGAGTCATTTCATGGGATATTATCAAGATTTTAAGAAGTTCAAGTCGAGTATGAATAAAAAGAGTTTCTTCAATGTCATCAATTGGATTCGATGTCACCGTGTCAAATGTTTCAAAGGATGTGTATGATTCACATAGGTGGTTTGAATATGATATGAGTCATCAAACATGATGAATTGAAGGATTTTTGTAGAGTTTATGATGAATGATTGAAAACAAGACAAGTAAATTTCAAGTAAGTAATGTGGTTTCCCTACTTCAAATAAAAAATAAGTGTGCTTAGGAAATTGGAAGATGTAGCTACAATGTTAGTGTCAAAAGTTGAGAGTCTGAAACAAGAATTTGTGCATCTTGAGTGGTTTCTACCTTGACTAGGTCCTAGGAGATCTCAAGAAGTGGTATGAAGGAATATAAATGGTTGAAGGAGAAAATGATTGAATTGAAGGCCAAAAATTGGAACAAATCATCCTAATAGTGAGAAATTTGAGATTCAAGAGGTTTCACACATTGAAAAATTCATAGCTTATTGGAATTTATGTCGAGTCTTGATTGTGACAGGTAGAATGATAGAGACCCAATTTTCAAAATGAAATGTTTCATATTATGGAAGGATTACGGGGGCTTATAGAGAGGCATCATTGGTAAAAAATATATGCTTTGGTGATGGAAAATCTTGTATCAACTTTTTAACAATGAGACAAGTCTAAATGGTGTACATATAAAGTCTAAAAAGAAGTTGTTTGAGTCCGTTGGGTGTTTTTCTCTTCTGCTAACAATCTTCTAAATTTTTGTTGACATTCTACTGCAATTTTGTTACATTTTTTATGTGAATCTATTACTTTTATAATAGGTTATAAAACTAGGTTTCGATTTGTTATGTAATTTATCAAACTGCATATCGGTATTAGAGGTCTCGGTATGATTAAATAGATTGAGGGGAGTTGGTGTCACTCTTCCATCAGGCCATAAGGGTATATGAAGACCTATTTCTCTTAAGATGTGAAGAAGACTTCTTAACATGTCTTGTAATGATGATTTCATGCAAATATTACTAGTTACCAAGGTATAATGACTGAGAAAGAAGTGAAAAAGGTAACCTACAGGTCTATAGGTGGTGTCTAAGGCAGGGGGAGAAATTTTTTGTGCTCAAGATCATGAGAAAGGTGACATGAAAAGTTCTTGGGAAGAGTTAAGAGTAATGCAAGATCTACTTGGTTGATTATTTGCTTCTAGTGTGTTGGATTGTTGTTTGATAAGATGTTGTAGGTTCATGGTAGTCAAAAGATGGTATGCTACAAGTCAATACAATATCTTCAAGTCAGGGGAGAGTGATTTTCACTTCTAGAAGGTGCTCTAGATGTCTTCAAGGTATGTGAAGCATGGTGTTTGAGCTCACTCAAGTCCATTTCTAAGGGATTTCAGTGCTTGAGTTCATTTGCTAAATCTCATTCAAATGAGACTGTAAAAGTCGAAAAAGTGATTTAGGGATGTGCTAAAGTGTTTGTCAATCCTCCAAGTCAAATAAGCAAGGTGAGAAACAAATTTTCAATTGTTTCTACTAGAATTTGATGGCGTAGTCCAAGGGGGTGTTGAGATGTTGTGTCATGATGTATTTATTGTTCTAATGCTTTTCAAAGATGGTCTAAAATACACTCTGATGTCATTTTAGCAAACTTAGTCTAAATGTCATGCAATGCCAAGAAATGGAAGTTGAAGCCTAGTTTGAGCCTTTTCAAGTAAATAAAAGAAAAATAATGTGTCGAGTTTATGTTCTTCCTAATTTTTGGCATAACCATATGGTGTATGCATTTTTTCTAGGGCTGTTACAATACTATCCAAACTAAAAAATGATCAAAACAGGGTATGAGATCAAGAATAGCATGTTCTTGTGAGCAAATGAGGACCTTGTGTGATGAAGGAACTAAGAAAATAAGGTAAGATAGAGGTTTCTATTCATTTATCTTCATTGTTGGCATGTTTGGGTGTTGTATA
Source organism: Taxus wallichiana var. yunnanensis (assembly GCA_018340775.1). NCBI lineage: Eukaryota > Viridiplantae > Streptophyta > Pinopsida > Cupressales > Taxaceae > Taxus > Taxus wallichiana. The sequence continues at coordinate 439,155,194 of CM031244.1, forward strand.
TGATTTTCCCAAGGGGATTATAATGTTTCTATGCTTGGAAAGGAGGCAAAATTAGAATTTTGTGAGAAATGACTAGATTATGAGCTAGACTGAAGACTATGGTTAATGTTTCCAAAAAAATGGTGAAAAAATGAAGTTGAGAAAGGTGAAGATAAGTTGGTATAGTTATGTCTTTTTCATTAATGTAAAAATGAGAAGTTCAAAAGGTTTTCCATCAATGAAAAATGGGGAGATTATTGGCATATTATGATTTAGGTGTTGTCATTGATGTAAAAGACAATTAATGAAAAAGAGGATGATTGATTAGAGTCAAAGGATGCTCATTGTGATGATGAAATGGAGTTTCAAGTGTGTTCTTGGTTGCATGAGATTGATTAAGTGAAATTAGCTTGGTGTAGTAAGCCTAATCAAGTGACCTAGCTAGCCTAGGTGATGGTACATGATGGTTGGATATTCTTGATAACTTGAGGATTATGTTAGAAGAAAAGAGATGATTTTTGGGGAGTTTTTAGGCACTCACATGAGCTTGGGGTATAGGTACAAGTTGAAGACCAAGTTCCAGTGCTCATCTAGACCAAGTCTAGGTGTTAGGAGGCATGAGGATGAGATGTAGAGCTATGTGAGCTCATGGATGCATGTAGATAGTTGTTTCATGATGTACCAAGTATGTTAGGACATTTTGGAGATGTTTTATGGTGAGTTATGATGTTGTTTCAGTTAACCCTAGCCTAAACCATGTAAAACCCTAAGGGCTATTCATGTAAGTCCTAGTGAATGGAGATATGGAGACCTATTTATGACATGATGATGATTGTAAATGGTGAAAAAGGGTGTATTTGAGGTGTGAGAAATTTTTTGAGTCATTATCAAGAAGATTTTGCAAATTATGTTGTTTTTGGTGAAACAAGGTCCAAGAAAGGGTGTTTTCCATCTTGAATTGCACCTTCGATGCTCACCTGAATTTTGTACTTTACATGGGAACTTTAGGGTTTCGAGGATATTTATAAATTTATTATAGAAGGTTTCACAAGAATAATGAGGTCATTTCATTGTCAAGTTTTTATGAGCGATTGTTAAGAATGTAAACAACGTTTTTGTGAAGGATATGAGCCTATGGGACCATTTAATGATTTATTTGATTGGTCCAAGTAAATGTGCTACTAGGTATGGTGCTTCTATGTTATATTACTCATGTATGAATAATTTGGGAGATTTACCAATCATGTTTTTGTGATTTTTGGTTTTAGCTCATCTTGGTGATAAGGTTTTGAGTAATTTTGGTGCAAGTTGGATGGTTTTTAGGAAAACCTATATGGGTCATATGTGATTGTTATAATGAAGTTATTAGGATTTTATTACGATGAATTGGTCAAAATAAATCTGTAGGGATGTGACTTCATTTTTGATTTGAATAGAATATAAAAGTGATGTTTTGGGTGCTATTTTGAGGGAGTTCAAGAAGAGAGAGAAAGTATGACTTAGGTAAGAGTGTTTTACAGGTATGAAGGCGAGTTTCGGAGATAGGAGAGTTCTTAGTAGGTTAAAGAATGTTTGGAAGAGTGTGTGTAAGGGTTTGAAGAAAGAGAAGTGAAGAAAGTGAGAGATAGAGTGAGTTGGAGAAGCTAGGGTTTGAACAAGGGTTTGAAGGTGTTTGGAGCTGAATCTTGTGATCACCATCAACTGAGTTGTTGCAACATATCTTCATGATCTCTTCATCAAAATATTGTATGATGAGTCATATTCATGAAAGTATATTTTTGTGAGTAATATCAACAAGGATTTAGGGGTTGGTTCCTCACTAAAGAAATCTCTTACGATGTGTAATAATCACTTGAGTCTTTGTTGTGAGTAATATCAACAAATTTTTTAGTGGGGTTTCTTCCCCTTGAGGGTTTCCCACTTATATATTGTGTTATGGTGTTTCTTATCTTGTTCATGGTTTATTGCATGTATGTTATATGATGTTGTACACAAATGAATGAATTCTTAATTGGTTAATGGTTTAAGAAAGCAAACTAAAATTGTAATTAAGTTTTTAAGGACTGATTCACCCCCACCTCAGTCCATTTTTCTTCCAACAAAATTACCCTATGATTTTATTGTCATATATTTCCCCCATTTTCTTGTATTCTCATCTTACTCATTGATTCATTCATATTTCCCACTCCCGATAATAGGTGTGAATGTCCCACATATTTACATCCCCTTCTCGTTTACAGTACCTTGCATACTCACGGTCTTCCCATTACACGCTCCAATCCCTTGCAACCTTAAGTTTACACCATGTGTGCTCTAGTCCCTTGGATTCTATGGTCTACCCCTTGCACGTCTAGTCCCTTGCATGATTTGGTATTCCCCTTTCATATTCCAGTCCCTTATGTGCTTTGTTCTACCCCTTACGTGATACGGTCTCTTGTGTGCTTGGTCTACCCCTTGCACACTCTAATCCCACTGTACATTTTAGTTTTCCCCTTAAATGATTTGATCGCTTACATGCTCTAGGAAACCTCTTGCATGATTGATCTACCCCTTGAGTTCTCTAGTTCTTTTCATGACCTGGTCCATCATTTTATCCATCTCCTCATTTCATTTTAGTCATAGGCAGGACCATACTGGAATCACCCTACAAAATCCCCAAAATTACCTTGTAATTGCCCCAAAATGTGTACTCAACACACTCACCACCACTTCGGGACTATCATCCACTAATTTCTCATACTCTCCAGTCATGCATGTGACCAAATCACAACCCTATGCTTCCCTCTCAAGGACTTAACCACTTCATCACACCCCTCACTATAAAACTCCCTCTCCACACCCTCTACTATACACTACTCTATCCCTCTCATTTTTAAACACAGTCACACCTACTGACCCGTTAGCCCTTCCTCCTCTATCGTTTCGTCCATCAACCGTTCCCCACTTGGTTGCGCCCAAACTTGTGATAGGGCATAGACCACGACCCCTATCCCACTTCCTTGCCAACTCACCCACCAGTTATGGCTACAGTGACCCACTTCTACCTCTTTGTTGTCCATCATCATTGTGTACCCAATGTTTTGCATCATTCCATCCCTTTCCATGATCCCCAATACCTATCCTTTGGTCATACCTAGAACCCATACCCATTCGCTAACCCACTAACTATTCATACCCATGGACCGGGTCGCAAAACCCCCTCACCCCATAACCCACCACCTAATCACACCCACGGCTATCTTTCCAACCCATAACCCCATAACCCACCCATCGGTCACACCCATGAATGGATTTCCAACTAATTAACCACACAACCCATCCACGGTCACACTCGTGATTGGATCACCAACCCTCCACCCCAAAACTCACTCAGCGATCGCACCCACAATGGATTTCCAAACCCCTCACCCCGCACAATTATCCCACCCCATCATCCACCATCGTCTGACCTAGAATTTACCGAGTAATAACCTAGGTGCATTGGCACATCGCTTAGCCTAGGACCTGAGCACTCACCGAAGCACGCAAAGGTACCAGGCCCCTCTTTATGGTTGTTGTTGCGGGATGTTAGCATGATGAAGAATTAATGCATTGAGATCCATAATTAATACAACATTCTCTGAGCATATCCAAATCTAGATCTAAAGAGTGTTATATTTAAATAATAACCATAATGAAGTCAATCATGCAAGAACTAATTATACTCATGAATAATACCTTGATTGATCTAATACACTCCATTATATTAAATAAAATAAATACCACGAAGCTTATTACAATAAGTAATATCATAAGATCATCCATGCATCATATCGACAACATAACCTCACGGTAATTTAGTTCTCAAACATAGTCCTCTCATACTACCACGAGATCACTACATATTTATAAGGGTGGGGACTTTCCCTTCACTACTTGCATAGTCCCTGTAATAGGTTGCATGTTGAAAATAGCCATACGCCTTTACAATAATAGCCACACATGCAAGTGCGCTAACAATAGATCTCTTCTGGTTAACTAGCAGTAGTAATTCTATTTTTAATTCGAACCCATGCAAAGTGCTTGATAGTCACTCTTCTAAAAATAGCCTATGTGTGATACACAAGTCTTTATCCAGTTTGTGTGCTCCACATGCCATCTCCAAAAATAGCCTCGTACATGTGAAAATGACTAAGTCTTGAATCTACCCTTGTCTTTTGCGCGTGTTTCCTTCCCTATCCTTTCGTGCCTTTGACTGTGCTTTAGTCATGTGTGCGAATCTTCTATGCACCCTCTCCTTCATATCATACTCTTGTCCTCTCAACACCATCCTTTCCTACCTCACAAAAACCTTTCAAATTCAGTCACTCCCATGGTGAATTTTCCCAACCACACAAAATAAAAAACTAAAAAAATAAACAAAAATACTAATACAAAATATATTAAAAAACAACAACAATAAACCAATTAAAAATCATAACAAACCCAAAAACAATTCTTGGTCACATTATTACTCATTCATTAAGTCACTCTCACAACCATCTTGTCCTTGTGCACACTCTTTTCCTTGCACTTTCTTGCACTCCACCCCCTTATGTGATATGGCCCCATCTGTGCACATTCTACCCCCTTTCGTGCTTTGGTCCCCTCAGTGTTTGATTTTCCCCATTCTCATTCGGGTCCCCCTCATGTGTGCTCCACCCCCTTGCATGATCTAGTCCCCTCAATGCAAGCTCCACCCACTTGTGCACTACGGTCCCCTCTATATATGTTCCACCCCTTTGCGTGGTCTCCACCTACCCCTTTTTATCTAGTCATTCTTCATGGATTCTATTCACTCACATGCTTATTCCTACCCAAACATGCTTCATCAACAAATCATTAGAAACATTTCAAGCTAGATTCCCACCACTTGGGGGAATTCTAACCCACCGAATTATTAAACAATTTTTAATGATCCTATCCATCCATTGTACCACACCACTCCTATCCACCACATTTCAAATTGCCCACATTTGATAAATTCAATGGCACCAAGGACCCTAAAACCACTTGCATATATTCCGCTATGCATGCCACCTCATTGACATAATGATGCACCGGGGAAAATTTTAGGACCCCGTCTAAAAACTTTAAGAAAATTTGTTCGTAAATATGGGAAAATTGACTTTTGCATTAATGGAGAATATCGAGAAAATGCAAATATGTTGTTGACTAATAATATATGATGTTGGCAAAAATATATGTAATTTTTTAAAATCATATTTTAAAAATAGTAGTTAAAAGCGAATGGCTCGACGAGAAAGCTATAATCACAAAATATAGTGCAAAAAAATATAAGAAGTCATTTTTGTGAAAAAATACAAATTTTGCTAATTTTGTATGGGAATTTTTTTGAATTTTTTTGATGTTAGCAGTTAAAATGATCGTCTCAATGAGAAATTTGTCCTCCCAAAATATGACACAAGTAAAAAAATCCCATACTTTGTTTTTTATAAATGCTATCGGATGGTAGATTTTTTTATATGCTATCGATAGGTAGCAAAAATATGCTACCGGATGACAAAATATATTATGTTGTCAGTTGGTAGCATAAAAACATGCTCTTGACCGATAGTATGTTTATCTTATTATTGGTGGTAGCATAAAAACATACTACCAGTAGATATCATATTTTATGCTATCGACTGACAACATATATTATGTTATTAGCTGGTAGCATATTTTATGCTACTAGGCCAATAACATATTTTATGTTGTCGGCCGGTAACATAAAATATGCTACCTACCAACAACATTAAGGCGAATATTATGAATTTCTATTTCACATGAATGACAAATTGACCCTAAAATTAACTTGTACCTAGAAAATATGTTGTTGGCCTATAGCATAAAATATGCTTACCTGACCAACAACATTAAGGTGAATATTATGAATTTCTATTTCACAGGAATGACGAATTGACCCTAAAATTAACTTGTACCCAGAAAATTTTGGTGACCCGGTCCTAATTACTACCTTAAAAATTCACCAATTTTAAATTTCAAAAACTAAAATATTTGTGAATTAACAAATATTCGCCACTAAAATTTTCCATGCGATGCACTCCTCTTACACACCTTCCCACTTTCACTCCTTTGGATAAACACTTTACTAGTATCCATGCCTCCCACAATATAACATTCAAATAACTTGCTTGACACATTATTATCCCACTTATTCATCCATATTTCACTCAAAGCAACACTAGTTGACCTTGACATGCTTCAAAAATCCCATAATGAGTTTATTCTTGAATTTTTTACATGTTGGCATGCACTCATTCATTCGCTCTTGTTTCTTCTCCAAAAATCCAAAATCATTGACGTATTTTCCAAAATTTTCATCCCCCAAATCACACACCACTTACAAATTCATCCATTATGCACATTTGATGAGGCCATGCATATGGCACAGTTCCTCAAGGATATCCATCTTGGTTGGCCTCCATATTTGCCACACATTTCAGTTTCCCCTCCACCAAATCTATCATCACACTTACATGTTCATAATGTCATACAACCGGATCCTCCTCGCCTCTCATTTCCTTACACAACCATATCTTCACATTCATTGTATTCTCCTAGGGATCATAGCTTCATCTAGCCCTCTCATAACTTCACTCCTTTTTATCAGTCACTTTCTTCTATTCTCCACAAGTTACTTGATGCCCATCTCATCACTCTCCCTCCCATACCACCCCCACCATTTTGGTGTTCCTCTTATGAAATGTGTGCCTATCATCATAATGATGGTCATTCCATTGAATCATGTCCCCAACTTCATAACCTCATTTAATACATTCTCAATAAGGGGACATTGTTATTAAGCCTCTATCTCCTCTAACTTACATACTAACATGAATCCAATAAATTCACACACTACTAATATTCCCACTTCTTCCCCATGTGTCATGTCTCCATCATTTAAATCATCATTTTCCACTATCTCTCAATCACCATGCACACCTAGTGTCTCTTCATCTATGTCATCCCCTTATCAATCTCCATTGCCATGTGCTTCCACTTTGGATGTGGTCTCATCATCCTCCTTTCCAGCATTCTCCAATTTTCCATAATATATACCTTCATGTGATTTTATCACTCCCAACACATCCTCTAATTCATCACTTGATTCGATTGTATACACTCCACTTATCACACAACCTATTACCACACCTACATTGCACTCTTCATCACATATGGTTCTACTTATCAATTCACCTATATTATAGAAATATTCCATCCACATCTTATATCCTTCATCATCACTCATTCAAACACCATTATTACTACTTGCACCTCCATTACATCATATACCATTTATTACATTCATTCACACTCCTCTTGCATTTATGCCCTATCATTTATATCCACTTGTTCTTCCATATATTCTTTGCAAGTCACCTACACTCACTCTCATTACTTCACCAATTTTGGATCATTCTTCCATAGGCACCTTATTTCCTCTCATTCTTACTTTGAAATTAACTAAATCTAAGTTAGCTAAGAACTAGTTAATCTAATCTAGGAGGACATAAACATTGTAAATAAATAGTCTAAAGCAATATAAATTGGCTAAATAATTAAACTAATAGAAATGAAACCCTAATGTGCAAAAGTAAAGTGAGGAAGGAACACAACTTACTAAATTGAGCGTTGCACTACATTTCGGACCCGAGATGTAGTTCTAGTGTAAGTGTGTGCATGTTGTACCCTAGGGGCTCTTGTGCAGGTCTCACATTTTGAAAATAGCGATCAATAACTAAATGTAGAAAATATAATAGTATGTGTGCATGGAATAGAATAGAATCCCTCCCCCTATGAAGTGTGATGCAGATGTCCTAACTTGTGCCTTGATGATAGAGCTATGTGGATGCCAATGCAATAGATGGATTCAACTCTAGATGGAGTGATAGTAGTGTATGATATTAGGTCCCTCATTATAGTCTCATAAATTTATATGTATAGGGTTCTATTGCTCTAATTTTGTAATTAACTCTGAAAAGGCCGACCATAGAAAATATATACATGAAAAATGGCTAAAAGAGGCCCAAAAGTTGCGGGAAAGTGCTAGAAGGATCGGGGCACCCCGGGTAGGACCAGGGTGCATATGGGTGCCCAGTACTAAGTTTAAGATCCCTAGTTATGGATACAATTATGGGGGATGTGCGAAAAATGGCTGGGCGTTGAGGTGCGATAAGTCACAAATTATGAAATAAAATAAATAAAATGGCCAAAGGGTTAATTAGTACTTTCTTTTCTCAAGAACCTTCTAAATAGTAGTATGAGGTAGGATAAATAATTTCTAAAGTGCATGATTTAGTGACTACACTTATTACTAGCTCTTGATTTGTTCACATCATCTATCATGACCACACAACCATTTGTTCTTACACATTTGTCTCAAGCCTCCTCCACATCCAATTACACTTTCACATAATTTTTATTTTCTCTCACATTCTCATTTGTTTGACATTCACCCTTACACACCCCTTCCTATTACATGCAATCATCCTCCCATCACACCCATTCATCATAAGAACACACCCTTAGCTCTCTCATTTCCTTCAAACATCAATATGTTCTCCACTCCTCATCCACATGACATCATCACTAACACTATGCTTCATATCACTTTATCTTCTACCATTGATATATTTTCATGTCCCCATCCACCTGAAATTATCACGCATTCACCACACTCAACATATTTCTTGTTTAATTCATCCCAACACTTACATCCTTCACCCACCACAATTCTATGGATTCTATTTGGCATCATTTCTTTACTCGTCGTCCATATCATATAATCCAATCACATTTTCTACCTCACCTATCAATTAATCCTTTACATCATGTATCTTATTTATCGGTCCCTACACAAACTAGGGGTACTCTCATTCATCTTCACTACTACATTATGTGTTTCCCATACATTGTTCTTCTCTTCATCTAGCTTGGATATGAACCACACCTTTGTTCTCTACATATTTTTCTCTAACACCATTTTCATAAACACAAACACACAAAATAAAAAAATAACTCAAACATTTTTCAAAATCTGAAACAATCTATATATCCTTAATATTGCAATAAACAACACTTTCTCATGGATGTTCTTCCACATTTTATTCATTCATTCATATGTCATTTCATTTATTTCATTATTACATACTTCACTTACAATTTATTCACATTCCACGTCTTGGTTTATTTCATAGATTTTGGTGAACTCTTGGTTATCTTGTTGTCACATTTTGTGAGTCAATAGTATTTACTATAATTTATTAAACTTGGTCTCTCCTTACTTGGTGAATTAAGAATTATTATCCTCTTAGAGATCCACACACTCTTACACACTTAAAAAATTATCATGAAGGCCCTATGGCATTATTTATTGATACTTGTCAATGTCATCTCCATAATCACTTCCACTCCCTTCATCAAGTCACTAATGGTTATAAACCCCTTGGAAAAACAAGAGAGATGGATATCATGTCAAAAAAATAAAAATCACAAGAAAAAGTACAAATTCAAAAACAAATAAATAAAAAAAGAGTAATATCATCCAACTCTCCTTAGGAGTCTTTCCAATATCTCTACCGGATATATGGATGCCTAACTTGAAGTAGAGAAATGCTTTGAATAGAATCAAATGTATCTTTTTCAGGTCTATATACACCTAGATGGTAGTGGAGAAATACATGAATTACATTTACATTTCATTCCATCTATCACTAATCACCTATTTCAATCACACCTACACATTGGCTTGTTTTTTCATTCATTGTCTTACAGGTATTCACTTCAAGTAAAAATTAAATTTCACATGCACACACAAGATATCAATGAGACATGGGGCTAGTGTCACCACATAATGTTTAGACCTTATCATTTTATCATGAATCATGCCTTCTAGCTCATCATGTGTTCACTAAAACTCTTGTTGCAAACCATGTTCATACACCTACACACCTCTTGCACTCCATTATTGCAACCATGTCACTTTCATACTTACATTCCACCTCATTTGGAATGAACATCCATGGGAATTCACTGCCTTCCTCACACCTTTTCATAATCACCACTTTTCATGTCATTTATTTTTCAATCATATTTCACCTACATATAGATAGGAAACATTGTCCTTACTTTCACTCATCATTCCTTATGCAAAGGTTCATTTTTTTCTATCATTTTTAATTTCTAATTTTTGTCCCGCATTATGAAGGGAAACCCATGGCTCCAAAAAATTGCCACTTGAGGGGGCTATCATACAACAATCCTTCTTGTCTGATTTTATAACACTCAATCAACATTCATATTAGTAAATTGACTCTATAGTCTCTTCCTTAAAAATTACCCTTTGATCCTGCACATACTCGATTGAAGTGGCCCATTCATCATGTTTCCATGTTCTGTCTATCGGTAAACCATCTAAACCCAAAACTATGGAAACCATAATCTTATGGTTAGGCGATCCCCATATCATCTTCGTTTTTTACGCTGCATCTTGTCTTTTGTAACATGTAGCCCAAAAATGGGGAAAATGTAGACACTAGAAAATGCATCTTATACATGAGGTCTATTATTCACAAATAACAAAAAATATTATAAAACATATTAATACCAAAAACTAAAATTATCCCACAAAAAAATATAAAACCCCACAAAAATGTGGATAAAAGACACCTCATCACTCATTTAATAACCCTCACCTACTCACATTTAATTTTTTCCATCCCACCTACCCATTTACATGCCCAATGCACTATGGACCCTTATCATCTCACCCATCTATACACATTGTACCCATATGTGTCACATTATCCTATGTACTCAAAAACTATAAAACACCACTCAACCACCTCATTTCATCCTCTTGGAATCCCTTACTCTTCGTGCACTTGATCCCATACTTGAGTTATTACTTGGACTTTCTTGCATATCTTGGTTTTGTAGATATTGAAGGACTAAAAATAAATCACAAAGGATAGATTCAACTTACTCCAACACTTTGTTTAAGTGAAATTCCAACGTAGGTGTGAATCACTCTATCATTGACTTGGGATCTCCATGTGATTTTCAGTGAATCACAATTGTGATTGTCCTACGATTTAAGTCGGGTATACGTGGCATTATCATGCATTGTTGTGTCATTTTTACTTTAATAAAATTTCTTTTATCTCCTTAAAATGTTAGGGATCTAACTGAGATAGGTCCCCTAACCACCAAAAATAACCAACATTTCTTTGTGTGTGTTTGAAAAAAGTTTAGATTGAGATCATAATTTTTATACCCACTTTATTCAATGAAGAACCCATAATTGTTCTTCTTTTATCAATGGTAGTGTAAGCCCATTTTATTTAGTAGCATTGATTTGGAGATTTCTATATCAACTAATCCATATTACATAAGATCCAAATCTAGGCATATAGTTACTATTGGTGAGAATATACAAGTGCCTACTCACAACATTAACCCCCCCACTATTTCTCCTGCCCCTTTATCTCTTTCTAAGAAAACTCCTCCCTTACAGTACATTTTACAAGAGCTTTTCCACGGGTTAGTGGAGCATTTCTATGTGATCCCTAAATTAATGACCACCCCATAGTTTTAATTATTTTACATTCAATAAATGAGACTCCTCATACCCAAGAAGGAGGGGCTTAGCTCCATGACCATTGGTGGAAACCAATACTCTATTTGTAATAAATTATTTCATCAACACACTCCACATAAATAAATAGGTGTAAGAATGTTATAAGTAGATTAACCTCCATTAACCATATAATATAAATTATAGCTATTAATATAGTATATGATGATAATACAAGAAGGGATGAATAATTAGCTAATATAAGAAGTACATAAGTTATCATGGATGTTCATACTAGATGAAAATGATGATAAGAACATGGAAATGATTTAACTATGTAAATAAAACTGTTAAATAACTTTGTATGGAACCATATAGCTCTTGTTGGGGCGTAGAATGGTTTCATCATATTTTGTATAATTTTACACCTATAAAGTGTGGGGTTATGTAACTTCATGTTCTTATCAAGTATATATAATTGAGACTTACTATTTTTCACTATGGCTCATAGAAGTTCAACACCACTTGTAATAAATGGAAAACCCAAATACATGCAACAAAAGTCATGAAATGATTAGATAAAAAGGAGAAATCCATGTGTGGGGTGAGGATGTAATGACCCTAGTGGTAAAACACTGTTGAACCAATCAAAAACTTCTTTACACCCCTTGAGTGGGAGAAAGCATCATGTAGTTCTCCTAGTGTTGGTGCAAATAGTGTATGTAATCTAAGATAAGCCCATATAATTATAAATAATGAGTAGAAATGATAACCATAGATAGTATAGATATGTATCCAACATGGTGGTGATATAGTGTGATGTGCTTCATATACTACACTAAATCCCTATATCCCTTAAGACCATTAGAAATGATTAAAGTGACTAGGTCTTACTAAGACATGGTTTTACGATGTTTGAATACTTGGTAATGGAGGAAAATAGAATCCTATACGTAGTTTGATTTTTTCATACCTATGTGGTGGGTGCTATATTGGACGTGCAACTAATTTACAAATATTTGGGATATCCTTGATTGCTTTTAGAGATTAATTTACAATGTATTCTTGTGAGAATGTTAGGTGAGTTCTTAAGTACATTGTAATTGATTATATAGGTTTTCATAGGTTATGTATCATATTAAGGACAACCTAGGGGATATGAAATGATGCAAAAATTATATTCAATTAAGAAAATATTCATTGAAAGAGAGGAGATGGGGTGACTGGGCATCCTAGACCATGGTATGGTTTGGTTCTATCTTGTATAATCCCATATATGAATTTAGTGATGATAGAGTTATATTTCGGGAAATATTCCCAAGCATAAAGTATTTCTTTGGATAACTAAGTTCACATGAATTAATGATAGAGTATTTTGTGGATATTAACATGTCATGCATGAGAGATAAGGATATATTGACTAAGATTAGAATACAAGTGTAAGTAATAGTATAGGAACAAATCCAAAATATAATTGCTAAAGGATAAGTTACCAAAATTGAGTGTCTACATTTCCCCCTTTAAGTGTGGAATTAAAATTGCATACTTAAAGGAAAAACATACCTAAGTGTGCACACACACTTTGTCTTTGTTTTCTTGTTGTTCTTGCATTGGTTTTGGCACATTCCATAGAAAAATATGTAACACTCGAGAGCAATAAATGTATATGGAAGAAATTAAATTGTAACTCAAATGTGAAAAAAGTATGTAACTTTGAAAATCGTTTTTTCATAGTAAAATAACGAGAGAAAAATATTGAAAGGAATACACTTGTTTTATTTATGGAGGGAGGATATCTTATTCTCATTGTAGTTGTATATTTTAATTTGTGTTGAGATTTCAAAGGATTGGGGATGATTAGTCCCTAATTTTTCCGAAAGAGAAGCTAAATTAGGAGAAGATTTGAGTATGCATGACCCAAAACCAAGAAGAGGTACCATAAGGAATATCCCCAAAGAAGCCCATAGTGAGGGAAGATCATTTTAGAGAGTATATATTCACTTTGATATCTTCCCACACAAATAGAGAGAGAGAGAGAGAGGGAGGGAGGGAGAAATAATATCCTACAAAGTATCTATCCATTTTAATATTGTAATATCTCACCCTTTGGAAAATTTTGAAAAGCTGTTAATAAGCACCTCATGGGCACATTATTTGGACTTGTGGTGTTTTACTATTTACCTTTGGAAGCTTGCTAATTTTATATTTTTGGTTGAGTTGACATTATGATGTGAATTTAAGACCTTATGGATTATCACATGACTATTTTGATATTATGCATATATGTGCTTGGTTTTAGTACTAATATGATTTCACTACCTTTGAGGCATGTGATATGATTTACCACTTAACAACTTCGGGAAGTATATTGTGACTTTGATTTTATTAAAATAATTTTAAATTATTTTGGATATTTGATTTATATTTATCACATCAATTTATTCCCATAATTTTGATAGGAAAATGATTAATACAAACCAAATAATTGAGATAGGCAACATAGAAGTACAAATCCCCTAAACAATGTAGTTCACTCAGAAAACCAAATAATTTACATTTATTTCTCTCTCTCTCTCTCTCTCTCAGTATTAAAATTATGCATTAATACTACACTTTAATGTGTTTATCTTCATATTGTGAGCATGGTGCAATTTAGTTTACTTGTATTTTGATAATGTTATGGAGACAACCCACTCTATTATTATTAAAGACATTTTTTTATCTAGGAGAATAATTGATAATTAGAGAAAACATAAGTGCAAAAGTGGTAGTATCATTATAAAAATGGTTAACTTAGGGCGCTTCTCCTCGCTAGGCACCACTTTCTTGGAAGGATAGTGGTTATGTGTAGTTGCATTATTTGAGAGCCCTACTAGATTAAGGAATAGTTATGTTATACATGTTAGTATTTAGATTTAACCATAAGTTAGTATTTAGAAATAATTTTATAATTTGAATTGGGATTTAACCATAAGTTAGTATTTAGAAATGATTTTATAAGTTGAATTGGGATTCAACCATAAGTTAGTATTTAGAAATGATTTTATAAGTTGAATTGGGATCAACCAACCCAAATACCATCAAGTGATTAGGGTTATCACGAGATGAGTTGAATTATTTTGATATATTGGAGTGAGATATTTTTTCTCCACTCCTTTTTTTGGAGATGGTTTGGGATGACAAGATAGATGTTGAGGATGGCATGGATACAATGAAAAGTAAGTGGGAAAATTAAAGGTTTCTTGTAGTAACACTACTATGTATTACTCTTTCTATTTTTAGATATACAAGAGAGTTTTAAAATCTCAAATGGGAAGAATGGGGTTAGAGAGATCATAGTTGGTTTAATTCATAGTGGCATTGGAGATTTGCTAGAATTAGTGAAACATGGTTTTGACACAAAAATGAAGAAGGAAATAAACTATATGGTATGGGGAACACTAATCATTAGTATTTTATTAAAATTATTATTTAAGTAGCTGAATGATCAACTGGGGTTGCATGAAAATACTTCTATTTTTTCCAAAAATGGGAATATTCTCATTGCATTTTACCCTACACTTTTTCTTCTCTGTATAAAAGCTCAGTATTAAGAAAATGATTCATCTTTGTTTCCTTGAGTTGGAAATGAATGAATGGTTTTTACTTTGAGATGGCTTATTATTGTTTTTATAATATTTCCATAATTCAACATTGTGCCAAAATGTATTTGGAATATATTGTGTAGAAGTTTGTTACAAAGTCCAATGTTTCGGGTCACACTTAGGACCCATCCTCAGGGACAAATAAAAATATAATGCAAAGAATTGTTGATAGATTAAAGTATAAATATAATTTTAAAAACAAATTTACAAAAGGGGGAAGGAAGGGTCAGCTAAGGGAGGTAAAACAAAGAAATTAAAATAATATTTAGAAAGCTTATTCTTATTATAATTTGGGTTTATTACTCTCTAACCATAGATGGCATACTTTTGGGTTTGAGATATCTAGTTGTTGTTGTGTGGGGGTTGATGTGGTTGTCTCTTTCTATATTACATATATGAGAATGCTTTTTTTTGTCTTATGAGGATTGCTAGTTTTGGATGAGATTTCTCTTTTCATCTTACTAATGGATGTAAAGGGTAGGGCCAATTGGCATTTAATATTATGGAGAGATCTTGTTACCACAATCGGGTGTGGCATTTTATTTGGTATTGTAGATTTCTTTTATTGATTTTTGAGAATGATATTCTATGTGGAAGGAACCCAATATGATGAATTGTGAAAAGTATGAAATTATCATTGTGATAGGTAGTTTGGTACTCTAGGAAATTTAAAATGTTAAGGTTATTATCATATTTCATATCTTGGAAAGAAAGGAATCAAGCCCATGATGCTGGTATTACTATACCCTATTTTGTAAAAATGATTTGATAATTTGATTTCCACAAAAACATTAGCAAAGTAATAAGCATCATCTCTCTTGCATTTTCTATATATTTCTAGAAATCGGGGCCTCGATATGTGGTTTAACAAGCATTTATTTTCGTATGATTGGCTTGGTAGTTGAATATAACTCAATGGTGTGAAAATATAAATTTGGATTAAAAAATATAAGGTCTTCATTATACCTCCATGTAAAAATATCTACAAATTCTAAGCAAATCTCTACAAAAGTATGTTTTTCTTGTGGGTTGCATACTTTACCAATCTTAAGTAATTTTTCTTCACCAACCGAGATGGATTATGAATCTTTACGCTTGAATGTTATGTTTGAATTTTCTTTTCTAAAACGTTCAACACATTTTAAGATAGATTTTAAGGTCACTATGACTTTGGGAAATTTAATTTACCTGAGTTAGACAATTTGGTTCTTGTATTTCTGCAGCAATTTGTCCTAATTTATTGATGAAAACTCAACCTCTTCTTGGATAAAATTGACATTTTTTTGATAAATTTCAAACTCTAGCCAATTTATGTCATTGAATGGTATAACAAGCCTCACTACTACCCTGATATATGGTTACATTTTGTCTCTCTTAACGTTCTCAACAACATCAAACCTTGCTCTAAATGTAGCCAATCTACCAACAACTTCACTAATTTTCCGTAGAATGGCCGGATATTGAAGGCTTATAAATCCTCTATAAGGACCCAAAATATTTTCTTGTATCCCTTTATTAAGTCATTTATGGTTGTATTTAATGCTCGACTTAGCTCACAATCAACTCACTATCTCCAAAGGTCTGCAATCATTTTGCGTTCTTCTTTTTCCCATTCGAAGCCATCGAATAGGGACTCATATTTTGATGTTTTGTTGGAGTAAATAAAATGAAATATGAAAGAGGAGTAATACTTCATAACAACAGGATATATAAGGTCTACACCCCCTCCTACTCCTTATGTCCGCTTATTAATCCATTAAAAACATTTTCGAAATTCCATTCTCATCTTCATCATTTAGTTTGAAAAAACTAGGTATAGGTGAATATTCCTCATGTAGACAAAAAAATACCAAGGCCATTTTTTCCCACATGTTGATATGGGTCAAGGCTATAACACTCGGTTCCCCACTCATCAAGTAATAAGTTAGGAATTCCCTCAATCAAGTATCTTCCTCTTGCGTGCTTGGAAAATCTTCTTGATCAAAGATGGTACAATTTGCATTGATGGGGATGGGTGTATAAGGTTCTATATGATATGAATCAATTGTTTCAGACTTGAAAGCAGCCTTAGTTACATACCTAGTCCTGAAGAACATGTGAGACCAATCAGATGATAGATACCCTTTAATTTTAGCAATAAAGTCTCTAGATAGACATTAAACAAAGAGTGGAGTTAGATCAATTATGAATATATCTTGGGGAATAGAAAATTTGGGGCATGCATATAATGTAAGGCCTAGACCTTTGATAACCCCAATAGTTCTCACTATTATCCCATCAATTTGAACCGCTCCTTTAGAAAGAGACTCATATTTGAGATGAAGCTCATATGCAATCTGCTTAGGTGTGTGACAAATACTTTCTCCAAAATCAATTATACAATTGTGGAATAAATGATGGTTGATGATCAAAGATACATAAAAGGGTGGATTTTTTACATCCTTAATTTATCTACCATCCCTCTACTACATTGTATTAGTGAGAACTCCTTTGGCTTGTTCCTTGGGTGACTCACTTGGGATGGAGAAATTGGCCATAACTGCTTGTAAGAGATATCTTTGTCCCATAATTGCTAAGGATTCCCACATTGAGATGCTCTGATTGGTTTTCTTCACATGTTTAAGTATATTAAAGTAATTTGGATTATACTTTTGTTGTACCTTATTTACAACAACCCTTTCTTGCATTTGAGATGGCGTGGGAGGTCCTTTGGGATGATTTTTAATTTTGATGCCTAACCTATGTTTTAATTGTCACCTCCTTGGAGTGTCGAGATAGGGTTGGGTAAGACCTAAAATTTTGGCTTCCCATCTTCCATAACTCTTGTCTTAGATCTAGTATTAACAGCCACACCATGTAGAAGATTTTGATTTATTACACAAAAATAATTTACTTTCCAATTCACAAGTGAAGTATCACTTGAGGTATTTCTTGAGTGATTTCTGTTGCTTAATTCCTTCTATGGGTGCATATTGAAGAGCATAAGTTATTTGCACCATCAAATATTGGTACAAAATTTCATTGGGGAATTTTCAATGGTTTTGTGGGAGATGAAAAAGGAAAAATCACTCATAATCTTTCACAAGGTTATTCGAACAGAACCAAGGTTCTACATGAACTAGCCACATTTGGATTATATGGTTGAAATGGTTTTCAAGAGGAAAAATACTCTAATTTTGAGTAATAAATTAGAATAAAGGATTGTTAGAATAATAAGGGGATTTTTTATGTTGGTATGGAGGCTAATAAAGTTTGAAACTTTGATCTTGTTACATTTTTATGGATACCAACTCATTCACAAAATTTTGCAATTGTTTCATTACTTCTTATAACTCAGCTAAAATATTTGAGGAGGTGAATGCTTAACTATAAATTTGATTCCTTGGAGTTGTAAATGGAGATAATTTAGGATCTTGATGAGGAGTGGGTGTCTTAATCACCGGAAGTATAGACATTAGGGGTCTAGGGAAAGTTTCCCATCTTGACTAAGGCTATTCTTTGCTCTAATAGAAATTACATATGCATATGGTAAGGTTCTTCTTCCCATGGAATGAATCACGAAAGATATATCATTATTCAAGGCCATTAGATAATAAATAAAATTATATTGGGGTGTAGGTTTTACCACTTGAGGAATTCAGTCCCAAATCCTTTGAAATTTGATGTTGAAAGCTAGACATAGGCTCAATAGGTTCTTTTTTGTAAATTTCATCTACTCCACCAAGGATAAGTGATTTGAATTATCCTCAAAATGGTTATAAATGGTTGTGCCAAGTTCTTCCCAATGGTGACTTGAAGTAGGTCTCAAACTCTTGTACCATTGAAGAGCTTTACCTTTGAATGATGAAGCCAAGATTTTGACTGCTACATCATCTTCATAACAAAATGGACTGAAAAACATTAGCAACTTATTGGATATGATCAGCTGGGGTAGTATGGTTTTCACTATAAAATATAGATCATAATTAGATCCCCTACCTATTCCATCTTCTAATTTTTAATCCTATAATTTTTTAGCTCTCCATTCATCCTAAAGATCCCATCTATTTTGAAGCTTTTTCATCCATATCAACAAAACATTATCATTTCTCCACCATGTCAATTTATCTTTGCATATATATTGGATATCTTGATCCCACCCTTATTTTCTCTATTTATTTCACACATAGTAAACAAATTCTAATATTAACAATCCATTCCTATGATTTGCATCATCTAAATTTTCCCTCCTTTTGAAAATTTTAAACATTAGGTAATATGCATATAATATAGGTATCTCTTCCTCCTTTAATATATATCTTCTAAGCATAGAAAGGATCACATTCTCAATGTTAACCTCAATAACTCTTTTCCCGCATACCCTCGATTCCTTCCAATACCCCTCCCCTTTAGTGATAAAAAGTCACATTATGATACCAATGAAATCCTCATCTATGATTTACCCTAGGTTTGACACTCTACATTATCGATTTCCAAAATCATGTTCATCTCCCTCTTCCCTTTGTTTCACCTAGTTGAACCAATCCTTTCCCTCCCTACGAATCATGATAAAAAATAATTCCAAATAAAAAAGATTGGATGGTGAACACTTTTATTATACCAACTCTATGAACTAAAGTGGTGGATGATCACTTTCTCAAAGTGTGGCATGTGGGTGGACTTTGGCCCTTAATATCCACTGAGTGATCCACATTTAGAGTTCCCTACTATGTTTCACTTGGTCTATATGGAGAATTTTGACCCCTACATCAAGGTTTCTACATGATGACTTATTAAAAGTATCCAAAGGAATCAATGGGAATATAACTTTGGTTGATGATTACAAACTACTTGTAACTCACCAATAACCCAAAAATTTGATTTCTATGTTCAAATCTTATGCATCGATGTATAATAGAATAAATAAATATCATCATATGTATCCATGTTCAACTAAGAAATGAATTATATATTTCGTAGTAGGTCACACTCTAATAGGTTATATAATGAACCCTAAATTTTCCTCACCAAATATTGTATATCTAAGTATGGTTAGATTAAAAATTATAGATCATATAATTTATATTCAATCATAAAGGAATTTCCCCACACAATAATGTAATCAAGTGTCATTATCTATAAACATTACACATATTTATTTACCTTTAATGAGTGATCAAATGATTATAGGTCTATGTATGCGACCTATCTTTTGGTATATACTCTTCAATAAATGTACTTGAAATAATTTCAGGTTTCTTGTTGACAACATTTACTACTCTAATAAACCCTTCAAATAAATGTTTACATATTTATTAGGAATATTATTGTACTTTGGTTTGTTTACCATATGGATATTTCTAGTATTGATTTATATCCTTATGAGTATATGTTTCTATTAGTTGAAATAGTATGCATACCATCCACTTGAATGTGATTGATATGAATTAAATATCCAATATTGTACTTAATAGTAACACATCAATTTGCATCATGCATTGGCTATTTTGGAGGATAGATATGAAGAAATTTGCATGGACACAAGCCGAGAATAGATCTACTTTGTCGTTAACTAACAATAGTCTATTGTTAGCACACTTGCATGTGTGGCTATTTTTTTTATAACGACACGTGGCTAATAATAGCATGTGACCTATTTTGGGATTAGATAAGTGGTGAAGGGAAATTCCCCACCCTTATAAATATGTATTAAACTATGTAGTAGATATATGATATATACATGGAGATAGAGAGAGAGCATACAAGTGTGAGAACTGAGATATAGTGAGATTATGTTGCTAAATTTGTTACGTGCATGAGTGTATACTACTATTATTATAATGAAGCTTTTGTGTATTTATTGCATTTAATATAATGGAGATTATGGACTGAATCAAGGTGTTATCATGTTATAATTTAGTATTGCATGCTTGATTTCATTATGGTTATCTTTTAATATTGTTATTTCTAGATCTAGATCTGAATATGCACATTGTAGAAAGATATAATAACTATAGATCTGAATGATTAAAGTCTTCATCATGCTAACATCCTACAATAACAACCCTAAAGAGGGACTGGTACCTTTGTGTGCTTTGGGTGAGCACTCAGTCTAGGCTGAGTGATGTGCCAATGCGCCTATTGGGTTTGTATTGCTGAATTCTAGGCTGCATCATTGGTTTCATTTTCCGGGACCTCTTTTTCAGTTGTTTTCAAGGATGGTTCATGATGAAGACATAGGTTGACCTTAGCAAGTGTTGAGGAGTGGATACATGATCTGGAAGAAGAATACACACAGTGGTTCACACTAGATCTGAGTTTAACACATGTGTGTGGGTGGAACAAAAATCTATATGATAGTTTATATGAGAGCTTTTCTTTGCTATTTTTCTAGTAGAATTGTATGAGTGGTTGATTGCTTATGCATCTAAGTGGAATTGGAGGTATCACGCACTTGTCTAGATGTAAGAAGAATTTTAGGCCCTTTATGATGTTGATCTGATTTGGACTCGAGCTATGGATATGGTTCCATGGTGTTTTGAACAGTTATATCTTGGAGTACTCAATTTCCACTTATTTGTGTCCAGAGGTAGCTGAATTCTAGTTTTTATGATATCTAAGGGGAACTTACTTGCAAGGCATTCCACTAGTGATCAAGATCTGATGGTAACTTTGAATTTGGAGAGTAAACCGATGGCTAACTAAACCCCACCACATGCACAGGGGAAGGAGCAGGTTTGGTGAAAGATGGAAGACCTAGTGGTAGAAAGGAAGAGAGAGGAAAGGTGGCTTAAGTATAATGAGGTGTGTGAGAGGGAGATAGAGAAGAGAAGTAGTGGAGGTTGCAGAGAAAATGGTGTTGTGGAGAAAGATAGTTTGGGAAGGAGTTGAAGTTCACAGAAGACATGGAACCCGAGCCTCAGGAACTCCCCCATTTGGGAAAACATGATAGGGAACCCTCCTCGGCCTCATGTAGAAGCATGCCAGCAAGAGATGACTGGGCCATGGGTGCACATCTGAATCCACCTAGAAACCTTGCCCTTGCGCTTGGTTTTCAGCATCTAGTAGTACAAAAGTAGTCAACAAGCTAATTCAAGTAGTGGGAGAGTAGGAGTGAGTCTTATAAGAGGCACAATGATGGTAACAAAAATGACTTCATTTGTTATATGGGAGTACCTTTTTGGGTGTATCATCAACACATAGAATATAGGTGCCAGATTTTGGACTAAATTCTAGGAGTAGTAACAGCTTCCTTTCACAGACTATCAGTGGGGGTATAGTTCAGTTCTACTATTGGGACACAGGGAAGTACATCTTTGGTGACCCAGCTATAGGTTTGGGATCAGGAGGCATAGGTAGCTCTAGTTTCGGTGGATCTGGTGGTTCTAGAGGTAGGGGAAACACAGGAGGTTACTGGATCAGGTGGGAAAGGTCCACACCAACCCAAAATATTTACATGGAGATGTCTCTTCATCTTCTAGAGTATAGGGGCATAGAAGATTGTTGAACATGTGCATATGTGTGAAATATTGTGGTGTGCAAAAGGAATCATGGCTTTGAGGAGTGTAGGGAAAGCCAATTTTCTACTACATTACAAGGGTGCACACACAGTTGGTACAAAAAGTTTGACCCTGATTAGACTTGTGTAGACTATACAACTTTAAAAGATGCATTCCTTAAAGAGTTTCACATCCTGAGTTTGAGAAGAAGAGTATAAGTGCACTCAAGGATATTAAGCAAGGCACTACTGAAAGTGTTAGAGAGTATGATGCATGGTTTAAAACATTGTTATCTAAGCTTTCTTATGACATACATGCAAGCCAACATGCACAATGGTTCGTTGGGGCTTGATTACACCTTTTAGGAGGGCATTATCACATAAGACATACATTGATCACGTGAAGCACTTGAAGCAATCCTTATGTGCTAAGGTAGTTTGGAAGCATAGACATTGGGGTGAGCCCATTTTTAGAAGCACAAATCACAGCTATGGAAAAATAGTTGGAGAAACTATCAGCAAATTTCAGCACATGAGATGCATGCATAGGATTTGGTGCACAGATTGTGAAGTAGAAGGTCACATAAAAAGGATAGTTGTCCTCGCAGATCAGTACACTCATTGTTGTTGGATTGTGAGATATGCCATTTAAACCATGATGTTAGTTGTTGCCCATTATTACAAACACGCGATAAGGAAGAATGTTTCAAGCTACTTGTAAAATATGTAGGTCCATGACTCATGACATGGAAGACTACGGTTGATTGGTCAGATCCATGATGTTATAGATATTGGTGTATGATAGATAGGAGTTTCAGATAACTCTAAAGGAAAGAATGAGCATCAGGACCATGGGATCACAATTAGGCACACTATGATCGGAATGAAGGGTTTTGAAGGTGGTCGTGGTAGAGGTCGAGGATATCGTGGTGGATTTGGAGGATGAGGCCGTGGTAGTGGAAGAAGTGAGTTCCCTCATGGAACATGTTATACATGTGGATCTCCTGACCACTATAGGTGTGAATGTCCTCAGAATATTACATGTTCTTTTTGTGGAAAGAACCATAGCTATGAGGAGTGCCCAGACTTGTATGAGCATCTTAGTAAGCAACATAAATAAGAAAAAAAAAGGCACGGGGATGGTTAGGATATAACACTATGGAAAATCAATGGATGCCTAAGTTGGTGGTAGAGTTGAAGAGTTGCAAGTGAAGATCACATGACCCGCGCTGAGGTGGCACACACCAGAGAAGCATTGCAGTAGAATCCTACCATCACTAAGGAGGAGGTTCTACATGCATGGTACCCAGATCCTACCCATCAGAAGGAGGTTTATCAAGAAACCATGGAAGTTCTTAGGAATCTTCAGGGTGAGATACAATACTTAAAAGAGAAATCACGGAAGATAGAGCAAAATAAAGTATCAGAGATGGTCCAAACTGATATAGATGACTTAAGGAAGTGTGTAAAATGTTGTGCTAGGAAAATATCATTCCATTATTAGGGAATTGGTTAAAAGGAAACACTCCACGTGTAAGTGTTGAGACTGGATGACAAGATTCTGCATGTGAATCTTCCCCCTCATAGCCTAGATTATGACAAGGAAATCACTCTAAATGTTGTTGTGGATGGGTGGCTATTGAGTAATATATTGATTGATATAGGTGTGGAAGTCAATGTTCTTACCTTAGATGCATGGGTACAAATGGGAAGACCCCATTGCAGCCATCCTCTAATGTATTGTTCATGGCTAATCGGACTAAGGCCACTCCCATCGGAGTTTTGAAAGATGCATCCATTACCATACAAGGAGCCAAGTTCACTAGAGACTTTGAAGTTTTAGTGTTGGAAGAGTCAGATAGCTTCCCATCTCTATTGGGGCATCCTTGGTGCTATGCAAATAATGTTGATCTTCGGTTCAACAAGGGCTATATCAGTTTTGAAAACAAGGAGGAAAGAGTTATTATCCCTTTAATAGATGGAAAATATGCCCTATGTTGAGCCCTTAAGTGAAGAAGATCTGAATAGGATTTATGTACGTGCCATCGAGATCCAGAGATACTTGAGCCAACTAAAGAAGGAATAATTCAGTGGGAGGATGCACAGTCTATTAGCGATACTACAAGTGTTGCTTGTGATAATTGGGCTCATAACACTTATGAGTTGGTAGGGCGTGAAGTAAAGAGCATATTTCCTAGAGGTAGTAAACCACGTTATGTTAGGAGGATAGGTAACAACTTGGTACCTTGTTACTTAGAGAGAAGGAGATCCTATGGTATTCCTGTGCATGCCATGGAAGAATAGTGGATAGACCCATTGGAAAGAAGAAATATGCTAGCATATACACTACGTGGGACAACAACACATTGGTGGGTGGCCCACAAGGATAATCTTGTAGGATGGAATGAAATTAGGATTTCTCTTGCTACTAGGTTCTTTAGGAGCAATGCACCTACTCAAATATGCACTTATCATGGTAATCAACCTATTCAACACCATGTTCAAAAGTGTGAGAGACTTTGGATAGAAGGGCAGGAAGCTTTACCACCTTTGCTATGGGTGCACAAGTTTTATTCCACTTTATAAGGTTGTGTGTGTGCTTGGTATGTATATGTAGAACTCCATAGAGATTGGAAATTGGTAGAGGATTTAATTATAGGAATGACCCAGACATTTGACTTCTTCTCTACAAAGCCTCCGTGGAAGAAGCATTGAAAGTCATAAAGCGCTTAACTATGGGAGATAGTGCAAGGCTGAAGAACTCCTTTAGGAGTTATTAGATGAAGGAAACTCAGGAGCGCATCTTGTTGAAGAAATAGAGGCCGATGCCATACTACTTCAACGTGCTTTCCTTGAGAAAGAAAAGGAAAAATGGTCTACTTAGTGGATGACGAAGAAGTAGAAAATCTAGATGTAAACCATTCAATAGGTAGGTGTGAGGTGTTGGAAAGTGTAGATAAGACCATGTGCGCCTATCATGAACCTATGAAGACAAAGTAGGTGAATATTGGAAAAATATTGAGCCTAAGGAAGCCATAATTGGAGACTATTGGTAGAATCTGAAGTGGAAAAAATCATAGAGTTACTAAGGGATTATCAGGATTTATTCCCTAGGGTACCATGAACTTAAAGGCATGCATGAATCATTAGGGGAGATGAAGATAAAGCTTAAAGAGGGTGCACACCTAGTTAGAAAGAGACCCTATAGGATGAACCCCAACTTGCATGAAAAGGTCAAAGAAGAGATTGAAAAAATGTTGAAGTCTGGAATTATCAAGCCCCCTTGATGAGTCAGAATGGGTTAGTCCAATGGTGATCAGTATATCAAGAAGGATGGATGGATTAGAATATGTGTGGACTATAGGGAGTTGAATGTTGCATGTGTAACTGATCCATTTCCTATGCCATTCACTGAGGAAATACTAGAAGGCATTGTAGGGCACAAAATCTATTCATTTATAGATGGGTTCTCTGGGTATCATTAGGTTAGAATTTCCTAGGAGGATCAGGAAAAGACTATGTTTACTACTAATGAATGGGGTAGCTTCACCTATACTGTAATGCCTTTTGGTCTGAAAAAAAATGTGCTGTTGTATTTTGTGCATAGTTGTTCAAGCATTCAAGGAATTTATTCACAACTTCTTACAAGTTTATTTGGATGATTGGATGGTGTATGGATTAGTTAAGGATCATTGTGACAATCACTGCTTGCTTAATGTTTGAAAGATGTAGATAGTTGAGTATCTCATTGAACATCAAGAAGTGCATATTTACTACACCATTTGGGATACTGTTAGGACATATAATCTGTAAGGAAGGTTTGTTGGTTGATCCAGCTAAGGTTGCAGTCATTATAGGCCTAAAGAGCCTACCAGTTAGAGTGAGGTGTGGATTTTTGGGTCATATAGGATATTATAGAAATTTTATCAAAGGATATGCCAAAGTTTCCACACCATTGGAAGAGTTATTGAAAGGGAAAGGTACGTTCTACTTGGGGAGAACCGCGTGCAGCGTGCATTGAGACATTAAAGGAGAAACTTACTACCGTGCCTATTCTATGTTTTCCTTCATGGGACCAACCATTTCATGTACATGTTGACATGCCTCTAGCATGACCATTGGCACGGTGTTGGCTCAACCTAGAGAAGGTATTGTAGATCATCCTATCTATTTTGCTAGTAGAAAGCTGACTCTGTAGAACAAAATTACACAACTACAAAGTGTGAAGCTTTTTCAATGATCTATGTGCTACATAAATTTTGCCATAGTACCTACTAGCTACACCATTCATATTTTATACAGATCACATGGCATTGAAGTATTTGGTAAAAAGCCCTATTTCTACAAGGGTGCATATGTAGATGGGTACTCTTATTTCAAGAATTTGATTTCACAGTTGTGGTAAAACTAGGGAAAAGTAATTCTAGACCAAACCATCTATCAAGAATATAGTCAGGAGAAGAAGCACAGGAAATTGAAGATACCATGCTAGATGCACAGTTATACAAGTTATAATGAGCGCCATCAGAACTAGAGGACATTGTTGTCTTTCTATGAATAGGGATGGACACTAGAAGGAATGAAATCCTTGGAGAAGAAACAACTTTCTATATACATCACACCTATATGTTAATTAGTGGTGACTGTACAAATTAGGTCGAGATGAAGTATTATGTCATTGTGTATTGGAACATGAGCACATGGATATTATGGAAGAAGCTCATGGTGGTATTGCAAGGTGGCTACTATGCGGTGATGCCACTTTGCTGTGCAAGATTCTACTCGTTGGATTATGGTGGGAGACCCTATATAAAGATTGTAAGGAATTTTGTAAGGCATGTGATCATTATCAATGTCTTGGAAAACCAGGTCAATGAGATGAAATGCCTCTGAGACCCATTACTAGTGTAGAACCATTTGAGAAATGGGCTATAGATTTTTTGGGTCCTATTTCACCATTTGCACATAGAACTGGATCGTGCTACATCATAACTTACACAGACTATCTGACAAGGTGGGTAGAAGCAACACCTACAAAGGATTGTATAATGGCTACAACATCAAGTTTCTATGGGAAAATATTATTACAAGGTATGGATGTCCTTTAAGTTTGACTAGTGATAGGGGCACACATTTTCTTAATGAGACAATCAAAATTTTATTGGATGAATTCATGATTGCACACCATAAGACTACACCCTATCATCCTCAAGAAAATGGAACTGCTTGAGGCTTTCAACAAAATTTTGAGCCAGACATTGACAAAAATATGTGATGTTGGAAGAAAGGATTGGGATGATAAAGTATCTATAGTACTTTGGGCATATCGGACAACATATAAAAGGTTGAACAAAGCCACACCATTTCAGTTAGTGTTTGGCGAAAATCATTCTTCCTATGGAATTTATGTTACCTTCTTTGTGTATGTACATGCATTTGGAGGTCTTGCTTGATGAGAAAGCATTAGAAGAACACATTGAATAGTTAATCAAGTTGGATGAGTGATGAGCCATAGCATGTTGGAGTCAAAAACAAGAGAAGGCTAGGTAGAAAGCATGGCATGACAGGCACATCAAGGATAAAAAGCTTGAGATAGGACAAATGGTGCTCCTTTATGATTCTAAATTTTTGTGCCATCTAGGAAAACTCAAGGTACATTGGTTGGGGCCGTATGTTATCACTCACATACTTGAATCAGGTGCTTGTCAATTAGAGGCACTTGATGGAATACGGTTACCCGGTTACTTCAATGGGAGTAGGTTGAAGCCCTACTATAAATAAGTCTTCTTGGTGTTTGTAATAAGGCAGTGTTTCCATTTAGATTAGGTTTTCAATTCTGCATTTCCTTAATGTGTTTCCTTCTTTGTTGCTATGCTTTGTCAATTTAGTTGGTGTGTTTGTGTAATAAGTGTGTTTACGCAGAAGCTAATTACTATTTGAAGAATTTTTATGCATGAGAGGACTGCACATACCCTTAGTGTGGGGTAGGTTGTTGATATCCAGTATAGGACTATTGAAAATAATTCCACATAAAAGGAACTATCTATGGGTGTTATTCAAGGTTGGAGAATTGAAAAAAAGAGATTGCTTCTAGACATGGGGACCATAGAAAAGATGAATGAAGAAACAAGTATAACGTGAGGTAAGTAGAGGTCGGGAAGAAGACTACCAGTGGAAGGTGCAATGATGAGGTACTCAGGTGCATGGAAGCATGTTGAAGAGAAGTCTGTAGCCAAAAGGTAGAAGGGCACATGCTAGAAGGTTATAGCTTGGGTGTGAAGATGTACTGCGTGGAAATAATGAAAATGGTCAATTAATGAGAGGATTGTTGGTAGGTGGAGGAGTAATAAATGAACTAATTTTTGAAATTCTATATAAGGATGGGATGTGAGTTCATTTTTACCATTTGCAATTGAGAGAATTTGAAAAGGGTTAAGTGCAAATGAGCCGAACAATCATGTTGAGGTGTGAAGAGTGTGAAACCAGATGTGAGGAGAAGGGTTGTGCGCAGGAGAAGCTTGCATTCCCATAGGTGAAAGGTTTGAGCAAAGCAGACACATTTACAAACAAGCTAGGGCATGTGATTTCCACTAGGGCATGGAGATTTAAGCTAGGGTTTGAATTGCTAGATTACAAAAGGAAGAAAAGAGAGATTTTTCAAATGGCACCAAAGAAAGCACCCACAACAGGAGATAAAGGGAAGAAGAAGGTTGAAGTGGAAGAAGAAATTTCTCTCGAGAGTAATTTCTCAAGAAATGTAGTATCAGAGGGTGTGATTATGGGACAAGAATGGGATTCCCATATCCGCCAATGTAAAATCAATGATTAAAACCATCGGACATCAAATAATAAGAAGGATCTCGATGCATTGTTGAGAACATGAAAACAAACAAGTGCACGATAGAGGATATGCCGGTATATGATGACGTGGGAGAGAAGTTGTTGAAGTAGAATGGAGTCTACCAGTTGTATGAGCTGCCATACTTTGGAAAGTATGAACCATTGTATCGGTGGTTGATGAGAAGATTCCATGAGGACTTATTCTACTTTCGAGATGGAGGGTAAGAATCACAACTACCTTGATTTCAATGGTGACAGGACTAAGGGCCTAGGGTTGGATCTGGATAGTGATTTAATTGATAAATCCACAATCTTGGAGATGAGGAAGGAGTTGGGGTATACCAAGGGTCCGTGGCATGGACATTGACAAGTTGAAGAAGTACCCAGTAGTGTGCAAGTAGCTTGCACATCTTGTGACAAAGTTGAATGACCAAGGAAGGTGGTTGCAGGTAAACACAATGTGGTTGCACATCACCAAGAAGATGTCTCAAGGAGTGGTATACAACATTATAGATCACATAACAAAGACAATCATGAAGAAGTGTGGACAAATAGGTGTGAAAAAAGTTTTGGCATTGTATTATTGTCTTTAGTATTTATGGAGATTGGGGTGCCTGATGGGCCAAAGGAGAAGATTTGGGAGTACCCCATGAGAACACAAGTCACATGGAGAGGTTTGGCAAGTACTTGTGTGATGGATCAATGAGTGGACCATTCAAGCTAGAGGGTGGAGATGTGGTATGATAGAATCCACATGGTGTTTGAGGAAGAGTGGCGCATACCCAAGGATTTTCCTTCAATGGTGGGTAAGGTAGTTCAGTTTTCCATATACCAACACTTTTGCATCACGTGATTTGTGATGAAGGATGGGGCTTAGAGCCCATGGTGTGAAAAAAATTTTTATGCCTTCACAGTAAGGTATTTTCAAGCATCAGTTCATCGGTTCTCTGATGCGCACCGCTTAACCTTCAATGCAGATAAGGTAGATTGTGACTACCACACTCGAAGAAGAAGTATGTATATCCAGGTGCAATGCATACATTAAAAGACTTATTTTAAGATATTATAAGCATAAAACATGTAAGCTTAGTAGTTGGGGACACCGAGAAATGCTTGTGTACCTACAACTCAAACCCAAGATGGAGAATGCTAAGTATGTGGAGAATGATTTTGCGCTCCCAGGGCCGCCAAAGGGTAAGCATACAATGGAAAATGTTCCAACACCCAAGCCCACATAAATAATTCAAGTTGATGATGAAGAGGAGGAGCATGAGGATAGTGGTGGTTTGGAACATAGAGGTAGAAGACAACCTCCAAATAAGGATGAAGTTGAGCACAACTACTCCACCTCAGCCATAAGAGGAAGATGATGAGGACTTGGATGTGTCTAAGAGAGAGCTGATTCAAGAGAGTGTTTAGGAGAACAAGGACCCAAGGTGCTACTCCGTAAATAGTGTAGATCACCTCGAATCTCTCCACAAGGGAGACAACTGAGAAAAGGAGAAGGAAATTAAATTTGAATGAGGAAGTGGAAGAGTTGGAGGAGTGCCCAATTCTCCTACACCTCCAGAGAACATGGAAGAACAAAAAGATGAAGAAATGAAGGATGGAGAAGAGGAAGAAAAAGGAACAGATGAGACAACAACCGAGACTACTTCAGGACATAGCCACACAAGTTCCAAATCTTGAAGCCCAAGTTCCTAAGCAGCCTAGATCAAAAAGAACAAGTGGGGAATACATTCCACTAGCCATGGGCTACACTTGAGGACATAAGTAAAATTTTTGTGCCCATTTCCAGAGAACAATGACATAAAAGGAGTTATATGGTTGGGAGTTAATGGATGAAGATATGGTGATAGTGCGCACAAGGAAGAAATTGTCATGGTCGATGCACACGCACATGGATGAACTAGATTTTGATGTGTGTGAGGATTCATGCATGTCGAGGAGGTTGAAAAAGACACCTCAGGATAGACACATAACAGTAAAGCCTATTGTTATGTCAGATGAATAGGTGAGAAATGCATTGGTAAAAGTCTCAAAAAAAGTGAAGTGACATGCAGTGGAATATGGATAAAGCTACCACAATTAGGGCACTAAGGGAAGAGATCAAGACTAAGGATGAGGAGATAACATGCCTAAAGTAGGAAAGAGACTTGGCATAGAAGAAGAATGTTGTGTTTATCAGCATCGTAGAGGAGATTGGTGATAATGTCATGAAGGCTAGGCCACACTTAGAGCCAAAGGTACCCAAGACATTTCCTTCGGTAATACATTATGTAAGTACATTGGTGGACTTAGTGCTTGAAGATGAACCTTTGCATGCCTGAGCCAAAGGATCCAACACAAGAAGTAGAGCGAGAAAAAGGTTAGTGATGTGGAAGATTGCATCATATGAAGGATTGCTTCAAAGCTTACAGGAGGAACTAAAGAAGGTGGATCAAGCATTGAATATTTGTATAGCACTAGAGGTTTTATAAGGACCAGGACCATTTTAGAAGACAATGAGGTCCTAAAGGCCATGAAGGATGAAACATTGGGATGTGTAAAATGGTTAGCACTTGTTAAAAAAAGTAGGAGGCCCCCTTACAAGCAGCTCAGGAACCACATAGGAAAGGTTGGATGAGCTTGGAAAACTCATCACTCAAAATATGGACTTGTTGGAAGGAGAATGATTGGCATGTCCAGCATTGTGTTGGTCCTACAGAATGAAAAGGAGAGATTACAAGGGATGAATTGGAGTCAATTGTAGTGAATATTCTAGAGAAAGTAGAGAGGCGCTGCTCAAGTGACTGGAAAACCTTAGAGGTAGATAAAAGAGGAATATCCAGAATTGATTATTCTAGTTAGAAGAAGATACGACAAGTTGAAGGCATTCTTTCATTCATCCAAATTATTTCTATTCTTCTATTCATATTCTTTGATTCATTTTGGAGATAACCATTTCGGGGTGAAATACAACTAGTGTGGGGTAATGTTGATTAGTCAGACCCGACACTTAGTGAAGAAAATATAGAAGGTTCACGTGGGAGAATAGAGCACATTCAAAGGCATGGAAGTATCAGAAAGGATTGTGTGCAAAGAATAGAAACATGTTTGGGACTTAGCCATTTTCACGACAAGGATCTATTTTTGGAGATAGCATGCGGAGCACTCAAACCAATTGGAGACTTACATCACACATTGGCTATTTTTGGAGGATTAGATATGAAGCACTTTACATGGACACAGGCCGGGAATAGATCTACTATTGTCAGTTAACTAACAATAGTCTATTGTTAGCACACTTGCATGTGTGGCTATTTTTGTAACGATGTGTGGCTAATAATAGCATGTGACCTATTTTGGGATTAGATAAGTGGTGAAGGAAATTACCCACCATTATAAATATGTGTTAAAAATGTAGTAGATATATATATATATATATATATATATATATATATATAGATAGAGAGAGAGCATACATGTGTGAGAACTGAGATATAGTGAGATTATGTTGCTAAATCTGTTATGCGCATGAGCGTATACTATTGTTATTGTAATGAAGCTTCTGTGTATTTATTGCATTTAATATAATGGAGATTATGGACTAAATCAAGGTGTTATCATGTTATAGTTCAGTATTGCATGCTTGATTTCATCATGGCTATCTTTTAATTTTGTTAGTTTCTAGATCTATATTTGAATATGCACTGTAGAAAGATATAATAACTATAGATATATTCAAGGTATGAAATACTCAATACATATAAATCTTGTTGAACTATGTGGCCTCTATAATTTTTTAACAAGTTAATACTCCAAATTAAAAATTCAACATGAATCTCTTCACCCCTTGGTTTAATTGATTTGATTGATAAAAAATTGAATATTCACAATGGTTCTAATATAAGTGGAAGACTTTATAAGATGGTATTCACAAGTATTATTAACAAGGTGGGTTTTGGATCACTAAAAACACAAAATAAAGGGAAGGTTTGAAAAAAAAAGATTAAAACTTTTATCCTATCTTGAAATAATACAGAGACAAAACAAACAACTTATTATGATGGAAACCAAGACTTAAAGAACCTAGTCACAACTCAAATCCTCACAAATCTTGGGTGAGAGTCTAAGGAGAGTGAACATTGTTCTTGCATGCATAATATTAAATTTTAAACACAACCTAAGTTCATTTTTAAAATTTATGAAATAACAAGAATGATTGAAATGATAAGATTCTAATTCAACCAAATTCAAAACTAATTATAATTAAATAAACTCAAAAAAACACTCAAACATTCAATTTATATAAAGTTATATATATATTTAGTAAGGATCTAATGAATCCTATATAAACTATGATAAAATGCTTTCTTAAACTATAAAAATTATATTATTCTCAATTTGCATTCATTAATAAACAACAATCTATATGTTTTTAACACTTAATCAAAATATAAAACACAATAAGAATCTAAATAATTGAAAAATAAGATGCATATCACGAACAAGTGAACACAATGAACATGGTGAAGCATCTTGTTGTCATTGTAGACACCTAAAATTGGTATCTCTACCCTTGTCTTCTTGCGTGCGCATATTTATTAAATCTACCTCCTTTAATTTAATTAAATGCCCATCCAAGTCCCATTAATTAATTAAGTTACATTAATTAATTAATCAATCCATTAATATCTTACCTTGCCCTAACAACCTTTTATTTCTATTTCTTTTATCCTACACACACATCCCCTTTGATTTCCTATATTTTATCTATTTTTATGCCCTAACTACCCATATCTCATCTCTTGCCCACCTAAATGCTTTAAAGCATCCTTCCACTCTTTAAGAAGCCCTAAAATCAAACCGAAAACATAAAAATATGGTCTCGGGAAACTTTCCCCATAATCGGTCGTGACCTAGCTTGGTCGCCATCGACCCCTTTAAAAATACTTTCACATTTCCAAAATAAGGGAGATGCATGTACATTGGACATTTTCGCAACCCATGTACTCCTCGTGCCGAGCATTCCCTGCAATAGTGACAAACCTCTCGGATCTTCTTCTACCCTGCTCCCATCACCCATGGACATTTCTTCGTGAGATTATCATCATATTTTTCTTATGTTATTCAATTACTATCATATTATTACTATCTTTCTTTGCATCTAACACATCTCGCAGGTCCAACAATGCTCAAATCTTTATTATCGGTTTGACCTTCTAGTTTCTTTGTTTGTAGGTCTCCTATTTCATCCTTTTGATCTTGGCCTTATCCAAATTTTCTACATTCACCATCAACTCAGCCTGGTTGCCATCGACGTGGTCTTACTTTCCAATCAATCCTCCCTTACTACCATTCTCTACCATTTTAATAGCTTTTTTCCCCTTAGATCCCTTGCAGTCGACTCCAACATACACAAGCCTCTGTTGTATCTAGATCTTGTAGGGTTTTCACATTCATCTTACGTTCTAGATCCTCACTCTTAGGTCACCGTCGACCCTTTTCCTTTGCACTGATCTAGATCATTATCGACCCAGACTAGGCAATCTTTAATTTATAGTTATTTTAATCAAATTATATTCTAGATCAATTCCATTCATTTCTTAAATTCAATAATACTTCTATTTTTGCATGCAATTTCTTTATCAATATTTTACTTCAATCTTTCTTTAAAATGGGGTTGACATCCGTGAAAGGAAGCTAAGACTTCTTGGAGCCACTTTTTTGGGCAACCCCTACATATATCATCTAATTAGTATTCTTCTTAGTGTCTTTGAGTTACAGGTTTATCTAGTTATAGTAGGGATCCATCATCACTTTACACCCACATCCATTCATCCCATCTCGAGGTACCATAAACACTTCATATTCTAAGTTTCCTAGTTTCTTTAGTACTAGATCATTTAATTGATAAGGAATGAAAATATAGAGCAACATTATTGTACGCTTTGATGGGACAATGCTTTTGGTGATCCTTTTTTTTTTCTATCTATATTTTTATTTTTCTATCTTCCACTAACACCAAGGTTCATTTTAAGTCCTCCTCGAAAAATTAGTTTAGAATGGGAGGAAAATATCCAAAATCAACTTTCGAATCGATGGCAAATTTCTGAAATTTGTTTCATGGTAAAGGTGATTTGTAAGCATGTAATTTTCTTGGATGAGGTACAATGATAAGAAATGTTGGAAAAATACATTCATAATTTAATTTAACATATAAATAGTAGGTGAATCCATATAAATGACTTATTGGTGGAAATTTTAAGTGAATTAGGCGGGAGCCGAATGCTGAAAAATAGCCATTTCCAATTTCCAAAATCCCTAATATTCATGAGTTTACAAAAATTCACCACTAAATTTTTCCCTAACTAACACTACAGTGTGAGGTTCCACTTTATTTCTTGCTCGTGTTGGGTTCGTGGCCTAGATCTCTCGTCGCTCAAGAGTGCAAACAAATAGGAAAAGTGTTATCCAGGTATTCCTGTATTTTCCCTATTTTCTCCTTTTTTGCATCATAATTTTCTATTCTTGTCTATGTCCTCATTAAATGTCACACTTCGTTTTGGGTTTAAAAATAACCTTTCTTATTTGCATCATGCTTTCTCACATAGCTTAAGTAAAGGTTTAACTTGTTGCATCTCACACCCTATCACACAAAACCTAAAATTCACACATCAATTAACACATCTAAACATCCTCCTACCACGTAGGAGTCGATTGGGATTTCATTACCTAACACCAAGCCAAAACAATCCTGAAACCAGCCTTAGACTGCCATTCTTAGGAACCTTCGCTATCCACCTCCCTTTTCATTTTCTCACATTTCTTAATTAATCATGTTGATAAGAAACTTGTTTGATTTGTTTGTTAAAAAATTACATAAAAAAATTCACCTATTTCATGCCTATTGTTACCCTTCCTCAAGTTGAGGTAACACAACAATCCACTCTCATCAATGACATCCCTTCCTTTAATGATCTTTCCCAAAAACAATTTAAGCTTGAGACCACATATTTGGTTTGCCCTAACCCCTTATCAACATGGATTTTGACTTTTTAAGGACCATGTCATCCAAAATCATCCTTATCTTGAAACCAATCCTCATATCTCTTATCAATCCAACCTTTCTAGACCAACTACACTCCCATCTCCCACTCCTTTAGAGGCATTTCAACCTCCTTCTAGCCCCATTTATGATTTTTACTTCAGTAAATCTCCCACAACCTTTCGATCCTATCAATCTACTCAATTGGTGGATCCTATTCCACCCATGTCATTGTATGTCAACTCTATCTCTATTCCATCCGCTACTAGTATGCCTATCCAACCATCTCAACCTCTTAACACTCATATTCCCGCTCATCATTTACCACAACAAATTTCCCCATCTCAACAGTCATATCATGTGCCCATCTCCCAACAAAAATTCTTTCAACCACCATCCCTTCAATCACAACCCATGAATTACCCTCACCCCCACCAGATTCCCCAAACACTGCACATCCACAAACTTATCAACCACCTTATCAAGCTACTTTTCATGCCATACAATCACAATCCCAACCAATCATCACAACAAATGATCTATGCATGCCCTAATGAATAGGTTGGCTAGTCTAGAGGCCACTACCTTGGGACCTAAGGTTACATTATCTTACAAAAAATCTGTAATGAACCCATTCATCCATCGGTTCTAATTAAACCTTACCATCCTCATTGGGAGCTTCCTAAGTTTACTAAGTTTCAACAACAAGGAAGATCCCCAAAACATATCCCATGCATTTAAACATGCATGTTACCTTATCACATATGATCAGGAACTTATGCTTCACACCTTCCCTATGTCCTTGGCTGGTCCAACACTAGATTGGTATAATGAGATTCCTCAAACATTCCTTATTTTCTTTACCCATCTCACACAATTGTTCCTAGAGAATTTTTTGATTAATATTTGCAAAAATCACTATCAATGACTTATACACCATTAAATAGTTTGATGACGAGTCTATCATATATTTTTTCACATGATGGTGTGACATTATAAGCCAACTTTCATTTACCTTCCACAAACTGAACTCATTAAACTCTTCTCATGTTTTGTGTGAAAGCATATTTCCCCTACATTGCAAATCCAATCTTTCCAAACATTGAAGAAGCCTTCACCATGGCTCACAAAATTGAGACTCATGCCCTTGAGCAAGGCCAATTAAAACCTAAATCAAACAAACCCAAAGTGAGTTCACCAAACCATCTACACACAATGATAAATCTAAGAGTGCGGCCAATGTCATGGTCACCAAGTCTTCTTTTACACCCACATCTAGTATAGGGGACTCAAAAAAAAACCCTTAGACCTATGCCCAACTATACCCCCTTGGGGAATAATATAGCTCAATATTTGACAATTTGATGGTAGTACACTCCATCCAACTTCCTCCCATATGACCCATAGATGACTCATGACTCAAGCCCATTTGGTATCATGAATCCCACTATTGTAAATATCATCAAGTCAAAGGTCACAACATTGAGAAGTGTCGGTCCTTCAAATATCACATCCAAAACTTATAAATCGGGGTATATCCAAATAGAAAGCTCCACCACTTCACCAACAACCTTTTCCCAATCATCACCAACTCCACCACCACTTCCAACCCAAACACCTAATGCTCATACTATAAACACTTTAAACACCTTTGATCAAGAACCTACAACTTCTCCTCCTTCATCATCCAATCACATCGATCCCATTAGTATTATTCCCACATCTGTAATCTTGTTAACACTTGTCCCCACAACCACACCAATCGTATCTACATCTACCTTGGCATCCATTCCTACTACTAGGATTCCATTCACACACATATCATTCTTTCCCCTAGAATTATTTATGAAACAACCATTCCCACCTACTTCCATGGTTGACATTGGCTCCACTCCTACTACGCTACCTATTATATTCACTTCATTATCCACCAAATCCACTTCACCGGATCTGACTACCTCACCTACATCCACCCCACTTCTACCTGTTATACCATCCTTAGAATTGAGGTCAGTACCTCTTTCAGAGATTTTACCCACATCAACTATTGAAAGTGCATTCACACCTCTTTCTTCTTCAATGTCACCTTTATCATTCAAAGAATCTTTGAAAACATTTCAATTTCAAATAACCTCAAGTGACCCTTCTATCTCATCGACACAATCAAATCAATCTTAGGTACCCTCAAACAAATATTGCTTCCTATGTCTATACCAATTGTGACACCACCTCCTAGGTCCTTTGGAAGAAATTTTTTGACACTCCTCCTAAGGATGCACCCTTACAAATAAATCCTACAACCATTAGTACATTACCTCAAAAAAATATCTTGTACATTTCTACAAGAAACTTGACATTATGCCTCTAAACCATCCAACACAATGACCTCTTCATCAAGAACATTTTTCAACCTAAATTAAAGCCATCCAATACTAAGACATTAACCTATGCCAGAACTACACTTGACCATCAAGACATCAACATACTCAAACTATATTATCTCAGACATCCACCTCTCCTTGAGGAAAGACAAAAACACAAAGGGATTCATTCTCCCTTTACAAAATTAAATGCTTCCACACTAACCAATCCCAAACCTACACTTACATCTTCAAATCCACTATTGAAATTGTAGTTATCCCTACCAAGGGTAAAGCTATCTCAATCAAGATCTACGACTCTTGGTAGGCATCCCCAAAAGTCTCCCATGCACCCTCGTAAGAAATTAAACCTTATCTCTCCTTAGTGATCCAACATTACAAAATCCATCCCAAGCACCCCTCATTCTATTTTAGGATTAGTCCCTTCATCTAAGACACCTTGTAATAATAAATTTTGATCCGAGAAATCTAACTCTCTTCCCAAATTTGATCCATATTTTGAGATATCCAATTCACCCATTCAATCTACATCCACTCCTTCCCTAAATCCAAGCCAAAATATCTTACCCAATCCTCATAAGAGTAATCTTCCCTTCACTACTTCTATTGGATCTTACACAGAGATCCTTAGACATTTAATCCAAACATCTGCCATCATGTTTCCACCTATCAAAGCTTTTAACCCTCATAGTAAGAAACCTTCATGGTTCAATCCCAATCACATTTTTGCCTATCATCATACCCCTGGGCCACAACACTAAGCATTGTAAGGCCCTCCAAGTTATCATCCATGATCTTATTGAGAGGGATGAATTTCCATCCAAGAGAATCATCCTTCTCCATCATCTACTATTTTTCTGCAACCAATCATCCCTACGATCCTCGATCATTTGTCCCATCAAAATCCAAATTTATCATTGGTTCTCTTAAAAATCTTACTCATCATCCACATTTCACCAATCCATCTACATCCACATTCAAGTTACTTAATGCAATGTGGCATCTCTCATTGGGGGACCATCTATCCCTCGCTTCTACCCCCTTACATCCTCACATCCTAAGCACATCCATTCATCCTCGATCCATCGGAAAACTTCATGGATGTTGGGGGACTTCACTTTAGCATCGGTCGACTATCCAATTAGCTCCTTTCCTTGACATTACCTTAGTTATCTCATCCAATCTTATCCAATCCATCTATTCACATTTTAAGTCCACTTTTGTGGCCATATTTGTCTCTCCATTGAGGGATCATTTATTCTCATCTAAAATCCATTTTGTGGTCCATATTGTCTCTCCATTGAGGGTCATATTCTCTCTCCAAAGTGGACCATATCTTCATCTCATTAGGGATGCAAAATCCATCGTTGTTCATTTTTTCTTCCTTTCACTCATAGTTTTCATTTTCGCATTTTTTTTTTTTTTATCTCATCCCATCTTTCATCCTATCCTATCATTGACTTAAATCAGAATGCTACCACTCTAGAAAGGAGCCAACATGAATTTTTTTCCCTAACTGGATTAGACCATACATTATCATGCATAAGTATGGGTTGAGGAGCCTATTGTTTGGCCTCCCTTGATGGTAAACCAGAAGTGGAACCTCTTAACACAATGCACTTGTGACCATTCTACTATTGGCACATTTACCAGTGTGCCCTTAGTCATATATTTAGATCATTCCTCCATCTTAGCCCCTTCCATTTCTCATTGTGGTGATTTGGAATTATGTGGTCCATCACTTTCTACATGTGACCTTAAATATGGGCACCATGGCTCTTACCCATAGCATATTCCTTATGGATAGGTTCTCCCTTTGGTGAGAACTCCATGATCATTACATCCATCACCCTCTTATTCACCTATTGGAACCATGCAAAGGGTCCAGGGTGTCTCTTGTACATTATTATCCCCTCTAAGTGGTCTACTTAGCTATTCCCAACTCTTCCCCATGTAAAATCAAAATTCATGGATGCTCTTGTCAAAATCAAAGTTATCAAAAAAATAGATTGATCCTCAAAGGAAATTGTTCATGAAAAAAAACAAAAAAAAAGAAAAAAAAAAACATGCAAATCAAAGTCAAAAGTAAAAATCAAAAAAAAATAGACCGATCCCTCGAAGGATGGATATCATATATTATTTTTTCCATCTATATATCATGTATAAAGTAGACCATACCCTCAAAGGATGGCTACTCTTTTTATGGCATTAAAGGCTTCCCACATTGATCAACCTTCCATTTTATTAACATCCTAAGAAAGCTTCCCACATTGATCAATCTTTCTTCTAGCAAACTTCCCACATTGATCAGTTTGCTCTTTCCCCTTCCTAGAGTTGGGGCATAGTTTAGGGAACACCACTTTTGGAGAAACCTCTTCCTTGTATAAGTACATCTCAAACCCCTTTTGTCATGTCAACATTAGGTGTATGAGTTCATTTCATCCATTTTCCTTATGATCTTTGATATAACTAACTATCGTTGGTTATTTTCTAACATTTTTTTGGTTACATGTGCCTTGTGTTACCTAGATCCCCTCTTGTTTACCTCCAATGTAGTTGGAGGCATATTTTCCTTCACACATTCCCTGATGTGACATAGCATCATTCATGGGTCACCACCCATTATGTTTCATCCTTAATCCTATCACATCTATCTTTCATCCCTATTTTGTTTTGTTACAACACATACCTTTCTTTATCTCAATCACCTATGTGTTATCTATCTATCTTACAACACACTTACTCTTACCTATATTCATCATTAATCACATCCATTCTCAAAATTATTTTCCTCAAATCTTATCCATACACATTCTAATCACATGATCAAATTCAAATGCAAAACATATAGTCCTAATCCTCATTAACACATCACACATTTTACACATGCACATCCAAAGTAACCATCCAATCATACATTTTTTCACCATCATCATCACATCAAATCAAATAAACACATCATGATCCAATAAAACACATAATATCCATATATATATATATATATCAAAATATATATATAATACATCATCATCCTCCTCTAAGGGCTCTCTCAAAAGTAGAAATGCTATCAAAATCAGTAAAGTTAACATCAGAAGAGCCTAAAATATTTCCCCTATGAGGTAAGTCCCTTTGTCTATTTCATCGGCCTGGCACCTCCTCCCCCGGCCCTCTCCTCAACGTCTTGTGCTACACTTGTTTTGCTCCTAGATGGCCCAACTCCACCTGCTTCGCTCTCCTCTACAGATACTCCCAGTATCAGAGTGTCCCTAAAAACTTCTGATCATGATCCCCTCATAATACTTAGCCTTTGCGGCTAAGGATTTGTATCTATCTATGGAAATCATACCAGAGGTTCCATCTCTCCTCCTCCCTGTGGTGCAACCTGTCCTCCACCCGTAGCCTCAACCAATATGGTAGTAAGATCTCAAAAATGGACCTTGTAGGCCTCCTCTGCAAAGTGGTATTGGTCCCCATCCTGTGTAAACTCATGTCCTCTACTAGATCGTAGTATCTCTCTCAATGTGCATTTTCTCTAGCTATGCATAATCAAGCCACCTTGGTAGGCTCTCCTCCATCTCCACCGCCACCTAGAGTTACCTCTATATCAACCTCCATCTCTATCTCCTCCTCCTCCTCATCTCCTCTCTCCCCAAGTAACCCGAGCTACCCAAGCCATGGTCATCCAATCACCAAACCCTTCTCTAAATCCCACATCATCATCCTCATCCCAAGGGTGTTACACCTCCTCTAATGGATATTCCATGTCTGACACTAGAAACTCCTATCTAGCTCCTCCCTCCTATATAAAATAGGATCCCTAGGCACCATCTGGATGATGCCAAAATGTCATCACACTCGATCAAACTGCATGACCTCTATCATCTCTCTAGTCATCCCTTGAATCCACCATGTCCACCTCATCCACGAAAACTTTGCATCACTCCAAGCCATGTGGGAAAGTCCCTATACGCCACCACCTGATGTGCTCTATCTCGAGCTCTAAAAACCTATCCACGTACCAATCCATGCTCCTCTCACTCCTATCCCCAAAGGCCTGATCAACCCTCCATCTCAGAAATCCAACTACCATCTCTATGTGATCCCTAGTGACCCATGGAAGCCTGGTGGCAAACCATTACTATGTGCTCATATGCACCCAATAGTGTAATAAGAAACCAAAATCCAAGCCCTTGACCTCCTTCCTATCCTATACATCGATAGCTCATGGTAAACTTGAGCAAGCAAAAAGTAGTCCCAAAAGAAAATATTGTCTGGTGGTCCACAATATATGCCCACTACTACTCACCAGCTAGTGCCCATGGAAACCAAGCTCCACCAAGAGTCTGGAAATGCATAAAAAGACACAACCATCATCACCATACATATCAAATGACTTATGGTACACCTACCTCATACCTCATCTCATATGAGAAATCCCTAAAGAAAATATCATGTGGGGGTACATCGGCTGAATAATCGCATCAACACTACCAATTTTTCATCACTAGTAATGGGAACTACCTACTTCCCTTGTATCGGAAATATCAAAATCCGATACACATCCTCCAGGTGATTGTCATCTCCCTGTCTTAAACCAAAATGTGCAAGTACCGATCCCATCTCTCCACTAAAGTGATCATCAGCCCCACATCTCATGGGATCCTCTGATAATATATGAAGCCACCTAACCCCACTACATGGCCAAGTGATCCCACTTGACATCTGTCACATCTCCTCTAATCTGCTCGTATAGAGCAGATAGCACCCGATCTCTCAAGTATAAGGTCTCCCTGGCCTGCAATCACAAATAAAACATGCAAACATCAGATCAATAGTTTGAAATCCAATCAAATCCATTAAATTTCATTAAAAATCCCATTTAATCTTAAATCCAATCCAAATCCATTAAAAATCATTTAAAATCAATCTAAAAAACATCCAACCTAACCCTATTTGAGGCCGACCCCAAGTCGGGTTCGACATGTTTTGGGGAAGATCGACATGCCTTAGGGATGGGTTGATGTCAACCCACCTGGGTCATCACCGACCACCCTGGTGTCATCCATTTTTAAAAAAATGTAAAAAATTAAATAAAACATAAAATTTAATTAAAAACAAGTTTGGGTTTTTTACTCACCATCCTCTCGCACCCTCTTGGTGTTTCCTCGCAGCTCCTACGGCCTCCATTTTTCACTCTTCTCTTTAATCTCTAAAAGCTCTCTCATCAAGTGAACTTGTGAAAATGAGCTTTGTTGGCTGACTTTCAGGCTTATATAGCCATTAACACTAGTTGTCATCGACCCCTTGGGTCACCCGATTTTCCTCAATCATCATCGATTGGCCTTTATAATAATTTATTTTTGAACTTTCCCTCATCCTCTCTTGGGAAATTCTTCAAAGTCCACCTTTATGGCCATCTTTATTTTCCTTTAGGGCATCCTATTTCAATATTTTGAGCCTATCTTTTTGCAACCTAAAGTCCACCTTTTATGGCCATACTTACTT
Source organism: Taxus wallichiana var. yunnanensis (assembly GCA_018340775.1). NCBI lineage: Eukaryota > Viridiplantae > Streptophyta > Pinopsida > Cupressales > Taxaceae > Taxus > Taxus wallichiana. The sequence goes on from CM031244.1 coordinate 439,199,670, forward strand.
TTCCTTTGGGAATTTTACTTCACAATCTTATCCAATCTGCATGCACAAATTCCACCTTGTGGCCATACTTCTTTCCCCTTTGGGGCATAATTATTTCACCACCCTCTTTTTATTTTTCCTTCTCACCATTTTTTCGTGTCCCATTGGGCACCATACCTTTCATCCTCATCCCTTTCATGATGCATACCTATTGCTTGATTCCTCGTGTATGAAGGATTTCACATACCTTTCATTTAGTTGTGCATATTTTGATGTTTTGCCTATGACCCATTGGTCATCGCGGTTTGCATCCATACTATAGTGGTTTCACCACTCACGGGTTCATAGAACATTTTCATCCATCTCCATTGAGACCAAATTTTCCTCTACCGATGTGATATAGAGTCACCCCATAGTTTTTATTTATATTGTGATCTTTTTACTTGGGGCATCTTTCCTTGGTAATCATTTCACCCATATTTTCTTCACCCACCCACCCTTCATCATCTACCTTTTTCAAACACGTCATCGATTTCCCATGGTGATCATCGATCCCCCATTTGAGGGGGAGCTCATCATCTACCTTTCATCAATCCTCATTTACCCTTAATCTCTCATCATTTTTGTCTCATGGCTTGCTAGCAAACCACTCAACAAAAAGGGTAAAATGTAGACACCTAAAATTGGTATCTCTACCCTTTTCTACCCGCGTGCACATATTTATTAAATCCACCTCCTTTAATTTAATTAAATGCCCACTTATCCATCCATATTAATCGTTATTAAATATTTATTAATTAATTCCTATTAATTAATTAATAACCATTATTTAACTTTCCCTAATCATGCCCTAGTGAACTTTCTATTTAATTTTATCCTAAACCTTATCCTTTGCTTTTCTAACTTATCCTTATCTCCATCTCATCCATATCTCATCCCTAAACAATCTAATCCCCTACATAAGCTTTAAAGCACCCTTCCAACCCTTAAAAACATGAAATCATGCCAAAAACACAAAAACTGGTCCATTGGGGAAAATTTCCCCGTAATCGGCGATGACCCAACCTGGTCATCATCGACCCCTTTAAAAATATTTTCACATTTCCAAAACAAGGGAGATGCATGTACACACCGGACCTTTTCTACAACCATGTACTCCTTCTCGTGCATGAGCATTCTTGAAATGGTGACAAACCTCTTGGATCTTCTTCTACCCTACTCACATCACCCATGGACATTTCTTCATGAGATTATCATCATCTTTGTATTATGTTATTCAATTACTATCATATTATTACTATCTTGTTTACATCTAACATATCTTGTAGGTCAAAAGTGGTCAAATCTTCATTATCGATTTGTCCTTCTAGTTTCTTTTCTTGTTGGTCTTCTATTTCATCCTTTTGACCTTGGCCTTACCCAACTCTACTCTGTAGTGCCATCGACTCAACTAGTCGCCGCCGACCAAGGTCTTGCTTTCAATCAATCCTCCCTCACTTCCATTTATCTACCATTTTCCTAGTTTCTTCCCCTCGATCCCTTTCTGCGGGTTGACTCTAGCATACACAAGCCTCTGCTATATCTAGATCTTACAGGGTTTGCATATTCATCTTACATTCCAGATCCTCACTCTCAAGTTGTTGTTGACTTCACCTACCTCTGCGCAAGTCCTAGTTCGCCATCGACCTGCACGAGGTAATCTTTAATTTATAGTTATTTTAATCAAATTAGACCTCTAAATCAATTCTAGTTATTTCTAAGATTCAATAGTACTTCTATTTTCGCATGCAATTTATCTATCAATATTTTACTTCATTGTTCTTTAAAATGGGGTTGACATACTATGAAAGAAGCTAAGAACTTCTCGAACTTTATCGGAGCAACATATATCATCTAAAGGTCTTCCTTCACATATATCTAATTACAATAGGGATCCATCATCACTTTTCGCCCACATCCATTCATCCCATCTCGAGGTACCATAAACCCTCCATATTCTAAGTTTTCTAGTTTCTTTAGTACTAGATCTATTTAACTTCCTAGTTAAGCCCTCTCCAAATTTAGATCCCATTGTTCTCTAATTAGGTTTGTCTACATGATTGTGAAGTGAAATTAGGAACTGTGCATGCCTATTTAGACTCAGTTAAAATTTAAAAGGTTCCTCTAATTCCAAATTTATCACTAATTCATTTTTATAATAGAGATTGTGAAAAAAACCACTAGATACTTCTAACACGAATATTTCCTCACATGTTCCATTAAACTTCTTAGGAACCCTACCATTTGAAATTGCTCTCCAAGATATTTCTAATGAACATAGTTTCATATCATTTTGAGCTAATTCATGAAAGTTACAATCTTTTAAAATCCCCATCTTCATGTTACTCCTGTTTACTTTATGTTTGGTCATCAAACTTAATTATGTTATCCCTTATGTAGATGTTTTCATTTCATGATTTTCCCACTTTTCCATGATTGGACCATGTGGCACCTATTTTTTTCTCAACTTTTCCCAACCTTTGACCGCATTGGTCCCTATCTTTCTATGAAATGAGAATCAAAGGCTCATAATTGGTCCACATGGACCAATGAAAGGTATTATCTTCCTTGGTTATGATTGGGCCACTTTTTTATCATTATGAGTTTATGGGTCCTTAATCATTTTTAACTATTTCAAACCCTCATAAACTTGAAGGATCATCAATTTTCTACTTTTTCTCAACTGTGTTTAGGCCACATTTTCTCCTTTATGGGTCTTCATGAATTCACATCCTATAAATCCATTGACTCCTCATTGTATAATTTGTGAACCTAAGTTTTGAACCTTTTTTATATGTCCCCTACTTATATATAGTAAAAAAACACAAATAAAGTGTGAAATCACTTTAACATTAAAATAAATCTTGGAAATAAAAAAGTAGACGAGCTCAAAATTTGACAAGTGTCAACCCTTATAGGTTTGTAACCTTATGGGTTTTTTCCACTAAATAAATCATGGAGAAGTGTCAACCCGGATGTAACACCCCATAATTTCACAACCCAAAAAACAATAGTAAATATGGTAAAATAATTTCTTTGGTATAAGACACAACACTTATTATAGTTGCAATGATCACAAGACACATAACATTGGGCTTGAATAACATTAACACTCATAGTTGCATTGATACAATGAACACATGGTTTATAATTTTACTTTTGTATGCATTGCATTTTTGTACTTAAGAAATATTCCATTTACATAAGCATGGTTAATGTCATTATTACTTACAATACCACATTGCATATTTATTTCATTTCACTTCGGTTTTAATCACGAGTTAGTTTTCATATATTTGTCCTCATTACTCCTTTAAAACCAAAATTTAGTTTTATTCTTTATCAAGAGTAGGTTTTGATATATGGGAATTCAAAGTGTAACCCAAAGTGTGTATTAGCCATTATGATCGTTACGAGTTTCTTACATCAAAGAAAAGTTCAAGGTCTTATGCTATAAGATGATGAAATGACATGTCCCCATAAAAATATCCCCAAAATTAGGTTTCATAGAGGGAGTGATTGTAGAATATGGAAAATCACAAAAATATGGAAAATAAATACAATAAAGAGTGTAACCTTCCACCTCAGATCAAATACAATAAATACAAATAAGAGTTGTAAGAGTCCTACACACCTCGGATCAAATCTGCTAAAAGGGTAGGGTTTTTATATATGGTTTGTCATATATGTTGGATTTGTAAGATTTTGTGGATTGTGGATGCTCCAAGTATTTTGAATGAAGTAAGATAAGCCATGAGCATGTTTGATTGATGTATTTTGCATGATTTGAGCAACATAATGGTATGAGGAATGCTTTGATTCACCAAATGAATATACAAAATAACAACATGAATTATCTTAAGCTTTGGTGGATGATTTTCAAAGGGAGGATCATTGATTTATAGTTGAAGAAAGTGAATCTTTAAGATAATTTCTGATTGAGTTTGATTGGAGAATTATATTGTTGTTCTTGATTTACAAGTGTGAGTCAAGGTTGAGTTGGCAAGGGGTTGCACATGATTTTGATTAATAATTTCATTTCTACTTTTTATTCACCCAAAATGTGTCATGAATAGTTGAAAGGTGGAAGAAGTTAGAATGAATTTGATTTTTCATGACTTGGAAAATAGATTAAGTTAACTCAAATTCTAATTTAAGTCAATTTAGATACCTTTGTTTGATTAAAATAATGGTTTTAGTGTTAGTCAAGACTTCAATTTACTTGGATTTAAAAGGTGGATATGATTTGATGATTATTTAAATTATTTAAATAATGAAGTGGACATGTGGATATTAAATTATATAATTAAAAGTAGCTAAGGGGGTGATAGGATATGGAATAGAATTCATTAACTTAATTCTATGTAGGAAAAAGGGGTGTAATAATAATTTTGAAAAATTACGATGCATAGTGGTAATTTGGGGGTGTCTACATTTCCCCCTTTTTAAAGTGTTATTACAGAGTAATAGTGATTTAAAGATAGTAAATGATTGTAAATGGTGGATGAATGATAACAAAGCGGTAGGGATTGCCTGATTTTCCCGATGAAGCATTTGGATGCCCCAATGAGTCTGAATTAGTTGATTGGATTTACACTCGAGTGGGTGGGTGATGCAATGGAGTGGTAGACAACTTATCGATAGGGGAGAGAGATGAAGCTATAGACAAACATTGATAAACAATAATAATGAAAATTATTTTGGTCACAGAGGTCAAAGTAGAAGATTTAGGGTTACCATTAGGGTATAATAGAGGGGTGAGAGGGGTAGAAAATATCAAAACTCATTTGTGCTTATAAGAGCCAATTCCCTTGGCATTATGAGTGGAGCTCTAAAATTTGAGAGAGATGGTGTGCCAATTGCAACGACACATCGTATAGATCACATCGAGAGAGTTCAGCGAGATACTAGACGAGGGTGACGTGGTATGTAACTCTTTAACTTGTCATTTGAGTTTAATTATTTCTATTTAGTTGTAGACACCAAATTTGTGTCTTACGACACCCTGTACCCCGCATCCCATTTCGCAACCTAACCTCATCACCTAAACCTTACACAATTATTTATTAATTACCTTATAATTAATAAATCCACATCGCCTTACCTGCCACCTCATTTTGCCACCTCATCATGACCTAGTCTTAACCCTAAACTAACCTAATTAAGACCTATAACTTGGTCCAATTCCACACCCATGACTAATGACCCCTTTCTCGCACCCAAAACCGACCTTCTAGTCACTTGACCAAGCCCGCAACTAATCCCTCGGGAGAAAAGGAGGGAAAGTTGGCTATTTTACTAAAAATAGCCCACTTTGACCTGACCGATACCGGTTCCTACTCGACCGCCGTCGGTTGCTTAACCGCCATCGGTTCCCTGTAAATGACCACTTCCAACCAAAAACAAAAGATCGGATTTTCATTTGATCGGAAAAAGGAGGAGAAATCATTGAAAGGATCCAGATTTTGCTTGGCCGAGCAGGGACAAGTGAAGAAACAGGAAGAGTTTGCAGAGAAGGACATCAAGCCCAAGACTGCAACTGAATAACCAGAGCCCAGTAACACTCATCCGAGCATCAGAAGAGGAGATAACTCATCTTGGATTGTCAGATCATCCAACTTGGGTCCTGTCTTCATCATTATAGTCCTGAAACCTGCATCTGCATCAGGGACGAGTAGTCCTTCCAAGACAAAAAGGAGTTCTTCGCAGTCGATCTGATCTCTCTCTACGGTACGCGCACACCATCTCAACATTCAACAGGTATTCCTCCTAGCCCTAACCCTTATCTGTTTCTCAAAGGAATGATAGGATAGAAGCAAGTCTATTCTGCAGAGCCGAAACATTCCGTGCGAAACATTTTGGCACGCCCGGTGGGACCCATTTCGGGTTTCTGTTTCTCTTGCTTGTTTTCGTTTTAGGAAGCATACTTGCTGTTGCTATTTTTGTTATATTTAGTAAAGAATTTGTCTTGCTTTCCTAGTTTCGCATTAGTGAAAGTCATCTTATTTGCTTCATCGAATATCATTTTCGATTTGGGTTTAAAACACGTGCATTACATTCTTGCTTGTTGTTTTCAATTCTAGTGAACATAGACTAAGTAACAGGTCGTACACGTGGGGGTGATTTCCACGGTATTGACAGGAAATTAATCTTACTTTCACTGCACAACACATACCAAATCACTTCATAATTAACACAACAGCTCAAAACATCCCCCCTTTTCCGCGGTATTCCTCCGCCCGATTGAGGTAACCTTATAAGCCAAAACAAACTTGACATTTCCCCTAAGTCTTTTGTTTAGGATTGACAACATTCCGCGTATAAAGGCATAAGCCCACAATAATTAAAATTAACCCTAGGGTTAGTCTCTGGATTTGCGTGTGCATCTTGCTTGTTTTCAGTTCTGTTTTCTCTGTTATACACTATCTTCTGTGATCACCTTAGAACAATTTGATAAATGTACTGAGCGTTGTTAACAATCAAATCAGCAGCTTCTTATATTTTCTTATACCAGTCTTCTTACACCGACATCGGTTAACTGACCGACGTCGGCTATAGTCTAACCGACATCGGTTATCAGACCGATATCGGTTACTGTCTTTTACAGTTCCTGACAAACCAGCAACCTACCAATTTCACTATTCTGAGTCCGTTTCTGTTCCTGATAGATTGAAACCCTACTGTGTACTCCTGTCCATGGTTGTTATCACTCGAAAGCAAGCCGCCGCCATGGTTTCACATGCTTGCTCTATGCCTTTTCCTGAATCACCCCCTTCACATTCTGTGGGGAATCCTACGGACACCAGTGAGGTTCCTAAAATTCCTGTGGGAGACAAAGAATTTGCCAAATTTCTGGATGCTAATCCTAGCGCTGTACAATACTATTTGTCTCATGCCCTTGACCATACACCCGACGGTCAACTCCTTATTGGCATGCCTATCAGTATAGCTGCTCATTTAGCCCCTTCTCCGCCTGATAACTCCGCTTTGCCTTCCGCATCCTTAGTCCCGTCACCTACCTCAGCAGCTTCAGGGGTCCATACGGCACAGATTGGCTTTCCTTTGGTTAATCTTGGGCCCAACATGTCATTACCACCAACTGCTCCCACCTCGTCTCTCTTGCATCGCATTGCATTCATGACTTGCTCTCTGCCACCTATCCACATGAGCTTTCCTTCTCAAGCTCCACCCACCTTTTCATTTCCACACACATATCCAGTAACCTCAACAACTTATATAGGACATCCCTATTCGGTTGCCTCAACACATTCATCCTCCATACCTTATCAACATTTAACCTCACCATTGTCTAGCGGTGGCCCTTGGCCCAATTTGCCTCCATTTACCACAACCACACCATCATCTCATCCAACTACTGATTTAATTAAACAAATGATGGACAAAATGCAAAATCTAGAGGCTTCTGTTTTAGGAAGTCGTAGCGCCTTGACATACGAGCAAGTTTGTCGGGAGCCCATCCACCTTGGTCCCCCTTCATTCATATCCTCCTCAATGGGAATTACCAAAGTTTACTCGTTTTAATAAGTAAGAGGACCCTCAACAACACTTGCGATCATTTAGACATGCCTACTATTCGATTGCTCACGATGATGCTTTACTACTCGCACCTTTCCCATGTCCTTATCGGGACCCGCCTTAGAGTGGTACAAATTGCTTTAACCTAAGCACTCAATCTTCTCTTTTAACCAACTAGCCCAATCTTTCTTGGATCATTTCTCCATTAACATTGCCAAGAAAGTATCTATCACCGACCTCTATGCCATCGACAATTTGAAGACGAATCTATCGCAGATTTCGTTGGAATGGGTGGGGCCTTATCAACCAACTTACGTATGCCTTGCCTCAGACCAAACTTATCGAACTTTTACGCGGGCCTGCGCTAAGCACATCTCTCCTACCCTCCAAATTCAAACTTTCTACACATTTGACGAGGCCTTTACCATGGCTCGAAAACTAGAAATTCGAGCCTTAGAAGAAGAGAAATTGCGGTTGCGCAACAAAAACCCCACTTTCGAACCCAAGATTCCACCAACAAACCTAACACCACCAATCCTCACCCATCGACTGCTTCGAAATCAAAAGGGGCCGTGCACACGGTGATGGTCAAATCCCAACCACCATCTAATACCCCGCCAAAAACCACCTATAAGTATAAAGCAGAGCCCATCAACTACACTCCCTTGGGAGAAACATATGGTGTGATATTGGAAAAATTTCTCAAAGTAGGAGCCATTACCTTACCTCCTGTTAAACCTCATTCCGGGTTTGATTCCACCACTCGCACCATACCTTCTTGGTACAAAGAAAATGACTTCTGTAACTTCCATCGTGTGAAGGGACACAGTCATGAGAACTGCAAGATGTTGAAAAACATAGTGCAGGAAATGGTTGATGCAGGGGATATAGCCCTCGATAATCCTAACGCCCCTGCTAACCGAAATTTGAAAATATTCAACAAACCATTCCTGAATCATTCTTCTAACAGTAATCTAAACCAAGATATCTTAGCCAAGGAGAGTGTTCATGAGATCCATGCAGTCTTCGATTCCCAGCCAAAGACCTCTATCGAACAAATTCTGAATCAAACCTCTTCACTAACGCAGGAAACCGAACCCCCTTCCTCGTCATCAAGACAAACTGAAATCCTTGCTGTTCCTTTACCCATCAAGGAATTAACCACCCAGAGTTCCCTTCTCACAAATGAGCCTTCTTACACCACATCCTTGCAAGACTGTGAGCGGATGTTATCTAATTTATCTATTTCCCAAACGTCTCCTTCTACCATTCTTGCTGTACAAGAGGAAGGCTCGCCACTTCTTTTGTCATCCTTAGACAAGAAACCTCTTGAACCGACATCACCACATTCTTTAAACATGATAGATCCTCTCAAACACGCCCTCCTACCTATTAGTCCTTCATCACCTAAATCTTTTCAGCAACCGGTTGACCTCTTAATGCCCATTGATACAGTGCCTCATATACCCCTGTATCACACCCACAGTGGACCGGAATCACAACCCACCTTTCTTCCATACAAAAGTTCCTATTCACATGTGAGGACTGTCATTCCCCAGAAGATAGACAGGTCCTATGGGAACGTTTGAGTACGCCATATTCTACTCAAATGCAAATGACCGATCCTGATGCCTCTACCATATACCCGAAGTGTTTACAGAAGCTTAAAATGCCTATGTCCTCATCTTCACCCCCCTCATCTCTACCAAATACCTCATCCACTTCTATTAACCTAACCAAATCTTCCCCTACGCTTGGGACCTCACCCATACCTAGTCTAACACATCCACCTAAGCGGCTTGATTTATCTAAAAATAAAGCCGTCCATCCCATTAGGAGACAGACTCAATCTCCTCAATCTATGCCGTTAACACAACTAAAACCCTCGTCGTCACACCTACCTTCCATATTGGGACCCCATCCCTCTACCTTACATCAATATATCATACCTCCTACGTTTTCTTTTAAGTGACCTATGCCTTCTGTACCCATACAGAAATCCAAGGGTATAGCAACACCGTCACCCCGCGTATCCTGTCCACCTATCAACCATAAACAAATTCCATCATCAAAAGATTTGTTTTCTATCACTCCTATTTCTCCGTGGTTGTTTTCTGATATCACATCATCTGTGGCCTCATCATCCAACCTAGCTTCTGTGTCAAAGAAGCCACGTTTAGTTAAAACCCATTATCAAAACTCCTTGGCTAAACCACCACCCATACAAACCAACCATACCACGTCATCACCAGAAACTACCTAGTCAATATCCTCATTTTCCTCTGACTTTGACCCACTCAAAGGGTCTTATGCCAAAATCCTTGCTATGTTGATAGAGAATGCGACCATTTCCCTACCCCCACTTAGACCTTATGATCCATCTAAACCTCGACCAATAGGTTATGATGAGTCTAAAATCTGCACTTACCACCGCACACCAGGACATGACGTAGAGGGATGCAAAGCGTTGAAAGCCATACTTCGTCAGTCACCTCTCTCAGATAGAAAAGTTAAGAAAGACAACTTACGAAGAGAGAGACCTTTAGCTTCAATTCCCTCTCCTATACCACCTGTCCCCGCCTCACCAAGATCTATCATTATTACAGCCCCACCTCTCGAAAACCATGACCTATCCCTACCATCTTCCTCCTCTCGTATTCACGAGATCAATATGATTAGTGTTGCTACTCGAGGGCAGAAAAACAATGGGAAAGCGAAAGAAAACACACCTACGGCATCTCTTTCTCCGTCCACCATCCCGATTGCACCACCACCTAAAGTGGTTATTCACGGACCCACCTATCCCGTCTCTAATGGCATTGCCCACCGAACTATGATCAAACAGCTTCACCAATCACCTGTAAAAATGACACTGTATGATCTCATTCAGACTTCTGAATCTCATCGACAAGCTCTCGTTGAAATCCTTCAAGGGATAGAGGTTTTACCTAATGAAACCTTACTGTTACCTCTATTCTAACACCCAATCACGTTGCTTCACTCACCAAACAATCTATCTCCCCAACCACTTACGTCCTCTCGCATGCAAGCCGGCATTGTCAGTTTCTCCGAAGATGAAATTATCGACTTTGGTGCTGAAGATCCTGACCCTGCTCTTTTCATCTCAGCATACGTTCGGGATATTCGGGTACGTCGTGTTATGATTGACGGGGGCGCTAGCCTAAACATCATCTCTTCAAAAGCCTTCCAACAAATGAATATCCCTTCTAGTTGCATGTGTGCCAACCCCATCATGTTGCGATCATTCAATGATGCTATTACTTCTACTTTAGGCACCGTGATCCTTAACATTCGTGTAGGACCACGTACTCTACCCGAACTCTTCTACGTCCTTGAGGGAGAGTTCCAATACAATATGTTGTTAGGCCGCCCTTGGATCCGGGCTATGGGATGCGTTCCCTCCACTTTACATAGATGCATAAAATTTGAGTACGAGGGGAAGTCCTACACCGTAAAAGCTGATCCTCCCCCTTCAAAACTTGCAATATGTTGTATCGCCCTAATGATGTGCTTGTACCAGTCAAGACACCCGTTCATCCAACCCAGCCATCCACTTCCAACGCACCTACACCTTCAACCAATGAAACCGCCGTTACAAATATTACTTCCTTTCCCGCAGATAACATCCCAACCTCGACCCCTTAGTAGATGTTTTTCAACGCCTTACGCTGGGGGAGTACCGCCTATATAACGTTAGCTCTTTCCATACCCCGCAGGAGTACGGACAGTTACATGCACATCCCACCTACGACCGTCGCGTGGGGGAGGTAATCTCTTACGGACCACCCCATTGCCGCACCAACCTAACGTATGGGGGTGTTGACGCATCCTCCGTTACCCCTGAACCTCCTCTTGGTGTGGTTCCCTTCCAATCCGATTTTCAATACTTGACAAATTGTCGTTTCGCCCTCACCTTCTTGACTCGTTGTGCTTGGAAAGGCTTTGGTTTTGGTCTTTATGAACAAGGCCGACATACACTCATTCCCGTGACTACACGCAAACACAATGATCGCAGTGGTCTCGGTTTTCCTAAAACACCTACACCGGAGAAACCTCATGTCAGTTGTATCCTGGAAGATGACGACGTCACCCCTACCAAACCATCATCACCCACTTTGCCATCATCACCCACAGAGTCGATAGACCCTGAATCTATCCCTCCTAACTTTTTTTTTCATAAATGCTATCTTCATAGGTCCTCTCACTTATCAACACCATAATGAGGACCCATCTTCTCTTCCCCTTCTGTATCCAGACATGATCGAAGAGGATTTTCCTTCGATTAATGTTGTTGAGTGCCAGGATGACGACTCCATCCTCACTTACCTTGGGGCGGACGACTCCTATATTCAACGCACCTTACCGTCTGAAACTCAAACCATGTTGAATGAGTCGACTATAGAAATCAACATCCACACAGAGGAGGATCCTCACATTGTGAAGATCGGACAATCCCTTAACACATCAGAACAAGCCGCCTTTACTACCTTTCTCCGTACCCACAACCAAGCTTTCGCTTGGTCCTACGCTGACATGCCAGGAATTGATCCTACCATTGCCATCCATAACATCACCCTAAACCCCGATTCCAAACTAGTCAAACAAAAACTGAGAAAAATGCATCCACGCATTGCCCTCTTGGTCAAAGAAGAGCTTCAACGACTTCTTTCTGTTTCCTTCATCTTGCCTATTGACTATCCTCAATGGATTTCTAACATCGTACCTGTCACTAAAGCGACGGGGGACTTCGGATATGCACGGATTTCCGAGACCTTAACCTCGCTTGCCCCTAAGGATGACTTCCCCCTCCCAAGTATTGATCAACTTATTGATCTCACTGCGGGCCATGAAATGCTTTCTCTCATGGATGGCTTTTCGGGATACAATCAAATTTTGGTAGCCCCGGCCGATCAACATAAAACTACCTTCATAACTCCTTGGGGAACCTTCTGTTATCGTGTCATGCCATTTGGCCTTAAGAATGCTGGTGCGACCTATCAGCGGGCTATGACTTACATTTTTCATGACATTATGCACACTATCCTTGAGGATTATGTCGATGATCTTCTTGGCAAATCTAAACATCGCAGTGAACATCTCGATGTTTTAACCATTATTTTCGATCGCTTATTACAATATTCGGTCCGGCTTCAACCAAAGAAATGTGTCTTTGGTGTTCTTTCGGGAAAACTTCTTGGCTTTATCATCTCTTTGCGTGGCATTGAGGTCGATCCATCTAAAGTAAAAGCTATCCTAGAAATGCCCCCACCCAAAAACCTCAAACAATTGCGTAGTTTACAGGGTAAGCTCAATCCATCCGGCGTTTCATCTCCCAACTCTCGGATCGATGTCAACCTTTTCATCACCTCCTTAAAAAAGACATTGACTTTCAATGGAGTGAAGAGTGTCACCAAGCCTTTGAGGCTCTCAAAGCTTATCTCTTGCACACCCGTGCTTATTCCACCTCGGGATGACCACCCTTTCTACCTTTACCTTTCTGCCACTGACCATCGTTATAGGAGCCATGCTCGCACATCGGGACTCGACACGTCGAGAACAAGCCGTTTATTATATAAGTCGTACTCTCGTGGATTACGAGACTAGGTATACACATGTAGAAAAATTGTGCCTAGCCCTATCATTCGTAGCCACCAAACTCCGACATTACCTCCTGAATCACAAAACTTTTGTCATCACCAACACGGACCCCATTCATTATATGTATGCCAAACCACATCTAAACCAACGCATCGCCCGATGGCTTATGCTCCTCGCTGACCTCGACCTTGAGTTTGTACAACAGAAGTCAATCAAAGGACAAACTATTGTGGACCAACTTGCGGAGGCCCCTTTACCTGGGGAACAATTCACCAATTTTAATTTCCCCGATGAACTCATCGCCACTCTTTCACTCAGGGAAGAGTCATATCAAATGACCCTCTTCTTCGATGGATCCAAATGCCAGCGCGGTGGAGGAGCCGGCGTTGTTCTCATCCCTCTTGACGCTGAACCTATGCCTCTTTCATTCCGGCTCGATTTCCCCTGCACTAATAATACTGCGGAATACGAGGCCCTTGTTTTGGGTCTCCAGGTTGCGTTACACTTAGGTGTCAAATCCATTAATATTTTTGGCGACTCTCAATTGGTAGTCAATCAAGTTATGGGCATCTACCAATGTAAGAATGAGGAACTTCAAAAGTACAAACATTACGTGGATTCACTTTTGACCTCATTTACTCGTTATTCTATCCAGACCATTCCCCGCTCCACTAACAAATTTGCGGATACTATGGCTTGCTTAGCCTCACAAATTCCTACCTCACCAACTGACTCTGACATATTCGTCTTGGTCCAACAACTTTTTCCCCATCCTACTCATTTTTGTTGTTTGTATGATAAATAATGTGTCTGCTAATTCGCAGGATACCTGGTACCACCAATTTCACGACTACCTTACAACCTCTGTTCTCCCACCTGACCTTACTAGTAACGGAAAATGTGCTTTTCTTAAAAGTGTTTCTCGTTATGTTGTCATGGGGGGACTCCTCTATAAACGTGGCTTTGATGGCATCCTCCTTCGATGTCTAACCGGTGCGGAGGTCACCTATACCATCCAACAAATCCACGACGGTATTTGTGGTGGACATTTTAGTGGCCTTGCCATGGCTAAACGAATCCTTCACCTAGGTTATTATTGGCCTACTCTTAATAACGACTGCTACGAATATGTTAAGCGTTGTGTTATGTGTCAACAACATGCCAACCTTCAACATACTCCTAGCCATCCGCTACAGGTCGCACGAGATCTTTGGCCTTTCTCACAATGGGGTTTAGACCTTATTGGTGAGATCCACCCACCCTCTTCACAACGTCACCGTTGGATAATCACAGCAACCAAATATTACACAAAATGGGTGGAGGCCATTCCACTCATTTCAATCAAAAAAGAAAAAATTGTTGAATTCGTTAACCATCACATTATCTGTCGTTTTGGTATTCCTCATCGCCTAATAACAGATAATGGTAAATCTTTTAAAAATAAGTTGTTCAAGACCTTTGTGACAACTTTGGTATCAAACTTAGTTTCTCATCACCTTACTATCATGAAGCCAACGATCAAGCTGAATCTTCTAATAAAACCCTAACCAAAATCCTCATGAAAGTTGTCAATGAGTCTGGAAGAAATTGGCACGATCACATTCCCTTTGCCCTTTGGGCTTATCGTACTAGCATTTGTACCTCCACTAAATGCCACACCATTTTCTTTGGTATATGGTACCGAGGCTATCTTACCTCTCGAAATACAAATACCCTCCCTCAGAATATCTCTTCAGGATATTCTCACCAATGATGATTTCCGCCAAGAGCGGTTAGCCCAATTAGAGCTTCTTGACGAGCATCATCTTACGGCTCTTGATCACCTTCAAATCTACCAAAAACACATCAAGCGTGCTTATGATAAATGACTTCATGAGCGTACCTTTAAGGTTGGTGATCTTGTCCTCAAAGAGAATCAACATGTAACCAAACTAGAAAAGAGAAAACGTGGAAAATTTGCTCCTAATTGGATTGGGCCTTACATTATCACTCACACTTATGGATCGGGCACTTATCGTTTAGCTTCGCTTAATGGTAAACCTGAGCCTGAGCCCCTTAATGCCTTGCATCTTCGACCATTCTACTGTTGAAATTAGTGTTATATCACTTCTTCTCTACCTTACGCTCGTCCCTTGAGCTCATTTACCACCGCATACACTTTGTTTCTTCCATCTCAGAATCAAATCCAGCTCACATGGTTTGATTATCACCTCCCCTTAAAAGATGCCTTCCCCTTTTAGTCTAGTCCATGACTTCAAAGTATCAAAATGACACATTCTTAATTAAAACACTTATGGGATTTTCTTGAGTCAAACTTCTTACAAAAACTAGATGCTTTATGCCCAACGGACATCTAGACCTCTAAATTATACAATAGACTACTCCCTTGAAGGACAGCTATATGCCAAACTATTGCTACTATTATATATAGACTGCTCCCCCGAAGGACAGCTATACATAAAATCACATCTCTTCTTATAAATAGATCGCTCTCCTTGAAGGACAGCTATACACGATCGATCTTTATCGAAGCTTCTCGCATTGATCAGCTTCGTGAAGACCTCAAGAACAACAAAATACATATCCCATGTAGACTTCCCACATCGATCAGTCTATATCCAGCAAAATAAAATAAAAATAAAAGTAGTATTTCAAAACACTTTTGAGTCATGGACTTGTCTATTTAGGTTTGGTTCTCTTTTATCAGAATAATCATCTTATAATAAGTTCTCTGCACCCTTGCCCACATCAACCACCTCACCTCACCATTTTTAAAGCAACAAAACTCAAGGGACGTGACGTATATCCGATATATTGTGATTATACCACTCTTTTCACCTATCGACTTCTCGCCTATGCAAGGTACCTAGGGATTCAAGCTCATCCTACATTAATATGTGGTTTGTTTAGCTCTCCTCAACTATGGGACACTCTTTCCTCTTTTGCTCGGCTCTAGGATTGTGTGTTGACCTTAATCAGGACACGATTCCCCACTACTTGGGTATGCTAACTTTCGCTTTACCCTACCAACGCCAACAACATTACCCTACCACCATCAAATTTTTACCAACCAACAAAACCAAATTGCCTGAATTCACCTCTCCCTGATCCTAGGGGAGAACTACATCGGTCTGAGGCTCTTCCTTGCTTTGTGCAATGGGCTATGTAGGCAGCACTTAGGAGACATGGAGTCTCCCAAGGTTAGCTCGACCATCCCCTACCATACCCTATCATGTGTTGTCAATATAAATATTTTTTATGTATTTCTATTTGCCAACGTTCCTCTTTATCCTTTTTCAAAACAAACAAAAACAACATTTTAAAACACAACCATTCTTATTATTATCATCACTCAAAAGAGCATACGTATTTAGTTTTATTTTAGATGTTAAACAAATACATCTTCTCTATCATCGACTCACAGGTCGGCATCCTTATTTATTCTTATATTCCTATGAAGTTCACTCAGACCCTTACACCTCCTCCCGAATCAGGTGGTGATCATGATCGTCGATGCCCCTCTGGTAGATAAAAGGCCTCTCCATCCTCAAAGGTGCCACTCTCATTGGTTCCTCCCATTGATCCACCAACATCTCCTGTAACATACGAATATGTCCTCTCGCGTGGAGGAATCTTGCCTCAGTCTCTCACTCGTCATGTGAATGTGAAGCCTCTAACAATCCCATTGTCTCATTCACCTATGTTTGAAGTTGGACACGTAATTATTCAAAAGAGCCAAATCCTGCGAGATGATCTCTCTCATTGTCATCACGGCTATGTCGGGGCACTCACGTGCACCTCACTAACCTCTGCTTACCCACCATTCCACGATACCGGTCACTGTTAAAAATATACCTACCCTGCTTAAAGCATACACCTACGATAATTATTTTGCCCGTTTACTCCTATTTATACCTAAAAACATACATGCCCACCCTGTTTACCTACCCCGTAGCACTCATACCATCCCCAACCCTTGCCTATCACCTTTTTTTCTCATCTTTACCCACTTACACTTCTTTCATCCTATTTACAACACATGCAAGAATCAAATTACAACCAAACAGTTTACCTCTCGGGATGCACTGAGCGGAACATGGGCGGAACATGTCTTGCTTCCCCTCGTTCGGCCATGTTCACCACCCTCTTCAAATATAACTTGTCTTTTCGCCTTCCGAATCTCATCCACGCTCACTTCACCTGTCTCTTTCCTCCTTATCACTCAAATTCTTTCATGCAATTACCTGTAGCAGTTGTCAAATAGCGTCGCATTCGCATATTTAACTTGTTGCATGACTCTAAAAATAAGAATGCTAAAAATAAGAACTTAAGTTGCCAACCCAGCAGTTCTATTTTTAGGAAAATAATTCTTTCATAACCGATATCGGTTACATGACCGATATCGGTCATATAGCTACCGACATCGGTTACATAACCGATATCGGTCATGTCCCCTGTTGCTTAAACCTAAGCCTTTTTTTTCCATTTTTACAAATTTTTGTGGCGCCCGCCCCTTTTTCCTGCATGAACAACACCATTATCCATATTTTTCATTAAATCCATATCTCATCACAATTTCATCAACATCATCTATCTATCTTACAAGAACAACCAAGCCATCAACAAACGATATCAAAAACCATCAATCTATACACCATTTGAATCCAAATCAACAGCTACAAACATTCAATATTCACAAACCAGCGACAAAACATACAACATTTCATAACACAACATGTCAATTAAACTCATCATCTATATACATACATACATCCCATCAACAAAAGACATCAACATCATAATATATAACACCATGTAAATCAAACTCATCATACATTAAATATCACAAACCATTTTCAAAACACTTAACACATTTTTACGCACAACATGTGGGTCAAATCATCATATCTATATATATACAAAGTTTCAAATATATAATGTGCCCTGCATCGGGGCCTCTGTGATCTCATAATACAACAAAGCCGGCACGCAGGCCACAATAACTGTCAATAATCTCGACTCGGCTCGCAGGCTAGTCTCTCATATCAAAAACATACTCGGCTCGCGGTCGGTATCAATCTGACCACCCGTACTCGGCTCGCAGAGCCAGTATATATACAATAAATGAATGAATGAATAAATGAATACATAATATCTAGGCACGCAGGCCTCTATAAACATAGCCGGTTCGCAGACCGGTGCCCATATCCAATGAACCAATACAAAAATATGCAGGGACCCCTCAGCTCTCTCCACCGCCCTCTGCCTGTCTGCCTGCTGGTCCCTGTGCTGCCTCTCGCCTCCTGCTGTCACGTGAGACCCACCTTTGTGGGCGCACCTCCCGAGATCTCTCGGCCCGAGAGGTCTCTCTCTCTATGTGCCGCATAAGGCTGATAATCAACCCCGGTACCATCAAGAATATCCTGATAGTACCGGGCCTCCGCTCTAGCCTCCATATAACGATCTCGAGCCACCGTAGGTGCTGGGGCTGGTCCCCTGACACCTAATACCAGTGCCCCCTGTGCCTGTGCTGTCTTTGGTGTGCAGTGGTGGTGCTCGTGGCTCCGGTGGTGGTCTTTGCTGGTACTGTGCTGTCTTTAGTGCTGCATTTGGTGGTGCCTGTGTTGGTACTGTACTGCTAGTGGTACTGTGCTTTGCACATACTGAGCTGGACTAGCTGCCCCTGTAAGACACCTATCTGTGCCTGTGCAAGCTGCCCCTGTAATAACTGTACCTGGCCCCTGAGCTGATCCCTCTCTCTGCTAATGGTGCTAAGTGCCAAGTCAGGTGTGCGGGTTGCTACTCTCTCGCAGCTCTCTCTCCGGCCCACCAAACCAAAAATGCTCCTGTGCAGCCGGCATCATCTACGGTATCATCTGCCGGCCTCTCAGCAACCCAATCTGGGTCCATAGGATGTGGTGCAGGCAATGGAGCCTCTACATCATCCCTCCGATACTGAGGGAAGGGAGGTGGCTCATCCTGTCGTAGCCCAAGCTGTCGTCGTACCCTCTCCAGGGGTATCCGCTCGTACTCTCCCGGCCTCCGTCCCGCTATCCAGAATGTATACTGGATCCACTGCAACTGTGCTCGGGCTCCTCCGTGTGGGTGATGACCTCTATAAGGTCTCCATACAATATCTAACGCTGTCAAGCCCTCTAACATATGTCTGTAATAAGTGACGTCTCGCCCTGCAAGCACTGCTCGTGGCTGGCCCACGACCCCCAACCACCTCTGAAAGCCGTATCTATAGATGACCTGTGGCCCTGGCTGCTGGGGCAGCCCTACTGGTCTAATGCATATGATATGCTCATATGCCCAACAGTGTAGTAAAAACGTCGAGCAAATCCCGAATCACCTCATCCGGTGATAGCCCCACAGCTCTCGGTATAACTGCACCAGGTATACTGGTGCCCAAGCATAACATGTGTGCTCCTCCACCATCTCATGTAGCACACCCATAAGTGCCCATGGAAAGTGGCCTCCCTCTGAGTCTGGGAGGGCGAAGCAGGTGATCCCGATCATCATCAGCACGGCAAGCCGTGTCTCATGGCGGTGGGCTCGGTACATATCCCCATACGCGATACTCGTGCTGTGATATGTCAGTAGCGCAGCTGCATCCCCGAATACATGTAGGATGTTGTCTATGGCTGTCTCAGCATCAACCTAAAAGACTGCCTCTCCATCAATCGGTAATCGAAGGATGCGATACACATCCTCCAATGTGATGGTCATCTCTCCAGTCGGGAGATGGAACACATTGGTCGCCGGATCCCATCTCTCGATGAGGGCGACCATCAAACTGTGATCCCTGTCAATCGATCTGTATCGCTGGACTCGCCGAGTCCCACCTCATGCATGATACCCCACTGCGCTACGGACACGTGTGGCCACATCCGTCTCAACAGCGGGGGCATCCTGTCCCACATCGTCAGCTGCTGACGTGCCTGCAAAACCAACTCACTACATTAGCCCTACTCTTTATCACAACATCTACTTATACCCTCTACACCCACCTATCTTACCCTAAAAACCTCTACGATATCCCCCTCCCTCTTCACACCCAAACAACAACCTAAACCATACCAAAACACTCAAACAATACCAAAACACCTCCACCACAACCCAAACCATATCAACACACCCAAACAATACCAAAACACCTAAACAATATCAACACACCCAAACAATACCAAAACACCTAAACAATACCAAAACACTCAAACAATACCAAAACACCCCAAACAACAACCTAAACCATACCAAAACACTCAAACAATACCAAAACACCCCAAACAACACAAACCCAAACAATACCAAAACACCTAAAAATTACCAAAACACCTCCACCACAACCCAAACCATATCAACACACCCAAACAACACCAAAAACCTCAAACATTACCAAAACACCCAAACAATACCACAACACCCAAACAACAACCTAAACCATACCAAAACACTCAAACAATACCAAAACACCTCCACCACAACCCAAACCATATCAACACACCCAAACAATACCAAAACACCTAAACATTACCAAAACACTCAAACAATACCAAAACACCCCCACCACAACCCAAATAATACCAAAACACCCAAACAACAACCAAAAATTCAAACCAACAACAAAACCCAAACCAACAAAAATAAAAATAACTAAGGACCGGTACCGGTCACTTATGACCGACACCGGTCTTCACTTCACCATCAGTCACTATAAAATTCCGGAGCCGAACCCCGCGGCCCCCAAATCCATTTTTTCCTATTTTTCCCTCTATACCCGCCCAAACACCCTAAAAACCTACCCACCCAGCCGCCTTGGCCTATTTAACCTATCTACCCTCTCCTTTTTTAAATCATTTCCATTTATTAATTATTTTATCAAAATCTAACATTCCTACCCAAAACCCAAATACAACATAATATACTCAACTCCACACAATGAGGGGTTTCGAACCTACCGGTACGATGATATGTCGTCGTGGTGGGATGGGTGGTGGTGGTCCAGCTGGTCCAGCACCTCCTGCTCCTCCTGGCTGTGCCATGGCTATAAACTCTCCTCTGCTGGGTCCTCCACCAATCAACTGCTGCCTCCTACTCACTAGGGTCCACTAAACACTCAATTCTCCACTCAAATAGCGCCACCTCAACCAACAAATGCTCCAATCTCAACAATCCACCTCAGACAACTCCAATTGGTTTTCAAATTGACAATGTGACAATGACCGGCCGTATTTTTCTTTTTATAGGTTTTTGACCTATAACCGATATCGGTTTTATTGTGCCCTAAGGAACCGGTATCGGTCATCTAACCGATATCGGTCATACACAATCGATATCGGTTTAATCTCACCTCTACCCCAATTTCGGCCCTTATTTACTAATAGCCCTTTCTACCAACATCGCCTATATCCACCTTCGTTGACAACCCTTTGTTAACTTCATTGGCCCGACCCAAGGCCGTCACCTACCATTTGGCCCGACCCAGGCCGCAACCAACCCATTTGGCCCGACCCAAGGCCGTAACCTACCATTTGGCCCGACCCAAGGCCGTAACCAACCTATTTGGCCCGACCCAAGGCCGTAACCTACCATTTGGCCCGACCCACGGCCGCAACCAACCTATTTGGCTCGACCCAAGGCCGCAACCAACCCATTTGGCCCGACCCAAACCGCAACCAACCCATTTGGCCCGACCCAAGGCCGTAACCTACCATTTGGCCCGACCCACGGCCGTAACCTACCATTTGGCTCGACCCACGGCCGCAACCAACCCATTTGGCCCGACCCAAGGCCGCACCTAACCATTTGGCCCGACCTAAGGCCGCACCAATTAAATACCATACCCACAATCAACGTTTTATTTTATCCATCCATCATGTACCTTTTTGTTCAATCGAGCTCACCTGTTCGTGTTTTAGCATGATCAGGGTCCTTGACTTGATCAGTCGACCAACTTTTCCTAGACTTAGACCGTGACGTTTATCTCAACCAAACCAACCATTTGGTACTGCCGAACATGCCCAAACGTTCCTGTACCTTACCCGTTATATACCCTGGAGCTACTTCCTATGCCTTGGATACCAGGATTATATCACCCTTGTTTGGATAAACTATCGACCTTTGCCTATGAATTGCTTGTTTGCTCTTCAAATCATATACCCTGGTCGCACTACTGCATTTCAACGTGCGTCTGCTTCCTTGGACCTACCCCACCCTCTTACCGTTATCTCAACACCATTTACCCTTTATCAACCCTATCCCTGCTTTCACGCTACCTCAATCTGTGATAGATTTGAGGGGGATTACCTATACCCTTAACAGGGGTAACCACTTCTTATTATTGTCCGTGCAGCTTTACAAAACAAACTACACGACAATAAGGGGCTAATGTAGACACCAAATTTGTGTCTTACGACACCCTGTACCCCGCATCCCATTTCGCAACCTAACCTCATCACCTAAACCTTACACAATTATTTATTAATTACCTTATAATTAATAAATCCACATCGCCTTACCTGCCACCTCATTTTGCCACCTCATCATGACCTAGTCTTAACCCTAAACTAACCTAATTAAGACCTATAACTTGGTCCAATTCCACACCCATGACTAATGACCCCTTTCTCGCACCCAAAACTGACCTTCTAGTCACTTGACTAAGCCCGTAACTAATCCCTCGGGAGAAAAGGAGGGAAAGTTGGCTATTTTACTAAAAATAGCCCACTTTGACTGACCGAAATGCAGTTCTACTCACCGCCGTCGGTTTCTTAACCGCCATCGGTTCCCCGTAAATGACCACTTCCAACCAAAAAAAAAAGATCGGATTTTCATTTGATCGGAAAAAGGAGGAGAAATCATTTGGAAGGATCCATTTTGCTTGCCGAGCGAGACAAGTGAAGAAACAGAAGAGTTTGCAGAGAAGGACATCAAGCCCAAGGCTGCATTTGAATAACTTGAGCCAAGTAACACTCATCCGAGCATCGAAGAGGAGATAACTCATCTTGGATTTCAAATCATCCAACTTGGGTCTGTCTTCATCATTACAGTCCTGAAAACTGCATCGCATCCGAGTAGTCCTTCCAAGACAAAAAGGAGTTCTTCGCGGTCGATCTAATCTCTCTCTGATACGCACACACCATCTCAACATTCAACAAGTATTCCTCCTAGCCCTAACCCTTATCTGTTTCTCAAAGGAATGATAGGATAGAAGCAAGTCTATTCTGCAGAGCCGAAACATTCCGTGCGAAACATTAGTGCTAGAAGAAAAATTAAAATTGATGTTAGCGCATGAACTTAATTACACTAGCGTAGATTGTGAAATGTGCTAGCATACTAGTGTATGCATTACTATGATACTATTCACATGAACGCGAAGCTCTAAATGCGCTAGTGTGTTAAATACACTAGCATAAAACTAAGAGAATGGGTGATAAATTGAATGTGCTAGCATGAATGTCCTAGCATTAAGGTTCAATATTACCATAGATGCTTAGCTAGCATATTAGTTTATGCTCTAGCATATGAGTGGGTGCACTAGAATAGTTAGGATGATTTAGAAGAATGGTAGAGTGTAGACACTTGTAATTTAGCTCAAGCAATTTAAATGCTTAAATTGTGCTAATTATTCCCTTTTCCGCAAATAGATGATGTATAATCAATAATGCTCACCTTCTCTTCTATCCCCATTAATTAGCTACATTACACTAGTTAATTAACCCTTCTATCCAACAAATAAACCAATTAATGACCTTCCGTTAATTAATCCCCCTTTCTATCTAGACTAATTAATTATTATTAATTAATTAGCTTTCTCTTCCACTAAATCAATAAATCATCATTTACTTGATTAAATTCCTCCCATAGTCTAAATCATGCTAATTATTCCTCTAAAAAGCTTCTATAAGCTTGCACACCTATTAATTAATCACCTTGGTTAATTAATAAACCCCCTCAATCCCCATGAGTCACTAGAGGACAAACTAAACTCTCCTAAGGTTGACTCAACCCTTTCTAAACCTCCCTTATCCACAACTAACCCAACCTCTCTATTATCCCACATGTAAAGGGATGTAGAGATTATTTTATCCATTGGGCTATATAAAGAGCCCTCCTCCTACCTTTCTTCTTACACCTTTCATGTTTATAGCTAATCTATAGGAATTTTATCTTAGAGCATCTCTCATTTGAGCTAATAACCTCATTCTTGCATTTCATTCATCCAAGCTTTTGGGTCATATGGAGAGAATCAAAATGGTCTTGTATCCATACTTTGACGTGCTTCCATTCGAAACCCTTGAAGATAAAACAATCAACTTTGATTGTCATGGATCTATCTAGGTTCATTTAGTGTTTTTGGTGATCTAAAGAGTAGAGATTCTAATGCTTAGCATATTAGTTTGATTTCTATTTCAATTCCTAATGCATGATGTTGGTATTTAGTCTTGTTTATCTCTTAACATGATGATATTTGTGTAGTTACTTCATGTTTTGAAATTATTAAGGTGTTAGTTTCAATTCCCTTTGCATAGCTAACTAATACATTGATACATTTGACACACTGGTGGGACTGATCCTTTGTCCCTTAGCATTATAGTTCAAATTTTGTTGTTATTTCAACATTTGGCTAACCCTAACTATACACATGTGTGAAATGATGTTGAAATTCTTATGATTTTTGTTAATCTTACATGTGTAGAGTCTTATTTAGAGTTTTAATTTTGATGGGTTATTGTCAATTTTGAGCTAACATGTTAAAATTTGGAGCATTTTGAACTTGTTTATGTCATTAGGCTGTATTTTAACATCATCACTAGGTATAGATTTTGTAGGGGTGGCAAAGGTACAAAAAAATACACACATGCACACTAAACCATGTATAGGCACTAATCTCGATGCACACACACACTATTATAGTATTGCACCTTTCTTTGCTATCAAAAACCTACCGAGGCTAGCGCAAGCAACCTAAAGGTGACACATATACCATTTTGTTAGTGCACATGTTGTGTGTCGCATCGTGGTGTAGGAACCCTTATCTTTAGTGCATACATCTTGCGCCAATGCACACACATTGTCATTTTTGTACCTCCTATTTTTCTACCCACGTGCACACATCTATACCCTAGCGCACACACACATATCCTAGCACATGTATATCTTGGGTATGAGGCACACCTTGTATATTTCTTTGGAGTACGAGAAGGGCACATGTTCCCTAACCCATGTGCACACACCCTAACTTGTGTGTAGGTACCTTAGTCCAGTCTTGCATGTCAATCCCATGTTTTCAAAATTTTGTGTTCTTAAATGCTAACATCATTACAGGTTTAATCTGATTAATTTCCATTTTTTAGGGGCATTTTTACATGATTTTTTTAGGTTTTATCAAATATTGGATGAAACTTATATTCTTAATCATAAGAGTAAGGTCTTGTATGCTCTTCCCTCACATCTTTTGGGGTGATCTTGGGAATCAGAAATGATTCTTATATCTTTTATTGCTTTGAAAAATGTTTAGAATGTCCAAATTGAGTCAAGATGTATGTATTTTGCATTTGAATTAAGTATTTTCCATTTTTTTAATTTCTTGATTGGATTTTGCATCGCGTATGCTCTTCTCTTATGTCCTAGGAAAATCTTGAGAATTAGAAATGATGTTTATTATTTTTATGGAAAATTACTAATCTATTGTGCAAAACCAAAAATGCTTGTCAAAGAAAGGAGTCAAGACAAAACAAAACTACTAATACAATTTTTGTACGGAGTTGCCAAAAGGTGTTCAAGAAAACCACATCAAAATTAAACAAGATAAAAACACACCACAAACATCACATTGTATTTGTAGGTTCGGATAAGGGTATGCCCCATCCGCTTAAAACTATGACATAACCCCTTTGGCATAATCCTTAAGATACAACAATGGGGGTGGTCCTAGGAACCCCAAAGTAGTCCACGTAAGAAGGAACCTTGTGGATGAAATGGGAAGTGCTTCGCACAACCTACTTGACTAGTATTACCATTTGTGATATTTAGCGTCAAAGTTATCCATATCATTATCCATATCAAGACCCCGGTGAGAGTACACGATGGACACATTTATTGACCCTTTGTGTTTGAAGGGGTAAAGTAAATCCTATATACTCTAAGAATTATTCAATGTGACTTTTCTTGGTAAATCAAGCTCACTTTTAGATAACTTGTGACACCTAGTTGAGTGAACCACCTAGGAAGCTATCTTTTACCAGGAGCCAACTTGGACCATATCAAAACCAATTTGAGTTAAGAGATATTATTCATCATGAAACATGTGAAGCGTTACTTTTTCTTAGTTTTTCACTTGCCCTAAGGTGAGGCAAAACTCTGCCAAAGTGAGGCCAACATTTTTCACCCCCAATTGATCTATTTCCTTCACTTTCTTTTGACACTTTTTTATTAGAAGAAGAGTGACTACCCTTGTGTTGCTAATTGATTGTATTCACCACTTTTGTGTCTATTTATGCTCATCCATGTTTGTGGATGAGTTGTTAAATGTATAAAGTGTGTGGAGATGTTTTCATATCATTGGTAGCCTTTTTGATCTTGATACCCAAGTCAAGATCATCATTGTAGTTAGGCTTGGTTCATCACCTTGACTCTCCTTTGAATGGTTATCTTGTTTATATCGTGTCGCTACAATTTTGGTATTTACGTCTTGTTTCTTGTAAACTTGACCTAAATATCTATATTGTGATGTTATGCTATATACACTTTAACAATTCCTAAGTATACTCTAGCTTTTGTTTGATTCCAATTATTACCTCAATTTTGAAAAGTGTTAGTGTTACCACTTGTGCATGTTATATCAATATCATCTTGATATCAATACCTTACTTTCTTGCAAAGTTTGGTTAACATATCTTGGTGACATTGTTGTGTCACTCACAATTGTAACTGAATTTTTTTGGAATATAGGTCTTGATTGGATTTGGGCATGATTTTAGTATACTTTGTTTGGAGATCATGTTAACTCCTTGTTATTACTTAAGCCTTGTTCATTTATTTGAACTCGATATAAGTAGTGACATTTTTATAATAATAAAACATCAACTACCTTTTTAGAGCAGGACTTAGGAAATATATCATTTGATTGATTGCTCTGGAACTAAACTTTGTGTGATTGTGTCTCATTCATCATATTAACTTACCCATTTAGGACAATCACTTTGATCCATTGATTATTTATCATTCATTACTCTTTGATCATTAATTTTTCGTTGTGTTTTGAACTCGCGTGATTGTTCCTTGTGTTTATCCACCTTATAAACTCATTTCTAGGACAATCCTTTGGGTCTTTGATCCTCTTGATCTTCTTATTTTTTCCTAAGTTCATGATCATTTTTGAACACATATTTCAAACCTTGGAAAAAACATTTCCTATTAAGAAACTTTTGCATCAATCGAACATTAGAAATATTTCCTTTGTATCCTTTATGTTGCTAAAGTTTTGATCAATCCTTTGAAATTTACGCCTCCAAACCTTGTTGGATTATCAATCTTGAGTCATCACAATGTATGTTTTCCTTAGCTTCCCTTTTGGAAAATCACACAAGTATCCCCATCTTTACGAAATATCTAGTTGGTTGTTGTTATGTTTCCCAAATCAACATGAAACCTTCTTCACTTTGAAGAAGTTTTATCATACAATCTAGGTCTAGACCTTTGAACCCAACACACATTGAAAATGACTGATTATCGCAAGGTCCCTTATACATATGAAAATAAGGAATCAAATTTTTGGTGTTCACATCAAAATATGCCCATCATGACCAAACCTCGAATAGTTCCTCATACTAGAGAACCCATCTGGGTAACCCGTTCCCCACCTTCATCTCATAGTAGGTAATATGGTTTGGACACTTCGGTCCAAATTATTATTTTGGTTCCCCCATTCTTCTTGATTCTAATCCAAAAATTTAAAACACGAAGCAAAACTCACTCTTGAAAAATGGATGGGAGTAAAGGAAGAATAGATTCATCACTCTAGTTAATTCTGTAAGTGATCTATAGATGCATGCCACATACTTGCATGTATGGCTATAATTGTAAATAGCGTGGCTATATTATTGCATGTATGGCTATAATTGTAAATGGCGTGTGGCTATTATTAGCGTGACCTATTTTTGGCATAGTTAGCGGTGAAGGGAAAGTTCCCACCCTATATATATTAGATGAATCACCTAGTTGATATACCATGTTGAAGGGTTAGAGATTCATGAGTGCATGAGACTAGATAATTGTAACAGATCCATGTGCGCATGACTATTATTGTATCAAGCCTCTGTATTGTTGTCATGTTTAATATATGAAGAATATTGGCCGAACCAAAGTGTCTTATATGTGTTATCATTACATGTTATTGATTTCTTGATGATTTATACTTAAATGCATGCCTTTATAGATCTGGTTGGTATAACTGTGTAATGATGGATTAGTTTCTAACTATATGTCCTTATCGCTTCACCATGCTACCATCCTGCTACAACAACCCTAAAGAGGGACCTGGTACCTTGGTGCGCTTCGGGTGAGTGCTCAGCCTATGCTGAGTGATGTGCCAGTGTGACTAGGTGTTATCTGAGAATTCTAGGCTGCATCATTGGTTCCATTGCCGGACCTCTTTTTCAGTTATTTTTAGGATGGTTCACGATGAAGACATACCGGCTAACTTTGGCGAGTGTTGAAGAGTGGATTCATGATCTGGAGGAAGAATACACATGAAGGTTTAGCATTGGATCTGGATTTAACACATGCACTTGGGTAGAGCAGAATTTGTATGACAGTTTGTACGAAAGCTTCTTTGCTATCTTTCCCATAGAATTATATGAGTGGTTGACTGCATATGTGTCTAAGTGGAATTGGAGGTATCACACACTTGTTTGGACACAGGAGGAATTTCAAACACTATATGATGTTGACTTGATCTGGACTCGTGCGGTAGATACCTGGTTTCGTGGTGTTCTAAACAACTATATTCTAGAGTATTCAATTTTGACTTATTCATGCCCGGAGGTAGCTGAGTTCAGTTCCTATGGTATCCTAGAGGGATGTATTTGCAAGGTATTCCATTGGTGATCAAGATATTGATGGTAACGTTGAACTTGGAAGATAAGCCCATGGCAAGTTAAAAATCTCCACGCGCGGGGCAAGAATAGGATTGGTGAAAGATGGCAGACCTAGTGGTAGCACGGCACGATAGAGGGAAGAGAGGTGGCTGAAGTATGATGAGGTGCGCGAGAGGGAATTATGGAAGAAGCAAGAAGTTGTAGAATGGATGGCGTTGTGGAGAGAGATGGCTCGTGAAGGATTTGAGGCTCATGAGGATGAAGAAGAGCTAGAGCATCAGGAACTCCCCCATCTAGGAAAGCATGATAGAGAACCCTCTTCGGCCTCACATGGAAGCGCGCCAGTAGATATGACCTGGGCCGCGGGTGTGCATCTAAGCCAACCTGTTGACCTAGCCCTTGCGCTTGGTTTTCTAGTATCTAGTACAACAGGTAAACAAAGTTTTCATTTAGGAAGTGAAAGAGTAGAAACAAGTCAGATAACAAGTACATCAATGGCAGCACAGATAACTTTGTTATTCTTTGGGGTACATTTTCAGGCTCATCATCTACACATAGAATATGAGCACACCGAATGTGGGATTCACCTCTGGAACTGGGACTACTTCACAAATTGTAGGGGTCAGTATAGTACCATTGTTGGGACACAGGGGAGTGCATCTACGGGCCCTATTCCAACTTCAGGAGGAGGATCGGGAGGTATGGGAAATTCTAGTTCGGTGGTTTGGGTGGTTTTGGAGGTAGAGGAAACCAAGGAGGTTTTGGGTCGGGTGGTCAAGGCCCACAACAACCCTAGAACATTTATATGGAGATGTCTCTTCATCTCCTAGAGTACAGAGGTATCGAGGATGCTGCTGAACATATTCATATGTGTGAAATATTGTGGCACGTGAAAGGTATCATGGCTTCTGAGTGCAAGGCAAGTCAATTTGCTACTACATTACGGTGCATGCGTGCACCTAGTTGGTATAGGAAGTTTGATCCCAATCAAACTTGTATTGATTATGCAAGCATTGAAAGATGCTTTCTTAAAAGAGTTCCATATCCCAGAGTTTGAGCAGAAGAGTATAAGCGCACTTAAGGATATAAATAAAGGAACTACTGAAAGTGTACGTGAGTATGATGCCCATTTTAAAACACTTCTATCCAAACTCTCCTATGATATACATGCAAGTCAGCATGCACAATGGTTTGTTGGGGGATTGATTACTCCATTTGAAGAGCACTATCGCATAAGACTTATATTGACCCATGTGAAGCATTAGAAGCAGCTCTATGCATTGAGGTAGTTGGGAGTATTGACACTAGAGTTAGTCCATTCTTGGAGGCTCAGATAGCAGCTATGGTGAAATAGTTAGAGAAATTATCAAGCAAACTCAGCTCATGAGACGTGCTCAGGAATTTGGTGTATAGATTGTGAAGTGGAAGGCCACACCAAGGATAGTTTCCCTCATAGATCTGTACGTTCACTATTGTTAGACTGTGAGATTTTCCATTTGAATCATGATGCTAGTCATTGCCCCTTACTACAACACGTGATCAGGAAGAATGTATCCTCTTTTTGTAAAATTTGTAGGTCCACGACCCATGATACTGAAGATTGTAGATTGATTGGCTAGATCCATGATGCCATTGATATTGGGGTGTGACAGGTGAGTGTGGTTGATAGTTCTAAAGGAAAGAATGAGCATCAGGATAGGGATTATAATCAAGCGCGCTATGACAAGAATGATGGAAGATTTGAAGGAGGTCGTGGAAGAGGATGAGGATATCGAGGTGGATATGGAGGATGAGGCCGAGGTGGGGGAAGAGGTGAATTCCCTCGAGGAACTTGTTATACATGTGGCTCACCTGACCATTATAGGCGTGAATGCCCGTCAGAATATTTCTGTTCATTTTGTGGAAAGGGGCATAGTTATGAAGAGTGTCCGGACTTGTATGAGCATCTCAGTAAGTAGCACAAGCAAGAAAACAAAGGGCGTAGGGATGGTTAGAATCTAGCACGTGGTAGAGAATTAGTGGATGCCCAAGTTAACACAGAACCTGAGGTAGTAATAGTCAAGATAACCACATGAGCTGAGGTGGCACGCATGAAAGAGGTATTGCAATGAAGTTGACAATCACTAGGGAGGAGGTTTTGCATGCTAGGTATCAGATCCAACTCATCAGAAAGAAGTCTATCAGGAAACTATGGAGGTCCTTAGAAACCTTCAAGGTGAAATACAAGTGTTTGAAAGAGTAGTCTCGGAAGTTGGAGCATAAGGATACAGAAAAGGCCCCATCTGATATTGATGACATCAGAGAGGTATGTAGAATGTTGCACCAGGAGAATATTATTCCTTTATTGGGAAATTGGTTGAAGGGGAATACTCCGCATGTGGGAACTGAGACTGGAAGACAAATACTCCATGTGAATCTCCCCCGATAGCATTGACTACGACAAGGAGATCACTTTGAATGTTGTTGTGGATGGTTGGTTGTTGAGCAATATTTTGATTGACACAGTGTGGAAGTGAATGTACTTACATTGGATGCATGGGTACAAATGGGGAGACCTCCATTGCAGCCATCATCTAATGTATTGTTCATGGAAAACAGAACAAAAGCTACTCCCATAGGAGTTTTGAAGGATGCATCTATCACTATACAAGGGGCCAAGTTCACAGGAGACTTGAAGTGTTAGCACTTGCGGAAGTAGATAGCTTCCCAGCTTTGCTTGGGCACCCTTGGTGTTATGCAAACAATGCTGATTTGAGGTTTAACAAGGGGTATATCAGCTTTGAGAACAAGGAGGAAAGGGTCATAATACCATTGACAGATGGGAAATCCATACCATATGTGGAACCTTTGAGTGAAGAGGACTTGAACAAGAATTTATATACGCGTTATTCGGGACCCAGAGGTCAATGAGCCATCTAAGGAAGGAATCCTTCATTGGGAAGATTCTCAGTCAATCAATCAGTGATACTACCAGTATTGCTTGTGATAATTGGGCTCATGGTACTTATGAACTGGTGGGGTGTGAAGTTAAGCGTGTGGTTGCTTGCAAAAAGGGTTTTCACTCTGTCTGATGTATAGGTCGCTCAGTACCCCGATATACTGGATCCGAAGATCTGGCTGGATTCTTGTAGGCCATGGAGGAAAACTGGGTTGACCAGATTAAAAGATGAGATATGCTATCATATACTTTGCATGGGACAATAGCGCGTTGGTGGGTGGTTCACAGGGATAATCTCTTGGAATGGGGAGAGATTGGGACCACCTTATCAACCAGGTTTTCAAGAAGTAATGCACCTACAAATATTTTCCCTTATCATGGTGATCAACCTGTTCAACATCATATCCAGTAGTGTGAGAGACTCTGGATAGAGGACAGAAGCATTACCGCCCTCACTTTGGGTGCATCGGTTTTATTCTACTCTAAGGTTGTGTGTGTGCTTGGTATGTATATGTTGAATTACATCGCGTTTTAGAAATTGGTAGAATTTGACTAGAGGATGATCCAAACTTTTGACTTCTTCTCATCTACACCACCAGTGAACAAGGCTTTAAGCTTTATCAAGTGCTTAACCATGGGAGATAGTGGGAAAGTGGAAGAACTTATTCAAGAATTATTTGGTGAGATAGAGACAGGGGCACGTTTTGAGGAAGAAGTAGATGATACCATACTACTTGAGCGCACTTCTCTAGAAAAAGACAAGGGGAAGTTGGTTTACATAATTGATGATGAGGAAGTTGAGCACTTGGAAGTTGATCATTCACATGGAGCACGTGAGGTGTTAGACAGTGCGGATGTAGATACGCGCGCATATCATGAACCTATGAAGACAACAAAGGTAAATATTGGCACAAAAGTTGAACCTAAGGAAGTGATAATTGGGGATTATTGGTCAGAGTTAGAAGTGGCAAAGATCATAGAGTTACTTCAGAGACTATGAGGACTTATTCCCAAGAGGATACCATGAACTTAAAGGCATGCATAAATCACTTGGAGAAATGAAGATAAAGCTTAAGGAAGGTGCGCGCCCTATTAGGAAGAGACCTTATCGAATGAATCCCAATTTGCGTGAGAAAGTAAAGGAGGAAATTGACAAGATGTTGAAATCTGGGATCATTCGACCATTGGATGAGTCAGAATGGGTCAGTCCTATGGTGATAAGTATCAAAAAGGATGGTAGGATTTGAATTTGTGTTGATTATAGAGAGTTGAATGCAACATGTGTTATAGATCCTTTCCTATGCCATTCACAGAGGAAATATTAGGAGTGGTGGCGTGAGATATATTCATTTACAGATGGGTTCTCAGGGTATCATCAGGTTAGGATTGCCCTGGAAGATCAAGAAAAGACCACCTTCACTACTGAATGGGGAAGCTTTGCCTATACTATGATGCCCTTTGGATTGAAGAATGCACCTTGTATTCTCAAGGATAGTGGTGCAAGCATTCAAGGATTTTATTCACAACTTCTTGCAGGTCTATCTTGATGATTGGACCATTTATGGGCTAATTAAGGATCATTGTGACAATCTGCGCTTAATGTTTGAAAGATGTAGACAGTTGAGTATCTCATTGAATATCAAGAAGTGCATCTTTGCTACTCCCTTTGGCATACTTTTAGGACACATAATCTACAAGGAAGGGTTGTTGGTCGATCCAGCTAAAGTTGTGGTCATTTTAGGCTTGAAAGCGCCCACCAGTCAGAGTGAGGTGCGTGGATTTTTGGGTCATACAGGGTATTACAGGAAGTTTATAAAAGGGTATGCCAAAGTTTCCACACCCTTGGAAGAATTACTCAAGGGGAAAGGTACATTCTATTGGGGGAGTCGCAGCAGTGTGCGTTTGAGATATTGAAGAAGAAACTTACTACCGCGCCTATCTTGCACTTTCCTTCATGGGATAAACCTTTTCATGTTCATGTGGATGCCTCTGCACATGGCCATTGGTGTTGTCTTAGCTCAACCTGGAGAAGGTATAGTTGATCATCCCATTTGTTTTGCTAGTAGGAAGTTGACCCCTGCAGAACAGAATTATACCACTATAGAGCGCGAGGCTTTGTCCATGATATATGCCTTGCACAAATTTTGATAGTATCTATTGGCCACACCTTTTGTGTTTTATACAGATCATATGGCATTGAAGTATTTGGTGAACAAGCCCATCTTACAAGGGTGCATATGTAGATGGATACTCTTATTTCAAGAGTTTGACTTTATAGTTGTGGTAAAACCAGGGAAAAGTAATTCTGGACCGGATCACTTGTCTAGAGTTCAATCAGGTGAAGAAGCACAAACAATAGAAGAGACCATGCCTGATGCAGTTGTATAGGTTACAACATGCAATGGAATTAGAGGACATTGTTGTCTTCCTAAGGATGGGGATGGCACTAGAAGGCATGAGGTCCTTGGAGAAAAAAAGTAACTTGCTATACGCGGCACCATTCATGTTAATCAGTGGTGACTTATACAAGTTAGGTAGAGATGAGGTGTTATGCCTGTTGTGTATTAGAGCATGAACGAAAGGATATAATGGAGGAAGCCCATGGTGGTATTGCAGGTGGCCACTATGTAGGTGATGCTACAGCGTGAAAGATCCTACTTGTTGGTTTGTGGTGGGAAACGTTGTATAAGGATTGTAAGGAGTATTGTAAGGCATGTGACCATTGTCAGCATCTAGGTCAACCAGGACAGAGGGATGAGATGCCTTTACGACCAATTACAAGTGTAGAACCCTTTGAGAAATGGGTGATAGAATTTGTAGGGCCTATTTCACCAGCTGCGCGTAGGACTAGATCACGCTATATCATTACTTGTACAGATTATCTTACGAGATGGGCAGAAGCAGCACCTACGAAGGACTGTACAGTGGCTACAACAACAAGGTTCTTATGGGAAAATGTTCTTACCAGGTATGGTTGTCCTTTAAGTTTAACCAGTGATAGGGGCACCCATTTTTTAAATGAGACAATCCAGAATTCTGTTAGATGAGTTTATGGTTGCCCACCACAAGACTACACCCTATCACCCTTAGGAAAATGGAAACTACTTTGAGGCTTTCAACAAGATTTTGAGCCACACATTGACCAAGATTTGTGATGTGGGATGAAAAGATTGGGATGACAAAGTATCTGTTGTTCTTTGGGCCTACCGAACAACATATAAGAGATTGAACAAAGCCACACCTTTTCAGTTGGTGTTTGGTGTGGAAGTTGTTCTTCCTATAGAATTTATGTTACCTTCTTTGTGCATTGCATGTTTGGAGGTCTAGCTGATGAGCAAGCTTTGGAAGAATGGATTGAGAACATGGTTCAACTGGATGAGCGTTGGGCCATAGCACGATGGAGTCAGAAATAGGAGAAAGTGCAGAAAGCATGGCATGATAGGCATATCAGGGATAAGAAACTTGCGGTCGGACAAATGGTACTTCTGTATGACTCTAAGTTTTTGCCATCCAGGGAAGCTCAAGGTGCATTGGTTGGGGCCGTATGTTATAACTCACATACTTGAGTCAGGTGCTTGCCAGTTAGAAGCAATTGATGAAACACGACTGCCCGAGTTACTTTAACGGGAGTAGGTTGAAGCCCTACTATAAATAAGTCTTCTTGGTGTTTGTAATAAGGCAGTGTTGCCAGATAGATTAGGTTTCCCTTTCTGCATTTCCTTAATGTGTTTCTTTCATCATCGCTATGCTTTGTCAATTTAGTTCTTGTTTTTGTGTAATAAGCACGCTTGCGCATGAAGCTAACTACAATATGAAGCATGTTGATGCGTAGAGGACTGCACATACTTTTAGTATGGGGTGGATTGTTGGTGACTCCCAGGTATAATGTTGTGAAGATTGGAAGGTATAATGTTGCGGATGTTGAGGAAGTAAGCTGCTAAAGGTGATTTACAAAGGATTGCTTCTCAAAAGTAACCAAGGATGGAGATGAATGAAGGAAAAGTATAACATGAGGTAAGTGGCAGCCATGATAACTACTAGGAGAAGGTGCAGTGATGAGGTACTTGGGTGCTAGAGTGCGCACGTGCTTGAAGAGAAGTCTGTGACCAAAAGGTAGGAAGGCACGCTAGAAGGTTATAGCTATGGCGCGAAGATGTACCACATGGAAATGACAAAATTGAGCAATAAATGAGAAATATTTGGTAGGTGGAGGAGTAATTAATGCATCAAAAATTGAAAATCTATATAAGGATGGGATGTGAATTCATTTCTACCCTTGCAACTATGAGAATTTGATGAAGAGCTAAGTGTGAAGAGTTGAGTAAGTGATTCAAGGTGCGAAGAGGGTGAAACCAGCGTGAAAGGTAGATCTATGTATTGGAGAAGCTTGTATCCCTTGTAGGAGAAGGGTTTGAATGAAGCAGATTGATAGAGTAGAGCTAGGGCACGTGATTTCGTGATTACAATTTAGGGCACGATTGAATCGGGTTAGGGTTTGAAGTAAACCATTAAAGAGTTACAGAAAAGGTGTAGAAACACAACACAAAGGGAATAATGGCTCCAAAGAAGGAGGCAACAGTAGAAAAATGCCATGAAGTGACACACTAGGCCACGCCGAACAACTAACTATGGTAAAGGAAGCATGAGGCAGAATGGTCATGAGGCATCCAGGCACTGCGCATAAAGAGAGGTTAGATGAAGG
Source organism: Taxus wallichiana var. yunnanensis (assembly GCA_018340775.1). Taxonomy (NCBI): domain Eukaryota; kingdom Viridiplantae; phylum Streptophyta; class Pinopsida; order Cupressales; family Taxaceae; genus Taxus; species Taxus wallichiana. The sequence goes on from CM031244.1 coordinate 439,236,589, forward strand.
AAAGAAGATGGATCTTTGGAAGGGATGCATACATCTATGTCAAGCATAATGCTTATAATACGAGAATGAGCAAGAAAACTAACTGAAGATGAGCTGAAATCTATCATTATGGATGTTCCAGAGAAATCAAGAAAAGGCATTAATGGAGTGGGAGAACTTAGAAGCAGACATAAAGGAGGAGTATCTAGAGATGATACTTCAGAAAGAAATGGAGGAGCTTGAATCTGAATAATTCTTTGATTCTTTAATTCTTTTCTATTCTTTGTGTAAGATTCATTCAACATTATGTATTTCAACTATTCTTTACTCAATTTGTGGACATCACCATTGTCGGGGTGACAATGAGATTAGTGTGGGGTAATGTTGATCGATAAAACACTTAGCAGAACTCACACATAGAGTCCACGTGGAAAAAAATAGGATGGGATCGAAGGCACGAAGGAATAGGAAGGCGTCGCGCGTGGAGGTGCAGAGTCAGACTTTCGAGACTTAGCCGATTTTGTAGATCAAGTCTATTTTCAGAGGCTATGGTGTAGGAACACACAAAGCGATGCCGAGACTTGTGCACCATGCTTTGTCTATATTTCAAGGATCATATTGAAGCACTCTTGCATGGAAGTAATCCAAGAATAGATTCATCACTCTAGTTAACTGTAAGTGATCTATAGATAGCATACTTGCATGTATGGCTATAATTGTAAATGACGCGTGGCTATTATTAGCGTGTGACCTATTTTTGGCATAGTTAGTGGTGAAGGGAAAGTTCCCCACCCTATATATATTAGATGAATCACCTAGTTGATATACCGTGTTGAAGGGTTAGAGATTCATGAGTGCATGAGACTGGATAATTATAACAGATCCATGCGCACGCATGACTATTATTGTATCAAGCCTCTGTATTGTTGTCATGTTTAATATATGAAGAATATTGGCTGAACCAAAGTGTCTTATATGTGTTATCATTGCATGCTATTGATTTCTTGATGATTTATACTTAAATGCATGCCTTTATAGATCTGGTTTGGTATAACTGTGTAATGATGGATTAGTTTCTAACTTCAATGTGTTCGAATATTGTGAGGAAAATTTTGATTCCTTTTATCAAGAAATGGAGGAAGAGCCTCATATCATGAAACTTGATTCTCCTCTTATTCTTCCATCTTCACATTCTTCATTATGTGATGAAACTCCTAGGTATTACATTGATCCATGGCCTATCTTCTCATCACCCAATCACTCTTTGTCTATCACAATTCCTCAATCATAATCTCTTAGGGGGTTAATGCCAAGTAGCCCTTCATCTTCATCTAGGTGTGGGTCACCTTCTAGTATCCCTCCCTCTGCTATTTGTGGGACATTTTCAAGTAGTCCACTATCTTCTATTCTTGGGGCATGTCCAACTAGCCCCTTGTATTCTATGTATGGGTCACCCCGAGTAGTCCATCATCTTCTATTCTTGGGCCACATCCTAGTATCCCATCATCTTACATCTATGGGTCGCATCCTAGTAGCCCTTATTCTTCTATTCTTGGGCCACATCCTAGTATCCCTTCATATTCTATTCGTGGCTCACCTTCTGGTAGCCCCTCTTCTTCAATTCTCGGACCATGTCCTTTTCGACCATCACATTATTCTTCTATCAATGATTGTGGCAAGCCCACCATCATTCCTCACATTCCTCCCATCAATTCTAAATGTCCATGTTCTTCTCCCACTTCTTAGGATTAAACAAGTCATACATTAGCTTATAAGAAACCCAGACAAGTTTTTTACCAAGCTAAGACCAAAATGCCAAAGAGTTCCAAATCTCCCAACAACCCAAAAATTCAAAATCAAACATGATTCTAAAATGCACACCAATGCACCCATCAAGTATGGTGCAAAGTGCTAAAACCTATGGATAGGGAACTCAAGCTCCCACATATGAAACCCATGTTTCAAAACAAATCATAGTCATTTGTTGAGTGTGAACTCACCACAATCATTGAGATCAAGGATAATATCACTCGTGATAAACAAAAAGTGCTTAGTCTCCGTTATTAAGGAAGTCACACACATCGTTGTTGGATCCTATCACGTAAAGTGACATTGTTGGTCCCAACTTCCAAAAAATAAAAAAATAAAAAAATCATAAAATCATAAAACAGTTCAAAAATACAAAAATGAGAAAACATTAAAACATTACAAAAACAAAATCAAAGGTATAAAGATCAAACATTTCCATCGGTATTGTGTACACATGGATGTTATTTCTTCCCTTTCTTTCATATTCCTCTACAATTCATCCACCATTTTCATCCCTTCGATGATATTTTGGTTAGCTTATTTCATACACATTTTATGACATTTATCTCTATGGTATTTGTTTGACCTTGGTCTTTCATAACCTTGGTAAATTAAAGAATGACTGGCCTCTTAAAGATCCTATCACTATATACATATAATAAACTTGTTGGGAAGAAATTTTGGGTGTATTTGTTGACATTATCCAATGTCATCATCACAATCACTTCCACATCCTTCCATCAAGCCATCAGTGGTTCTTAACCCCTTGTCAAACAAGAGAGTTGAAATAAGTTTTCAGAAAGAAAAAGAATAAAAAATCAAAAGCTAAAAGCAAAATAAAATTTATATATAACTCTCTCTTGGGGTATTTCCAATAATCTCTACCGGGGCTATGGACGCTTGACTAGTAGTAGAGAAATGTTGTGATTAGAATAAAATGCATCTCTATCGAGGCTATGGACACTTGGCTGGCAGTGGAGCAATGTACGGCTCTCCTTCCATAATCCATTCACAAATCACCTTTCAAACTAAATCATTCCTACACATTGGCTAGTGTCTTCACTTGTTGTCTATCAACTCTTTCCTTCAAGAGGTAATTCATTTCCACATGCACACATGGGATCTTGATGAGTAAACAAGATTAGTATGTTACCAAGTGTTACTTTTTGGACCTTGTTCAAACTCTTGCTTTAGCGCATGTCTTGTCTCAATATTTGTACCTTGGTCTAATCACTTTTTCATCGAATGCCTTCTAAATATTTTCATAACATCCTTTTTTCTTCAGAAATCATTTAGAAGATCCATATGTATAGGATTTCCTTTTCAATATGTTTGTGGAAACCTTTATCCCCATTTAATAAACCAATCACCCACTTCCTTTCTATCATGTGTTTCTTAGCCAGCTTATGTTGTGGGCACCCTTGCTCCCTCATGATTGAACCTATTTTTGGCCTTGATCCCCCTTCTACATGTGAAGATTTTATCTTTGAATACTCTCACCTAATCGCTGGGGCATGTCGCATCTTCACTTTCTTGTATGCGTGGTATTTTTACCTTGTACGTCCCATCTATCACTAGGGGTACCCATGCTTCTTTGTATTCTTGTACATAGCTTCAGAAAACTTCTAGAAAATCAAAAAACATTCAAATATGTTTCAAGAAAAAAAAACAATAAAAATCATCCTACAAAACATTACTCTTTGGTTCTCACTTGTTCTTGTGCGCGACTCACAGATCATCTTGATCTACCTCCATCAAAAAAGCTAGTTTTCTTACTATGTCTGTACTCTGGGGCATAATGAGTTGTTTGGTATTGTTTCATAGTGCATGATTGATTTTCATAGGACCCAAGTGTCCTCTATTATTCCCTTTTACATGTATCCTTGCTTGGGCACCATATTTTAACCCTTTTCGTTAATTCACATAGGTCGGAATCAAAGCTTGATAACAAAAACATTGCATTATGTTTCTCTATTAGGTTAGCTTGTTTACTTTCTTATATTGCATTGCATTATGTATGTTATAAGGAGTTAGGAATCTGTTACTTTCTCATATTGCATTACATTTTTATGTTACATGGAGTTGGTGTTTTTCAAAGAATGAACAATTGTTTGTATCATGGATTTTCATGTCATTCTACTTTTTCGTATACTTATATTTGTAATAAGGACCGATGACGTAGATATTTGACAATATGATGACACTAAAGTTGTTTCAAGACACTGGATGAAAGCTTTTTCTTTTCTTTTCATCTTCATTCCTCTTCTACATCATTCTCCTATCAAAACTATTCTTCTGATTCAACTGTGGCATCCTGCCCCTACCCATTCTTCTATCCATTTCTCTCACCTTTTTTGATCGTTGATCACCTTCTTTCATCACCCCATCGGCTGGAAGGGTCATCTCTCACTTCTACTAATTTTTATTCTACTCCTTCAAAAAATTTATCTATCTATTATCTTTGAAGTGGCCTCACATATGCCACCCCAAAGAGGGGAAAATGTACACACCTATAATTTAGCTCGAGTAATTTATATACTTAAATTACGCTAATTATTCCCTTTCCACAAATTGATGACATATCGTCAATAATGCTCACTTTCTCTTCTATCACCATTAATTAGCTACATTACGCTAGTTAATTAACCCTTCTATCCAACAAATAAACCAATTAATGAACTTCCATTAATTAATCCCCCTTTCTATCTAGACTAATTAATTATTATTAATTAATTATCTTTCTCTTCCACTAAATCAATAAATCATCATTTACTTGATTAAATTCCTCCCATAGTCTAAATCATGCTAATTATTCCTCTAAAAAGCTTCTATAAGCTTGTACACCTATTAATTAATCACCTTGGTTAATTAATAAACCCCCTCAATCCCCATGAGTCACTAGAGGACAAACTAAACTCTCCTAAGGTTGACTCAACCCTTTCTAAACCTCCCTTATCCACAACTAACCCAACATCTCTATTATCCCACAGTAAAGGGATGTAGAGATTCTTTTATCCATTGGGCTATATAAATAGCCCTCCTCCTACCTTTCTTCTTACACCTTTCATGTTTATAGCTAATCTATAGGCATTTTATCTTAGAGCATCTCTCATTTGAGCTAATAGCCTCATTCTTGCATTTCATTCATCCAAGCTTTTGGGTCATATGGAGAGAATCAAAATGGTCTTGTAGCCATACTTTGATGAGCTTCCATTCCCAAACCCTTGAAGATCAAACAATCAACTTTGATTTCCATGGATCTATCTAGGTTCATTTAGTGTTTTTGGTGATCTAAAGAGTAGAGATTCTAATTCTTAGCATATTAGTTTGATTTCTATTTCAATTCCTAATGCATGATGTTGGTATTTAGTCTTGTTTAGCTCTTAACATGATGATCTTTGTGTAGTTAGTTCATGTTTTGAAACCCACTCAATAAACCCCCTCAATCCTCATGAGTCACTAAAGGACAAACTAAACTCTCCTATGGTCAACTCAACCCTTTCTAAACCTCCCTTATCCACAACTAACCCAACATATCTATTATCCCACATGTAAAGGGATGTAGATATTTTTTATCCATTGGGCTATATAAATAGCCCTCCTCCTACCTTTCTTCTTACACCTTTCATGTTTATAACTAATCTATAGGAATTTTATCTTAGAGCATCTCTCATTTGAGATAATAGCCTTATTCTTGCATTTCATTCATCCAAGATTTTAGGTGAAATGGAGAGAATAAAAATGGTCTTGTAGCCATACTTTGATGAGATTCCATTCCCAAACCCTTGAAGATCAAACAATCAAATTTGATTTCCATGGATCTATCTAGGTTCATTTAGTGTTTTTGGTGATCTAAAGAGTAGAGATTCTAATGCTTAGCATATTAGTTTGATTTCTATTTCAATTCCTAATGCGTGATGTTGGTGTTTAGTATTGTTTATCTCTTAACATGATGATATTTGTGTAGTTAGTTCATGTTTTGAAACTATTAAGGTGTTAGTTTAAATTCCCTTTGCATAGATAACTAATACATTGATACATAGAGGATAAAATATAAGAAATAGGGGCTAAAAATGTTGTTTTGATGATTTTAAAGGAGAAACTATTATCATTAGACATTGATGAGTGTCATGGAAAATTACGGTCATTCTAGAGGAGATTTATATGCAGTGAATAGAGACAGTTGTGTGTACTTATAGAGGTGAAACATTATTCTTCCATTGCACAACTTCCATTGCTCAGATTTGGACCATTGTTTATTAACCATGTTGGTCGAGCGACGACACAAGGAGAGCCAAAATTTCCGGCTACCGATGGGGATATTCCAATTATATTAGAGGATGTGTATCATATTCTTTGGATGCTGATATAGGGTTTGGTTAATTAATAAACCCCCTCAATCCGCATGAGTCACTAGAGGACAAACTAAACTCTCCTAAGGTGGACTCAACCCTTTCTAAACCTCCTTTATCCACAACTAACTCAACATCTCTATCATCCCATAGTAAAGGGATGTAGAGATTCTTTTATCCATTAGGCTATATAAATAGCCCTCCTCCTACCTTTCTTCTTACACCTTACATGTTTATAGCTAATCTATAGACATTTCATCTTAGAGCATCTTTCATTTGAGCTAATAGCCTCATTCTTGCATTTCATTCATCCAAGCATTTGGGTCATATGGAGAGAATCAAAATGGTCTTGTAGCCATACTTTGATGAGCTTCCATTCCCAAACCCTTGAAGATCAAACAATTAACTTTGATTGCCATGGATTTATCTAGGTTCATTTTGTGTTTTGGTGATCTAAAGAGTAGAGATTCTAATACTTAGCATATTAGTTTGATTTCAATTTCAATTTCTAATGCATGATATTGGTATTTAGTCTTGTTTAGCTCTTAACATGATGATCTTTGTGTAGTTAGTTCATGTTTTGAAACCCACTCAATAACCCCCTCAATTCTCATGAGTCACTAGAGGACAAACTAAACTCTCCTATGGTCAACTCAACCCTTTCTAAACCTCCCTTATCCACAACTAACCCAATATATCTATTATCCCACATGTAAAGGGATGTAGATATTTTTTTATCCATTGGGCTATATAAATAGCCCTCCTCCTACCTTTCTTCTTACACCTTTCATGTTTATAACTAATCTATAGGAATTTTATCTTAGAGCATCTCTCATTTGAGATAATAGCCTTATTCTTGCATTTCATTCATCCAAGATTTTGGGTGAAATGGAGAGAATAAAAATGGTCGTGTAACCATACTTTGATGATATTCCATTCCCAAACCCTTGAAGATCAAAGAATCAAATTTGATTGCCATGGATCTATCTAGGTTCATTTAGTGTTTTTGGTGATCTAAAGAGTAGAGATTCTATTGCTTATCATATTAGTTTGATTTCTATTTCAATTCCTAATGCGTGATATTGGTGTTTAGTATTGTTTATCTCTTAACATGATAATATTTGTGTAGTTAGTTCATGTTTTGAAACTATTAAGGTGTTAGTTTAAATTCCCTTTGCATAGAAAACTAATACATTGATACATAGAGGATAAAATATAAGAAATAGGGGCTAAAAATGTTGTTTTGATGATTTTAAAGGAGAAACTATTATCATTAGACATTGATGAGTGTCATGGAAAAATGCGGTCATTCTATAGGAGATTTACATGTAGTGAATAGAGACAGGTTGTGTGTACTTATAGAGGTGAAACATTATTCTTCCATTGCACACTTCCATTGCTACGATTGACCACCATTGTTTATTAACCATGTTGGTCGAGCGCGACACAAGGAGAGCCAAAATTTCCGGCTACCGACAATGGGGATATTCCAATTATATTAGAGGATGTGTATCATATTCTTTGGATGCTGATATAGGGTTTGGTTAATTAATAAACCCCCTCAATCCGCATGAGTCACTAGAGGACAAACTAAACTCTCCTAAGGTGGACTCAACCCTTTCTAAACCTCCTTTATCCACAACTAACTCAACATCTCTATCATCCCATAGTAAAGGGATGTAGAGATTATTTTATCCATTGGGCTATATAAAGAGCCCTCCTCCTACCTTTCTTCTTACACCTTTCATGTTTATAGCTAATCTATAGGAATTTTATCTTAGAGCATCTTTCATTTGAGCTAATAGCCTCATTCTTGCATTTCATTCATCCAAGCTTTTGGGTCATATGGAGAGAATCAAAATGGTCTTGTAGCCATAATTTGATGAGCTTCCATTCCCAAACCCTTGAAGATCAAACAATCAAATTTGATTTCCATGGATCTATCTAGGTTCATTTAGTGTTTTTGGTGATCTAAAGAGTAGAGATTCAAATTCTTAGCATATTAGTTTGATTTCTATTTCAATTTCTAATGCATGATGTTGGTATTTATTCTTGTTTAGCTCTTAACATGATGATCTTTGTGTAGTTAGTTCATGTTTTGAAACCCACTCAATAAACCCCCTCAATCCTCATGAGTCACTAGAGGACAAACTAAACTCTCCTATGGTCAACTCAACCCTTTCTAAACCTCCCTTATCCACAACTAACCCAACATATCTATTATCCCACATGTAAAGGGATGTAGATATTTTTTTATCCATTGGGCTATATAAATAGCCCTCCTCCTACCTTTCTTCTTACACCTTTCATGTTTATAAACTAATCTATAGGAATTTTATCTTAGAGCATCTCTCATTTGAGATAATAGCCTTATTCTTGCATTTCATTCATCCAAGATTTTGGGTGAAATGGAGAAAATAAAAATGGTCGTGTAACCATACTTTGATGATATTCCATTCCCAAACCCTTGAAGATCAAAGAATCAAATTTGATTGCCATGGATCTATCTAGGTTCATTTAGTGTTTTTGGTGATCTAAAGAGTAGAGATTCTATTTCAATTCCTAATGCATGATGTTGGTGTTTAGTATTGTTTATCTCTTAACATGATAATATTTGTGTAGTTAGTTCATGTTTTGAAACTATTAAGGTGTTAGTTTAAATTCCCTTTGCATAGAAAACTAATACATTGATACATAGAGGATAAAATATAAGAAATAGGGGCTAAAAATGTTGTTTTGATGATTTTAAAGGAGAAACTATTATCATTAGACGTTGATGAGTGTCATGGAAAATTACGGTCATTCTAGAGGAGATTTACATTAGTGAATAGAGACAGTTGTGTGTACTTATAGAGGTGAAACATTATTCTTCCATTGCACAACTTCCATTGCTCAGACTGGACCATTGTTTATTAACCATGTTGGTCGAGCGACGACACAAGGAGAGCAAAAATTTCCAGCTACCGATTTGGGATATTCCAATTATATTAGAGGATGTGTATCATATTCTTTGGATGCTGATATAGGGTTTGGTTAATTAATAAACCCCCTCAATCCGCATGAGTCACTAGAGGACAAACTAAACTCTCCTAAGGTGGACTCAACCCTTTCTAAACCTCCTTTATCCACAACTAACTCAACATCTCTATCATCCCATAGTAAAGGGATGTAGAGATTATTTTATCCATTAGGCTATATAAATAGCCCTCCTCCTACCTTTCTTCTTACACCTTTTATGTTTATAGCTAATCTATAGGAATTTTATCTTAGAGCATCTCTCATTTCAGCTAATAGCCTCATTCTTACATTTCATTCATCCAAGATTTTGGGTCATATGGAGAGAATCAAAATGGTCTTGTAGCCATAATTTGATGAGCTTCCATTCCCAAACCCTTGAAGATCAAACAATCAACTTTAATTTCCATGGATCTATCTAGGTTCATTTAGTGTTTTTGGTGATCTAAAGAGTAGAGATTCTAATTCTTAGCATATTAGTTTGATTTCTACTTCAATTCCTAATGCATGATGTTGGTGTTTAGTATTGTTTAGCTCTTAACATGATGATCTTTGTGTAGTTAGTTCATGTTTTGAAACCCACTCAATAAACCCCCTCAATCCTCATGAGTCACTAGAGGACAAACTAAACTCTCCTATGGTCAACTCAACCCTTTCTAAACCTCCCTTATCCACAACTAACCCAACATATCTATTATCCCACATGTAAAGGGATGTAGATATTATTTTATCCATTGGGCTATATAAATAGCCCTCCTCCTACCTTTCTTCTTACACCTTTCATGTTTATAACTAATCTATAGGAATTTTATCTTAGAGCATCTCTCATTTGAGATAATAGCCTTATTCTTGCATTTCATTCATCCAAGATTTTGGGTGAAATGGAGAGAATAAAAATGGTCGTGTAACCATACTTTGATGATATTCCATTCCCAAACCCTTGAAGATCAAAGAATCAAATTTGATTGCCATGGATCTATCTAGGTTCATTTAGTGTTTTTGGTGATATAAAGAGTAGAGATTCTATTGCTTATCATATTAGTTTGATTTCTATTTCAATTCCTAATGCATGATGTTGGTGTTTAGTATTGTTTATCTCTTAACATGATAATATTTGTGTAGTTAGTTCATGGTTTGAAACTATTAAGGTGTTAGTTTAAATTCCTTTGCATAGAAAACTAATACATTGATACATAGAGGATAAAATATAAGAAATAGGGGCTAAAAATGTTGTTTTGATGATTTTAAAGGAGAAACTATTATCATTAGATGTTGATGAGTGTCATGGAAAATGCGGTCATTCTAGAGGAGATTTACATGCGCAGTGAATAGAGACAGTTGTGTGTACTTATAGAGGTGAAACATTATTCTTTCATTGCACAACTTCCATTGCTCAGATGGACCATTGTTTATCAACCATGTTGGTCGAGCTTGACGACACAAGGAGAGCCAAAATTTCCGGCTACCAACTCGGGATATTCCAATTATATTAGAGGATGTGTATCATATTCTTTGGATGCTGATATAGGGTTTGGTTAAATAATAAACCCCCTCAATCCGCATGAGTCACTAGAGGACAAACTAAACTATCCTAAGGTGGACTCAACCCTTTCTAAACCTCCTTTATCCATAACTAACTCAACATCTCTATCATCCCATAGTAAAGGGATGTAGAGATTCTTTTATCCATTGGGCTATATAAATAGCCCTCCTCCTACCTTTCTTCTTACACCTTTCATGTTTATAGCTAATCTATAGGCATTTTATCTTAGAGCATCTCTCATTTGAGCTAATAGCCTCATTCTTACATTTCATTCATCCAAGATTTTGGGTCATATGGAGAGAATCAAAATGGTCTTGTAGCCATACTTTGATGAGCTTCCATTCCCAAACCCTTGAAGATCAAACAATCAACTTTGATTTCCATGGATCTATCTAGGTTCATTTAGTGTTTTTGGTGATCTAAAGAGTAGAGATTCAAATTCTTAGCATATTAGTTTGATTTCTATTTCAATTTCTAATGCATAATGTTGGTATTTAGTCTTGTTTAGCTCTTAACATGATGATCTTTGTGTAGTTAGTTCATGTTTGAAACCCACTCAATAAACCCCTCAATCCTCATGAGTTACTAGAGGAAAAACTAAACTCTCCTATGGTCAACTCAACCCTTTCTAAACCTCCCTTATCCACAACTAACCCAACATATCTATTATCCCACATGTAAAGGGATGTAGATATTTTTTTATCCGTTGGGCTATATAAATAGCCCCCTCCTACCTTTCTTCTTACACCTTTCATGTTTATAACTAATCTATAGGAATTTTATCTTAGAGCATCTCTCATTTGAGATAATAGCCTTATTCTTGCATTTCATTCATCCAAGATTTTGGGTGAAATGGAGAGAATAAAAATGGTCGTGTAACCATACTTTGATGATATTCCATTCCCAAACCCTTGAAGATCAAAGAATCAAATTTGATTGCCATGGATCTATCTAGGTTCATTTAGTGTTTTTGGTGATCTAAAGAGTAGAGATTCTATTACTTATCATATTAGTTTGATTTCTATTTTAATTCCTAATGCATGATGTTGGTGTTTAGTATTTTTATCTCTTAACATGATAATATTTGTGTAGTTAGTTCATGTTTTGAAACTATTAAGGTGTTAGTTTAAATTCCTTTGCATAGAAAACTAATACATTGATACATAGAGGATAAAATATAAGAAATAGGGGCTAAAAATTTTGTTTTGATGATTTTAAAGGAGAAACTATTATCATTAGACGTTGATGAGTGTCATGGAAAATGCGGTCATTCTAGAGGAGATTTACATGCAAAGTGAATAGAGACAGGTTGTGTGTACTTATAGAGGTGAAACATTATTCTTTCATTGCACAACTTCCATTGCTCAGATTGGACCATTGTTTATTAACCATGTTGGTTGAGCGACGACACAAGGAGAGCCAAAATTTCCGCTACCGATGGGATATTCCAATTATATTAGAGGATTTGTATCATATTCTTTGGATGCTTTGATATAGGGTAGATTAATGTAGCTGGATGGGTATGCCGGGACGGATCGGGAAATGTTTGGTTGTTATTTTATCTAGAGGATATGCCCAAAGAGGGGATAATGGTGTACTTATATGAGTGCATGGATGATTCTACACTTTATCGATTTCCTATCTATCCAATGGCTCTTATTAGTGTCTATTTTCTTCTTGATAAGCATGGCAGTCACTTTTAGTTAGGATTTATTGGAGTAGTGGCAGAGCTTATGAAGCCACAATTTTTAGATGGGGAAAGCGTATCTTGTCTCATCTATACATGGACCTATATTTAGTGGCCTACAAGGAGCAAAGGAGTGTGATTCCAATGACATTACTACAGATATGGGTATGGGAGAATATTAAAATTATTTGACTATTACATATATTACATGATATATAGCCTAAGGATTCCTTATCATTCAGATAGGATACAATGGGAGCATGTTAAGGGGGTTACCTAGGTGATATGTCATTTTACGCTTGGGCATTCGATGACCTATAATCGCTTATGGTGACATGGAGACCATACATATAATATAGGTGGGAATATGATGATTTTGAATTGTTGAATGAAGAGGTAGACCATTTTATCATTGGTATTCACGAGCATATCATGGAGATGTACAAGGTGGACAAAGTTAGAAGACAGTTTGGTGTTATACAAGATATACCTAGTAATGAGTAGTGGTATGAATGAGTAGTGCAGAGAAAGTTAATTTTGGGCCATAGATTAGGAAGAGAGAATCCAACATCGTTTCTTTGGGGTTATACCGCAGGTATGGGATAATAGGGAAAATATTGTTGATCCAAAGATGACATTGTGGTACTCCATATGGTATATAGGGATCATGCCTAGACAGATTACTATTTTTAGGAAACCATATTAGTGGGGATATTAGATGTCCTTCGTGGTCAACAGAGGAGGAGAGGTAGATTGGGACTGGTTGAGGATGAGGAACAACTACAGGGGGTATACGAGTGCTTAGGTGCATGCACAAATATAGGTCCAAAGGTAGGTACAAGTACATACTAATATGTTTAGGTGGCTCATATGCCATTTCATATGCTAGTGCATTTTATAGTTTAGATTTGATGTACAGGTTCCAACATAGATATTGGTGTCACCATAGATTCTAGTACATATACTAGTTCCATTATAAGCTCCATTATAGGTTCCATTGTCACCACATAGGCCACCGAGTCTAGTAGTGTGACAAGGAGGTGGAGAAGGTTACGATGGATGGGGAGGTGGGGGTGAGGATGAGGAAGATGTAGTCCGGGAGCAGTTTGTATATGTACCATCATTAGGATATAAGATGTTAAGATTGTATTACAAGTTCGAGGGACATATTCATATGTAATCGGGATGCCATTTTTATTTTGACACACAGAAGACATGACGGATGTAAAGGGTGATTACAGAGGAGACCATATTGTCCTATAGTTATAAAATACTACAATGGAGGGATGTTACATGCCACATAGAAAAATTAGGAGGGATGATGCATGTGTTCGGGATATTGTTTCCATATATCAAGAGATGGGATATTATAGGGTGTTATATGAGACAATTGTTCATGAGGATAAAATACCACTAGGTTATAGTCAAAGATCTAGTTGCATATCCATGAGGTTGGGTAGATCATAGAGGCCATCCAAATCAATTAGATCACTACAGATGCCACCACCTAGAGGTAGGGATAAGAGACTAGGTAGTCCAAGTGTTGGTGAGAGTCATCCATGACTGTGTGTCTAGAAATTTTGTATATTTTGGTGTGTACACCTCGATATGAAAGCACACATTTTTTTATATTGATGCCCTTGATGGCACATTGACATATATATGTAGATGATATACATACATTTTATATGGACATTGATTGAGATATGTATATGATTATTTTTGGTATTTATTACCGCTCAAAATTACACCCTCTATATGATCAAGAAAGATCAAGAATTTTGAGGAAACATGGGATTGTCTCCAAGTGTGGGACCCTACATCATGAGATAACCCTCTAGAGAAGGTTAGTTCCTCTACCTATGATAATGCTAAAACTATTCTTATATTTGAAAGTAAAACTATCTAAGCCCAATCTAATCATTCAAAAGGAGAAGGGAAAGAGAGATTCATGGAAATGAAATCCTAAGCTATGAAAGAGGTGATAGCACCAAGAAAAGGGGGATTAATCTCCATGAGGGAGAAATGAGAAGGAAATTAAGTAAGGAGAGGGAAGACAATTCTGCCACATACCCAAAACAAGCAAATCTACTCATTTCACACACTTCGAAATAAAAAGAAAAGGATAATATGTAAGTATAATTCATACATAACATAAAATGAGAGAAGCAGAGGTAAGAGACACAACCAAATGCAAGGAAAGGGAAGAAAAGAGCCACAATATCTAGATTTAATTACTCCAGAGTATACACAATTTTTATTGTTGGCTATTATGTCTTATGGTGTTGTCATTAATGTCAAATGTCATTGATGGAAAAGGGATTCTAAGTGTCATAGGTGTCTCCATGAGGTGTCAATAGAGGTCAAGCATGAAGGTTTATTGGTAATGTCCAATTATTTTATCTTCTTATATTTACTATGGTGTCTTGGTATAGTCTTAAGCATGGTACAAGCTAGTATGGCCATGATTTGAGTTTAAAATATTGGAATGAGATAGATTATGGTCATAGTAATGTGTAAGCGGTGTTAATGAGTTTGTAAAATATTAGGGTCAAAGCATATAATTGTGTCCCACTTTTTGTAGTTTTTGTACTTTCAGAAAACTATGTCTGACAACCAAAACATGACCAAACATGTATTTTTAAGAGGCTATAAATACCAAGGTGCAGGGCATCCAGAATTTACCTGATTTTTTAAATTTTTATAGTATTTTTAATTATTTATTTACTAGTCAGAATTTAAAATATTTATGGCCATAAAGTGGGACACACTTGTATGCTTTGACCCATTATCATGGTCATTTCATGTGAAGTATGTGTTGAGTTATGTTATTCTAGTCCTATTCCTAGACCTAGTGTATGAGGTTTGGCATGGTGCATTGAGATATGGAGTAGGCCAATCTGATATGAGCATGGAAAATGTGTTATGAAATGGCATATCATATGTAGGAGTTTTAGGTTAGTATTCATAGGTATGAGTTTGTTTCAAGTTCCATTAAAGCAAGTTTCTTTAGAAAAAGACAAGGAGACACATGTAAGTTATGGTAGTGAGAGAGTTTAAGGAGAATTTGATCATATATGAGACTTGATAAATTTTGAGGAGGTCATCATGATGTCTTAGGTTAAATTTCAGGTCAAGGTAGTGAAGGAAATGTAATAAAAGTGATTTTTGGAAAAACCAAGCCCTTGAGAAGGAGAAACCAGCATAATAAGTGAAATTCATATGCTCACCCACACATGTCTACATGGGAGCATGAGGATTTGCGGGATTTTTTTCACTTTGAGATAAGATAATTTTGTAAAAAGAATGGATTTATTTTGTCATCATACATTTATGAACAATCGTAAAAAAATCAAATTGGTTTAAAACCCTACTTAAACCCTCATAACAAAGTGATATAGAATAAATGCATGCTATGGGAACAAAATGATATATGAAAGATAATTTTATGAATCGAGTTGAAGAGGATTATTTGGGGCTCATTTTGGTGGTGGTTTCATGTTCCAGTTGTTTCAAAAAGTAGGAGAAAACCCCTTATTTTGTGGAGATTTATAGTTTTAGGGCTAAGATGGAAGACTCGTGATGAAGAGTAAATGTTTCCATATTTTTGTGAGATGATATATATTACCATGAAAATTTATGAGTAGGTAGAGTGAATAAATTTTGAGTTACATGTCTCTAAAGTTTCCCAATTGCTTTTGGCCTTAAGGGCTAAGACCTAGTCATGGGGGTCGAGTTGAGTTGAGTTGTTTTGCATGTTGTAGAAACATTTGTTGGTCATGAATATATTTTGGCATCTTATATGATGTTTTGGAGTCCTTGGTATGATCTCGGAGTGATGGGTTTTGGGTCAATCCCTAATGGCCTAATTATTCATGTAACACCCTAAACTGTTGTTACTTTCTCCTTTGCATTCAAGTGTTGATATGTGATTTTCCCATATGAGGATATGCTCTTTTGATTTCGGGAAGTCATGCTTGATTTGGTTATGTCTTTTCTGCTCTTGAGATCTTTGATTGAACTGGAATATGCTTGGATTCATTTTCTTTCATTTCTCGCATATTAGTGCAATCTGATTTCTAGAAGATTGTAAACTTACCTATCTCTATGACTCATCCTTGGATCAATTACATTGATCCAAGGAATGTTTTAAATATTTGAGAATGAACAATTATGTATCGACATTTCATAAATTATCAATTCTGGACTGAACTTAGAATGAATATATATATATAAGTTCTTTTCATTCTCCTTCATATGAAAATATTTACATTGTGGAAAGTTTTGTGGATTCTGGAAATTAATCCTGGCAGGTCATTGCAATCGAAACTTGGTTTAAGTCATTTTGGTATCGGAAATAACTTGGACCTTAAGCCAGGTAACGGATGCGAGTGTCCTATCTAAAGTTATTTTATTGGATGCAAATCCAGAATCTAATCTGGAAACGTCTTATTCATTTTGAATTCCTGAATGATGATTTTAGCCTAATCTAAGTGGACCTAAGTGGGAATTTGAAAGGTTATTAGTTTTAAATCTAAACTATAACCTATTGTTACAAAGGTTGGTTAATCTAACCTAGTCCTAAACTATGCATTTGATATTACCTAAGGGTTATCTAAACCTAATGCTAAGGTAAGTGGCTAATGTTATATCCTAAGGTGATTAAAATTAAACTTACCTATGATCTAACCTAAGTCACTAACCTATCCTAAACTAGTGCTATGAATGGGAACCTAAGGGGTCGCAAGCTTTGGGCAAAGTGGTTCCTATGGCATTTAAGGCAGGGATAAGGATGAGAGGATAGTGATTACTTCCAAGGTTAGCGGAGGTTAATTTGGATGGTAAAGGCTTACGTGGTAGCATCTCTAAAAATGGAAACTCTTACTTATGTTAACATGGAGCTTGCCAACTTTGGCGGGTGGTGGCAATGGAAAATAGGTGGGAGAAATGAATTTAATGCAATTAATTTTCATGGGTCCTCGAGCGGCACCGCTTTGGGAGACATGTAGAGGGAATTTTGTTTGGTTGTTTCATTTATTACGCTTTCTGTTTTTTGCTCTACATGAGCACTGGTTTTTCGAACCAGCAGTTTACTCTTCGTTGCATGGCAATTTTGAAAGTTTCAAACCTATTCCTGTGTCGTGGGAATATATAAGACATGGAGGAAGAAATATTTTGTGGTTGAATCTTTCGTGGAAAAAGAGTGAAAGGGCGGGCTCATCCAGAGGTTTTCATTGACTTTTTGGTGACATTATCAGGAATGATAGGCCCTAACTGTTAAAATCTTGCTTTCCATTTAATGTTTTCATTATACGAGCTCATTACGATGATTTATTTACATTTTTGCTTGACTGGTAAAAATGATTTGTGGGCTTTGTGTGAACTTGGATTTTTGGGTTAAATCTAGAGTTTTACTTGATGATTGTGGGAGCTTGTTTGCATTATATTCCATTCGTGGTGGGTATGTGAACATTTAAGCAAATCTAGAAAATGCATAGGGTTTTAATGGTTGAAATTGATTATTGATTTCGATTTCTTTAGAAACCTCTGTTATGGAAGTAGATCTATCTGTTCTCGTAAATTTGGAAATTTAAACAGATTGCTGCTTTTAAATTTCTAAGATCATATGAACTAGGTTGAGTCTATTTGAATCAAAAACTTGGTGGGTGAACGGAACAGTGTTGTTTACGTATACTTGCTTATTGCATTCACATTTTTATTTTGTAGTTATTTGGTTTGTGATTTAATTCATGAATGGTTTGTGGGTATTACCTTGTGAACCTTGATTGTTATAAGATGTGTGTGTTGGAAACAATGTGTTGGTTTAAATCTGTATCTCCTCTTGTGAAGGGGTTTGATTGCTTCTTAAGTTCGCAGGTACTATGAGTAATATGGTTATGGTTTGTTGTTTCACCATGAGAACTCTGACTGTTAAAATGTTCATATTCAAAGAAATTGTTATACAATTTCATCTGTATTTTATCCCTATGAAAGGCCTTTACTATTTTAAAATAAATAAGTTCTTTAGGGAAGCCAGTGCATGGTTTAGTGTCTTTCTCTTATGGGTAACAGTTAATGTTATTAAGACCAGCATGAATTGTTAAAAAAATAGTCTTTGTTTGGGTTCATGTTTCTCTCTGTGAAGACTTAGTTGATGGTGTGAAGGACTTAGACAATGTATTGTTATTACGGATAGACAAGACTGTGACTTGTATGCTTTTGGACATGATTGGGAATTTAGTTCTTGAGGTCGTGTTAACATTTTTTGGAAATTCCTTTCGAGCCAACTTTAAAAATCGTTAAGTTTAATGATGACAAGTTTATTGTGATCTATTTGGTGTAGGAATTAGGGTTGCGATGTTTGCATGCAACTGAAGATCTGTTTATTCTGGACTGTTCATGTATAATTCATTACTATGATATAAGTATTACGGCTCATGGGTATTGTTGAATCTATATTGCGAATATGATTAATAGTACTATATATGCATTGTCATTTTGCATTTTATAATGAAATGGTAACTGGTTGTTGCTTTGGTTCATTCGATTCAGTCCTTGAATATTTGACAAACGTGGGAAATGAGAAATTACCCTAACCTGATTTTAAACTCGAATGATTCGAGTGTCTGATGAAGTTTAGATTGTTTCTTTTGGTTCGGGATTATAGTCAGAATTATAATCAGGTCATAACATGCTTGGCTAAATGTTGATCTCGACTATTATTGAATGAATAGTTTATAGATCCCGCAGGGATCTAATGGTAACCAACAATATGGCTCTACCTGAACCAAACTGTTGAGTGTACGTAAGTGCTAGAAACAGATTCTTCTTCCTTGATTAGATTTATTAAATGGTTATTAATTGTTGGAAATTGGATTTCGTTCTAAACTTGGTTACAACAGTGTTTTGGCCATCTCTGATTTATCTCTGAGTTGAAAAGGAGAGTTGGGAAAGGAATTTAAAAGAAATAAAGTTTTATTGCTCTCTTTTTGAATGTGAATATACTCTTTCTTAGAATTAATTAAGGAACTCAAACAGAAAATTTATGGGATGGAGAACTGTTATATTAGGATGTGGGATCCTAACTGGAAGACTCTTTTATTTTTAAATTAGTATTAAAAATCTTGTTTTGGACTTACTTTGTTTGTTATTCTATTTGCAATGGAATTCAGTATTTATTGCCTTGCATATTTTTCATTGATTGAAAATCTAGTAGAATGAGGTAGAGGATTGATTGATAGGAAAATTGCAGGTGGCAGTTAATCCATTCCTTTTGTTTGAATTATTGTTGTATGAACGTGTTTGGATGGATACTTCAAATGGTTTAGTGTTTAAATAGAAGGTGATCAAATCATGATATATACGGTTTCATATTTTTCGGATGATTAGGTACTTATTAAACATAATGTTTCCTTCTCACTTTCTTGCAAGAAATGAGATGAATAATCCAAAATAGATTAAGTTGAAATTACTTTTGTACTTAAATTATGATATGAAGTTGTATTATAATTGTTAGGAAGAAAACTTAGAGTTATGTTATGATTTTGGATTGTGAAGGTAATTGTTGAAATCAATTATACTTTAAATTTTAGGGAAAGTAATATAAAATATTCTTTCTGTCCATTTGTTTTAACAATGTACTATGGCTCTTTTATATTGACATCACTTTAAGCTTAGGAAGTATGAAGTAATTGTTGTCATTATAATAGGGTTGTTTAATTAAAACAATTAGTGGAATGTGATTGTTTTAAGGATTAGTGCTTATCATGCTCAGTTCATTGAACTGACCCGTGCTAGCAATTTTTACAGATGGACTTCGTAAGTGGTAAAGGAAGGAAAAATCTTATTTGATGCATTGACTGCTCTAAGTTGGTTCTTACGAAGAATTCTGATTTGATTTCTAGATTGTATTGTGAAAAGAAAAGTTATCTCTTTTGTTGATGGCTATTGTCTTAAGGTATGCCTGATGTGCATAAGTTGTACTTGTATGGATTTGGAAATGAATGAAATAGTGAGAAATTTAGTTATAAGGATTGTGTAACTTATCTTGTTTGGGATGATCTTCTTATTATCTATTTGAATGAGTATGCATTCTTGCTTATTGATATTCAATGGAGCATAGATGAATTTATTAAGTAAGCCATAGCTGATTAAGTGGTTGAATACTACATTCTTGATTAGTGATTCATTATAACTTATGATGTGACTTAAAACAGTAATAAAAATCACTGTAACATAAGGAACATTGAAGGTGGGTTAAACCCTAAAATGTAACTATAAGAAGAAGAGGACTTTCCTCTCTTATAATGCACTAATTATAAAAGGAATATATGATTATAAATCACTATGAATTAATGATATTAAGTCTGATATGTTTCATCCTAACAGGTTGTTACACTTCCTTCGTTGGATAAGTTATTTTAAAATAATGAAACATAAGTAGTTGCTATCCTATTTTTGGATAAAAGGTTGTTAGGTCCCAACCGACAACCTAGAAGCAACCCTAAGTTAATTAAGATATTTTGTAAAACAGAACCCTAAATGCAAAAAGGTAACTTAGAAGAGTGTTGGACTAGAGATTGGGTGGGCTGCCAAATTATGTAGTCTTTTAACCCAATTATAACTTAACATAAGTAAATTCTTGGAGGCATGTACATATTTTTGAGGTTGTTCCATAGGATGTTGACACACGTCAACTACAAGGTTGTACCTTCGAGAAGAGTAGGATCTTCTCGAGGATACAACAATGTAGATGACATGTGGCAACACCCTTCTGCATTGATCTTTAAGATTTACACACCTTGAACTTGATCAAGATTTCTCTCCGGGACTGATTAGTACCATAATCAGGTTATGAGGAAACCCTTTGAGACTTAGGGTGCCTTGGCACATGGGGTTAACTTCGGTTGACCCAGTATGCCAATTTACCCTTAGTCTTTAAGAGTCTCTTCATATCATGGCCTATGATGTTAATCCGAACTAGAGTGAAACCTTGGGTCAAGGGGACTGACAGAAGTTTTATAAGACATTCTATATAACAATAGAGTGGGGTGAAGGACGTATTCCGGATTGACGAGTATGCCATCAAGGAATAAGTAATACGAATAGTATGTTACAAATATTTGGCCAAAGTATCACAAGTTGCTGATTGCGTTGTCCTATGTCACTTAGTCTAAGGATCGGGATGTCGATGAATATTGGTAACAATTATTCAGATAGGTTCCTTGGACAGATCACTCAGAACCCGAAATAGGGTAAGAGGACCAAGATTATGAATTATTCAGTAGAATACTCCAAGCTCAATGTTACACATGAATAGATCGGTAGTTCACCGAGTCATGGAATGAATAGATTGGTGGTACATCGATTCATTACAGCTGCATATGGTTATCTGTTATAAGAATGATTGTTGTGAGATGTGTGTTCTAAATTATGTATTTAGAACAGAGAACATTTATCATGCAAAAAATTTTTTTCCTTGTTTCTAAAGTCTTAAAATGGGAATGTTACAATCCCTATTAGGTCTTTGAAGAAGCCTTATGTTTTAGTTGTGTAAGTGTGATTTTCTCTATATGACATATGCATGTGATGGATTTAAAAGATGTTTGAGGCCTCCTTGAAGTGATCCAAGTTTTTCGGTGCCTAGAAGTTGCATTTGAGGTGATTGGAGCTTGATCTCTCAAGACTGGTTCTTGAGTCCTTGGAGTAGGTTTGAGAAGTTTTAGAGATTGGATTTTTGGATTCCTTAAGCCTTGATTTTTCTGATGAAGTAAGTTGCATCAAATAATATACATCATGATATTTCCATTCATATCTAATTTTTCCCCGATGGAGAGTTTAAAGGTGTGGAATACCTATTTTTGAACTCTTAAAGCCGTTTGAGTAGTTCCATAGATTGATTTTTTTGGAGGTCTTATGCCATGTTCGGAGGATGAAATAAGTTTCCTCGGATATTATACTTCATAATATTTCCATTTATGTGTGTTTTTTTCCTTGATGAGGTGAATTGGTATGTGATCCATCTAAGTTTTGGTGACCTATTTATGGGCATGATCATCATGCTTAAGCGAGGTAGGAGAGTTGAATGTATTAGAGTGTTGTGCCCTATTTGGTGGTGTCTCATGGACTGGACAGCAATTTAGAGTTATGTTGCATCCATTCATGTGCCCAGAATTATTTATAGTTGTTTTTTCTATGCAAAGTTGTTCACTCTTATGGACTTGTTTTTGTTCTTGAAGATGTAATTGGAAGTGCTTTCTTCTTGGTGTATTTCATGATGAATATAGATGGTGTAGAGATTTTTTTCCTTGTTTATGATGTTAAGAATATTTCCATGATATTTACCTTGAGATTTTAGAGATTTGGTGAATCCTCTACATGCCTTTGAATATCATATCTCATTTGTTGAAGAAGTAGGCTTATGTTTTAGGCCTAATTGCGATGTCTTGTGATAGTTTGAGTTGTTTGGGATATTGCCAACATACTTAGATACCTTGGTATGATTTATATGATTTTTAGGAGTGTTTTATTATTTTTATGACGTACCTTTATTGTCACAGATGACGTAGAGGTGTTATAAGATAGATTCATGTATATAAATTGTGTTATATTTTCTCATTATGATGTATTGAGTGAATGGGGAAGTGAACGAGCTAGAGAAGGTGGAAGAATAGTATAGAGGGGTCAAGGGAAAAGATGAGAAGAGGCATGAAGAGTTGATAAGATTTTAATAACAAGTTTGCAAGGTCATTTAACCTAATCAGCTAATGAAGGACAAATTTTGAATGAGTAAGAAGAGAGGATAGTTTGAGAGGGTTTAGTGTGCATGGAGCTGAATATGTGATCATAATCAGTTGTGAGAGCAACAATACCTAAGATATATTTATCTTCAAGTGGTTGATTTGGTTCTTGATTGCTTTAGGGGGTAGTATCATCCTTGTATATTGGTTTTTGTACTAAATAGGGGTGGGTGCTCCTTGTGAAGTGGGTGCTTCACTAAACAAATATTGTGTGACGTATAATATTCATGAAAGTCCTTTATTATGAGTAATATTAGAAGAGGTTTCAGTTGGTTTTCTTCCCCTTGATGGTTTCCCACATTATATGTTGTGTACTTGTTCTCTCTTTTTTCTCATGATCTTATGAATGGTTAATACACACCTAATAAGCTCACATTAATGATGTATGTTGAATGAATGCAATGAATGATGTATGAAATCTAATGTTGATGAAGTAAAAAAATTGTAAGGATGATTCACCCCCTCTCAGTCTCTATGATTCTAATAATTGGTATCGAGCAAGGTCATTATGAAGAAATTTTAATAGCTTGGAGGATATTCCTGAAGCACATATACCAGGAAGCTTAGTTCGGGATGGAGTAACTCATTTGGTCAGAGTGAGAACATGTTTTAAATCATTATTTTTCTACATATGGCTATTTATCCTTGAGGTATTATATATATTCTCCATATATCTATCTATTCTATGATGAAATGTCTCATGAGGAAGAAAGAATAGGTTCTTTTGTTAATCCTTAAATAAGTTTCCCTAAAGGTGAAGATGAAGAAGAGCTATTAAAGACCTAGTAGCTAAACTTGGAGATGAACTAGATGGATAAGATGTGTTTGAACATATAAAGACAAAGGAAGAGGTCAAATAGGTTCTTGAAACAATGATGACTTTTTGGGAGATGATTAGTCATGAGTAATAACTTAGTATGGCTGAATTATGGTGAAATGATGTGTCAAAGAGTGATGATTCTATAAGTGTAATGTTGTTTACAGGTCCCGAGATAGTATGTTACCAGAAATAGGTCAAGGAGTGCTTGAAATTCTCAAAAGGTCATCTAGATGATAGTTCACCACTCTTTCAAGAAAGGTATGGAAGTTTTCTCTATGGATATCTCTTCCCATTCAAGCAATGTGATCGTAACAATGTAGATAAGTTGAAAACTATAAAAGGAGGACTATAAATCATGTTGCAAGAAAGTGAAGAATTATAAAAATTGATGATGAAGAAGAAAAGTTAGAATGTATTATCCTAGAGAGTGCGATGGTGATCTCATGGTCTATGAAGATGACATAAAAGTTATTCCTTGTGTGTTTGTTTAAGGATTGTTAACACTATGAAAGTCTTTGATATTCAAACTAAGAATATCAAAAGTCACCTATAAGATTTTGTAAGATGCGAGATGGTTGCTCCAAAATTTATATGTTGTTCCCGAGGATAATAGGTACAATATACGAGATGCTAGGATGGAAGTGTGTTAAGAATTAAGTAACGAATTCTCAAAAGCATCAAGATAGTTTTATCCAAGGCTGCTTCATATATTTGTTAGTTATTTGAAGTTGTATTTTCATGTTGAAGGTCTTTATTCAATTCAAAGTCAAAAGTATGGTATGTATCTAATCATGAAGGTCTTTAAAATTAGTGATCCATCCAAGGTATTGTTTTTGTTTCATTATTATCTATCTATGAAGGAGTTTTGATGACATTGCTTTGTCATTATGGTACAAGTAAGAAGGTTGTGTCAAGTATTGGTTTTGTATGCATTAAGAGGAAATGATTTCATTTGATGGCCTATATGAGGAGTCTGTTTGTACAAGGTATTTAGATTACATATTAAGTTCTCCTTTTGGTCCGAATGAAGAAAATGATAAGAATCCAATATATATTGAAATTCTACTGAGAGATGTTGACTATGCTTTATCTCAAATCATGACTAAAAGAGTGAAGAATTGATGAAAAAAATCTATGAAGTTTGGTTGCTTTAGAACAAGTGCTATATCATGAAATTTTTTTCTTCATAGGGAATATTCTATTTTGAGT
The DNA here is from genome assembly GCA_018340775.1 of Taxus wallichiana var. yunnanensis. NCBI lineage: Eukaryota > Viridiplantae > Streptophyta > Pinopsida > Cupressales > Taxaceae > Taxus > Taxus wallichiana. The sequence continues at coordinate 439,261,802 of CM031244.1, forward strand.
ATGTATCATGTTGTTTGAGCCTCATAAGCATGTCCTATGTGTTCTAAGATAGGGAATCGGGATTGAATAAGGATGCACATGTTGAATTTTAATCCAAGAAGGTATGTATGTATAAGCCCTATGTAAGCTACACTCATTTCAGGTCATGTAGTATGTTATGAAGTGCCTCAATGTGTGAATTATTCCTTTGATCCACTATAAGTCCGTTGAGGAATTTTTCAAGGTGATGATCAGTTTCATGATTATTTTAAGGAATGAAGTGAGTATTAAGGTCTGTCAGGATCTATAATCGAGAGATGAGGTGCTTATGCATCAAGGAATTTTTGAGAAGTGAAATATGAAACAAAGATAGAGTATGCATCTCGGGGACTTTCATCACAAGAAAGAGTGTCAAAGATGATCTCAACAAGATGAACAAGGTAAGTTTGTTGCATTTATAAGATTATGAAAGAGATATAGGTGTCAAAAGATTAGAAGTTTTCTCCATAAAGGTGATCAAGGATTTTCAAGTAGGGGGAACATTTAAATGGTATGTCATATGCTTGGTATGCTCCTAATGCATTGATAAATTTGGAAAATCTATCCTGAAGGAGAAATTTAGGGCTATTGGTCCTAAAAGTGGTTATGCTAGTGATTGGAGGCATAGTTCTATGAATATAGATATCATCAAGGATCAAATCATGAGTTTAAAGGTATGATTTACATATCATACTTTAGTCTTGGTAGTTCATGACAATTCAATACATAGTGTTTTAGGGAGAAGGTACAAATTTGTAGTTGTTTATCTTAGTGCTTGACCAAGAATGATTCAAATTTTGTAAATGTATGACAAAGTTATGAGTGAAAGTTATAGAAAAAAATGAATCCAAGGGAAGATAATTTCATCCATGTTACATCATGTGGGATTATAACATTGTCTACAGTAGAGAAGACCAATCCTAGAGTATAGTTGTCGGAGGAGCATTGAAAGAGTGAAAATCAGGTTCATAATAGTGATCATGGTAAATGAAGGTGTGTAAACCAAAGTAATGAAATAAATTCAGTATGTTGGTGAGTAATCTCTTAGGGGAGCTATATGTGCATGTACATATCAGGTCTATGGATCATATGAAGAATTTGATGCCAAGAAAGTGAGTATGCAAGTCAAGGAGCCAAGTAAGAAAGTATGTTTTATGTATTATTGTCATTGTGTATTTTCATTGTTTTTCATGTTGAGTTGTCATAGTTCCTTTTTTCATAGATGTCAAAGGGGGAGAGTAGGCTCAGAAACATGAAAAAGGGAGTCTTGTAAGTGTTTTGTCTTGTGGTTGCCATCAATGTTTTTGAAGGTGGTTGTCATCAATGAAAAAGGGGGAGATTGTTGGCCATTATGTCTTATGGTGTTGTCATTGATGTCAAATTTCATTGATGGAAAATGGATTCTAGGTGTCATAAGTGTCTCCATGAGGTTTCAATCAAGGTCAAGCATGAAGGTTGATTGGTAGTGTCCAATCATGTTGTATTGTGTAGTTGTTATGGTGTCTTGGCATGGTCTTGAGTATGGTACAAGCTAGTATGGTCATGATATGAGTTCTAAAGGATGGTATGAGGTCTATCATGGTCAAAGTGATGTGTAAGAGGTGTTAATGAGTCTGTAAGAGGTCATCATGGTCATTTCATGTGAAGTATGTGTTGAGTCGGGTCATTTTAGGCCTATTCCTAGACCTAGTGCATGTGGTTTGGCATGGTGGCATGATATATGGAGTAGGGAAGTATGATATGAGCATGGAAAAGGTGTTTTTACATGGCATATCATATGTAGAAGGAGTTTCATGTTAGTATTCATAGGTATGAGGTTGTTTCAAGTTCCATTAAAACAAGTTTCATTAGAACAAGACAAGGAAACACATGTAAGTTATGGTAGTGAGATATTTTAGAAGAATTTTATCATAGATGAGACTTGATAAAGTTATAGGAGGTCATCATGATGTTTCAGGTAAAATTTCAAGTCAAGGCAAGTGAAGGAAATGCGAGAAAAGTGATTTTTGGCAAAACCGAGCTCTTGAGAAGGAGAAACCATCTCGATATGTGAAATTCATATGCTTACCCACATGTGTGGGTTATACATGGGAGGCTGAGGCTTTGGGGGATTTTTTTTCATTAAGATAAGATAATTTTTCAAAAATAATGGATTGATTTGGTCATCATACATTTATGAACAATTGTTAACAAGTCAGACTAGTTTAAAACCCTAGTTAAACCCTCATAATGAGATAAATATGGAATTAATGAATGGTATGTGAACCAAATAATGTGGGAAAGAAAATTTTATGCATCAAGGTTGAATATTGTCTCTCTGGGGCTCATTTTGGTGATGGTTTCATGTTCTAGCTGTTTCAGGAAGTAGGAGAAAAACCCTTATTTTATGGATATTTGCAATTTCAAGGATAAGATGGAAGCTTCATGATGAAAAGTTAATTTTTCATATTTATTGGGAGATGTTATAGATGACCATGAAAAATTATAAGTATTTAAAATGAATAAATGTTGAATTACATATCTCCAAAGTTACCCTACCGCTTTTGGCCTTAAGGGCTAAAACCTAGTCATGGAGGTTTGAGTTGAGATGAGTTGTTTTGCATGTTTTAGCGAGAGAATTTAGTGGTCGCGAATAGATTTTGGAATATCATATGACATTTTTAAGTCCTTGGTATGATCTAGAGTGATTGTTTTTGGGTCAAGCCCTAATGGCCTATTTATTCATATTAGGTCTCTCAAGAAGCCTTGTGGTTCAAATGTGTAAGTGTGATTTTAACCATGTGAAATATGCATGTGATGGATTTAACATGTATTTCAGTACTCCCTTTAATTTTTCCAAGTGGTTTCAGTTCTTGAAAGTTTCATTTGAGGTGATTAGAGCTTGATCTCTCAAGACTGGTTCTTAAGTCCTTAGAGCAGGTTTGAGACGTTCTATACATTGGTTTTTTTGTATGCCTTAATCCCCCATTTTGTTGATTAAGTAAGTTACATGATATATTAGACATCATGATATTTCCATCCATATACTACTTATGACCTGATGGAGATTTTAAAGGTGTGAAGAAACTCAATTTTGAAGACCTAGTTTTGAGTGCTTGAAGCAAGTTTGAGTAGTTCCAGATATTGAGTTGTTTGAAGGTCTTATTCCATGTTTTGGAGGATGAAACACATTTTATTATATAATATAAATCATAATATTTTCATTTATGCATGATTTTTTCCTTGATGAGGTGATTCGGTATGTGATCAATCTCATATTTGGTGACCTATTTATGGGCATGATTAGCATGCTTAGACAAGGTATGAGAGTTCAATGTATTGGAGTGTTTTTCCGTATTTGGTGGTGTCTCATGGATGTGGAGAGTGATTTTAAGTCATGGTGCATCCTTTCATGTGCCCAAGAAGTATTGAAAGTTTTTTTTGCTATGAAATTTTTTTCACTCTTATGGACTATTTTTGGTGCTTGTAGACATACTTGTAGACATAATTGGAAGTACTTGCTTCTTAGTGTGTTTCATGATGGAGATAGTTGGTGCAGAGGTTATTTTCCTTTCTCGGTGATGTTGAGAAGATGTCCATGATGTTTCTTTATCTTTTTAAGCTTTGGTGAATCCTCTATGTTCCTTTTAATATCAGATTCCATTAGTTGAAGGAGTTGGTTTATGTTTTAGGCCTAATTGAGATGCTTTGTGCTAGTTTGAGTTGTTTGGGTTCTTTCGACCTACTTGGATCTCTTGGTATGATTTATATGATGTTTTTGGATTTTTTTATTGTTTTTATGACTAACCTATATGGTCATGGATGACCTAGTGGTGTTATAATTTAGATTCATGTACATAAATCATGTTATATTTTCTCATTATGATGAATTGAGTTAATGGAAAAGTGAGCAAGCTAGAAGGTGGAAGAAGATTATAGATGGTTCAAGGAAGAGTTGAGAAGAGGAATGAAGAGTTGAGAAGAGTTCAAGAGAAGGTGTACAATGTCATTTGACCTAATAAGCTAATAAAAGAATGAATTTGCGCGAGTAAGAAGAGAGGACAGTTTGAGAGGGTTTAGTGTGCATGGAGCTGAATAGGTGATCACAATCATTTGTGAGAGAAAAATACCTAAGATATATTTATATGCAGGTGGTTGATTTGGTTCTTGATCACCTTAAGGGGTAGTATCCTCCTTGTATATTGGTTTTGGTTTTTGTCCTTGTATATGAGTAATAGTAGTAGAGGTTTTAGTGGGTTTTATTCCCTTGATAGTTTCCTAAATTATATGTTTTTACTTTTCCTCTCTTATCTCATGATTTTGGGAATGGCTAATACACATATAATAAGCTCACATTAATTATGTATGTTAAATCAATGCAATGAATGTTTTATGCAAGCTAAGGTTGATGAACTAATTTTTTTATAAAAATGATTCACCCCACTTCTCGGTTTATGTGCTTCTAACAGATTACATCCATTTGGGAGGAATTAAGGGCATTGTAAGTTCCAAAACATAGGTCATTACTTGCCTTTTCAAAAATGGAGAAGGACACATTATCATAATAATGAGTTATATATGTAAAATAAGAAGAGGGGAAGAGGAAATTTTAAATTAAGAAGACCACCCACTTCTTCAACCACCAAAGACCAATCAAAATTCAAGTTTTCGTAACCAGCATGGGCATCATACATTTTTTTACAAAATTGTTATCTTGTGTTTTTGCATGGGAAAAATTCACTTGAAAATAGGACAAGCACACCCTAGTGTCAATTTTTTTATATTGTATACCTTTCCAAACACCCCAGTCAACATATCCCCCAATATTAGTCCTATCATGTCATTCAATGGTTTCTATGTGTGTTTTGTTAGGAAATAAGGGATAAAATATGTGGAATAATCCCTCACAGAATCATAACAGTAGAAACTAATATGCAGAAAATTATTATAGATCTCAAATAAAAGTGCAAAATAAAATAACACAACACAAAGAGATAGTATTTAACGTGGTTCACCCAATTTGGGCTACGTCCACAAAGAATCACTTGCTCAGATTTTATTACAAGCCACCACTCTCTCAATACAATACCTAGATCTATTTGGAGCTATGCTCAACAAACTCTACAGAATTCACACCTGAATTCAAAGCACATATGCAATGTTTTTCATACTTCTATCATATGCATAAAACCATATAAATAGACAATTGCTTAAGTAGTTTTACAAAACTTTGGGTAGTAAAACCATGGGAAATAACCATCCCATAAACCTATGGGTCAAAATCCCATCCATATGAGAAAATCACGTTTCCTAATATATCGGGCACGTTTAAGGTCAAAAAAAAATTCGGGGCTGCGCTTGAGAACCCCAACTAGCAAGTGCTACCCCCATTCGGAGCAGACTCGGCCCAGAACCCCAGCCGAGATACATGAAAAGTGTATAGTAATCTTAGTGTATAGTCTTCAAAACTTTCACACATGAAAACAAGCTCCACAACCTAACAATCTCCCACTTGGAGACTAGTTTTCCTCTTAGCAAGCTTCTCAACCCTTCACTAGTTTCCGTGAAGACCAACCAAAGCTGAACATAACTTCAGTTTTTCCCTTTTGACCACCTTGGTCATCATGTCTACAGGATTTGATTGGTATGGATCTTCTCCAGCTTCAACTTCTCTTCCTCCAAAGCTTCCCGATGAAATGGTACCTTAACTGTATATGCTTCATCCTAGAGTGGAAAGCAGAGTTCTTAGCTAGGTGTATAGCACTCTGACTATCACTATGTAGCTTTCCTTCCTCCTGCTTATGCCCCAAATCCTCAAGCAATTTTTGTAACCAAATCATTTCTTTGCTTTCCTCTATGGCAGCAACATACTCAACTTATTGACAAAGCCACCAACTTCTTTAGTCATGAAATCCAACTCACTGTTGTCCCACCTACAGTGTAAACATAACCTATCGTGCTCCTCCTACTGTCTACATCTCTAGCCATATCTAAATCTACATAACCACACAAAGTGGTGTTTGATCCACTGTAGCACAAAACTATCCCCATGGTCCCTCTCAAATACCGAAGGATCCACTTTACTGTCTGTCAATGATCTTTTCTGGATCACTCATAAATATACTCACCGCTCCCACTGCATGGGAAATATCAGGCCTGGTACACACCATGGCATACATAAAACTACCAACTGTTGATGAGTAAGGTACCTTGGACATTTGGTTTTCTCTCTGCTATGTCTTAGGACACTTTGCTCCTTTGATAACTTCAAATAGCTGCCCAAAAGAGTCCCAACCGGTTTAGCATCTCGCATATTAAACCTCTCCAAGACTTTCTTAATGTACTCTTCACGAGATAAATTCAGCTTCCATTCCTTCCTATCCCGAGATATCCTCAAACCAAGGATTTGTTTGGCTGCCCCAAATCCTTCATTACAAATGATTCACTTAGCTACTTCTTGAGTACTTTTATTTCCTACATGTTTTTACCTACAACCAACATGTCATCCACATACTAGACACAGGATAATATAACTGCCATCCTCAAATTTCTTTGTATACATGAAATGGTTAGAATGACATCTAATATAACCTTGCTCCATCATGAAGCTATCAAATTTCTTATACCATTGATGTGGAGCTTGTTTCAAGCCATATAAACTCTTCTTCATTTTGCACACCATCTCCTCTTTACCTTTGACCTCATAGCCCTCTAGTTGCTGCATATATAGTTCCTCCTCCAAATCACCATGGAGAAATGCAGTCTTTACATCAAGTTGTTCTAAGTGCAAGTATTCTACTACAACTATTCTAAAAACAGTTCTAATAGAAGTCATTTTTACTACAGGAGAAAAATCTCATCAAAATCTATACCTTTTTTTTGTGCAAACCCCTTGACCACCAACTGGGCCTTGTATCTTTTCTTGCCTCCTTCTTCCTCTTTGACTTTGAACACCCACTTGTTCTGTAATTCTCTTTTCCTTTGGGTAGCTTCACCAAATCCCATGTCTGGTTCTCCATGAGAGCCTGATGCTCCTCATCCATGGCTTGCTCCCACTTCTTCCTGGCATCTACCTACATTTCTTCATCAAAGCTCTCTAGCTCTCCACTATCAGTGAGTAATAAATAATAAAGAGAAGGAGAAAAATGTTCAGGTTCTCTTCTTACCCTAGAATACCTCCTCAATATAGGAGTTTGGGGTTCTTGTTGAGGAGGTTCTTGAATTGATTCATGTGTCACTTTTCCATCCGGAATATCCTCTACCACTGCATATTCTTTCTTGGATTCTTTCTTTGTTTTCTTGTAACTGTTGCTTACACATGAATTTCTCATTAAAGACCACATCCCTGATCGAATGATTTTCTTGTCCTTAATACTACAACATTTATATCCAAATTCATCACCACCAAAACCAATGAAAGTACATTTTTTTGACTTAGCCTCTAGCTTGGTCCTATCATCCTTGTCTATATGAACAAACACCTCACATCCAAAGACTCTAAGAAATGAATAATCAACTTTCTTACCATACTAAGCCTCCTTAGGTATGCCTCCATCCAAGGCACTTGAGGGTCCTCTGTTTATCAAGTACACAGCTATGCTCACCGCTTCTACCCAAAAAGAAAGAGGCAGTCCTGCATGTAACCTCATGCTCCTAGCATGTTCCATTATTGTTTTGTTCATCCTTTCTGATACCCCATTCTATTGCGGAGTTCTGGAACTATCTTTTCCTATGGATTCCATTCTTAGAACAGTAATCATCAAATTCATTGCTGCAATACTCCCCTCCATTATCTAACCTGAGACATTTTAGCTTAAGACCTGTTTCATTCTCTACCAAGGCTTTCCATTTAAAAAAGTGTCAAATACATCAAATTTGTTTCTAATAAAATAAACCCAAACTTTCCTTGTTGCATCATCAATAAAAGTAACATAATAACTTGAACCCCAAGAGATGATACCTGAGCCGGCCCCCACACATAAGAATGCACCAGCTCTAACTTACTCTCTTTCTTTGTAGGTCTAACCTTGAGAAACCTTACTCACTTTTTTTCCCATATATGTAATCCTCACAGAACTCCAAACCTATTTCTATATATCCAGGAAAATCCTTCTTTGTGATCTCCATGCCCTTATGGCTCATATGACCGAGCCTATAGTGCCACAATGTTGTATTTATTCAAGCCACAAGATTACAAACATTAGTGCTATAAGTGGTTAAATACAAGGTTCCAACCTTCTTACCTCTTGCCACCACAAGAGCACCCTTGGTAACCTTCCAAGAGTCCATTGTAAATATCAGTACAACCATCACTTCCCAACTACCTTGCCAATATCAAATTTCATCTTAATGTAGGCACATGTCTGACATCCTTTAATAGACAAGTATTCCCATTCTGCATCTTAACCTGAATATAACCTTTTCCAACTATGCTACAAGGCTCATCATCACCAAGAAAAACATGCCCAAAATCTCCTTGAACATAATCAACAAAATAATGCCTATGTGGAGAAGCATGGAAAGAAGCCCCGAATCTAAAGCCCAAGATTTTAGTAATATTATGCAAAGAAAGAATCAAAGCATCGACATACATTACCCATTACCACATTTGCTTACTTGTTTTCTTCCTATTGGTTCTTCTTGTCGTGAAGCTCCCAATAGTCCTTCTTTGTATGCCCAGACTTTCCACAATGCTAGCATACTATCTTGCTTTTGGATTTTGACCTTGCCCGATCCTTTGATTTTCCATGGTTTCCTCTATTCTTCTGTCTCCCTCTAGTTTTCACTGTCAAAGCATTCCCTAAAGTAGAAGATTCACTAGAGATTTTTCTTCACATTTCCTCACTTAGAATCACCCCTACAACATCCTCAAACTTTAACTTTGAGTTAGTAGGAACCGAGTTTCTTACCACCATTACCAGGCTATTCCAACTCTCAGGTAAAGAGCACAAAACTAATAAAGCCCTAACTTCTTCATAAAATTATATTGTAACCAAAGCTAACATATTTACAACCGTATTAAAATCATTTAGATGATCTGCTACTGAACCATTCTCAGACATCTTCATATTAAACAAATTTTTCATTAAAAATATCTTATTAGAGGCAGAGGGTTTTTCATACAACTTCCCTAATGCATCCATCAGTTCTTTTGTAGTCTTTTCCTTTGAAACATTAAATAAATACGAAGATGCAAGACATAGCTGGATTGTCCCAAGTGCCTTCATATCTAGAAAATCCCATTCCGCATCTATCATGCTCGAGGTTTTGTTCACCTTCTCAGACAGCGGAGTATAAAGATCCTTCTGATAAAGGTAATCTTCCATCTGCATCTTCCAAAGACTGAAATTCTACCCGTTGAATTTATCAACCCTAGATCTTCCATCATCTGCCATAGCTACCACTCAAGATAAAACTTTCCCTCTAATTCTACACTTTAGCAAACCAAACTAGGCTCTGATACCAATTGTTAGAAAATAAGGGATAAAATATGCGGAATAATCCCTCACAGAATTGCAACAATAGAAACTAATATGTAGAAAATTATTACATATCTCAAATAAAAGTGCGAATAAAATAACACAACATAGAGAGACGGTATTTAATGTGGTTCACCTAATTTGGGCTACGTCTACAAAGAATCACTTTCTCATATTTTATTATAAGCCACCACTCTCTCAATACAATACCCAGATCTGTTTGGAGCTATGCGAGGATACATGAAAAGTATATAGTACTCTTAGTGTATAGTCTTCAACACTTTCACACATGAAAATAGGCTCCACAACCTAATGGTTTCATCCTTATAGGTGATTTAGGAATAAAAATAGAATTCAAGTACTTCAAGAGTAGTATCTCTAAAAGTGGACTTTCAAGCAATCTTTATCATCATCATTTCTAAGAAAAATACATTATCTCCAAGGCTATTTCAAAGGATCCTATTCATTAAGGAGGTGTATTCAATAGAAAAGATAATTGTGCAACTGATTTAGGAAAATTATTGGAAGATTTGGAGGTTTAGGTGCCGATCCATCGAAAGCAGGTTTTTGAGGCCGAAGGAGCTTGCATCGCAAAAGAGCATCTAAACTTCAAGAGATGATCCCATGATACCTAGAATGAGTTGTGATCCAAAAAAATCAATGTAAATAATTTTCAATCTTTTACATGGTGGAAAAATTAGATTCATCATAAACCCCACGCCTTTTTCTAGGAAACTCATTCTTTTCATGTATAAGAGGTGATTCGAAATAAAAACAGGTTTTGAGGGTGTGGAAATAATAATAAAGATATTATAACCATAAAATATTTATAAAAATGTCATTTATAGTCAATTTCATATAAATAAGTGTGGAAATATTCATCTAGGAGCTCAAGATATGTCCATTTCAAGTGGTGCCTAAGGTACATGTTCGATGTTTAGCCAATTTTCTTAGGTGCTATGTGGTAGCATGAGGATGAGGCACATTTTTTCTGACATTGAACCTTTCCAAGGGGAAAATTGGGACAAAAACTATCACCCTCCCCCATTAGGCATCATGGTCACTCCATATGACCCGATGACTCCATATAGCCCCTTTGACCAAGTTTACTAGCCCCTCACCTACTCCTACATGTGTGACAAGTGTCACTCTAGGGATGAGGTGCCCTTTGTTCCCCCATTTTCCATTTCTAAGGGGAAATGGGGGACAAAAAATGCACCGCCCTCCTCTCTTCCTCCAGAGTTTTTCATGCTACTAAAAATGACTCCCAAGTGCTTATTTCCAACCCCCTTCTCCATTCCTCTCATCCAACGCATGTGCGACACATAACACATAAGGGATAAAGATATTTTTTGTGCCCCCATTGTACCTTTCCAAGAGGATGATGGGGAAAAAAATTCACCCCTCATCCTTCTCTTGGTTTACAATACTATAAAACCATGCCTTTTCCATTTTTCCCTCATTCCCCCACATTCCTCTGCTTTTTGCACCAAGAACTCGGAAAACATTTTCCAGATTCCTTATCCATTTGTTTCTCTCTTATTCACTCCAAAATTCTCCCATGTTATCAGCTCCATGATATTATAAATAAAAGCAAAAATTCCATGTTCTAGGCTTGATTTTCTCTCTAGAACAAAGAGGTGCATATGAAAAAAGAAAATGTCATAATTAAATAACTAGATCATGATTGATGAGAAAGTTTTTACATTATTATACACTCTCGGAGAGGCTGTAAAAAACCTAGGAGATGGATTTCACATGCACGAGGAGGAGTTTTGTAGTGAAAAAACCCGAGTTTTCTGCACCATAAATTTTAAAATTTAATATCTTCTATTCATGAGCTCGGGTTGAGCTGAAACTTTAGAGGTACGATAAAATAAAAAACCCATATTAGAATTTTTGTGAAAAATTGACACCCAGAAAGCCAATTTCTAAAAATAGTAAGCCTCCTACATGGGCACTTACTATTTTTAGTAAGGTCTCACTTTTAATAGCTCCAACGATGGTGGTATGCACAATGAACATTTAGAAGGAGAACCGAGTGATCAAAGTTGGAAAATGTGAAAAGTCTTAATTTTCTAAAAAGAGTAAATTCACCTTTCGGCTAAAGGAGAGTTCTTTGACAATCATGAAATTCAAATTCACAGGTGTCATCATTGGTCATGAGATTCAAATTTGCATGCCTTCACATCAAGATATTGGGTGGTGATCGTCTCTCTAGAGATCCCCTCATGGGAATGGTAACAATAAATTCATGTTTACGGAGGAGTGAAAGTTGGATCATGACTCACATAATTCTAAATTCAATCATCGGTGTATTTAAGGTGACAAAATTGTCATGGTTTCATTGTCTAAGTGATCATTACAGTTTCCCATTCACACGTGTAATTAGAAGATCAAAGGAATGGTGGCAATTCATGGTGATGAAATGAGAATTCTTACTTTCTCAATTTTTATGGGTAGGTGTGTAATTTCAAGGGAAATATGTGTCAAATGAGCATGGTAGTGTTATAAAGGATCATCATGAGTATTTCCCACAGGTCATCTGGAATCCACCTCAGGAAATCTCAAGAGTTTTTTTCAAAAATCATTCTATGGTCCAAGTTTTTTCATATCATGTACAAGGAAGAGTATGCGATCATCATCATCAAATTATGTAGGGTGTGCTTCATCAAAACTTTCAAATCAACATAATAGGATTGTCATGGTTTCATCTTCTAAGTGATTGTTCTAGTTTCTCACTCAAGTGTGTAACCAGAAGAACAAAGAAGTGGTGACACTTCATGGCCTGGATTGGTTGTAGAATGTGAATTCTTCACTTTGTTATCAAAGGTTTTCTCATCATTTTTCATTTCTTACTCTCTCAATATGTACGGGAAAATGCACTATTCCTAGATCAATCTTTATCAGTGAAACATGATAGGGTCAGTTTCAACCTTCATCTTCTTTGGAGTGGATCTTCATGAGCAATACCCATAGTCATCCAGGTGATCATTCAACAATGTTTCTAAACACTCAGTTCAAGGTGTTTGTGCATCATCGAAAGAGGTTTCTCATGGTGTAAATATTTTAAATATCTAGAGTTCATTACATTAGAGAATTTCATCGGATCAATCAGGCAGTGGGTGAAATCAGCAGAGGCATCATCTTCATTGACATAGTTCTCTCTCTCTCTCTTCCATTCTCTCTCTTCTCCCCCTGTTCTCTCTCTTCTCCATGTTCTATTTCTTCATTGGGGGTTACACTTTTTCATTATGTCTTATTTATTTAAAGTGAATTTAATTTTTAATGTAATAAGTCACCCTTAATTCATAAAAGGGGACTTAATTATACTCCTAGAAATATGAAAAGTCATAGGTTGTGCAAGACATATGAAAGGTCATGTGGGGGGTAGATGAAGAGCCTTTCAAGATTCTATAAATTGTAATGACACCCTCATTCTAAGGGGTTATCGATTGTGTATGCTCGTAAGAGATTACTTGTGAAGAAACAAAGGAGATAAATATTTCTTCTGTTTATTTTCTCTATGTTCTTCTATTTCCCACTATGTATATTTTTTCAAAGCATCAATGCAGAAAGAAGGAGTTTCATGCCTTTTTAATAAGAAGATTATTGAGACTTTGTGTTCTTAATCTTATCTTGTCTTGTTTCCAATTGCAAAGTTTTTTTATTCTATATCTATGTGTGTTGAAGTACTATGATTAATGGTTATAGGCATATGATTTTATACCTATAATATTAATCCTCCCCCTCCTTTTTCCACTCCCTTTCCTACTCTCTCTCTCTCTCTCAAAGAAATTCCTCCCTTGCATGAAATTGTGAGATTTTTATACGAGGTTAGTGGAGTGTCCCTATTGGATCCCCAGATGTCAAGCTAGCACAAATTTCAATTTCACACATGTATAATAAGTGGTGATATAACACCCAAATAGAGGGACCTAGAGTCCCAAATACATCGGTGGATATCCATCAATTTGTTCACCTAAAAAATTTTCTCGCCAACAAGAACCCATACTTGAAAATGACCAAAATTTATATTTTTACAAGTTATACCTATTAAAATTCATTTTCTCCACCCAAATAATTTCCATCATTTATTAATCTTCAAGTACCTTTCTAGTGGTATATATTTTGTATCATTTAGTGACCTAGATCAAAAGTTATGAGTGTTTAAAGATGGTTCATTGATCTATACATGAGATAGTGAAAATGCATATATGTAAAAACATTCCCAAGCCCCCAAACTACAAGCTTGTAAAAAACATCCCAAGGCCCACAAAGCTGTAACTACAAAATGTAAAACCACAAATTAAAAATTATAAGTCTACGAAAAATGTTCCCAATGCCCTAAATTACAGGATCGTGAAAAAGTTCCCAAGTCCCCAAGCTGTAAACTTGTAAAAACATACCCAAGGCCCCAAACTACAAAACTATGAAAAGGTTCCCAAGCCCCCAAACTACAAAAATATGAAAATTTTCCTAATGCCCCAACTGAAAACTTACAAAAACATTCTCAAGTCCCCAATTTGTAGAATTGCAAAAAAGTTCCCAAGGCCCCAAGCTGTAGAACTCCAAAAAAATTACCATGGCCCCAAACTACATAACTTCAAAAATTTCTCAAAGCCCCAACCGCAAACTTGTAAAACATTCCCAAGTCCCCAAATTGCATAACTCTGAAAAAATTCCCAATGCCCTAATCTACAAAAGCGTCGAAAAGTTCCCATGTCCCTAATTGTAAACTAGAAAAACATTCCCAAGGCCCCAAACCGCAAAATTGCAATAACATTCCCAAGACCCCAAACTATGAGACTGCAAAACATTCCCAAGGCCCCAAACTATGAACTTGCAAAAAAATTTCTAAGGCCCCAAATTGCGGAGGCTGCGGAAAAGTTCCCAAGGCCCCAAGCTGCAGAATTGCGAAAATTTTTCCAAGGCCCCAATCGCAAAATTTCAAAACATTCCCAAGGCACCAAACTACAGAACTAAAAAAATTCCTAAGGCCCTAAACTACGAGATTGCAAAAAAATCTCCCAAGGCCCCAAACTATGAGAGTGTTAAAAAGCTCCCAAGGCCCCGAGGCGTGAACTTACAAAAAGGTTCCCAAGGCTCGAAATTTGTAAAATATGCAAATTTTGAAGGATTTTTTAGGTTTTTTGGGAAATGGGGATTTTACCGATCAAATGAATGCATTTTCAAAGATTCCCAAGTTAAAATATGTGAAAAATCAAAATTTGAAGCACTTAAGGGGAAATTGATACTAGTTTCCCAAAATGAAGTGTGAGCTCATTTTGGTCAACATTTTGCTGACCTCTGGGATACATCTTCCTACTATTTGATGAAAAATAGTAGCCTTGAAGCATCCATTGGACATGGATTCAATAATAACCTTGAAGAAATCACTGATCTCAAACATTTACTTTTTTCTCTGAACCCGCATAGACTTAACACTGATTTGAAGCTAATCTTTTGGAGCTTTTAATAAAGCTTGAATAATGCCCCAAAATATTCTGATTTTCACCATGCAAATTGAGCATGGATAAATCTTACTTTTTAAATGATGTTGGGGTTGAATGAATGTGATTTGAGAACTCCCCACAAAACCGATTCATTACCAAAGTTGGAGAATCTAAAGCATTTGGTCCATAATGAGAGTGGAAAACTATTTTGAACTTGACCAAAACACTTGAATCCACCATGAAGCCTACTTTGGAAGGGACCATGAAAGCGAAAACAAAGGCCCACAAAAGTTATGTAAAAATGAAAAATCATACATGTTCCAAATGAAAACATGCATAATGTGCACAATGCACTTGTTTTGTAACAAACAACCTAATCTAACCTACTCTAACCAAAGGAAAAGGAAGTTAAACAAAACCAACAATTAGTTAGGATAAATAGCTTCCCTTCCTTATAAAATTAGACCATGTGATTAATTTTGTAACTAAATCACATGGTGGAAGTGATATCATGGCCTGCACTTCATCATAACACAAGGAATTAACTAGAAACAAGACACACCTCTTCAATCTGATTTGCATTTGGATTTGAGAGGTGTTTGGGCTTATCCTTAGAAATTTGATGTTAGGAAATTAAATTTTAGTGCTCTATTATTATTTATATTGTTTAGATATTTACTGCATGGTAAATATTATTCACTATTTTTAATTCTTGTATGGTTGATACGGTAGGTCAGTAACAAGTTGTTAGCTGTTATATAGTGGTTAAAACCACTCTTGTATTTAGGAGAGTAGTTTCCTATTTTATAGGAAATATCCTCCCTATAAATATGTAATCTATTGTACGCTAAAAGATACAAAAAGATATTATTGATTGTGTTATTTGCTGCAAATCTAATCATACTCATGATTTGGTATTAGAGAAGTTTGATTAAGCAATGAAGATATCTTTGAGAGAAATTTAGCTATACTTCAAGGCTTATTTGGAGAAATTAAATAATATCTTTGTTGTTGTTAATGGATGGAAGGTGGTGTGGTGAGCGTCGAATCATATAAATATTCATGGACTCGGACCCAAAAATTATAAATTGAGTCATGACCTCCCTCGGTTGGTACGTTTCCTTCATATATGTAATATTCTTTGGCCTGATCAAGTTTTGACAATACAAAAGCCTGCAAGTTCATGCACATATTCATGATAATCACAACTTTTAACATCGTAAAAACACACTACGTATGTTCTAAGATCTTATAACAACCAATCAAGAGTCTTGGTTCGAGATTGTATAATCTGCAAGCCTTGGTCGGGTGGATCATTTATAAATTTTTGACCATTCGTATGTACAAACACACCCATGCAAATTATTAATGAGCAGGTCTAGGATCTTATTCATCATACTGATTGGGACTAATAAAAACCTCAAGTAACACCTCTTATCCAAGCAAGGCGTGAACAAGATACCTCTTTTACAAGTGAGCGATCGTGAATGAGCCTTCCGAGAAAAAGGAACATGGAGACATTCCACGAGTTCATACCCTACCATTCATCGCTTCATGTGCATTTGACCTCCAAATTCACTACCCAATATTCTAATTGTGTCATCGATTCACATCTTCTCTATTATTATTTCCATAAAAGCGTATTAATTATTTGTGGTATTCTAAAATGTCTCGTCTTTTGGTCCATAGTCCAATTAAAAGTTTGTTGTTTATGTTGAAGATGTATTATTTTATTAGTTTAGTTTATTGTTGTTTGAGTAATTAACAATTTGTGTCATTATATATTAACTTCTAATTATAGCTTTAGCTATACTTAGAAATTTAGATTTTGTCATGGATAATGTGCAATTTGTAGTTGTTTAATCCTGAGTCAAGAGTCTATTGTGTTATAATAGCGGGTCATTAATTTTTGATGTATTTCAAAGAGTATGTCTTAAGTGGTATTTTCTTGTATCCATCATCATATTGACTCAAAATATTTTTACGTCAATAGTGTCAAAGTAAAATTTGTCAAAATAGTCTCATTGTCAACGTTAGAGTCATCGTTAAAATTTGTGAGTCATTGTCAAAATTGTGTATTTATCGATGTCTTTTCAAAAGTGTCATTGTATTTATAGGTGATTTTAGGATATTTTTTACTATATCGTAATTTTTTTCTTATTGAGTCCTTATTAAAAAAATTCCCTCAATTTTAGTTGGATGCATTTTCGAGTGTAACCCCACGTCCAAGTTGAGGGAGAGGATTGTATGATGAGCCTCAAATTCATATTCAACTAAGTTAGCAACATGACACTGGAGGCTAGAGGATACATGGAGGATGGAGGATAAATAGTGTCCTCTCATTGGTCACCACCGATGAGGCCGTGCATACTAATTTGGTGACGTGTGTGAGTGTGTGTTTATTTCATTTGATTTCTGTGTGGTGTTTTCAAAATAATGTGTTATGGAGACTTCACATTGTGGGGGAATAACACAATGTTTCATTTTTTATGAGTTGGATGATATGTTTTGCACTATCATGGATTCCAAAATGTTATCTCTAGAAGAGAAACTATGATGAGAGCTCGAAGAATGCACTGACACATCGCGATATGGTTGTAGGTAAACCATTTGAAAACCTTCACCCCTTTGTGGTTTGTGGTCAACCCCTTTGAAACCCACCTTAGTCTCGGTTTTGGTTAGTGATGGAAAGCTAACTTTTGGTTTGTGATAATCCAAAGGAAGATCACTTGATCAAAAAATCATGTGTAGTGTAACATGGACGTTTCCCCATGTTCGCACTAGGGGGAATGATAGAAAATTAAATGTTAGTGCTCCATTATTATTTATATTGTTTGTATATTTACCACAGGGTAAATATTATTCACTATTTGTTATTACCGTATGGTTGATATGGTAGGTTAGTATCAAGTTGTTAGTTGTAGTCATATTTTATACCCTTATACCAATAGTCTAATCCCATGCACACAGGCCTAACACCCGGCCGGAACCTTTGGGCACTCACCGAGGCATGTGGGTACCGAGTCTCTCCTTTATGTGAGTCTTGTGAGAATGCACCATCTTATGACATATAATTGAATGCGAAGAATAGAAAATAACTATACAACATTCTAAGAACCTAGAATGAGTTGTCATCTCATTGCATCTAGAAAAGAGAAATAACAAACAACATATGGAAATGGTTCATACATAAAGGAAATTCATAAGTATTATACTCCTGAACACATATATGATTTATAACAGATCCTTATATTCATATTAACATATTTAGTAACCACATTACATCCCTTGAGGTCATAATAGATCCTCATATAACCATGCAGAGCCAAGTCATGCATCAGAACTACACTATGTTCATCACATTACAAAAATGAATGAGACCCATCCCTCTAAACGCGCCATGATTCATATATTCTCCTAATCCCAAAAACCCTCCAGTATATTTCTGCAGAGCTTCGCCTCTCTCCAACTCTATCTTTTTCTTCTATCGAGTGCTTGTATTTATAACCTTAGCAACCACCGCCATGCCTTTATGAAGTTATAGATCGGTTGCCAAGTGTCAAAGTGGTCCTCCATGGGAGCATGCCTTCTCAGATCCAAGATCTCCACTCTTTGTAATGATGTTCCTCTGGAACCTTCCATCGTATGCCTGGAATATTCCCTTTTGATCCTTCAGTCACCAAGTTGGCACCTTATCCACAAGGGTCATGCTTTTCTTGTGTGCTTCTGGGATGCCGAATATGGCTAAGTCTAAAAACATGTCCTATCTTGTGCGTGCACACCATATGTTCTTCAAAACCTTACTAGAACCATTTCCTACGCACCTTCAACCATGCACACCCTTCTTCAACTAGGTCTTGCGTGCCCACACGCCTTCTCATCCTTAGCCAATATTCTAGGGCCCAACATCACCCCACACTATGCCTGTTCTCCACCTTAGAAACACTCTTCAAAGAATAAAGAATGGAGAATCCTTATAATGGTTGGAAAGAAAGAATAAGGGAATGAAGAAATGGGGAAAATAATGAAAGAATGGGGAACTTGTTTATTTCTAGAGGAGGAGAGGGAAATCCTTCCCTAATTCTACTTCTAACTTTCCCCAAGCATCAACCTCATTCTGAGCTTGTTGACAGAGGTCACCCACTAGGGTGCTCACTTCTTCAAAACTTAGCTCCTCTCCCTTAGCGCTCATTGTCTCTACATGATCTCCTCTAGTTGTTTTCCAAATCCTCAAGCGTGTCCATCCTCCGAGTGATTTGGGGGTACAATTCTTTCATCCGGTTCTTGATTGAGCCTTGTAAGGTCTCAATGGCCTTTGATTTCTTTTCCACTTCAGCTAGGATTTTGTCTCGCTCAGCCCTGTTCCCCTTATTCTTTTCTTGGAACTCCTTGAGTTTCACTTCATGGGTGACAACCAAGATACTTTCTACTCTATCCCTATCCACGCAGTTATCATAGGCAACCTCGAGAAAATTGCATGGTGGATTTTACATTAGCGAGGATCTTGTTCTATTGAGCAACAATTTCCATAACCTTCATCTTATTCTATTTTTCTTTGCACACCAACACCTCTTTTGTGGATTATAAGGCAAGTGGCTGCCTCTCCATAGTGAGTATGTAGGTCAAGTCCTCTAGGAACTATAAGGCTGATCCATATTTTTGTGCGGGTAGTGTTAATTCTTGATGATTCAAGACAATGGCATCCATGATCATTTCTATTTTCTTATATGCTTTGTGCACCATTTCCTTCTCATCTTTTAACCCATGCCTTACCGAGCACTTATTAGCTCCTCCTTCTTCAGTCCTTTCTTTTCTTAAGGAGATCCTCCTCCTTTTTCTCCAGCTCTACCTCTAGGAACTTCACCCTATCATTTCTTCTGAAGAGTCTGGCTTCAACCTTTACTAAAACATTTTTGAGTGAGTCGCATATTTTTCATTCAATAATTGTTGAGCATTCACCAAGGGGTTTATTCCTTTTGTTTCTGTCACTTTCATCAATGCTCCTTGGCTTATTTCAAATTAGGTCTCATCAATGTGGGACTTAAATTCCCATGATAGCATTTTCCTCATCCAAGGGTATCTACCTTCCTCATCAAATGAAGCCATGGCCAAGAGTTGTTCCATTGGTATGGTGCTCTGAAAGCATGCATGAAACACCTTGTTTAGATCATCAATGTAGCTCATTCCTTGACTTTGTGCTGCTTCGTGATCTTTCTCCATGTGTGTGCAAATTTTGGAAAGCTTACACCAAATTGGAATCTCCCTCATGTTGCCATGTTATTTTCCTATGATTTCCTCCTCAACTTCCTTCAGCACCTCATCCACGTTGTATTCTACCCTTGTTCTACCAACTTCTTGATAATTCCCACCACTTCTCTCTCTATGGCATCTTCTATCTATTCCTTTGTGAGGCTTGGGGTCCTTTGATCCTTTGTATTTACTTCTCTGCTCATCCCTTTCCTGAGCCTCAGCTTCTTCTTCATCATTCTTCTTCTCATCCTCTTCATTATATGCCTCATTCCCTTGTTCCTCGGGATCATGCACCTCATAGATTGGATGGTCTTCACCTCCTTCATGCTCATCATCATCATCCTTGTCGCCGATGTAGGCATCTAAACTCTCTATTTCTTCCGAGCTGCCTAATCTATCACCTTTTGCTTCTTCATCACTGGGGATTCCAGTACAAGAGATTCTTATTTTTCTTTCTCCTTGATAGGTGATCTCTTCATTAGTGATTCCTCATGGGTGAGGTGCTCTTTGTTCTTTGATGCCTCTTCTTTTGGGGATTTTTCATAAGTACTAGGCTTACTAGCTTGCTTTAGTTGTACCAACCGATTGTGCGGTTTGAAAATTAGTGCCTTCTTCTCAACCTCTTCTCTTTCTCTCTTCCTTGGCATGGCATTCTTCCTTCCTATAGGGTCTTTAGGAATGGATACATCATTCTCCATGTAAACACCCTTTTCAAAATTTGGTCTTATGTGAGATACACCCTTGTTGTGGTCCTCCCTGCAATCGGTCGCGTTAAAGGCTTCATCATTTGTACTTCATGGGAGACATATTTCTCCACATACACGTGCTTCTTTGGGTAGATGAGATTTCGGTGCAACTCACGGTGGTCTATATCTACCTCACTAAGGTTGAACCTTAGTCTCTTAGCCTCCTTAAACCAATTGAATTTGGCTTGGAAGTATTGTGTGGTGAAGGAGAAGGGTAGCTTGCACCATGGACTCATATTCCCATCTATCAATGTAAATCTACCAATGCAGAAGTGTTAGTACACTAAAAATCTTCCTCTCCATTCACAAGTGCTGGTAATTGCTTGAGATCCTCCATTCTACTCCGAATGCATCGTGCATTTGCTTGTACCATTTTTCCAAGTGCGCCTTATGAGTGAGGTCGTCATGGTTTCACAAGTGTACTTTGCAAACCTTTTTATGGGTGAGGGATCCTCTTCTGGATACTCCCAAACAAATTTTTTTGGCCCATCGAGCACTCCAATCTCTGAAAATACAATGGTGAGGAGGACATTACCGAAGAGTATATTTTCTCCCTCCTACATGTTGCTTATGATTTCATCCGCGATGAAAGCGGACAAGTTATAGATTGTTCCTTCAGATATCTTCCTAAGCATACATTTAGCCATGCCTTGTTTACTTATGTCCATCATTCCTGATCATTGAGCTTGGTCACCAAGCACATGGCCATCCTCATAACAGGGTTTGGAATCTTGATGATGTCAAAGTATCACAACCCTTTCTTGTAGTCATACGTAGCTACAATCTCCTTGATAGCCTCCTTGTCACTCAGATCATCATCTATGTTATCTCCTTCATAATTGAGGCTGTGAACTTGGATATCAGTTGTGGTGTGATGCACATCTTGTGCCCCACAAAATAAAAGTGATCCTCATGCATGTGTGACATCAACCATTGATAAAGGCACTCAGGCTTGCCAAAGTAAGGAAACTCATATAGTTGCAATAATCCAGCCTTCTCAATTTGACCTTCACCTCATTGTTGTAAATGGGCATCCCATCTGGTGTCCTTTTGTTAGTTAGTCGGACCAACTCTAGTGCCATTTCCTTCTCGGTTGTGCTTGTGCGATGGTTATAATCGCTCATGGCCATATTTCGCAAGTATGACTCCCACTATTTTCCTAGCAATACCCTATCTAGGTACTACATTTCGCATACCATTCTTCATTTTTGGTTGCGATGGTAATGGTTTGCTTTCCTTTCCCTTTCCCTTTGTTTTCTTTGGTGAAACAATTGGTTTCTTTGGTGTCATTCTTCTAGTCGATCGAACTTAAAACTCCTTCCTCTTGCTCTACTCTACTACTCTACTCAATCCCAAAGCTTCAACTCCTGGAATGAATCCTTCTTTCTCCATGCCCTAGCTACCAAACCCTAACTAGGAAAACCTTCCACAAGATGGTGCTCTTCACACAACCTTTCCTCATGCCCATGTACTCCTTCCTTCTAGTTCGCAGATCTACTCTAGTTGCACACTCAAATTTCTTAGATTCTTCTTTCTTCACAAAAATTTCTCTTTAGATGCCCTAGTTTGCAAGAGCTTCTTTCACTTTGTAATCGCAAGGTAAAAAATGACTTATGACCTTATATTTATAGTTTTTCCTTCTTTCCAACATTAAATGCTATACCACCTACCACCGTACTTGACACTAAATGTGATTTTTTGCTAAAAACTGACCTTAAGTGCTTTTACCCACGTGCCTAATCCTACACAAAAACCCGACAACCTTTCCTCGCATGCACAAATTCAAACGGCCTAAAGACTCTACGCGTGCATCACCAACGCTAAAGGAAATTTTTCTGTCCTTTACCTAATTTTTTGCCTCGCATAGCTTATGTTGTTCTGTGCTTTTTCATCCTTTGTACGTGGTCTCTATTACAACCTTGACACCATACTTTATCATCCACCATTTCCTCATGCGATTTCTCAACCTTACATGCTTCCTTCTACTGGGCCATTTAACTTGTATTGCAGGCTTATACTTTGCATCACTCCACCCCACACTAAAACAAATGTGCAGTCCTATATGCATACAAAACCTTGGAAAAATAATGTGGTTATTGGTGCACAAGGTACAAAATGAAAACAAATAAAGGAACAAGCAATGAGAAATGGAAACACAAGAAAAGAAAAGCATAAAGGAAAATTCTAGGCTAGTTGGAAATATTGCCTTATTACAAACACCAAGAAGACTTATTTATAGTAGGGCTTCATTCTACTTCCATTGAAATAACTGGTAACCTCATCCCATCCAAAGCATTTCAGAATCGAAAGCACCTGAATCAATAATGTACGAGATGATGTAAGGTCCCAACCAATGGAATTTCAACTTCCCAAGATGGTGCAGATACTTGGAATCATACAACAACACCATCTACCCAACCTCAAACTTCTTGTTCTTGATATGACGATCATGTCATGCCTTTTGTCTTGCTTTTTTTCTGTCTTTTGAATCCATCTAATAAGTGATCACCTTTCGTCTAACTATATCAACTTATCAATCCTTTCTTCTAGCGCTTTCTCATCAGCTAACCCTCCTATGCATGCTATACATGCAACGATGGTAACATGAATTCAATTGGAAAAAAATCCTCCATGCCAAACACCAATTGAAATGGTGTGGCCTTGTTCAACCTCTTATAGGTTGTCCTATATGCCCATAGAATGGTTGATACTTTGTCATCCCAATCTTGTCTTCCAACGTCACATATTTTAGTCAACGTGTGACTTAGTATTTTGTTAAATGCCTCAGCAGTTCCATTTTCTTGAGGGTGATAGGGGTAGTCTTGTGATGGGCCACCATAAATTCTTCTAACAGAATCTTGATTGTTTCATTGAGAAAGTGTATACCTCTATCACTTGTTAAACTTAAAGGACAACCATACCTATTGATTATGTTCTCCCATAAAAATATAGCAGTTGTCGTTGTGGTGTAATCCTTTGTAGGCATTGCCTCTGCCCACCATGTCAAGTAATCGGTGCAAGTGATGATATACCATGAACTAGTCCTTTGTACGGTTGGCAATTGGCCCCACAAAGTTGATCGCCCATTTTTCAAATGGTTCAGCGCTAGTTATTGGTTATAAGGGAATTTCATCCCTCTTTCCATGTTTTCCAAGGGCCTTGTAAATGCTCAAAGCCTGCAAAACTCAATAAATCCTTGAGATGGTTTCCCACCAAAGACTTGCTAATAAAATCTTCGCGCGGTAGATTTTCTGCATAGTGTCCTCCTACAATCCCACCATGCAATTCTTCCATAATTTCCACGCGCTCATGCTCCAATATGCATCGGTGTAAATCTCATCACGACCTAACTTATACAAGTCTCCACTAATCAACATGTAGGGTGCGACGCATATTGCTAACTGCTTTCTCTCAGATCCTTCATCCCTTCCAAAGTGCCACATCTATTTTTAAGAACACTATGATATCTTCTAAGTCTGAGGGTGCACGCCGTAACCTAAATAGTTGCGCATCCAACATGGTATCCTCAATGCTTTGCGTATCCTCCCCTGATTTAATCCTTTATAAGTGGTCAGGTCTTGAATTGCTCTTTCCTAGTTTTACAACCACTGTGAATTCAAACTCTTGAAATAATAGAACCCAATGACATATGCGCCCTGCATGGGCTTGTTGGTACTTCAATGCATGTGTTTGTGTAGAATATAAATGGTGTTTCCAACAAATACTTCCTAAACTTATGTAGTGCGTAGATCATAGACAATGCTTCACGCTCAGTAGTTGTGTAATTTTGTTCTGTTGGTGTCAACTTTCTACTTGCAAAGCACAAGGGATGATCAACAATTCCCTCACCAAGTTATGCTAGTACTTGCTCCCATAGCTATCCCTAAGGCATCAACATGCACATGGAAAGGTATATCCCAAGAAGAAAACATGATATGGGCATCATGACAAGACTATCCTTCAAAGTGTCAAATGCCTTCTATTTTGCTTCCCCCTAATGAAACGAACTCTTGTGTTTTAACAATTCCTCTAAGGGGCCAGTGATCTTGGCATACCTCGTGATGAGTTTTCTTTAATAACCCATATGACCAAGGAATCCACGCACTGCAATTTGATTAGTATGCTCCACTAATCCCATAATAACTGAAACTTTGGTAGGATCTACTAGTAAGCCTTCTTTGCATATAATGTGTCCTAATAGGGTTCCAAATGGAGTAGTAAAGATACATTTCTTAATGTTGAGGGATATCCTCAATTGCCAAAATCTCTCAAACATCAGCCTCAAATTATCACAATAGTCTTTCACCAATCCATAGATAGTCTAATCATCTAGGTAAACTTGAAGAAACTTATGGATGAAGTCCTGGAATTCTTGTACCACAATGCATGAGAACATAGTAGGCACATTCTTCAATCCAAAAGGCATAACCGTATAGGAAAAAATTCCTTATTGTGGAAAAAGTTATCTTTCTCTAGTCTTCCTTTACAATCCTGACTTGGTGATTCCCTAAGAACCCATCCGTGAAAGAGTAAACTTCGCGCCCATCCACTCCCTCCTAAATTTCTTGAGTAAAGGGGCTTGGGAAAGGATTAATGAAATATACTGCATTTAGATCCATGTAGTCAACACAGATTCTTATCCTACCATCCTTCTTGATACTGATAACCATTGGGCTTATCCATTCTGATTCTTCCATTGCATCAATGATACTAGATGTTATCATCTTGTTTATTTCTTCCTTGACCTATACGTGTAAATTTGGATTCATCCGATAAGGAATCTTCCAAATCAGGCACACACCTTACTTTAACTTAATCTTCATCTCCCCTAAGGAATGGTGAATTCCTTTGAGTTCATGGTACCTGCGAGGAAAAAAATCCTGGAACTCATGCAATAGATCAATGACCTTTGAAACTTCCATTTTTCGACCAATAGTCCTCAATGATAGCTTCCTTAGGTTTTGTCTTCATCCCAATGTTAACCTTATTTGTTTTCAAGGGATCATGGTAGGTGTGTGCTCACTCATCAGCATTGTCTATGAATTCACACATACCTTTAGAATGGCTAACATCCAAAGTTTCCATTTCTTCTCCATCTATTACATAGACCATTTTTTTTTTAATTTTTCCATGCACGCACGCTTAAGCTGTACTTCCTCTGATTCCTCTTCATTGAGGTGCATCTCCAAATAAGGTTCACCTAGTAATTTCAATAGCCTATCCTTTTTCCATAGCACTATCTCCCATTGTAAGGTGATTGATTACTTGCAACGCCTTATCTACTGATGGCTTGGTAATCCTATACTTGAAAGCTTGAATGAGATCAGCCACCAACTCCTACCAATTACCTATTTGATGACACATCTCTAAATGAACATACTAAGCAAAAACATAGCCTTGTAAGGTGGAATAAAATTTATGCACCCATAATGAAGGCAATAACACTTATGTGCTTCCCATCCAGGCCTTCTTGCATGTTTGGATATGAAATGAGGTGGTATCTTTACCATGGTAGTCTTGTATGACTGTGGGCATGTTGCTCCTGGAGAACCTTACAAAGAATATGATTCTTACCTCGTGCCACTCTAGGAGGCTCTCCTGATGCATAGCCCACTAGCATGCTGAAAATATGAGTAGGTTATAATTGAGCATTCCCCTCCTCTCGTCCTCATTCTTCCACCGAGCCTCCATTTCCTGCTAGAAAATTTTGGGGTATGCTCCTCCAGAGTAACTTGGAAACTTCTTTCCTCTTAGGCACTTGACTGAGAGTGCCTTTTTTACCCTTGTTATAGATCCTCTCAACTATCACCCAATCAACTCATAGGTCCCATGCACCCAATTTTCGTATGCTACACTAGTGGTATCACTCAAGGATTTAGCATCTTCAAACTGGATGACTCCCTCCATGGGATGAATTATCTCAGGATCTCTGATGGAGCACACATAGATTCTATCAAGTAATTCTTCTCTTAAGGGCTCGGTATAGGGTTCACGAATTTCCCATCTGTCAAAGGGATGATCACCCTTTCTTCCTTGTTTTCAAAGCTGATATACCCTTTGTTAAACCGCAGGTCGGAATTGTTCTTGTAACACCATGGGTACCCAAGAAATGTTGGAAAGTTGTCTTCCTCGATGAGTGCCAAGACTTCAAAGTCTCCAGTGAACTTGGCCCCTTGAATGGTGATAACTGCATCCTTCAGGACTCCAATGGGCATTGCCTTAGTTTTGTTTTCCATATACAACACATTTGAAGATGGCTATAATGCGGGCCTTCCCATCTGATGCCAGACATCTAAGGTAATAACATTGACCTCTAATCCGTGTCGATGAGGATATTACTCAGAAGCCATCCATCAACAACCACATTCAAAGTAATCTCCTTGTCATAGTCAAGGCTGTGAGGATGAAGTTTTGCATCTAAAACTTGTCTTTCACACTTTACTTCGGCGCATGATACCTTCTCTCTCATCCATTCTCCTAAAAATGGAATAATATTCTCTTACCTTAACATCTTACATACTTCCTTGACCTCATCCAAGTCATCGTTTTGAGCCTCGACATTCTTCCTTTACTCCAACTATTGTGATTGCTCCTTTAGACATTGATATCCCCTTGCAAAATTTGAATCACATCCATAGTCTCTTAATACACCTCCTTCGATGAGAAAGGTATGTATTTTTTCCATGTATCACTTCCTCTCTTGAAACTAGTGTCCTTTGCCTTGGCATGTCCTTGGAATACACGACCTCTACTCATGTCATCACCAAGTACATGTTCTAGCCTCGACTCACACACCACTCTTAGCATCCATTGTGAATCGGCATTTTTGATGCTCACCATCCCAACACCTTTGTCCTTCCGGTGCTGCTGGTTCATATGCTCATAGAGCTATGGAAATTCTTCGTACTTATGTTTGTTTTTACACCATGATCATTGTAAGAGATCAAGACACTCACGTTTGTAATGCTCTATAGATCCACAGTTATAACAGGTTCCTCATAGGAATTCACTTCATCCTCTACCATGGTTACTGTGACCATGAAATCCTCTACAAAACCTCTTCCATGCACTCCTCCATCTACGCGCCCTTCATAATGATGGTCATCATCCTTGGGACTTCTTGTAAGGCTAGTATTGTGCACATCAAGATCAATAACATCATGGATCTAATCAATCAGTCTACAATCCTTGGTATCATGGGTTGTAGAGGTACAAATCTTACAATAGCAATAAACATTCTTGTGAATTACGCGTTACATTAGGGGAACCTACTTGCATCATGATCCCCATGGAAAATATCACAGTCTACTACCATAATGCATACCAATTTCTAAGGGAAACTATCCTTTGCATGTCCCTCTACTTCACAGCCTATACACCAAAGGCCACTACAAACCTCATGCATTGAGTTTGTAGACATCTTCTCCAACTTCTTAGCCATTGCAGTAATTTGAGCCTCTAAGAAAGGACTAATACTAGTATTAATGTTCACAATAGCTTCAAAGGTGCATAGGGAAGCTTCGATGCCTCGCATGGGGTTTTGAAAGTATTGTGTGACAAAGCTCTTCTAAATGGTGTTATCAATCCTCCGACAAACCATTAAACATGTTGAGAATGATGAATGTCATAGGATAGTTTAGACAAGAGGGTCTTGAAACATGCATCATACTCCCACACACTCTCATCCATTCTTTGTTGGATCTCCTTCAAAGCGTTGATGATATTTTGCTCAAAGTTAGGGATATGGAACTGTACTAGGAAGGCATTTTTCAACACAGTGTATTCTATCACCATTTGATGGGGTTCATAATTCCTATACCAACTATGCATGCATCCTTTCAATGTTGTTGCAAATTGACTTTCCTTCCACTCAGGGTAGTGATCCCTTTGCACACCATAGTAATTCACACTTGTGCACATGCTCTACAACATCTTCAATACCCCTATAGTCTGGTAAGTGCAAAGACATCTCAAAGAATACTTATAGAGGTGGTTGAGGTCCATGTCCTCCTGATCAGAGCATTGGTTTCCTCTCGGTATTTCCTCCTCCACCAGATCCACTGGATCCTCCAGGTCATGTTCCTCCTGACCCACCAGATCCACCTCCTGCAGTCGGAAAAGGACTGAAGTGGTCATGCCTAGTGTTCCCAATGTCCCACTAAACTACGCACTAATGGTTTGTGATATTTCCCACTACTAGTTGTATGTCTCACGCCACTCCTAGACGTGATACCCAAACCTTGCATACTTGCACCTTGTCCAAAGATTCCTCCAAAATAGGAATGGATTGCGTAGCCATGGATGTTCCAAATGAGAAATTATATCTCCTAGGTATAGATCAATTACTCCCACCAATACCAACTAGGTTAACAATACTTATCCCTTGATCTGGAAAACCAAGCACTAGGGGTTGGTCATCAGGTGGGTTTAGATGCATGTCAACAATTTTCTTTCTCCATGTGATGAACTCTCATTAGAAGCTGAAGGGTCCTCTCTCTCACGCTTTCGAAGAAGGGTAGTACAGACTACTCAGATTCCACATCCTCTGCATGAGCCTCAACTCCTTCTCGCAACATCTACCTCCATAGATCCATCACACTTACAACCTCATGTTATCTAGTCATCTCCCTTTCATGAGCTTCACTATACTTGAGTTATCTCTCCTCCCTTTCCTTTTCAGCCGCAATATGCACCATCTTCCTCCACCCTAGATTCCTCTCCCAGCACTAAGAGAAGCTTTTAGCCGGCCATGGGAAATGCCTCTAAACTCAAGGTAATGACCATGATCTTCATAGCAAAAGGAATAGTATGCAAAATGGATCCTCTAGGCTCCCTCAAAAACTCAAACTCAACAACTTTTGGGCAAGAATACGTAGAAATGGCATATTCAAGAGTATAATTGGTTAGCACTCTCTTCCACTAGTGATTTATAACACACATCCAAGTCATATATGCATCTTATAGCCTCTGATAGTCATCTTTGGTCCACACACGTGATCTATAGTACCATCTCGATATGGATGCATATGTTGAAATTCATTCATATATTTCTATTGGGAAGCAACAAAATAATGTCTCATATAACTCATGGTATAGGTTCTCTTCTACCCATCTACGTGCATCGAACTCAGGTCTAGTGCTAAATATTTGAGAAAACTCATCCTTTGTGGTTTTGAACCATGTTTCAACACTTTCCAAAGTCATACATTCTGTCATCACGCATCACAAGAACAAAGATTCATGTCATTTCTCAGATTTTTTTGAAAAGAGGTCCGCAATGGAACCAAGATGTAGTCATATTTTATACCCTTAGACCAATAGTCTAATCCCATATGCGTTAGCCTATCACCCAACGAGGTGGGCTGGGTGCTCACTCGAGGCACGTGTAGGCATTGAGTCTCTCCTTTATGTGAGTCTTGTGAGAATGCACCATCTTATGACAAATAATCAAATGCAGAAGAATAGAAAAGAACTATACAACATTCTAAGAACCTAGAATGAGTTGTCATCTCATTGCATCTAGAAAAGAGAAATAACAAACAACATATGGAAATGGTTCATACATAAAGGAAATGCATAAGTATTATACTCATGAACGCATATATGATTTATAATAGAGCCTTATATTCATATTAACAGATTTAATAACCACATTACATCCCTTGAGGTCATAATAGATCCTCATATAACTATATAGATCCAATTAATGCATCAGAACTACATTATGTTTATCACATTACAAAAATGAATGTAGACCCATCCCTCTAAACGCACCATGATTCCTATATTCTCCTAATCCCTAAAACTCTCCAGTATATTTCTGCAGAGCTTCACCTCTCTCCAACTCTATATTTTTCTTCTATCGGGTGCTTGTATTTATAACCTTAGAAACCACCGTCATGCCTTTCTGAAGTTATAGATTAGTTGCCAAGTGTCGAAGTGGTCCTCCATGGAATCATGCCTTCTCATATCCAAGCTCTCCACTCTTTGCAACAATTTTCCTCTGGAACCTTTCATCGCATGCCTAGAATATTCCCTTTTTGATCCTTTAGTCGTTAGGATAACACCTTATACACAAGGGTCATGATTTTCTCGCGTGCTTCCTGGGATCTTGAATACGACTAAGTCCAAAAACATGTCTTATATTTCACAAACACACTATATGTTATGCAAAACCCTGCTAGAACCCTTCCTTGCGCACCTTCAACCCCGTGTGCCCTTCTTCAACTAGGTCCCACATGCCCATGCACCTTCTCATCCTTAGCCAATATTCTGGGGCCCAACATTAGTTGAATAAGGCTCATATTTTAAAGAGAAGTTTCATATTTTATATGAAACATCCTCCCTAGAAATATGTAATCTATTGTACGCTAAAAGATATAAAAGGATATTATTAATTGTGTTATTTTTACAACTCTAATAATACTCATGATATTATGATCCTCCTCATGCTCGAAGTGAGCATGGACTAGTAACAATTCTGATTTTGACTCCAAACAATCCAAGTATCGATTGGGCATTCAACCTTGGAAACCAATGGGTTGATCCTTGTAATTTACCCATCCTCTTCATTCTTAACTCTAAGGATGGAGTGGTAGAGACACTTTCCTCCTCATTGAGAATTTTTGCAAGCTGGTTTGAAATTTTTCTTGTTTCTTCTTTTGTAAATAATTTTGTTTCCACCTTTAGATGTTGATCTACTTCATCCTCTTCAAATAAGAAGTTTGATAACTCAAACTCACTATCCATATCATCAAAATGTAGCTTCAATTGATTAATTGAAACATCTAAAAGATGTTCTTGGCATATCATTCCAATCCTCTAAAATTTTAGCAAGCTCCAAACATACAAGGAAATGGAGATCATTACACTCAATTGAAACTTCTTGCTCACTTATAATCCCTTCCTCCTCAATGTGTATGGAACTAGTGTTTAAAATCACTTTCTTTTCCCCTCCAATTCCAATCTAATATTCCTTCACAAATGTATAATTCTTCTTCACATTCATCTCCTATTTTTACATAATATTAAATTTCTCATCCTCCCAATACGATTCATACCAAGCCTCAATTTTCATGAAGTTGTTATCCTAGGTGGAATTGGTTGGAGATGAAGCACTAGAAATATCAAGGTGTTTTTATTTAAATATATTTTAGACCTAGAAGTTTTATGATCAAAAATCTGATTTGATTATTTGAAAAATGAAAATGATCCTCCAAGACAAACCTCCGTCTTTTATTATTTGAATTCCAATTCATAACTGCAATATTTTGTATGAGAAACTATTGTTGGGGATGTTATAAGGATTGCTCCTCCTCTCCAAGATAATGGAAAATATCTTGTTCTACCAAACTTGTAGGGTAACTTAGTTTAGTAAGGATTGGGTAGAGTATTAGGAAAACATTTTAAATACCACATCTCTTCAAAGCTTTATCAAAATACTTTAGAGGGTTGTGAAATGCCTTGGGTGGAGATGGGAGGGAATCTTGCAAAGCACAAGGAATGTTTTGGGCATTGTAAACTTGTAGAGTACCAAAAGGACTAGGAAGTAATGAATATTATTAACTTTGAAATGGAAAAATAGATTTTTCTTTATTTGTATGATCGAAAGGATAATTTAAGATGGTGAGGGAAAAATGGAAGAAATGGGGATGGGTTTCCTTTCTCAAACCTAAATGATCATATTTTCATCTTGTAATGCAATGGAAAAATCATGAGGAAGAGTATTGCCTCCTAAATTTTGAATTAATACAAATAAATCAACATCCAAGGACCTCAAATAATACAAGAATTCCATACCTTTTGAGGGTCTGAATTCTTGAGGAATTCTAATCCATGTCCTTGAGAATTTGATGTTGAAATATGAGATGAACTCTAATGAAGCTTGTTGTATTTTAATGAAATGTTCCATGAGAGAAATAACATCCACATTCTCCTTGAATCGGTTATTAAACTTTTCTCCCACTGATCCCATGTGGAAATGGATTGTGGATCCAAACATTGTACCAATATCTTTCTTTACCTATGAATGATGAAATAATAAGTTTGAGGAAAATGTTCTCTTCTCTAATATTGTGAATGACACAATGATTTGCTATATCTTGAATGTGATCAATAGGAGATTGATCTCCATTTCCATGGAAAAGAGGTAGGATTTTTAGGGTTGTTTGCGGGATATTATCCCATGGATGCAAATGAAGGGGATCAAATTAAAATTAGAGAATGGAAGATCTCTTTGGAGATCCATGAATGAGATTGAAATGTGAAAATGAGTGGAAAGATGAAGGGCATGGTCTGGACTCGAGAGAATTGGTTTCATTGAATAATGGAGTTGTAAGTCAATTTGAGAAATACCTCTAAAGGAAAAATACCATCAAGAATAAATTAATCCTTCGGTATGAAGTTATAAAGATCTTCATTTTTTCATACTAGGCATGTAATAACTGTTGTTGCTTAAAATTACACCTAGATTTGATCATGAAAGATCAAGAATTCCGAGGCAACAGGATTGTCCCCAAGTTTGGGACCTTTCATATTGAGATAAACCTCCAAATAATGTTGGTTCCTCTACCTATCCTAATGCTAAAACTACTCCTACAGCTGAAAGAAAAACTATCTAAGCCTAATCTAAGCATTCACATGGACCATGGAGAGAGAGATGCATGGAAATGAAATCCTAAGCTATGAAAGAGGTGATAGTACCAAGAAAAGGGGGATAAATCTCCATGAGGGAGAAATGAGAAAGAAATGAAGGAAGGAGAGGGCAGACAAGTGTTCCATAGACCCAAAATAATAAAATCTACTATTCCACACATTGCAAAACACAAAGAAAAGGAAAACATGCAAGTATAACTCATACACAACATAAAATGAGAGAACAGAGAGGTAAGAAACACAACCAAATGCAAACAAATGGCGGTGAAGAACCACAATGTCTTGATTTAATTACTCTAGGCTATACATAGTATGTAACATCCATTTGGGGGCATTAAGGGCATTGCAAGTTCCAAAACGCGGCTCTGCATTTCAAATTTGTTTGGGACACCATTTTGGCATGGTGTCTTTGCAAAAATGGAAAAGGATACATTATAATAAAAATGAGTTGTATATATAGAAGAAGAAGAAGAGAGATAGGAAATTCAAAATTAATAAGACCACCCATTTCTTTAACCACCAACGACCAATCAACATTCATGTTTGCAGACCTAGCATGGGCATCATCAATTTTTTACATAAACCATATCTAAAAATGACAAACATTTCATTTTTTACAATTTATGCCCAATAAAATACATTTTCATGACCCAAAACTATTTCCATCATTTATTACTCTTCAATATATTTCCAACTATATAAATTTTGTCTCATTTGGTGACCTGTATCAAAATCTATTGGTGTTTGTGTAACGCCCACATTTCCACACACAAATACAACAATAAAAATAGCGGAATAATTTTTTTACTTACATTGTTATTTACACGACACCACATGACAACGTAAGGTATCTCTTAGGATGATGCATAACACATGAGATGTTTACACAAACCTTATCCCATAAAGATAACATGAATAGTACATGATGCACATCAAGGCCACCTTCTCCCAAATGACAAGACACAAAACAATGATTCAACTACATTATGACTCCTATATAGGCACCATCCTTGAAAACATTTTCTGGTTTACATATTTATTACATTCATATTTTGATATTGACCTTATTTTCTTAGAAATCACTTATCAATTATTTTATAATTAAACTACATTATCTTTACTTTATTTAACATTTCACTTGTAGTAATCCCATCTAATTTTTCTTATTTCCCTCATCACACCAGAATGTTGTAACTGGTTATTGGTATGAACATATGTACATACATGATATTTTTAGTATTTTTCCAAGGATTCATTTTCTAAGTTGCATGTTCGATTGGATTTTCCATTTATCTTAGTTGCAATAAGGGAGGTTCTCATGAAGTAAAGGAAGTTTATTGATTCAATAGTAGATATATTTTGTGTTCTTTTCATATTAGCATTTAAGTTCTAAGGTTAGTCTATTTTGTTTTACGTTATGACAACTAACCATGTATCTCATCTACTTCACTATATTACTTAGTCATCAAGGTACTAATGGTATGATTTCACACTTAACCAAATTTGGATTCCTAGGAAATAAGTATTAGATGCATGATAACATGAGACATTCAATTATAAATTTTACCCACCTTACTAAGGTCACAACTAGAGTGATTGAACACCCTTATCTCCAAAATCATCTTGTAACTCTAGGTACATTCGACACTTCTTGTCAAGCCAACACTATTGTTTGAGAGGAGGTTAAAGGGTATTCACACTTAGTATTCTCATGTGTAGGTATCTAGAACATAAGACCTGTTTGAATCATTTACATTCATCTTAAAATGATATCACTTAATTTGATTTAATTAGTGTTTTGAAGTTTGTTGAGTAACCCATTTGATAAAAAGGACATTTGCATGCTTGTGAGCCCACTAGTTCTCATCCTAGGGAATTGTCCCAAAAAAAGATCACCTAGTTTCACAACGTACATCCATTACGCACTAGGAAAAGTGGGGAACAAGGGGAATACTCCTTCATTTAAAGGACTACGGTTCACATTAGGGATCACACATTGTGGATTTAGTCCCTCACCACAAGATGGTTTAAACACATTATATGAACGATCTAAAATTTTATTTTCTCCTAGCACACCAATTATGGTTACATTCCCACAAACTAATCAAAATTAAAAGGTTGTTAAGTCTCACAAATAACTCTTAATATTGAATCGTAGAACCCAAATGATAAATGAGATTGGGTATCGAGTTCATTTATGATCCCAACTCTTAAAGGTGACTTCCAAGGTTAGTTGGCGATCTTTGCCACTCAACAAGTATGTCGGTCCAAGAGGATTTTACACTATGTTTAATGTTGGTTTTCCCATAGCATTCTACCTTATGAAAAAGAACATTCTCCTTGTTACACACACGATTACCAATCCTAGAAGGGTACCACATACTCTAGATAATGTTTGACCATGTCATTCCTAACCATTGGTTTTGCAACGATGTCACTAAGCATACAAGCTATGATGATAAACTCAAACTTGGGATCTTATTTACCTAAGCTAGAAGGTGTCATTGAGTGTAAAGATTAAGTTCATTCTAAGATCTTGGTTTTCTATGTAGAAAGGAAACACATAGGAAGAGTAGTTATGCATGAATTTTATACTAGGGTTAACTGTTTTGTATAGATTTATTTATTACATTTTCAAAGTAAGGAACACCACACACCAACTATTTAATCATCCATTTCACACTGGAATTACACTATAGTCTATTAAATTCAATTTATTTTAACACACATATCAACTTTTACATTAAAATTTTGGAATGGAAAAGCATCATGAATCATCCCTCTAACATCTCCAATCATCATATGTTTTAAATTTGAAATGGAGTGTGAGGTTTATGCACTTATAACGGCTAAAAATTTGAATTTGGCCACCATGGCGTTGTTTTGGTGCAGTCTAAGAGCCATTGTATGGTTGTAGACCCTCTTGGAATCTCGATTGTGATAGAGATTCTGCTATACCTTTTAATGAAGGACCTAAGTACAAAGTTACTATGCTTTTATCAGTTGAAAATTTGAAATTTGGTTTGTGATGGAGCTGTCAGACACGATCACGAGTGCCCTTGTTTGGTTGTAGTCTCATTTGAAATCTCGGTGTGAAAGAGAATCCTCTTGTATAATCTCTTGAGAGACCCGTGGAGAAAAATATTCCCACATTGGTCGAGATACCCAAAGCTAAGTTTTTGGTTTCTTCACTAAAAAGTGTGGGTCATGTTATTGGGGAACAAATAATGCAAATAATCTCAGACATGTTGTCCCCACAGCAACCCGTACTGCATGTGGGCGCAAACGTCAAGAAAGGATCGAGGAAAGATGTGGACCCCAATACATTGAGGGGCCCCTTGGCTACCCCCTCTATTTTCTCGAGCTCTAGAGATGAGAAGGGTATACACCACATCAATGTCCTAGAAATCTGTCTAAAAAAGCTATTCAGAAGAATAAAATGGTGCTTACGGGTAAGATTTTGGGTCCTAGACCTAACATATATGTTGTTAGAAGATGGGCTTTAAGGAAATGGCATCCTCTTAGGAGGTAACTGTTTCTTCGATGTCAAATGGATTTTTATTTTCTTATTCACTGCCCAAGAAGATATGGATGTTGTGTTGTTGGGAGGCCCTTGGTGCCTGGGAAATATGGGGTTTTTCATCAAACGGTGGTACCCAGGGTTTGATCCCCAAAAAGAAAACATTAATATTGTACCACTTTGGTGTTGGTTACCTGGCCTCCCTCTGCAGTTCTGGGACAATGAGATATTGTTGAATATTGCAAGTTTGATCGGCTCTCCCATCGGGCTTTACATATCAACTAGGAATAGATCATGACCTGCTTACACCTGATTCTATGTCTCTATAGATACTAATCAAGAGCTCCCAGAACACATCATTCTTCAGACAAAGTTTTCTCTTGGATGTAATCTTTGATCTATGAATATTTTCAAATGAGGTGTGCTAAATGTCATAAACTTGGACATTTCACCAGAAACTACCCTAGTAAAAATACCCTCCATGAAAAGAACAAACACATTAAGCAGAATGGAAATATGACACAGGAAAAGGTCAATCAAAGGATATGGCTTTCAAAACACCCACTAAGAAGCAACCGACTAGAAGATCCCTTTGGGTCCCCAAGATCCTCTCAAAAAAGTAGATCTAAAGGAAGAGTCTAAGGAGAAAGGTGATAAATTGGTTTCCCTAAGCCTTCAGTATGAGGAGGATTCACAAACTGTCAAGGTCCTTCTGAAACCTTGTGATAATGGCAGTGCTAAAGACAATGGTTTATCTACTATTCAAGAAGAAATTCCATCTCCAAAAATCCTCTCACAAGCTGAGTCTCAGACTCAGATTGACAACCCTTTTGTAGCTCCCGAGAAGCCCATACCCAAAGAGACACCATCCATTCCAAAAGGCATCCCCAATACAGGTGTGGAGAAAACTAGCCAGATCCTTGTAAAAGACACACATCAGATGTTATGCGGCCAAATCCTAACTCCTGAAGGCACTAATCGGGGAGTTAGCAATGTCACACCAATCAAAGAATACTCTTGATCTGGTGGATTCACACCCCTTTAAGCAGATATATGAAGGTTTGTTGAAGTCCCCCAATCTTGTAAAGGAAGATAGAGAGATCACCCCAGCTTGCAGTATAGTCCTAAAAGATAACACAAACTCTCCGAGTTTACCCTTGTCTGCAGAAAAAGAAGAAATCTAAAGGATTTGAGAATACACTGTCGACACTAAAATTTTCCTCCGTAATTTCTATTTCATTAATGTATGTATTAGGAATAGGATGTTGTTAAGTATAATTAGTAGTAGCGTCCGATAGAAGATAACGGCGCTGCCAGTATGACGCCACCAATAATGTATAGTACGGTAATAGTCAAAAGTACAATAGGAATGTTGTGGTAAAAAGTAAATATTTGTCGTAAGTGGTCCAGTAATGTTAAAATGTCAAAGTTGGGGTAAGTAGAGAAGTAGGGTCTACATGATTAGGAATTAGAAATATTATATTGGTAATAAGGACAAGGAGTGAGGTCATAAATATTTTGTATATTTTATTTGTAAAAAGTCTAAAAATGTGGAACCCATGTGAAATGATAAGGTTTATCTTATCTTAAAAGATAAGCTTACATGTACAGATAAGAGTTAAGGTATGGAATATGATTCGTCAGAGTGGATTTCTTATCCTATCTTAGAGATAAGATGGATAAGCCTAGAAGTCTATAAATAAAGAGGCCACCCCCTCATTTAGCATAGAAGGAAGTAGTGAGAAATATTGTATGAAGTGTGTAAGGAAGCCATCGGTTTAAAGGTGTTGAAGAAGCCATTAAGAGGTGTAAGCTGTAAAGTTTCTCCCATAGTCTTGGTGAAAGGCAAGTGAAGTCAATAACACTTGAAGTACCTCATGGGTGAGATTTTAACAATTTCATGTTAATATTATAATTTACTTTGATATTTCAGATTTGTCATCATTCCGTCTTATCATAGTCGATGGTATTATTGTGTTATGTTGTTGTTGTGTTTCAGATTACATCCACCAAACTAAAGGTGTGCATTAGTAAATAATCATAGACGAGGAGTTCCCTGGTGAAGAATTATCATAGTGCCGATTGGTGATGACATTTTGGTTCCGTTGCGGGACCATTCCTCATTGGTGGATTTTTTGGAGAGATATTCCCACTTAGTCACAAATCAATGGAGGGTAACCTTATTTTTATCGTGCATAGTAGTTACCATGGTAAAGTCATTTTTGCCGTGAATAGTAGTTACCATGGTAAAGTCATTTTTGCTGTGAATAGTATTTATCACAGTAAAGTCACTTTTTACCGTGAATAGTATTTACCGCAGTAACTTCACTTTTTACTGTGAATAGTGTTTACCACAGTAAAGTCAGTTTTTACCGCAGTAAGTCAAGTTTTACCATAGTTACCGTGGTCATTTCTATTTTACTGTAGAAAGGTGTAAAGTCACTTTCTATTACAGTGATTCCAATTATTTGTGCACATAAGTCTTGTTGATTTTACTTGTGGGTTGGTATTTTACGGTGGTTACTTTTGAAAATGGGGAAGATTCCTATTTTTTCAGCCCAATCTAATGAAGATGCTTCCTCTTTCATTCAAGAGTTTAAACGATCTTGTATTTGTAATGGCCTTATAAGAAGGGAACAATGGACTAAATTTTTCCTACTTTTGGATGGTTCGGCGCTTAGGTGGTTTGAAACACTAAGTGAAAATGTGAAAAACTCATGGGATTTATTAACTGAAAGTTTTCTTGAAGAATTTGGTGAACAATAGAGATATGCAGATCTCATGATCGATATCACAAAGCTATCCCAAGGAGAGAAGGAGAAGATAAGCGATTATCATGCTCGTGTTCTAGAGCTAAGGAGGAAGCTCGATGCCCAGATCCGGAAGGAAGGATTAGCGGATGGGTTGATGAATGACGTGGATAATCTCCTTTGTAAGCACTTCATTCTTGGGATGAAGCCAGAGATCAGACAACGAGTGAAGTATGACCGCCTGCACTACCATGAACAAGCAAAAGGAGATTGCAAGAAGGCAAGAAGAAAGTATGGAAGAGGATCCCAAAGAAATTGTTGCTAAAGTAGAGCCTACATCAGCACCTTTGGTCCAGAATCCACAACCACTCTCGGTGAGCACAAATATTTCTCCTAGTACATCTACTGAGTATGAAGATCTGCTCAAAAATATGGGTTAGTTAACTATTAATCTTCTTCAAGGAAAATAATTTAGTTCTCAGGGAGGAGATAGAGGTCCAAAAAGAAATATTTCGAAGTTGTATGTTATGGTTATTATAAAAGGGTCATTATAAGTATAATTGTCTAGAAAGAGCTTCTACATCCGTAAAGGAGATAATGATAAAGGAAAAGCACTGTGAATTCTTTTGATGTAGTAGATAAGAGCAGAAATAATGAAGTAGATGTGTTTGTA
Organism: Taxus wallichiana var. yunnanensis; assembly: GCA_018340775.1. NCBI lineage: Eukaryota > Viridiplantae > Streptophyta > Pinopsida > Cupressales > Taxaceae > Taxus > Taxus wallichiana. The sequence goes on from CM031244.1 coordinate 439,302,327, forward strand.
AAAAAGAAAGAAAGAAAAAGATAATCAAGATGGAAATGACCCTAAGAAGATGAAAGGAGAAACTAGTAAGAAACATAGGAGAAGAAAGTTGGTTGTGCATGATTTTCTCGATTTCATAGGGGCAAGGACCATACTCCATCTTGGAAGATCTGTCAAAAGGCTCGCAAATATTACATATGGTCAACTCTTGGCTATGTCTTCTGAGAAGAGGTGGGAGTTGCGAAGTGGACTCAATGCTCGACAAAGGAAGGAGGTTGAGGTCCCTATTTTGGAGGCAGAGGCGGATCCCTATGCTCCACAAGTGAGGTATTATGTAATGGTATTTCAATTCATGATGTCTTAGTTGATGGAGGTGTTGCGATTAATGTAATGATCGAGTTTGTAATGAATATGTTGGGTTTAAAATTGATCGCCCTTCAACACTTATGTTAAGGTCATTAAATAAAGGAAAAACTAAAACGAAGGTGTAGTTTCAAATGTGGCAATATATATGGGTGTTGTATGTGTGGTAGACTTTGTGTGATGAAAAATGGTACTCTCGGTGAGCACAAATATTTCTCCTAGTACATCTACCGAGTATGAAGATCTGCTCAAAAATATGGGTTAGTTAACTATTAATCTTCTTCAAGGAAAATAATTTAGTTCTCGGGAGGAGATAGAGGTCCAAAAAGAAATATTTCTCAAGTCAGATGTTATGGTTATTATAAAAGGGTCATTATAAGTATAATTGTCTAGAAAGAGCTTCTACATCCGGTAAAGGAGATAATGATAAAGGAAAAGCACTTGTGAATTCTTTTGATGTAGTAGATAAGAGCAGAAATAATGAAGTAGATGTGTTTGTAACAAAAAGAAAGAAAGAAAAAGATAATCAAGATGGAAATGACCCTAAGAAGATGAAAGGAGAAACTAGTAAGAAACATAGGAGAAGAAAGTTGGTTGTGCATGATTTTCTCGATTTCATAGGGCAAGGACCATACTCCATCTTGGAAGATCTATCCAAAAGGCTCGCAAATATTACATATGGTCAACTCTTGGCTATGTCTTCCGAGAAGAGGTGGGAGTTGCGAAGTGGACTCGATGCTCGACAAAGGAAGGAGGTTGAGGTCCCTATTTTGGAGGCAGAGGCGGATCCCTATGCTCCACAAGCCGAGGTATTATGTAATGGTATTTCAATTCATGATGTCTTAGTTGATGGAGGTGTCAGCTTAATGTAATGATCGAGTTTGTAATGAATATGTTGGGTTTAAAATTGATCGCCCTTCAACACTTATGTTAAGGTCATTAAATAAAGGAAAACTAAATGTAAGGTGTAGTTTCAAATGTGGCAATATCTCTGTTATGGGTGTTGATGTGTGGTAGACTTTCAGTGATGAAAATGGTACTGCGTTGTGTACCCAATGCTGTTGGGAAGACCATGGCTAAGGAGAGTTCATGCAAGAAACTACTGGAATGAAGGTTTCATGACACTTGGACATGGTAGAGAGAGGGTGAAGATAAATGTGATCCCTCGACATCATAAGGCAGAACCTATGGATTCAAGTGATGAAACTGATGATTGGACATCCTCTGATTACTCTAGTACTAGTGAAGTGGACACTGAAGATGAAGAAAGTGAGGTTGATGTTTCAGTCATGGATATCCTTCCAGTCACACCAACTCATGACCCCATAAAATTATCTGAAGAAGAAGTTGATGATCGTCTCCAACAAATAAAGATTGGTGATGCTGTGATGGAGAGTGAGAAGGAATCCTACCTCCAGCTCTTTCGAAGGTACATACACCTATTCACTTTTGATTACAAGGAACTCCACAAGTAAGTTAGGTAGAATATTCTATTGAGCTGGTAGATGGTGCTAAGCCCATAAAGAAAATGCCATATTGAATGAATCCTAATTTTTCCAAGACTCGTAAAAGAAGAAATAGATAAATTGCTTGATGCAGGATTCATATTTTCTGTGGAGAATTTAGAATGGGTTTCTCCCATTGTGATCTCAATAAAAAGAATGGGTTCAAGCTATGCATTTGTGTTGATTACAGGGAAGCTCAATAAGGCAATAGAGAAGGATCATTACCCTCTTCCATTTTCAGATCGATCTTGGACAAAGTATGCCAGAGTGCTATAGTTTTCACGATGGATATAGTGGCTACAACCAAGTTCGTATAGCAGAGAAAGATCAGTCAAGACCACGTTCACCACTCCTTGGGGAATGTTTGCTTATAAAGTTATGCCTTTGGGTTGTGTAATGCTCCGCAACATTCCAGTGTTTGATGAATAGGGTGTTCGAACCCTACATCGGGACCTTCATCGAGTATTTCGGATGATTTTTGCATCTATGGGAGCAAGTGGACCACCGCACCAAATGGAGACAAAATTTCAAAGGTTAGATGAAGCACAAGCCTCACTAAACCCTACAAAGTGTGTCTTTGGATGTTCTAAAGGCGTTTTGTTAGGGCATGTCAGATCCAGAGATGGTATTGGCACGATCCTGATAAAGTTTCAAAAATCAAAGAGTTACCATTTCCTATGAATAGAAGTAAGTTGAGATCATTTTTAGGCCATGTGGGGTACTATAGAAGGTTCATCAAGAATTTCTCAAAGATTGCACAGCCACTAACCCAGTTCTTGAAGAAGGATGTTACTTATGAACCAGAAATAAGGCGCATGAAGCTTTTGGACAACTGAAGGAAGCCCTGGTGTCTTCACCTGTTTTAAAGAATCCAAATTGGAGCAAGCCATTCATTGTGTACACTGATGCCTCAGATGCAGCACTAGGAAGTACTTTGAGCCAAAAGGATGAAAATGGGAATGAACATCCAATTTACTTTGGGAGCGAAAAATGAGCAAAGCATCTTTGAGGTAAATTATACTGTAACTAAAAAAGAGGCTCTGGCTATCATTTTTGTTGTAAAGAAGTTTAGGAATTACTTGCTAGGGCAAAAATTTCTAGTTGTAACAGATCATCAGGCTCTAAAATATATTGTAAATAAGCCTAACCCATCAGGGAGGATAGCAAGATGGATAATTTTGCTACAAGAATTTGAATTTGATATTATAGATAGGCCAGGAAAGAAGCATGTCAATGCAGATGCACTCTCTCAAGCCTATGATGGTTTAGGATCATCTTGTGATGATGATGATTTCCCGATGCAAAGATTGTTATCCTTGACACAATCCCTAGTGAATACATAGATATTTTGAATTATCTAAATGAATTCAAGTTTCTGATGGTGCCAATGCAAAGACTAAGAGAAAGATTACACAAGCCAGTTGTCCATATTCTATTCTCGCATGGAGTATTATTTCGAATAGACCTCGATGGACAAGATCAAGAGGGTAGTTGGACATGATCAAGGGAAGAAGTCATGCTAGAAGAATTCCACAATGGTACATGTGGAGGGCATTTCTGGACAACTTACAAGCAAGAAGGATCTTGGATGCCCACTCTTTTTAAAGATTGTTATAATTATTGTAAGACATGTGATATTTGTCAAACACATGGTAACCGTAAGACTTCATCAGCTCCACTATGCCCTATTCTTCCACTTGGTCCCTTTAAAAAGTGGGGAATAGACATTCAGAGGTCCACTTCCAACTACCTCACACCAAAATAAGTATATTGTAGTTGCCACAGCATTATTTAACCAAGTGGGTTGAAGCTAGGCCATTGAAAACAGCTTCCATGGATGAAGTGGCAAGGTTCATATATGAACGCATTGTCACCAGATTTGGTTGTCCATTAGAAATTGTAATAGATCAAGGAAGCCACTTCATTAATGAGGTGGTAGAAGCCCTAGTCAATAAGTTTTCTATTAAGCACGGGGAAGGCAACAACATACAAACCAAGCACAAATGGACAGTGGAATGAACAAATTTTGTGTTGTGTCAAATTCTAGCAAAAGATGTAGCCTCAGCAGTACATAAATGGGATAAGAGGATTCGTGCAACATTGTGGGCATATAGGGCAACATCAAAGTCAGCAACAGGATACTCCCCATTTCAGTTGGCCTATGGCATTGATCTAGTTCTTCCTATTGAGTTTGATATTCCCACGGTCAGAGTAATGGAAAATGAAAGAATGGATGAAAGTGATTCAGTAAAAGAAAGGTTGGTACATCTTCATTTGCTAGAGGAAATGAGGGAAATAGCTAAGGATATAAGCTAGAAGAAGAAAATGAAGCAGAAGGAATACTTTGATCAAAAGATCCGGTGGTCTCCATTTCATGTGAATGACTTGGTTCTAGTATATGATTCTAGATACAAAAAAAGAAGACAGAGAAAATTTCTTCCAAAATGGATGGGGCCCTACAAAATAGTAGTTGTGCATGAAAATGGTACATATCGACTAGAGGAATTGGATGGCACTCCCATTACAAAATGGGTCAACCACGACAAGTTGAATATTTTCCAAGCACCAGAATAGTCTACTCCAAGGACGGAGTAGAAGCTAGGAAGGGGGAAGATGTCGACACTAAAATTTTCCTCTGTAATTTCTATTTCATTAATGTATGTATTAGGAATAGGATGTTGTTAAGTATAATTAGTAGTGGCGTCCGATAGAAGATAACGGCACTTTGCCAGTACAATGCCGTCAATAATGTATAGTACGGTAATAGTCAAAAGTACAATAGGAATGTTGTGGTAAAAATTAAATATTTGTCGTAAGTGGTCCAGTAATGTTAAAATGTCAAAGTTGGGGTAAGTAGAGAAGTAGGGTCTACATGATTAGGAATTAGAAATATTATATTGGTAATAAGGACAAGGAGTGAGGTCATAAATATTTTGTATATTTTATTTGTAAAAAGTCTAAAAATGTGGAACCCATGTGAAATGATAAGGTTTATCTTATCTTAAAAGATAAGCTTACATGTACAGATAAGAGTTAAGGTATGGAATATGATTCGTCAGAGTGGATTTCTTATCCTATCTTAGAGATAAGATGGATAAGCCTAGAAGTCTATAAATAAAGAGGCCACCCCCCTCATTTAGCATAGAAGGAAGTAGTGAGAAATATTGTATGAAGTGTGTAAAGGAAGCCATCAGTTTAAAGGTGTGTTGAAGAAGCCATTAAGAGGTGTAATTGTAAAGTTTCTCCCATAGTCTTGGTGAAAGGCAAGTGAAGTCAATAACACTTGAAGTACCTCATGGGTGAGATTGTACCAATTTCATGTTAATATTATAATTTACTTTGATATTTCAGATTTGTTATCATTCCATCTTATCATAGTCGATGGTATTCTTGTGTTATGTTGTTGTTGTGTTTCTAGATTACATCCACCAAACTAAAGGCTGTGCATTAGCAAATAATCATAGCACGAGGAGTTCTGGTGAAGAATTATCATAGTGCCGGATTGGTGATGACACACCCAATGCCCTATTTTTTATAAGAAAAAGTCTCCTAGTAGATGGGTCACGTCCACATCAAGGGTAACTAGGTCCACTATCAGACATGCAAATACATGTGTTAACACTTCAAAGGGTAGACCTTCCAAAAATGATCAGAGAAAAAAGGAGATCAACAAAGCCTTGATTGATGGCACTCAGTCTTCTCTAGACCATTTGGTCCACTCCTCTCCTCAATTTTTTTAATGAAGATTATTTCTTGGAACATTAGAGGCCTTAATGGAAGTGGAAAAAACTTACACTCAAGGATTTGAGAAGTTGCAACCCTTATATTATGGCTATTCAAGAAACCAAAATGAGTTCTGAGAACTTAAATTTTCTGTAAAAAAATATGGAAAAAGGCTGAATGGGCAGCAGTCAACTCTAGAGGAGCATCAGGAGGAATTGTGGTCTTTTGGGATCCTTCCAAGGTTACTGGTAAGCTTATCCTCTCCTCCCACTCCCATTTGGCACTCTCTTTTCATACTGTTGATAACAAATGGCAATGGATCTTCTCGGTGATTTACGTGCCTAACACTCTCCATGGAAGAAGACAACTTTGGAAGGATCTATTAACCTTCTATAATTCCTTCCCTAGATGGAACTGGTTTCTCATGGGAGACTTCAACTCCCCCCTCTCCATTTCTGAAAAATGTGGGGAGCTCAGGACCACACTACTGGTATGGATGATCTTGCATACTTCTTTGATTAGGAAAAAATGTTAGATCTTGAACTTAATGGAAATCCTTTTACCTGGTCCAACAAGTAAATTGGCAACAATCTCATTCAAGTTCATTTGGATCGTGCACTCATATATATTGATTGGATCCTTAGTCAAGACTTTCATCTCTCTTCTCTTCCTAGAATTGCCTCTGATCACAATCCCATTGTCCGAATATGGTCACTAATGAGAGACCTGCTCAGTCCTCATTTAAATTCCAAAAATGTGGTTCGACCACCCAGATCTTCTTGATAGAATTAAAGAGTGGTGGGGGATTCAAGTGGAAGGCACAACTCAATACATAATTGTCCGAAGCTCAAAAATATCAAAAAAAGTTAGAGACTGGAACAAAGAAGTTTTGGCAATATCTTCAACCGAGAAAAAAGATCAAAGAAGAAATTGATGCTTTGGAAAATAAAGTGGTTGCCTATGGCATGATTCAAGAGGATTAAATTCATGAAAAAAATCTTCTAGTAGAGTTCCATACCATCTGTGCCAAGGAAGAATCCTATTGGAGACTTAAGTCTAGAGCAATCTGCTCAAAGATGGAGATAAGAACACAAATTTATTTCATATGACAACCCTAAAACATAGAGCCCACAATAAAATATCTGAGGTTACAAATAAAGCTAGCTTCAAGAATTTGAATCCCAAATCCATCAAGGAAGAAGTTGTTAATTTTTACAAAAACTTGTTGAATGACAATCCTCCTTTGTCTCAGGAAGCTACAAACAAGTTCCTGGACTCTATTCCAAACAACTTGGCTAGGCCTGAAGAGTTTGGTGCTCTTTCTAAACCAACTACAATAGAAGAACTGCAGAAGGAAGTTTTCTCCATAGATTATGACAAAGCCCTAGGCCCAAATGGCTTCTTTGCTTTCTTTTTTCAAAAAACCTAGGAAACTTGTGCAGACGACCTCCTCAAAGATGTTAATGAAATTTTCAAAACAGGTAGAATTCTCAAGGAAATAAATAATACTTTCATTTTCCTAATTCCAAAAATTTCAGGGTGAAGGAATTCAAGCACTTCAGACCCATAAGTCTCTCAAATGTGCTTTATAAAATCTTCACTAAAATACTAACCTCAAGGCTACAACCACTACTTCCAAAATTAATCTCTAGCCAATAAGGAGGATTTGTAAAGGGAAACTTATCCAAGATGGAGTAATTATGGTTCATGAGACAATACACTCAATGGAGAAAAGCAAAAAGGAAGGTATGGTGTTAAAATTGGACATGAACAAAGATTTGAAAGAGTTTCTTGGTCTTTTCTTAACCAAGTACTGAATTTTTTTGGTTTTGACGAGAGGTTTAGAAAAATCATATGGAACTACATTTCATCACCAAGATTCTTAGTGATTGTCAATGGCAGCCCGATGGGTTTCTTCCCAAGTAGTCATGGCATCAGGAAAGGTGATCCCATCTCTCATATTCTCTTCATCATCATGGCAGACAACCTCAGCCGCACTATTAATAGAGATGTTTTGTTGGGCTATCTCAATGGTTTCAGACCCTCCACCTTTGACTTAATGGTCTCCCATCAATATTTTACGGATGACACCATCCTGCTTCTCTTGGCCTCTATCATTGAAGCCAAAACTATGAAGCATATTTTGTAGCTTTATGAAGAAGCTTTGGGGCAAAAAATCAATTTTGATAAAATATCATTATACTTCTTTAACACTCCTCCTATAAGACAAAGGAAAATTACACAAATATTGGGCTGTGAAATCAACTCTCTACCTACTACATACCTTGGGCTACCTCTTGGCACCAACAAAGTCCAAATGAGTGTGTGGAATACCCTGTTGGATAGGTTTCAGTGAAAGCTTGCTGGTTGGAAGGGTTCTATTCTTTCAAGTGTTGGGAAATGCCTTCTTATTAAGAGCACACTTCAAAACTTGTCAATTTATATCATGTCCTTATTCTTTATTCTTATAGTTGTTATGGAAAAAATAGAAAGAATCCAAAGAAACTTTCTCTGGATAAGAACTGAAGATAAGAATATGATGCACTTGGTAGCTTGGGACAAAGCATGCAACAACAAAAAAGTTGGAGGTGTTGGCATCAAAAAAATTGAACCATGAATGTTGCTCTCGTCTCTAAAATGGGGTGGTGACTAGTGAAGGAGGAACAACCATGGACCAATCTCATTAAATCCAAATATCTAAATCAAGGCAACACCATGGACTACTTCAATAATGACAATCACCTGTTGGGATCTATGTTCTGGAACAACATCGTCAGGATCAGGAAAAAATAGCTACAGGATGCAAATGGACTCTGGGCACGGGTGAGAAATTAAATTTTTGGCAGGACAACTAGGCTGATTTTAGCACTCTGTCAAACAAGAAACATTGGGAGCAACTCAAAGATATCCTTTATATAGCATTGGGACAACAGGTTTGGAATTACTTTCAAAACAATGAGGGAAAATGGCACTGGAAAAACATTGAGGCATTCACATCAAAAACACAGAGCTTTTTAGGCAACTCCAAACCACCTTAAACCTCATACCCATCAGTCAAAACCAAAATCAAGATGAGTTTAATTGGGTTTCTTCATTTGATGGTAACTACACGGTGAGATCAGGATATCATTTGTTTGCCAATGAACCCATCAACAACTTCCCTTGGGACAAGATTTGGTTCAAAGAGCTTACCCCGAAAATCAATCAGTTCCTATGGTTTGTGCTCAACAAAGGGATACTCACCATAGAAAACCTCATCAAAAGAGGATCAACCATGCCAAACAGATGTTATCATTGTAAGATGGACAATGAAACAATCCAACATTTGTTCCTCCACTGTCCAACTGCTAATTCTCTTTGGCAACTCATCTTCAAAAGATTTGATGTTAAGTGGTCTTTCCTGAAGATATCACATAGGATTGTCTACAGTGGAAGCCTCCATTTAAACATGATTTTCTTTGCAGGCTATGGAAAATCATATTCCCTCACAACATCTAGAGAATTTGGAAATCCATAATGTCAATCATTTTCAAAGATACTACCAATAACATAAAAAGAATCCTCAACAAAATCATGGTGGCTACAAAGGAAAACATCTTGAATTTTAAACCACAAAAAAGCCACATATCCCTAGGAGGAGGTTAGATTTATTAAGGCATGGAATATTGATCTTAATCAGTGCACCGCCCCCATCCAAAGCATTAACAGGTCTACTATGCAATGGATTCCCCCCTCTGAAGGTTGGTTTAAAATGAATTTTGATGGTACCTCTAAAGGCAAACCCTGGTCCAACTAGAGGAGGTGGTTTGATCATAAATCACAAGGGTCATCTTATTACAACATATGTTGGTCCCATGGGTAAGAAAACTAATCACTTCTCTGAGGCTCTAGCTACACTGGGAATCAGACTTGCTAAGAAACTCAACATGGGAAACATCATCATTGAAGGTGACTCTATGAATATCATCAACATTCTCAATAATTCCTTAACTCCTAGTTAGACCATCAGGATTTCATTAATGAAGCTCACAACTTATGCAATGGTCTAAATATTATTTTCAAGCATGTGTATAGAGAGGGAAACAAATCTGCAGATTTTCTTGCTAATATGGGAGTTAGTAGCAATGATTACATAGAGTGGCATGATATCAATGACACTCCTACCAAAGTCCAAAACATCATTTCAAATGAAGCGAGCTCACCCATTAGTACACCCCACTCAATGGTGCAAACACATGTGCAATCCCAAGGCTAGATTGCATTGGCATTTTGGGCATGCCCGAATTTACTCTTCCATGCCCTCAAAAATTGGTCACACTAAGTTTTTCAGGGGGAAAGAAGCGGATTTTATCTCTTCCTCGCATAGACTTATAGGTTGCCGAAGGGCTGTTGGGAAGCTTACCGCTCACAATTCTCAGTTTAATCCGAGTGAATTCTTAGGGGTTTTTAGAATGGGTGGTGCCCCTTGCCATGTGGAACCTAAATTCGATCCTCAAATGCTGGAACAAGTTAAGTTGTGGGAGACCATCAATATAGAGGGCTTCATTGATTTTATCCAATGCATAAAAGGGCATGACCAATATATCTCCATACAGTTCATGGTGAATTGGAAAGACCGTAATGTCTCCTTTGGAGATAAGATATTTCAAATTACTGAGGAATTCATTTCTTTTATTACCGGTCTTAGCATGGAAGGGAATAAATTTTTCAGGAACAAAATGGACAAGGAAGCAGAAGAAAAGTTGTTCTTGGATGATGGAGAAATGCTTAACATCAAGAAGGAGGGCATCCTAGTTTCCTCTATCCCGTAGTCATATGATGAGGTGATAAGGATGCTGGTATGCTATGTCACTCTATAAGGGAGGTTCTCTACTATTCCATAGTACCATCTTGTTATGCTCAACCAATTTAGATGCGAGGTCAATAAAAAAGCCTATCCTAGAATTTCAGGGCCATAAGAGGACTATCCCCCTCCACCAAGGTGTCATATATCTCATTAGTCAATACTTGTCTAGTGTTGTTGGCAATGACCCATGCCCTACTATGATTTCTCCCCTCCCCAAGAAAACTCGTATCCGTTCTAAAAATCCTATGTACAGAGACCCTATCTCTAAACCACCCCTAAATGGGTTCTCCATAACAACAACAAAGGTAAGGAAGTGATGGAATCGGTTTGAAGGATGAAGAAATTTTGGTTGATGATATCCCCCTTTGTTTTCCCGATATTGCTTTTGGCACTAGTTTAAAGAATAAATTTAACATGTAGGCTAGTGTGGTTAAAACCCTCAAAGAAAATGTGGATTTTCCGATCAAATCTACAATCAAAGAGATAGCCTCAGATCCTAATGCCTCAAAGATGAAATTGCTACCTTGGAAACAAGTTTAAGGCTCGGAGGAAAAATGCAACAATTGTTTAGCTATGCATAGTGCTATAATATACCTTATACAAGTACACATCCGGAAAATCGTGGCTCTAATGACTTCCTAGACACGGCTTGGAAGAATAGAAAGATCACAAGGAATTTCAAAGCTTCTAACTGGGACCCCACCATCGCCATTGCATTGAAACTCTATCAGGCTTTTAGGGTGGCTATCAAATTTTTTAGCAAGTCTCGTTGGATGATGATGTCACTTCCTATTTTTGGTGTTGTAGTTTTTGTGTTATTGTATATCGCTGCTGATATGTTATTACCGGGCTCTTTGTAGGTAGTTCGCACCTGCCTTTACTTTCTACTGCTTTTTTCTCTTGTGGTTGGGGTGTGGACCCCATAGAAAAAAACCCACAATGTTTCTATTTACTTATTTTGGTTGTTGAGCCTTTTCTTTGTAAACTTGGGTAAGGTCCCACCAAAACCTTTTACCAATAATAAAAAAACATTACAATTTTGGAATCAAATAACAACCATGTTTAGATGAACTTTCCCCTTAAACACTAGAATATTAAAAATATTACAAAAATCCATTAATAACCCTTTCAATACTTCACAAATGAAAAACTATCCTCTACAATATCACTTAACATATATATCCAACCCCCTTTTTACCATACGTAAATTTGAACCAAACAAATACCTTTAGTTAAATGCAAAATTCCCCAAATCACTCCTAAATCTAGCATTTTATTCATATTACCAAATTTAAATAATGAGTCTTTATTGTAACATAGCAATACATAAAATTTCTTTCCATTAACATACATAAATTACAATAATATAAAATGAGTCATAACCACGCCATTTTTCCATCTTACTTACATCCTGTAAAACCATGTGAGCGTGAAATCAGCAATAAGTCGTTAACATGGCATCCACCTAGATCTAACATAATTAACATTTTTAGTTTCCCATTTACATAATAATAATTTTCATTCTAAGGGAGAGGGTTAGAGATGCATATTCATTTCACTTCATTTCTTAACCAAGGAGAGAGAAAGAGATAGGAGAGAGAGAACCACTATTTTTCCAAAATTTCAATTTCACACAACAAGTCACTTGATATAATTTCAAACAGTTAGTTACAAGTGTCAACAAGTTTCCACGGGTATTTGATAACCCGACGGGGGTCCTAAAATTTCTTTTTTAGTGTTCTTGATAGTTGCAAAATGTTCAATTTAGGCTCAAAGGCTAAGAAACCACTTTCAAACGTTGTCTTTCGGTGAGCAAACATACCATAAGTAAGTTTATGTGTGTCCTCATATATAACAAGAATTCCCAAGAACCGATGTAATCTTAATCGGTGAACGATTTACGATTGGTGGCGCTTTTTCGAGGCCATCGGTAGTAATTGACCTAGTTGTAAACGATCAAAATTTAGCTCAAGGGCTTAGAAAACCACGTCCAAAACTGAAGTTCGATGGATAAACACAAAACAAGAACTTTCTACAATTTCCCCTATATATGGAGAATTCACCAAGTGTTGACGGGGATGAGAACTAGAAAATGGTTTTCAAATGGTGACAAGTTTTCATGAGCCACCGATTGTAATTGGTCCATTTTACCTAGTCAAATTATGACCGGAGGCCTACAAAATGCCTTTGCCAAACTATCAAAAAGAGTGTTTTCCCCAAAATAGAAGGTTCCAAGAAATTGTCTAGTATAAATACTAGATTTTTGCAAAGGAGGATAAACATTTCGTTTTCTAGGATTCAAATGGTGAGCCGATACAAAACCCAAATTTTTAATTTTAGAAACTTCCTAAAAGCGCAAATGGGGTAATAGGCCTCTTAGAGGAGTGACAAAGAGAGTATGAATGGTCAATTGGGGTCGAACTTAAATCTTGAGGCAACTCTCCTCATGACAAGGAACACTAACGATACTTTACATCCCCTTTTGGGTTTCAAAAGGTTTCTTTGTGGGTCTATGAATATCATGATTTACTAGCTTTTACCATGGAACAATTGGTGGGTTTATAAGGGAACAAACTCATCTTGTCAATAAAAGTGTGTTACAACTATCTAAAATGGTTATGAAGTTTTCCAAATCATGTCGAAGGAGGGTTTAAGTTTTTTCTTGACTACCAAGTGTTATTCAAGTTACATAAGTACCAGATGACATTTTACCATTTTGCCAAAACAAGTTTATATAAAATAGTCGAATGCATGATAAACCAATTTTTTTAAATTTATTACTCTGCAAATGGAAAAACTAAAGTACGAGAATTATGAAAGACAAGGTGAGATGAACCATGCCTATCCAAGAATGATGCGTCTAAACTGGGAATTGGATTCGCATCTCAATTAGGCATTTCTTCAAATGGTTTGCATGGTTTCAAAAAAACTTCTCAATCTGTGCATATCATGTAACCATCGCACTCCATAAAGTCATGTTTCAATGCCACATCCCATGGTGGCCATACTCCATATGTGCCAAGCGGTCTAAGACCATCCAAACCCCCTTTTTGGCAGTTTTCAAATGCCTTTTCAACCGATCCACAGAAGCACATGCTCCCTTCCCTCAAAACAAGAAAAACATATAGGCAAACCGGTCAGGACCATTGAAATCCCCCAATACATAAGCCATAAACCATAAAAACATTTGAACGCATGTTAGGGAGGGTCAAAACGTCCACACAGAAAGGAGATCCAAGTCATTGTATTCACCTATTGGGAGCACACACATATTGCATACATGTAACAATTGTAGAAATTTGGCTTTGCATTGGTCAATTATATTTTCTTGAAAGTTTCTAAAGCCTCCTTTTTAATAGATCCATATCCTGCAATCAACGAGAAAACATTTGCACCCCACCTACAACCAAACATCCCCTGAGCTGCATATCCTTTTGGCATTCTATCAAATAGTTCCCACGTCTTGTGTAGGGTTCCACATTTACATACATGTCCCACAGGGAACTTGCAGCTATGATGTCTAATGAAAATATTTATTATGCTTTGAAGGATGAGTAAATCTCTCATTTTGGCACAGGGAGAATGGTGAAAAAGACAAAATCCTCATAAGTATGTGATGGATAGCAAGGAAGGCACTTTCATTGTCTCAAACAATAGATCAACTACTTGTAAAAGAAATATAAAAGTAGGAAACATCAGAGGGGATATAATGTACGCAACATAGGTGTACATAAGAAGAAGAAGAAAATTCAACTCGGCTATAATCTTCTCATCAACGAAGCCCTCCTAATCCTCAATTATTTTTATTTTTATTTATTATTATTTTCTTATTCTCTAAACAAGGATCATAACCACATTATGACAAAGACCTCCTTACTTCTCGAGACATCAAACCTACTTGCAGACACATATACCGATCCAGCATTGGTCATTCCTATACAACACACAAAATAACGATTTAGTTTCCTTTCCTCTCCAAACCAATTGAAACCACTTAATACATGCACAAATCCAAATAAATTCATGTAAGATTTATCCTGTGCGTAAGAGTGATTTAACCCATATTGGTTCTGATTGGAGGATGGATAATAGTTTTAGCTCGGTTTAACCCAATTTCATGCAATGTTCAGATTATTTAATGTGGCCCATAGACTCATTCATCATTGTAATTATCAAAATACTACTAAGTTTACAATGTTAACACTGGTTTCCTTGTGGTTTTTGCGTTGGATTCCAAATAAAGTGCCTGAATTATTGGGCAAGGGAAGTGACATGTTGAAAAACCTTCCCACCTGCCACCCCTAACAGCCCATACTCCACTCCTCCACTTTCCCACATTTCTTGCCAATTATCCCATGCCTTCATGCCACCTCCCATCCACTCATGTCATCTCTATTAACTACCCCCTTAAATTTTTTTGTTAAATGTGTCGAGAACTACATTCTTGAAGATGGTACATTGATCCGCATAGAGATAGTGAAAATGAAAATCTACAAAAATTATTTTTTCATGTAAATGTACAACATGAAAAATGCAAATTTTAAAACATGACAACAAACCCCGTGCCAAAACATTTGTGTGTAAACCCCCCGAGCACTCCCCGGATCATTTCATCCCCTGTGTTAGGACTATCCCAATCCTTTTAGTGATCATTTCTATTGTAATTAGCTTTTCCATGTGTTGGAAAGATAAAAACAAGTCCATGAAGTTCTTCACGATACAGTGGCTCTCCAGGCATATTTTTTAGTAGGCTTAGAAATGGCTATTTTTGGCCTTTTTGAGACACTTATGCATCCTCTGAAGTAGATTTGAAGGTTGAAATTCAACAGGAAGTCGTATTGGGAATATGAGAACATTTTTCAAGTGATTTATGAATATTTATGGAATATTTGAATGTTTAGGAACAATTTCAGTGAAAGTGGGTTTTTGAAGGTGAAGGAGCTTGTAGTTCAAAAAGCACTTG
Source organism: Taxus wallichiana var. yunnanensis (assembly GCA_018340775.1). Lineage (NCBI taxonomy): Eukaryota > Viridiplantae > Streptophyta > Pinopsida > Cupressales > Taxaceae > Taxus > Taxus wallichiana. The sequence goes on from CM031244.1 coordinate 439,317,706, forward strand.
AGATTTGGAAGGTGATTTCGGGAGCTAAAAATGAGTTAGAGGTAAAACATATATCATTGGAAATATAATTTAATTCCCTACATGATGGTATTTTCATATTTTCACAAGAACAAGGTGCTTCTTTCCATAACCCATTTTTGGTAGGCATACCTTATGGTCTCAAGAAAAAGGTTATTTTTTAGGGAGTTTCAAGAAGAATTAGATCATGTGATACATCCCATTCTTCTCAAAAGGATTTTTCAGTCAAAATAATATAAATAAGTTCCAAAAATATCTTTGGGAGCTTCGGAAACTTTGTCTTCAAGCTCTCCCTCAACGTACGCTCTCGTAGTTAGAAAACTTTTTTCAGGGCCACATGTCAGCATAAGGCTTAGGCACAATTTTGTGTCCCTTTAATACATTTTCCAAGGGGAAAAGGGGGACAAAAAATTGTGCCCCTCCCCCATTTGAGCTCTTGGACCCATCACATGACCCTAAGAAACCTTCGTAAGCTCTTTTCGCAAGTTTTCTAGTCCCTGTCTTGTGAAACACATGTACACCACTTGTAACTATAAGGCTAAGGTGAATTTTTATATCCATTTCATCCATTTTCCAAGGGGAAATTGGGGATTAAAAATATGCCCTCCCCTTGCTTCCACATGGTCCTTCACATGACTCAAATCAGCCCCCCAGTGCTAAAAACAAGCTATTTTCCTCATCCACCAACGAATGCATGTTGTCACTTGTCATAATAGGGATAAGGTGAATTTTTATATCCCATTAATCCCATTAAAAGGGGAAAAATAAAATTCCCCCTCCCTAAGAGGATAAAAAAACAAAAAATGGCTAATTCCCGAACTCTCATGTGTTCCCCCTTCCATCCCTCACTCCGTCAGTACATTCACTAATGCTCACCATCACTCACCACTCAAAAGCATAACTAAAAACATAAATTAATCTATTTGGAATCCATTAAATAAATTTTAAATCTGTTTTATATCATTCAAACACAAAAATCCTCTCGTGCCCTAGATGTTGAAATCTTGTCTTGCTCATAACTCATGCTCCCAAACTCCGATTGCCATAGGATCTCGAACCGATGAATTACTTGAGTAAACACCTTCAAGAACAATATTTGTATGCCCTCATTCATGAAATCATGTATTTTTATAGCCACATGAATTTTCTCACCAAAAATCACCTTCTCTCGATAGACAACAATCAAGCGAGTGGAATCTCTCAAAAAATGGAGCAGAGCTTTGAAATGAATTATGTAAACTTCTACAAGTGTTTTCATTTGAATTCAAGCCGGTAAGACCACTTTATATTTTTATTAATTATATATGGGAGAACCTACTATAAATATAAATTCCAATAAAAATATGTATTCACATTCCTTATTTCATTACCTCATGATCGGGACACTTAAAATTGGCAAGATTGACAAAAATGGCAAAATATTGGCTAAATGGGACCATAATGGTGAATATTCTAAAAATAGTAAATGGGTGAAATGAGATAAAAGTGGTCAAATTTCAGTCCTTCACTCATTGTTTGACGGTCTTGACAATCACAAGAGCTCCTCTCTCTATTTTCAAGTCTATTTTTATATTCCCGATACGGTGAGCGAAGAGTGTCAAAATGAGAAAATTGCCAAATTTATACCGAAGGCCCTTTTAGTTCATTTCACATGGAATGCATGGTCAATTGGTAGATGAAAAGATTTTAGTCTCATTCTCCTTTTCCAAATTTAGAATGAGAAGGATTTTTCACTCATCATCATTGCTTCCGTAGTGGCAAAATCAATGATCATGGCCAGGTGAAAAAGTACATTCAATTTATCCCATGTGAATGGTTGATCATAAAAATATAACAATGTATCAAATATTATAAGGATTTTCTCAATAAGGGGAGTTATCTTCTAATATTATCAGTGGTCTACTTCTCAAATACTCATCACTCCTCTTCTCGGTGTGTTCGAGCGGTGTGGCAAAGGTTCATCATTTCAAGGATTTTCAAAAGAGACAAGGTGCTCAAAATGGTCTTCATCATAGCTCTTCGTCAGTGCATTATTTTATAGGGTCATCAATGATAAGATTGTCATATTTTACATCGTCAAGGTGGCGTAATCATCATGGTTATATTGTACAAGCAAGTTGTTTCAAGTCCTCATTCATATGCATGATTGGTCAAAAAGGAGTGGAAAATTTTCATGGTTTGTTCAAGTGTGTGAGGACATCCTTCATTTTCTACAAGTGGTCTAGTGATCAAGTGCTTCTCACTTCTTCACTCAATGTACCTGATGGGCTACAATTGTTGATCATTCAAAAGGAGGTTTCTCATGGTGTAAAAGAGTTCAAGGTTGCATCAAGGTATTCTATTGGATCATCACAAGGACTGGATTTTCTTCATCCCTCCTCTCTTTCTCCCTCTTCCTTCTCTCCCCTTTTTAATTATTCATTGAGCATAATCATTGTATTTTTTCCTATTCACTTAAGTGACATATTTTCAAAATTGTAAAAGTATTTTCTTGAAATTATAAGATAAATACTTAATTTTTCTCTTCTAATGGAAAATGAAAGGTCACAAGAGGAATAAGAACATGAAGAGTCATGTGGGGAGATGAGAGGTCAATTCACATTGCTATAAATTGGGATGGCTTCTCCACTTCAAGGATCGAAAAATTCTAGATTTTGATAACATATATATTGAATCAATTATGGATTATTTTTGTTGATATTTGTATCATCAATGTACAAGAAATAAGATCTTAATTTATTCCATTCCCTTTCTCATGTGTTCTTTTATCTCTCTCTTTTATGCACTTTGCAAGCATAGTTCGGAAAGGAACTTTACATCCTTGATACATGAATCTAAGGAAATTTGTGTCTTTAATTCATTGGTCACATTGCCTTCATTATTTATTTATTCTATATTTAATGTAAAACTACTCCAGTTATTTGGTGTGAACTTTGTAATTTACCTACTCACAATAATAACCTTCCTTCCCTAATTTATCTCCTTCACCCCTATGTAGTCACAAAATCATGCACTTTGGGCATTATTTAGCCTCGGTCTCATACTATTATTTAGAAGGTTCTTAAGTGAAGAAAGTAATAATTAATCCCACCTTTGGCCATCTTGTTTTACTTTTTATTTCATCATTCCCACACATTTTTACATACATGCCCACTTGTTTCGGCACTTTCCCATCATTTTAGCCTAAACTAAGGCATCTAGGCCTATATTGGGGCACCCCGAGGCACCCCAGTCCCATCCAGCACACCTCGATCCTTGTTTTACTTTTTACTGCCTCTTTCTAGGCTCTTTCTATCCATTTTTCATCCTTATATTTTTCCTATTTGACCATGTCGGGATTAATTACAAAATTAGAGAAAAAAAAACCTATAAATATAAAGTTATGATACCATAATGAGGGCCCTAACATCACTTACTATTGTAACTCCATCTAGAGTTGCATCCATTTCATCAATTTCATATACATACTACCATGCATCAAGGCTAGGAAATTTGCATCAAAAAAAAATTCATAGGGGAAGGGATTATATTCTATTCTATTTCATGCACACATACTCTTACATTTTCTATATTTAGTTATTGTTCACTACTTCCTAAAGTGTGAATAGTAGCAAGAGCACACAGGGCACACACACACACACACACACACACACACACACACCATAACTACATTTGGGTCTGAAATGTAGTGAAATTATTAGTTTTATAAGCCCGTTGTTGTGGTAATTTGAGGTCGGTCCGACCCATTCATTTGCATCTTTTATTTTTTCATGGTTTTGATACTTCTCTTGTCTCTTGCAGGTCTTCAACTCCGTCTTTCTATATTTATCACATTCAACGTAGTTCAACGAATCTAGTACGACATGAAGTGAAGATTATAGATAATCTTACAACCCAAAAAGAACCAAGTTTCGATCTTTTCGAGAGACTAGGTGCTATTATTCTCGCAATACTGTGGCACCCTGGGTGCCACAAGTACCCTCCTAGGTGCTCCAGACTGCTCAGATCTTCCAAATCCACTCTTTTTGGGACCTCTGTATAGCCGTTCTAGATTTTTTATTTTCTTTTCATACTGCGCGATGATTATCCATAATCGTGTAAGTTCATTCCTTACCTCCCTCTTGCATATTAGGGTTTTATTTATACTAGTTCAATCATTTTAATCATTTTAGTCACTTCATATTACTTTAGTACATTTATTTACAACATTTATGTCCTCCTAGATTAGATTAACTATTATTACATTTCCCCCATTTTAGTTAATTTTATTTAATCACCCTCATCACTATAATTTCCTCCCTTATACCTCGTAAAATCACTTTGCCACAGTTCAAGTGGAGTGTTCTTATGCGATCTCTAGCCTTTTTGGAAAACCAAAATAATAGATAGGATTATATTATTTTACATTTAATAATGGGAGCTACACCATTCAATGGAGAGGGGTGTATCCCCATGAACATTGGTGGAAACATCTAATTTTCCATATCAAATTTTTTATCACCAATAGTTTTTGTGAATTCACTAAGGAGAGATCAACCCTTGTGTACCAAAAAAGTCTCTAGAAAATACAAAAATCATATATTACAAAAAAATCAGATGAGAAAGTAAAATCAATTTTCAAAAGTGAATCCATCAAGGAATGAATCGTGTCACATTCATTTCCCGCAACACAATGAAGAAATTTCCATAGTAGAGTGAGGTACTAATGAGTGGTCATGAAGAAGAAGAAAATATGATCTGCGAAGAAATGTAAATTTTTTATCACCATCATTCTCAAGTGTTTCTTGCAAAAAAATCCATGTCATCTATGTAATATCCAGAAAAAGAATTTCCAAGGTGGAGAAGATTTTGTTTGTGAAGACCTCATCATCAAATCATAGTGCCTACAATTCAAAAAGAGAACTACTAAAAGAAATAAAATGGAAATATCACTGCAGATGATCAAGTAATCTAATAAATGGATGAAGAAGATTCAAAAAGATATGAGATGTTATATGAGTGGAACAAGGGAAGAGATTCTCTTTGAAGGTAACATTTTCAACTTCATGTATTTGACCAAGAATCTCATGACATTGTCTTTCCTTTTCCTTCCTATTGATGAAGAAATGGATGTCTTGAGAAGAGAGTATGTGCAAATGCTTATAATCCCGAATAAAGAAATTTTGATCATGAATCCTATGATGAAGTTTGGAAGTATGGAGTGGCATTGAAAAGAAGGGATGAACATCTTGAAGCACTCCACAATTTTGAGGGAGAATAAACTCAAGAAGATCCTTATGAATGTCCACACTATGAGGTATTCATCCCTAGAAGATTCTTGGGCACTTATGAGGAATTCTATATTCTTGAACCTTCTCATAAGATTCAAATAAGCACTTTGGAGGATGAAAAATAAGACATGATAGTTGAACCTCCATTCATCAACTCATTCTGGCTCAAGGCATAACCCATTGATGAAGCAATGAATTCAAATGAGGAAAATTCTTGTTGTATGAAAGATGATTAAATAATTTCCAAAGACTCCACCAACAATGAATAAGTACAAGAAGCATAGCTTGCATCCTAGACTCAAGATGATGAATTCAAGGTAATCATGGATAATTTTCCTTCCTATTTTGATTCTTCAAGTGATGATGAAATATTGAATGATGAAACAGAGATAGTTGGAGAATAAAATTCTTCTCTCGACTCAACCATGGATGAACAAATGGAAGAGGCCAATTTATTTTTTGAATCCAAGGAGAATGATCAATTTGAGCATAACCTCTTCGAGTTAACTCCACCATTCTCACCCAAGGAGAATAATGTTGATCATCACGGTGAGTATGAAATATTTCATTTTCCATATGAACAAGAAGATTCAATAATGAATGATCAAGATAGAGTTAAAAAATCTTCCCATATTTCTACCCTAAAATGGTTCTCTACTTCTCATCATGAGGACAATGAAATGGATCTCGAGCTCAAAGGAGTGCCTTTCCGCATAGCTTGGATCTTTTCTCCTTGTCTGATAATTTTGAAAATAAAGTATGCCCATTCTTGCACGAATGTGAACCTTGGATGACAAGAAGCATAGAGGAGGTGAATGAGGATGTTTCAAATGAATCATGGACATGTGTGGATCATATTTTCAATCATCTCCTTCAAGCTCAATGTGATGACCTTTATAGTAAAGGTGAGAATGAGTATATGGAAAACTCAGAAGAGTTATCTATGCAAGACATCTTGAAGGATTTGGAAGAAACTAAAGACCCTCAACTCAATCTTGAGATCCTAACTTAGGCCATGGAAATGCAAGATAGGTATGAGGCATGTTGTTTTTCTCCTTCCCATGCACCAATGTTGGATGATGATATAGACCAAATGGATGAGCTTGATGTCTTCCTCAATACATGGATGGATGAGAGAAAATGTGAAGGTGAGTCTTCCTCTTTCTTGTTTTGTGAAGAAGATCATAAATGCAAAGGAAAGGAGATTCTTGAATCTCCTATGAATATTCTCAATCTTGAAGACAACACCTTCACCACAAAGGATGATAATGAGAAAAATGTTGATCTGATTTTTATTGAAGATTATTGTTCAAAACAAATTGAGAATGTGCATGACCCTTATGAAAGGATTTAGAATCAGATTGCACTCACCATCTTTAAGGATCCTATGGATCTTGAATATGTTTTAATGCTCCAACATTCACCCGAGGATGATGAAGATCTCTGTGCCAATGATGTGATCCTTTGTTTTGAAAGCACTTACTCGGATCAAAAAAGAGAGATGTTCAGAGAAGTTGTTGAATGAGAAGAAAATCAGTTTTTCTCACTCCTTTTGAGAGCCTCCTAGATTCAAAGGATGTTTCCATGTTTTAATTAAAGGAAAAAGTATGTTTCCATGACAAAACTAATGTTCCCTATCATGGAGGAATGACTTCTTGTGATCACAAAACATCAAGTGGAAGCTACCATATGGAAGAACTTCAAATAGGTAAGAATGTTTTCCTCGTATGCAAGAAATTTTTCAATGTAGTGTGATTACGAAGATGGAATCTTGGTTTGTCTCATTCTTCTCAATCTATGCAAATACATCACAAGAGCATGGTATGATCAGATAGTGAATTTTGTGCTTCAGAGAATGGATTTTTTTACATTGTTCCATGATGATATGTAATTTTCCCAACCCATTTCCAATTATGTGTACATTATTTCCAAACCTTTATAAATATCCCTCCCTTGTAATATAATTTCCCCTTTCTGTTGTGTGTTGTTTTCCCCTTTTGGTGTGTTTCCCTTCCGTGTGTTTGTTCATGTGTGTGTAAGTGTATTTAGGAGAAATGACTCCATAAGCCCAATGGATAAGGAAGTTGTCCACGAAGTGTCATGATATTTTGGGGTTATTTTATGTTATGTCATCACTACACTTGATCCAAAACATGTCCCTAAGCTAAAGCCAACTTTTTTCATGCAAATTTGTAACATGAAAATTTCAAAATTTTAACCATTACAATGGACCCTAGTGTCAATTTTTTTATGTAAACCCCTTGGGAAATCCTTAGATCAATTGATCCCCGTGTCGAGGACTATCCCAATCCTTTTATTTTTCATGTCTGTTGTAATGACCTTCCCATGTGTTGGAAAGATGAAAACAAGTCCATGCGCTTCTTTCGATATAATGCCTCTCAAGTCGAGATATTTCAATAGGATTAGAAATGGAGATTTTTAGCATTTATGAGATAGGTGTGCCTCCTCCAAAGCATCGGGAAGTGGTATTAAGGAGTTAAGATCATTTTTCAAGTTATTTAGGAAGGTATAGGGAATATTTAAACATTTAGGAACAATTTCAGTGAAAGCAGGTTTTTGAAGGTGAAGGAGCTCGTAGTTTAAAAAATAACCTAAGCTTCAGAAGGTGATTTTAGGATCTCAAGAATGAGTTATAGGTCAAACAATATACCATTGAAAATATACGTCAATCCCCATATACGATGTTTTTCACAAGATCAAGGAGCTTTTTTGACAACCCATTTTTAGTAGGAACACCTTATGGTCCCGAGAGAAGAGGCTATTTTTTAGAGTGTTGCAGGAAGAATTCAATCATTAGACCCATCCCATTCTTCTCAAAATTATTTATCAATAAAAATAACATTAAAAATTTCCAAAATATACCTCCGGGAGGTTCAAAACTTCATCTTCAAGCTCTCCCTCAAGGTACGCTCTCGCATGATTAGAAAAATGTTTTGAGTGCCACATGTCAACATGAGTATTGGGTGTAATTTTGTGTCCCTCTTGTCCCTTTTCAAAGGAAAAAATGAGGACAAAAATTTTCACCCCCCTCCCCATTTGAGCTCCTGGACCCATTGCATGACCCTGGGAAGCCTTCATAATCTCTTTTTGTAAGTTTTCTAGCCCCTGCCTCATGAAATGCATGTCCGCCACTTGTCGCATGAGGCTAAGGATATTTTTCTGTCCCTTTCATCTCTTTTCCAAGGGGATAAGGGTGATAAAAAAATGTGCCCCCCCTTTCTTCCACATGGTTCTTCATGTGACCCAAACCCAGCCCCCACGTGCTAAAAACAAGCACTTTTCCCTCATCTCGCCAATGAATCACATACTTCCACTTGTCATCATAGGGCTAGGAATATTTTTCTACCCCTTTCATCTAATTCCAAGGGGATAAAGGGGAAAAAATGTTCCATCTCCCAAAGAGGATAAAAGACCAAAAATGGCTAAGTCCCAAACTCTCATGTGCTTCCCCCTTCCATCCCTCACTTTTTCAGTGCATTCACTCATGCTCACCATCACTCACCACTCAAAAGAACAAATAAAATAAATAAATTAATATATTTGGAAGCTATTAAATAAATTTTAAATCTATTTCATAGCATTCAAACACATAAAAACTCGTCTCATGCCCTAGATGTCGAAATATTATCTTGTTCATAACTCATGCTCCCGAACTCGATTAACATTGGATCTCGAATCCTGGATTACTTATGTGAACACATTAAAGAAGAGGATTTTCATGCCCTCATTCATTACCTCGTGTATTTTTTATATCCACATGAATTTTATCACAAAAATCAACTTTTCTCGGATATATAACTATATAGCAAGCGAAATCTCTCAAAAAATTGAGCAGAGCTTGAAATGAATTATGTAAACTTCGCAAGTGTTTTCATACGAATCGACACCATTAAGACCATTTTATATTTTTATTAATTCTCTATGGGAGAACATACTATAAATAGTAACTCCAGGAAAAAATTTCATTCACACTCCTTATTTCATTCCCTCATGATCGGGACACTCAAAATTGGCAAGATTGACAAAAATGACAAAACATTGGCTAAATGGGACCATAATGGTGAATATTCTAAAAATAGTAAATGGGTGAAATGAGATAAAATTTATAAATTTTCAGTCCTTTACTCATCCTACGATGGTCTCGGCACTCATGGGATATCCTCTCTCTATTTTTAACTCAATTTTTACATTGCCGATGCGGTGAGCGAAGAGTGTCAAAACGAGAAAATTATCAGTTTTGTACCAAAGGCCCATTTCACATGGAATTCATGGTCAATTGGTGGATGAAATTTATTTTGGTTTCATTATCCTTTCCCCACTCTAGAACCGGAAGGATTTTTACTCATTTTCAATGCTCTCGTAATAGCAGAATCAATTATCATGGTTGAGTGAACAAAGTACATCCAATTTCTCCCATGTGAATGGTTAATCGTAAAGATGTAATAGTGTCTCAAAGATTAGAAGGATTTTCTCAATAAGGGAGTCATCTTTTAATATTCTCAATGGTCTAGTTCTCATCTAATCATCACCCTTCTCTCGTGTGTTTGAGCGGTGTGGTTAAGGCTCATCATTTCAAGATTTTCAAAAGAGACAAGGTGTTCAAAATGGTCTCCATCACGGATCTTCGTCATTGTATTATTGTGGAGGGTCATCAATGGAAATATTTTTATATTCAACATCCTTGAGGTGGAAGAATAATCATGTTAGGTTGTGGATCCTGTTTTCATGTGAGAAAGTGTTGAATATTGTACACTTTCCACAAAGATGCGTGCCCGATATACCAGGAAACGTGCCTTTCTCATATGGGCGGGATTTTTGACCCATAGGTTTATGGGACGATTTTGGCCCATGGTTTTGATACCCACGGTTTTGTAAAACTACTTAAGTATTTGTCTACTTATGTGATTTTGTGCATATGGTAGGGTTAATGTAACATTGCAGAGATGTGTTTTTGAATTTGGGTGTTAATTCTCAGCAGAGTTTGTTGAGCATAGTTCCAAATAGATCTAGGTATTATATTGAGAGAGTGGTGGCTTGTAATAAAATCTATGCAAGTGATTCTTGGTGTACGTAGCCCAAATTGGGTGAACCACGTTAACTATTGTCTCTTTGTGTTATGTTATTTTATTTTGCACTTTTATTTAAGAGTTGTAATATTTTTGCATATTAGTTTCTCTTGTTGTGATTACGTGAGGGATTATTCTACATATTTTATCCCTTATTTCCTAACACATCATGGTTGCATTGTACAAGAAAGTTTTTTTAATTCCTCATTCGTATGCATGATTGGTCAAAAATGAGTGGTATCTTTTCATGGTTGTTCAAGTGTGTGAGGACATCCTTCATTTTCTACAATGGTCTAGTGATCAAGTGCTTCTCACTTCTTCACTCAATATACCGATGGGATATAATTGTTGATCATTCAAAAGGATTTTTTCATGGTGTAAAAGAGTTCAAGGCTGCATCGAGGCATTCTATTGGATCATCACAAGGAGTGTATTTTCTTCATCCTCCTCCTCCTTCTCTCTTTCTTCATCTTCCTTCTCTCCCCTTTATAATTCTTCATTGAGCATAATCATTGTATTTTTCCTATTTATTTAGGTGACATATTTTCAAAATTATAAAATTATTTTCTCGAAATTATAAGAGAAATACTTAATTTATCTCTTCTAATGGAAAATGAAAGGTCATAAGAGGAATAGGAACATGAAGAGTCATATGGGGGAGATGAGAGGCCAATTCACATTGTTATAAATTGGGATGGCTTCTCCATTCCAATGCATCCGTAAAACGCTAGATATTGATAACGTCTATGTTGTAGAAATTTTGGATTAATGTTGTTGAGCTTTATATCATCAATGTAATAGAAATAAGAGCTATATTTCTTACATTCCTTTTCTCAAATCCTCTTCTATGTCTCTCTTTTATGCACTTTGCAAGCATAGTGTTGGAAAGGAACTTTGCATCCTTGATAGATGAATCTAAGGAACTTTGTGTCTTTAATTCATTGGTCCCACTAACTTCATTGTTTCTTTCTTCTATATTGAATGTGAAACTACTCCAATTATTGGGTGTGAAATTTTCAATAGGCCTAATCACATCAATAACTTTCCTTCCCTAATTTATCTCCTTCACCCCTCATCGTTGTAATTTCCTCCCTTGTACCTTGTATAAGCACTTTTCCACGAGTTCGAGTGGAATGTTCTTGTGTGATCTCTAGTATTTTTTCCAACCCACAACAATAGATAGGATTATATTAGTTTTCATTCAATAATGGGAGTTGCACCATTCAATACATACGGGCGTATTCCCATGAACGTTGATGGAAACACCTAATTTTCCATATCGATGAATTTTCTCACTAACACATTACCAAGACCCCAAAGTGAAAACTTGCAAAAAACATCTCGGGCACCCAAATTGCAGAATCGCAAAATGTAAAACTATAAATTGCAAACTACATGACTACAAAAATTTCCCAAGGCCCAAAACTATAAAACTACAAAAGCATTCCCAAGGCCCCAAATTACGAAATGTGAAATTTTTCTCAAGGCCCCAACTACAAACTTGCAAAACAATTCCCAAGGCCCAAACTACAAAAGCTGTGAAAATTTTCCCAAGGCCCTAAAATTTATAACCGTGAAAAATTTCCTAATGCCCCAAACTACATAACTCGCAAATAATTTCCCAATGCCCCAAACTACGTAAGCGTGAAAAAGTTCCCAAGGCCCCAAACTATAGAACTTGAAAAAGTTCCCAAGGCCCCGATTATAAACTTGTAAAACATTCCCAAAGCCCCAAATTGTGAAAGCTGCAAAAAAGTTCCCAATGCCCGAAATCGCAAACTTGTAAAAATGTTTCCAAGGCCAAAAGCGTAGAACTACGAAAAGTTCCTAAGACCCCAACTATGCAGACATGAAAAACATTCCCAAGGCCCCAAATTGTGAAAGCTGCAAAAAAGTTCCCAATGCCCGAAACTACAAACTTGTAAAAAATTTTCCAAGGCCAAAAGCGTAGAACTACGAAAAAGTTCCTAAGACCCCAACTGCAGACATGAAAAACATTCCCAAGGCCACAAACTATAGAACTATGAAATTTTTCCCAAGGTCCCAAAATATGAAACTATAAAAACATTCCCAATGCCCCAAAGCTGCAAGATCGAAAAAAAATTCCCAATGTCCCAAACCTGCAAACTTGTAAAAAAGTTTCCAAGGCCTCGAAATTTGCTAAATATGTAAATTATGAAGAATTTTTGGGGTTTTTTTGAAAGGGGTATTTTTACCAATCAAATGAAGGATGTGAAAAGTCAAAATTTGAATCACTTATGGGGAAATCAAGATAGTGGCCAAAATGAAGTGTGAACTCATTTTGGCCAACAATATATTTTTCTTTATTGATATGATGAGGACGCTTAGTGTAGATCTTAATAGTGATTTTTGATTTATGATGGATGTTTGATTATTTACTTGTAGCTTAGATTTCATTCAGAGATGTATTATTAGAGAAACCTATTTTGATATTTCACATGTAGAATTAGCACCATGATTATTGAAAAAAACATGATGAGAAACCCATATGCACATAAAAACACACACAAACAAAGAAAAAGTTGAAAAGAACCCAATATACAAAGTAAGATTATGTACACCAAAGTTATATATGAACTAAGATGCTAACAATGTACTTGTAATTGGTTAAAAGAAAAGATGCAATATACACCATGGCTATTAATAAACCAGGATGATAACATAATATGTGTAATTGGTCCAAAAACATGAGAAAAACATGCCAAGTAAACCTACTTGACATAGTGTCTAATCACACCAAAGTTATATATGAACTAAGATTCTAACAATTACCTGCAATTGATCGAACGAAATTAAACAAAAGAAACACAAACCCTATACACATAATAGTTGATAAATACCCGATGATGAATAATTAAAGATGATTAAAAATATTTGTAATGGGTCTACAAGAAAAGTCAAAATTTAAAAATGAGTCCAAAATACCAAGAAAAATGATCCAATAGGACAATATAACACAAACAATTGACAAAAATTCATAAGTTGAATGAAACACAAACCCAAGATACAAAGAAAAATGAGTGCACCAAGGCTAATAATGAACCAAGATTGAACATGATACCAACAATTGGTCCAAAACAATATCAAAATCATAAAACAAGCCCAATATATAGGGAAAAATGAATTCACTAAGGCTAACAATGAACCAATATGATGGGAAAATACTTGTAATTGGTCAGAAACAAATACAGAAGAGGGAAAACAAACCCAATACACAAGGAAAAATCAACACACCAAAGCTAAAAATGAGCCCAGATAGTAACAAGATACTCAAAATTGGTCCAAAAAGACTTTAACATATAGTAATACAAACACACTAAGCATATATACAGAGTAAACCTTATGCATACAATAATACAAACACACCAAGTTCATATATAAACCAAAATGCTAACTAGGTCAAAAAAATAAAAACAAGGAACCACAAGTTATAATAAAGACATCTAACTAGGTTCATATTGTGTTATCAAATGAATAATATACATATTTGAATGCCCCAATAAAGGATACATGTAAGGGATTGGATTGGAACAAAGAGAAAAGTTAAATAACTGCTCAAGACACTCTTATTGAATCTTGTTGAAGGTGTGATATAAAATTGATTGGGTCAATTTCCCAAGCAAGGATACATGTGAGAAAAACATGAGACCCAAGATGTTGAATTGCAAGGATACTTGTAAGGGTTTGATTGATTTTATTTCCCCAAGAAAGGATACAAGGTGAGGATAAGAAAATTGATCATTGTAAGATGGTACGAAGCGATCAATAGGATTGTAGTTAAAGGTGTGATATTGTTAATCGTGTCGACGATTTCTAATATTTTGTGAAACATTTTTGGAACTTTTTATGGTTTTTTTACTCTAATTTTTTTGGATTTTGTTTGTTAGATTCTTTTTATAAATTTTTCTTTTTTGTTTTTAGAATTATAATTTTTATTTTTGAAAATTTTGTATATTTTTGGATTTTTTGCAATATACGAAGCCTAATGACCAAAGATAAGGTGTCTTTAGACCACATCAAGCATGGTACAATTGAATAAGCCCATCAAGACTAAGGTATGTAATGTGATGAATGTAACTAATAATGGTATGGTACATTGTGCTAAGGTTGGTTCATTGTGATATGGGTTAAACATTACAAGTAGGAACATGTGACAAATAACGGTTTGGGATCGACACAATTAGCAAAACAAATACCTCCAACATAAGGGATAATATTAGATGGTTTTGGTATAGAACTTCTTCAGATGGACCACAATCATGGGAACTTTAAGCTCTTTATCATCTTTAAAGGATAGCTTATATGCACCGGATCCAAATTTAGCTATGATAATGTAAGGGCCCAACCAATTAGGTTCAAACTTGCCCTGTTTTTCTCATTCTTTTATTGTATTCTTCTGATTCTCTTTAAGGAAAAAATCAATTGATTAAAAATTCTCTTACTTTTATATGTTTATTATAACTATGATAGAGTCTATTCTGATATAATTTTAGATGATCCAAGGCACAAATCCATTTATCGTCTAATATCTCTAGTTATGAAAGGCTCTCTAGGTGATAATATTCTTCATGCACCATGTGTTATAGTGAGACATGAAGGAAGGGAGCTCAACTTCTATGGGTAATATGAATTTAGAGATGTATATGAGGGAGAAGGGAGTGAGTATAATAGGAGTAGGGAATGAGGTTTGATAATCCCAAAGGATAGGATATAGTTGTTTTTGTTGATTTCAACTGGTCTTGTCAACATATTGTCTTGTGTTTTTTAATGGGAAAAATTCACTGAAAAACAAGATAACCATACCCTAGTCTCAAAAAAATTCTATGTCATACCTTTCCAAACATCCCCAAATCAACCTACCCCATAGTTTCAAGTCCTATCATGTCCCTCTAGTGGTCCATTATTGAGTGTCATACATCCCTAGGTGATTTAGGAAGTATAAGATCATTCAAGTACTTTTAGAGCAACATATCTCAAGGTGGAGTTTCAAGCAATTCTAAGAAGGGCTATCATCAACTTTCCTAAGGTAGGTCAACCCCTAAAGTAGGTCAAAGGCTCAAATTCATCCAATAGTAACATTCAAGAGCTAGGAACATCAAGGAATAGATTTTGGAAGATTCTGGGAAATTTCAAAGGTTTAAGAACCAGTTCACCGAAAGTGGGTTTTTGAGGTCAAAGGAGCTCGCACCGTGGAAGAGTAACTATGCTGTAGGAGGTGATTTTATGAGCTCCAAAATGAGTTATGATCCCAAAAATATATCATTGGAAATAATTTTCAACCCCCGCATGGTGGAAAAATTAGATCAATCTCAAACCCCATAATGTTTTATAAACAACACATTCTTTCCATGTACTACGAGAAATCCAGAAAAAGTAGATTTTTAAAGGTTTTTAATAAATCCATGGGACCCCTCCTATTCTTCTCAAAATTCATTTTCCATGACAAATCATATAAATAAGCGTGTGAAAAATTATTTGGGAGCTCAAGTTATGGTCTTTCTTTGTCGCCCACCAAGGTATGTTATTTGATACTTAGTCAAATTTGTAAAGGGACACGTGGCAAGATGAGGTACATTTTTTTGCACCAATTTTCCCTTGCCAAAGGGTAAAGAGGCAAAAAAATTATGACCTCCCCCTTTAAGCACTATGGTCACTCATATGACCCCAATGACTCATTTTAAGCTCTTTTGACCAAGTTGACTTGCTCCCCCACCAACTCTCACATGCACACCACTTGTCAAGCTGGGGATAAGGTGCAACTTTTTACACCTATTTTTCCAAACCAAAGGCATAATTGGGGAAAAAAATTTCCCCACCCCTTGGTTTCCCCTTAGACTTCCATATGACCATTTTCCAGTCTCAGGTGCTTAATTTTGGCCCCACTCCATTTCTCTCAACGAATGATTAGCTGCCACTTATCACAATAAGGATAAGGCACAATTTTTACACCTATTGTCCCAAACCAAAGGTATAATGGGAGAAAAAAATTCCCACACCCTCTCTTCATGCCAAAATATATAAAATGCGAGTTAGCCATTTTCACTCTCATACCCACACATTTCTCCTCTCATTCTTTGAAAATCTACTGAATTTTTATCGAATCCTTCCTCTGCCATTTTATTCCTTCATCCATTGCTTCCATTTTCCCCATGATCTAAATAAGGATAAAATTGAAGAAATTTGAATTTTTGAAGACCAAAACCATATTTCTTTCTGAAAGACTTTGAAACCCACGAAGGTGATTTTCTCATATCTCACAAACCGGTGAATGGATCCTCATGGGTTTTTTTGCAATCTTATAGTCTCTAGGCACCTTGAGAATCCAAGAAACATATTTTTCATGCACTAATTGGATTTTTTTGTAGCAAAGAAACCTCGGTTTCCCACAGTAAAAAAATTAAAAATTAAAATCTCCATTTCAAGACATCGTAGAGTTGAAATTTTAGAGGTGCACTAAAGAGGAAAAAGCCATATAAAAAATCTAGTTTAATTGAAAACTGAGGTCTAGAACCCCACTTTATAAAAATAGTAAGCCTTCTACATAGGCACTTGCTATTTTTAGTAAGCCTTCACACAAATTAGTTTCAGCAGTGAGTAGTGTGCACACACATCATCCGAAAGGTAATTTTAGTGATCCGAGTCGAGAAGGGTGAACATTTCCACTTATTAAAAATAGTAACCCCCTTTCCAGGTGTAAAAAGTGTCCTAGGAACCATGAAGTTCAAGTTCACAAGCATGAAACCAATCAATGACCCCTCTTGAGTATAAGGAAGTGGGTTACAGTGATGTCACTTACATGGATCTCGAAAACCTCAAATTATGCATGCTCACCGACCCGAGTGGGAAAATTAAAAACAAAGTGTCTCGTAAGTGATTGTTTACGGTGATCGGGAATCTAGTCTTTGTACAGAGCATTGATTCGGTCTTAGCTTACTCGCATCATTATGAACCTAATACGAAAACCATTTGAGCGGATGATGGCACGAATATGGTGGTGATTACTCCTAAGGCTATTTCCGTTGATATGAAAATCCCCACCTAGAGCAACATGGTATTCATCTTGAAAGAAAGGATAGTGAATGAGTGGAACAACACTAATTCATATCTACAAGGACTTGCACTGGGCTCATGGTTGAAGTCAAGAAGAAAACGTTCCCGATTTCCTAAATATCTCTCAAGATGTGAGTTCCATGAAGTATTTTCTGATGCAATCACCCTCCTTGGTTGGGTGATGGGAGAGGTGAAAACAAGATATTTCCAAGAATAGATGGCACTTTTCATTTTGAATATCATCAAGGGGAAACATAAAATTGATTAGGGCCAAATCATAAGTGATAATCTGTATCGACAGTTTCTCTAAGTTCCATCATCTAAGAAGTTTTCTATGACTTCTTATATGGTCTATCTTCTTGTGAGATCATGTCCATTCAAGGGTTTAGCTCTTTCTTAGAAAATATATTTGAGAGCTCCTGAATTTGAGAAGTTCCCTCGGTTGGTGTTGAAACAAAGCCATCGGAACTTCACCCATGTGAATGATGCCTTCAAAATGTTTATCGTCAGTGATTAACTAAAATTGAATATTCTAGTGTAATCTAATGCTATAGGAACAAGTAAAATAATTGAATAAATAAAGTAATACTATAATTAAATACACCCAAGCAAGCTAAGAAATAAAATGTAAAACCATAATGTGCAAAGAGGGTTGAGAAAGCCTTAGCTGATTCGTAGATGTTGCGGGACTATGTCGCAGTGTAGACCGGTGAGTAGGAGAAGGAAACCTTCATACAAGAGCCTAAGAAAATGTGGATATGGACTGTTTAGATAGATTGGGTGTCTAGAGAGGGATAGAGGCACTTATGGGAACCCTAGTATGTGAAAATGGCCAGAAACCTCCTATGGAGTGTCATTGGATGTTCTCCTGTGTTCACTTCCTACTTGTTTAAATTTTTGTGTGATCGCCAAACACACTGGTAAACCTCTAATGTAAGAATCACCTACAAAACCCTAGATAAAGCATCAAAACCCTAAAAATGAAAGATGCATATGAAGGGGTCAAACTATCCTTTGCTACCAAATTGATAGATTTAATATCGAGCATTCCACTACATCTCGGACTCCAATGTAGTTCTATGTGTGTGTGTTTGCATAATTTTACCCTAGGTTTCTTTTGTACCACTCACACTTTATGAGTATCGAGAAAGTAACTAGATGTAGAATGTAAATAATGTGTGCATGGAAATAATAGAATCCCCTCCTATGAAGTGTGATGCAAATGAACCAACCTTTTGTGCCTTATGATGGATCTAGATGGATGAAAATGGAGATATAGATTCCTTTTATGGATGCAACCTTAGGTGGAGATAGTATATGCTTAGTGTTTGGTCCCTTATTATGATCACATAAATTTATATTTATATGATTCCCTTGCTTGAATTTCATAATTAACCTTAAAAAATCTAACTACCAATAAAATAAGATGCTCAAATGGCTAGAATGGACCCAAAAAGTATGACCAAAGTACAAAGAGAAGTGGGGCACCCAGAGGGGATGAGGGTGCATGGCACTAGCATCCTGGCTGGGCACCTAAGTCTAGAAAGGGTAAAATTGAAGTATAAAAAGATAGATTGGGCCAATAAAGGTGTAAGCTCAAAAGTAGCAATAGAAAGAAACAGAAGATGGCCAAAGATATGGGTTAAATATTACTTTTCTTAGGAACCATACAAATAGTAGCATGTGATCGAGACTAAATAATGACTCAAAGTTCATGATTTTGTGTCTACATTTTACCCCACTTTATGTTAGTGAGAAGAATTCTTGGTAACATAAAGTAGATAGATATGCATACCTGATATCCATGTATATTGATGTAGAAAGCATGTGCAGAGGGACTAGAAAAAGTGTGGAGTGATAAAAATATGGAGCGTGGAAACTAAAGATGCCAAAATGTAAAAAGGTAATGAAAAAAACCTTGGATGGAAACACATATGTAAATTATGATGTGTGTGATATTGTTGACTACTTTCTTCCCATATGGATGAACCTACAAAAGAGAATATGATCAAGTAGTCAAATATGTATGTATATGATAAAAGTGTGTGTAAAGACACGTGTATGTGTGTAAAAAGAATGTAAGTATGTAAAATAAAATTCTAAAAATCTAAAAAAGGAACATGTGCACCTGATCCATGATGAGGAAAGAGTGTAGAAAGGATCCTATAAATTTTTATAAAGTGTGAGTTTTTGGGCAATCTCACACCACTGGTTGAAGAATTATAAGGAGGAAAGTCTTATTTATCCTCCAACCTTTAACTACTTCTTGAAACTATAGAGATCTATATATTGTCTTGTTTTTTTAGATCTGATGCCATGGTAGAAGTAGTGTAGAGAGGAAGGTATGGTGTTATCCTCTAACCTTTAACTACTCCCTAGAATAAAACACCACTACATATGATGTGTACCAATGCATGTGCTAAGGACAACCTGCCCTGTAAAAGCTATTGCGAATGAGTTATGTTGACTATGTTGATCCCAATCTTTGTGTAACTCCCCCCGGTTATGGGCACTCTAGGAAAGGCATCATTGTACTAAGGACCCAAGTATGATTTTAAGCCTTAAACTATGTTGTATTGATACTTTGATGTGTTGTATATTGTGTATAAACCGTTATATGAAGTGATTGATTCACCCAAATGATGCCCCCCTCTTTGGGGACACATGTGACATCGCAGAAGAAGTATGCGGCCCAAAAGAGGACCAACCATTGAAATTGTGCCCTGCAGGGGAAGGGGATGTTCTTGGTAGAAACCATGGCACATGCTAACAATTAGCTCGAAACAATCTTTCAAGATTTAACAAGCATGCATGTAGAAGATAAGTGTAAGCTACAAAGAAAATGTGTAAGTAGATAATGTAAACACCCAAGAAGACAATGTAGAATGTGAAAAGTAGGTTGTAAACATGGGACATTACTCATGGTGTCGTAAGACAATAAAGTCTAAAAAATCCAAAAACATACCAGTGTGCACACAAGACAAAGGGAAAAGCCCACAAAAAATGGCATATAATGACAAGCAAATACAAGCAATATAATAGATAACCATGGAAACAAATATCCTGCATAACAAATGTTGCACATGAAGTACCCGTTAGCATGTTAGAAAGATAAAAAGTATGTTAATGCATGTATAAATCAATAAAGTGTTGAGTACAAAATGAAACAATAGCACTTAAAGTGGATGAAATTGGATGCCCCTAGGAGCCATTGTGGGATTGGTACTAGGTAACACCCCAAACCTCCATGCTACATATAATTTCCTTGTATAATCTATGATCACATGCTAGAAAACAAGTAAACGTGCATGTGTATATGATAAATATAATGACATATAAGATATCTATCTAGCATGTGTAATAAAGTGAACATGTACA
This sequence comes from Taxus wallichiana var. yunnanensis, assembly GCA_018340775.1. Lineage (NCBI taxonomy): Eukaryota > Viridiplantae > Streptophyta > Pinopsida > Cupressales > Taxaceae > Taxus > Taxus wallichiana. The sequence continues at coordinate 439,338,530 of CM031244.1, forward strand.
ACTAAATACAAGTAAAATTAAATGCAACCGAGATATGCGGTATGTTTTGGATGGAAGGAATGGAATGCAGAGTCAATGATAGGAGCGATTGCCCCTGAGTGATTGGAATTGTATACATGAGGTTCATTTGTTTATGCCCCCTCGACAATCAATAATGAACCATGAATGAGAGTGTGTCATTAGGAAATGGTCAAACTATTGTGGTGTGCGTTGTATGATGTGATGAATGCATAGTGATGATATGTAACCTAAAGATTAGGTGTCAGAACGTGTGATGATTTAGCCTAAAGTGTATATCACTAAAGGATGTTAGGAAGTGGTGATGTAGCCTATGACATATATCACTAATGGATGAATGTCACATGATAGAAAGATTGAATGGTTGAATGTTTGAGTGTGATGAGGTCCATTTAATTTGTATACCCTCAACAATGTTGTATGGACCATGAGACTAGAGTGCTTCATAGGGTAGTGAGTACAACGCGTAAAATTAGATGTGTAAAAATTTGTAATATGTGTAAGAGATGTGGTGATGAGAAATATTCACGTGATGTGTAATGTGTAGTGTGTAACGTAGGATGTATGCAATATGCGCAAATGATATAAGATGTGTAGAATCATAGGAAATATGAGACTTAAGATGTAAGATGTATGATGTAGGATGTATATATGTAATATGTGTGGAGATGCATGTTGTGTAGTGTCTATTGTGCAGTGTTTGAGGTTCATGTGTATAGTATGCCCTCAATAGTCAAGTGTGAACAAAAGCATAAGAGTGTGTCATTGGGTAATGGCGACACGGATGTGTATATTAAGATGTAAGTGTTAGTATGTGGAAAAAGAGATGAGAGAATAATGTGTCACATGATGTTAGGGGTTGGAGTATAGATGTTGAGCCCCCAAGTGTGCATATGATGAAGAAGACAATCATGTAATCTCATCTAGAAGGTCATCGGCATCAGGGTCAAAGTCAAATGGATGAGAAATAGTTTCTAGTTGATCATGTAATGATCCATTAAGGTGTAAGTTGTACATACCCATGGCATACTCCTCATCTAGTGAAGGGTGGTAATGGACATCCATGTGCATACCAACGAGTGAGATTTGTATATCCAAGAAAGGAGCTATTGCAAATGAATACATGACCAAAAGGCATAGGAAATGAGATATCCATGTGATCAGGGTCTAAAGTACCCCTAATGTAATCAAGCCATGATTTTCCTATAATAAGTGGTGAGGACCAAGGATCATGTGCAAGAAATACTATGAGGTGAAATACACGTAGGCCATAGGTGGTAGTGATGCGAACAAACCCATAATAAAGGTGAGGAGTGTGTGGTGGAGGGTAAAGATCCTCAAAAGCAAATCCTAGATGAGTCAAGCCCTCATGTGTACATATATTTTCATCACAAGTAGGGTCGAATGGAATTTTATCCCACTATGAATCATTCATGAAAATAGTACATGTAAATGGTGGATGTGTTAATGAAGGAGGCACATGTGAAGGTGTAAGGGAAAGATTGACATCCATATATCTTGGACATGCCCTCTATAAAGAATCATAGCAGTAGTAGTAGTAGGTGGAGGTGGTGGGGTGGAAGAAATTGCATCTATCACACAAATAACACCTTTAAGCAAAGTGGTAAATGAGGTGGTTCGTCTATCGATTGAGGATCATCTGTAGTATCAGTACGTGGAATAGGAAGAGTAGTATTAGGATCTTAGTCACAATATTTGTATGCATCACAATCACGAAGTATAATATATTCAATACCTTCATGTATGAATTTGACACAATGATGTATGATAGAAGCAACAACTTGCATGGCATGGAGCCATGGTCTACCAAGAAAACAATTATAGGAGACTGGAAAGTCAATGACAAAGAACACAATGTTAACATTTTTGGCCCTACGGTGATAGGCAATGTAATGTGACCAACACATGGATGAACAGAACCATCATATGCACGGAGTGAAAGACAAGATGGATTAACATCACAAGCGGAAATACCTAGCCTCTCAATGAATGACATGGGACATAAGTTGAGTTCAAATCCATTATCAATTAAAGTGCACTTGATACCCACATTGTAAATGTGAATCATAATATCTAAGGTGGGTCATTATCAATAAGATCAACATGAGGATTAGACGGAAAGCAATATGTTGAGAAAATGCATCCACAAATGTGTTATATATTGAGTCAAGATGCATATCAACACAAATGCGAGTAGTAACAAGAAGATGTTGGACTTTATGCCTTAAATTAGGATTTGTAAGAAAATAATCATTGATTGAGATACTCATGATGACTATACTCTAGGATGATAAGAAAATAATGAGGATCCTAAAATCCTCGAAGATTAAGTACGGGTTCACCAAAATGATTAACTAAAATAGAATATTATAGTGTAATCTAATGTTATAGGAGCATAAAATAACTGAATAAATGAAGCAATAAAATACTGAAATACACCCAAGTAAGCTAAGCAATAAAATATAAAACCCTAATGTGCAAAGAGGGTTGAGAATGCCTTAGCTAATTTGTAGATGTCAAGGGACTGTGTCATAGCAAAGATAGACTAGGTCAGCATGAGGTGGAAACCTTCACACAAGAGCCCGAGAAAATGTGTATATGGACTATCCGGATAGAATAGGGTTCTGGAGAGGATAGGGGCATCTTTTTGTGCCTTGGTATGAGATATGGGCACCCTAGTCTACGAAAATGGACAAGAAACATCCTCTAGAGTTTCGTTGGATGTTTTCCTATTTTCACTTCTTGTCATGCAAATTTTGATGTATGATCACCAAAACACCAATAAATATATAATGGAAGAATCACCTATAAAACCCCAAACAAAGCATCAAAACCATACAAAATAAATATGCATATGAAGGGTTGAAACCATACTCTACTACCAAATTGATGGACTTATCACTGAGTGCTACACTACATCTCAGACCCAATGTAGTTCTAGGTGTGTGTGTGTATGGAATTGTGCCCTAGGTTTCTCTTGTGTCCAGTTGCACTTTGTGAGTAACAAGTAAGTAACTAGATGTAGAATGTAAATAATGTGTGCATGGAAACAATAGACTCCCCTCTTATGAAGTGTGATGTAGATGAACCAACCTTTTGTCCCTTGTGATGGAGATATATGGATGCAAATGGAGCTATATATGTCTTTGATGGATGTAACCTTAGGTGGAGATAGTAGATGCTTAGTACTTGGTCCCTTATTATGATCACATAACTTTATATTTATATGATTCCCTTGCTTGAATTTCATAATTAACCTTGAAAAGGTCGACTACCAAAAATATAAGATGCTCAAACGGCTAGAATGGACCCAAAAAGTGTGACCAAAGTACAAAGAGGACTGAGGCACCCAAAAGACACGAAGACACCCTGGCACTAGTGTCATGGATAGATGCCTAAGTCTAGAAAGGGTAAAACTGAAGTATAAAAAGACAAATTGGGCCAATAAAGGTGCAAGACTGAAAGTAGCAATAGAAAGCAACAAAAGATGGCCAAAGACATGGGTTAATTGGTACTTTTTGATTAACTAAAAATGGGGGATAAGTTTTGTTAATCTAATCTAGAATGGAATGTAAATAAAGTAAATGAATGTTATAAACAAGTATGAAGATTGACCCAAGAAACTAATCTAATAAAAGTAGAAAACCTAATGTGCAAGAAGAGTGAGGAAGTGACTCAGCTGATTAGAGGAGTTCAGTGGATTGTGTCACAAAAGTGACTAGAGAAGCACAGGAGCATGAAGGACTATACAGAGGCCCTTAAAAGGATGGATTTGAGATGTCTAGTTGGATTGGGGTACCTAGGGATGGTGGAGTGCCTATGAGCACTTTGGTCTCGCATAATGGGCACCTTGGTCTCTCGTAAAAGGTTCAGAATCGAGTTTCACATGTTTGGCGGTGGTCTAAAACCCTCGTTGTGTGTCACATTATATTCACTGCATTGCGTTAGGTGTCACTAATAATCAAAGATGATAGAAAGACTGGAAGATTCCATAAGAAGTATCGAGAACCCTAAAAAATAAGAATGTAAATGAATGGTTTGACCGACCTCATTTGTCATAAAATTGGGCTTATTAATCGAGCATCACTACATTTTGGACCCAAATGTAGTTCTAGTGTGTGTGTGCATCATGTTCCCTAGGTGATCTTATGTTAGTTGCACTTTGTGAAGTAGCAATCAATAACTAGATGTAAAAATGTAGTATAATGGTGCATGGAATACAATATAATCCCCCGCTATACTTGTGTGATGTATATTGAACCATCCTCATCCTTTTGATGGATCTAATAGATGCAAATTATCTCCAAATGGATGGAAATCTAGGTGGATGATAGTATTGACTAGTTCTTGATCCCTATTATGGTCTCATAAATTTATATCTATAGGGTTCTCTTGATCTAATATCCCCGAAATGGTGACCACCAAGAAGATAAGAAGTCAAACAGTTAGAAAGTAACCAAAAAGTGGTGGGAAAATTCAAAAAGGATTGGGGTGCCCCTGGTGGGACTAGGGCACCCCATCAAAGCTAAAATGATGCAAAATGACGAAATATGACTGGGCATATGGGTGCAAGATTTTGGGAATGAAAAAAGAAAATAAAATAAGATGGCCAAAAGATGGGGGTTAATTAGTACTTTCTTCACTCAAAAACATTCTAAATAGTAGTATGAGACTAGGACTAAATAATGCCTAAAGTGCATGATTTTGTGTCTACATTTTCCCCCACTTTATGTTGGTGAGTGGAAAGATCGGTAACATAAAGTAGATAGAGATGTGTACCTGATGTCCATGAAGATTTTTTTAGAAAACACCTTTGAAGGACTAGAAAAATCATGGAATGAAAAAGATGATGGAGTGTGGAAACTAAAGATGAAAAAGTGAAAAAAAAGTGATGAGAGTGAACCTAAGGTGGAAACACGTGTGTATTTGCTGATGTGTGTGTTGAACCTACATGCTTAGTATGGCGTTTTCTTCCAAAAAAAATTGTTGTTGTTGTTGTTTCCCCCATTTGAATACTTGTTTCTCATATGGTTGGACCTGCACGGAGAAAATGATCAAGTATTCAAATATGTATGTATGTGTAACAATGCAATGTGAAAAACACATGTAAAAGTATGTAAATGTAAAGTACACAAATGATAAATGTAAATGGAACATGTGAACCTTATCCAGGGCAATAAAGAGAGTGTAGAAGGATATCTTCTATTCCGTGTTTTTTTGGGCGATCCAACACCATAGGTGAAGAAGTGTAGGGAGGAATTTTGTTGTATCCTCCAACTTGAAACTGCTTCCTTGAATGTATGTGAAGAGATATTTGTAAGTCCTAGAATTTTTGGAGATCCGATGCCACTGGCTAAAGAAGTATAGGGTGAAATTCCCTTGTATCCTCCAACCTTTAACTACTTCCCAGAATGTTAAGGACTACCATGTCCTATAAATTTTGTTGCATATGAGGTTTGTAGACTAGTCTAAATGCACTCATTGTATGTAACCCACAATGTCAATGGTGGAAAGTACACTGAACTGAACTGGTGTAAATGCATTGTGTAGTATGTAAAAACCCCAAATGATGCCCCCCTCTTTGGGGGTGCATGTGACATTACTAATAGGAGAATGCGGCCCCAAAAGAGGACCAACTGCATGAACTCTGTAACTCTTCCTGTAGGGGAAGGGAATGCACTTGGTAGAAACCAAGGCACACACAAACAAGAGGCTAGCCAAAACAAGTGTTAATATAAATAAGCATGCATGTATAAAACAACAATGTATAAGATACTAAAAATGTAGTAATGTAAACAAAGAAGATAAATTAAGTTGCACAAAATAGGCTGCAAACATGGGACATCACTCACAATATCACAATACATGCAAGGCCATCATGGATGCATACAAACAAACAAGTGTGCACACCAAACATAGGGCAAGGCTCGCATACAAGAACAAACAATAGCAAACAATGTAACAAACAAGTATGGAAGAAAATATCCCTACATAACAAATGTTGCACATGAAGCACCCATTAGCATGTTAGAAAGATAACTAGTATGTCAAAAGCGTGTATAACCAAGTAATGTAAAGTGCTAAGTACAAAATTAAACAATAACACCTAGAAGAGATGAATGTGGATGCCCTCAATGACCAGTGTAGGAAGGGTAGAAGGTGAGCATTTGTGTTGCATGTAAGAAACATGTATCTACAATCACAACTAGAAAAAGATGTGAACACACATGTGTGGATGATATCAATAAATTACATACAAGTAGTCTAACTAGCATGTGTAATAAAGAAACCATGAACAAGAAAAAGTAAGCAAGAGTAAAAGTAGTCATAATATGTAGTATGTTGTGGATGGATGGAATGGAATGTAAAATGGAGTGATAGGTTCTACGTGCCCCCTGATTGAATGGAAATGTACGCAATGAGGTTCATTTTATTTCCCCCTCGGTAGTCAAGAATCAGTGTAAATGAGAGTACATCGTTAGGAAATGGTTAAATAATGTGTGTTGTGTCTAGCACGTTGTGATGAGTATGTATGCATCGTGATGATGATATGCGACATATAGAAGAGATGCGCATGAACCTTATATCCTAAACATATATCACGACAAAATTAATGTGAGTGATGATGTAGCCTAAAGTGTATATCACTACTAGATTAATAAAATGGATTGGTGATGTAGCTTAAAGCGTATACCACTATAATATGATAGAGTAAGTGGCGATTTAGCCTATAGCATGTGTCACTATCCTAGTAATGTTTCATGATGAGAGGTAGAATGATGAATGTGTGATGAAGGTAGGTTCCATTTTATTTGTAAACCCTCGGCAATGAGTATGGACCAAGGAACTAAAGTGTGTCATAGGGTAGTGAGTGCAGCATGTAGAAGAAAATGCAATATGTGTGATGATAATATACAACCATGTGATGAGTAGGATGTGGGATATGCAATGTATAGGATGCAATGCAAAAATGTAAAGATAAACTAATAGTGTTAAATGTACACTATGTGATGTGTATGATGAGGAGCATGTAATTCTAGATGCAAGTGTGACATATGTACGATGAGGAATCGTAAGATGTATAACGTGTAGATTTATAAATTTCATAATGATATAAACTAGCTATAGAATGTGCGATATAAGATGTGTGAGCATTGACATAGTCTAGGCTAACTATAATATGAATGATGTAAGATGTAAAAATAATGACGTGATGTGTAATTTGTAATGCGATATGTGTTTATAGCCGAATAATGTAGTATGTAGAATGAGTAATGTATGATGCTAAAAACATGCAATATGATACATGTATGATGAAAACTAATATAATGTATGATATATGTATGATATATGTATGATATGTAAATGTAGAATGTATGATGTGTGATATGAGATGTTTAGATAGATGCAATATGTAATACCTATTGTATAGTGTGTGGGGTTCATGTGTAGTAAGCCCTCAATAGTCAAGTGTGAACCAAAGCACAAGAGTGTGTCATCGGGTAATGATGACGGTATAACATATGTATGATTATGCAAGATGATATGATGTTAAGATGAGGTATGCGTGAATGTTAAGAGCATGATGTAGTACTATGCAAGGATTTGAATGAATTATAATGAAAATATGAGATATGTGTGAATGCTAATGTGATGGGAGGATGTGTGATATGTTATGCCCCCAAAACATGGAAGATGGAAGATCGATCATGTAATGTCATCGAGGAGATCATCGGCTTCAGTGGTCAAATTTATATGGATAAGCATTAGTTACTTGATAAGAAATAGTTTATGTTGATCATGTAATGAAATATTGAGGCGTAAGTTGTACATACCCATTCATATTTCTCATCATTGAATGAAGGAAGTGGACAACCGTGCACATACCAACGAGTGAGATTTTTGAATAGCCAAAAAGAACTATTGTAAATAAAGAAAGCGACCAATAGGAAAGGGCAAAGATATGTCCGTATGATCAAGATCAAAAGTTCCTCCAATGTAATCAATCCATGAGTGCCCTAATGTAAGTGGAGAAGAGCAAGAACTTCATGATAGATATACAAGGAGTGTGATGCAACAAAGCCATAATAAATACTAGGAGAGTGAGGTGCAGGATAGACATCCTCAAAATAAAATCCTAGGCAAGCCAAACCTTCATGTGTACATATGGTGTCATCGCATGTAGGATCAAATTGAATATGTTCCCAATAATATTCATTCATAAAGAGTGTGCAAGTAAATGGTTGGCGTGTTGATGTAGGTGGTGTAGGTGAAGGTGTGGGTGATAGAGCGATGTCCATGGACTGGACAGCCCCTAATATGGAATCATAGTAGTAGTAGTATCAGGTGGCATAGAAGAGACTGCGTCATCATATAAATGGTATCATCCGAGTAGTGGTAAGTGAGGTGGTCTTTCCCTAGGTTAGGGCTCATTGGTAATATCTATGTGTGGAATAGGAATACCAATATTAGGATCCTATTCACAATACTAGAATGGATCACAGTCACAAAAACAATATCCTCGATGCTTTCATGTTAAAAAATTACACAATTATATACAGTAGAGGCGACATCTTACATGACATGAAGCCATGGCCTACCAAGTAGAAAGTTACAGGAGGGGGAAATCAACAACAAAAAATATAGTGTGGACAGTCTTTGGAACAACAGTGATAGGAAATGTAACATGACCGAGAAATGTATGGACATAACCATCATAAGCACATAATGAAATACTAGATGGAATAACATCACAAGTAGAAAGACCTAAAACTTTAAGGAATGACATAGGACACAAGTTAAGTTCATATCCATTATCAATCAAAGTGTGCTTAACACCTACATTATGAATATGACATATGATATGCAGAGGCGGGTCATTATCAAAAGTATGAATATTAACGGGAAGGTTAGACTTGAATACTATGTGTGAAGAGAATGTGTCGGTAAATGCTTGATAAACCGAGTCTAGATGCATGTCAGCACGAATGCGAGTAGTAGCAAGAAAATTTTGGACTCTATGTAGTAAATCAGGATTGACAAGCAAATAATCATTGATTGAAATACTCATGATGACCAAACCCTAGGATGACAAGTAATGAATGAAGAACCTAGAAGCATGAATGATTGAGTGGGTTCACCAAAATGATTAACTAAAAATGGGGTATAAGTGTAGTTAATTTAATCTAGAATGACATGTAAGTACAGTAAATGAATGCAATGAACAAGTATAGAGAATGACCTAACCAACTAATCTAATAAAATTAGAAAACCTAATGTGCAAGAAGAGTGAAGAAGTGACTCAACTAATTATAGGAGCTCGTTGGGTGTGTCGCATAAGTGATTAGAGAAACAAGGAGCAGGAATGAATGTACATAGGTCCCAAAAAGGATGGAACCGAGTTTTCTAGGTGGACTGGAGTGCCCGGAGAGGGACTAGGGTGCCTGTGGGTGCTTTGGTCTATAGAATGGGTATCTTGGTCTATGTAAAAGGTCTAGAAGTGAGTTTCACAAGTTCAACAGGAGGTCTAAAACCCTCATCGTGTGTTGCATCAGATTTTTACACTACGCTAGGTGTCACTAATAATCAAAGATGATAAAAAGACCTACAAAAGACCACAAGAATTATCAAAACCATGAAAAAATAAGAATTTAAATGAATGGGTTCAAATAACCTCAGTACCACAACAAGAAACTTACTAACTAAGTATAAGATGCATTTCATACCCAAATCTAGTTTTGGTGTGTATGTGCATCACTTTCCTTAGGTTATCTTATGTCATTCACACTTTTTGAAGTAGCGAGAAATAACTAGATGTAAAATGTAGTAATATGGTGCATGGAATAGAATAGAATCCCTCCCCTATGCTTTTGTGATGCATATGAACCATCCTTGTCCTTGTGATGGAGCTAATGGATGCAAATGATCTCCAAATGGATGCAACTCTAGGTGGATGATAGTAGTGACTAGTGTTTGGTCCCTCATTATGGTCTCATAAATTTATATTTATAGGGTTATCTTTATCTAATTTTGTAATTAACCTTGAAATGGTGACCACCAAAAAGATAAGAAGCTGAAATGACTAGAAAGTGCCCAAAAAGTGGTGAGAAAGTTCAAAAAGGATTGGGGCACACTGGTGGGACCAATATTCCCATGGGCACCCTAGTCAAAGCTAAAATGATGCAAAATGATGAAATATGACTGGTTATGTGAGTGCAATAGGTTGAGAATGACAAAGAAAATAAAATAAGATGGCCAAAAGACGGGGTTAATTAGTAATTTCTTCACTCGAAAACCTTCTAAAGAGTAGTATGAGGCCAAGACTAAATAATTTCTAAAGTACATGATTTTTTGTCTACATGTTTCTTACTTAGGAACCATGTAAATAGTAGTATGTGATCAAGACTAAATAATGACTCAAAGTGTGTGATTTGGTGTCTACAAGTCATAACACTAGAGGGAGACCTACATTCAAGGATGTTGTCACAAGCAACATCTTTAATCAAGAAATATGGCTCATTCTTCACTCAATTCTCCACTTTTTCCTATATCTGAGTTTCCGAATGTGATCACGCTCCATTAAGGATACCTAAGTACCTCAATGACTAGATAGTTTTGTTTGAGTTATGCATGCAACTTGTGCATGTGCATAGCAGGGTCAAAAACCGGAAGAAGAAGATAGTCTCTTTTCCCATCTCATTAGGAGTCCTCACCTGTAAAAATATTCATGATGCATCACACTTAGAGGAAACCTTATCACCTCTAATTTTTCATCCATAGACTCGAGGGCTTATTTTGACATTCGAATGGATTGAGATACATTCCACCTCCCAAAGTTACATCATGTCCCACAGTAGAAGACTACTAGGCCAATTGTGTGGATTACTTTAATATGAGAGAGACAAATTATATGAGAGTGACGCATTTGGATAAATGAATAAATTCAAGTTCGAGTGGTAAGAAGGTGTCCAAAATGATGGTATTGAGCTATATGACCAGTACAAGGCAAGTAAAGGCTTCTCCTTTGTTCTTAGGTAAATTAGAGCGTGTGTGAGTCGGGTGACATTGTTGAAAGGACAGAGGAGGTGATTAGAAGGATAGGAGAATTGTTCCAAAAGAAGAAGGCTTCCACCCTTGTAGTTAGTAGTTTTCACACACTCTAGAGATAGGCCTCATGTCATTCATCATCAAGAGTCATGGAGGTAACTTCAAGTTTTGGTCACTTAGGAGGAATATCGAAATGTAAGATCATAGAGTTTGGATTTCCATACTATGAGAGGTCACACAAGAACACCCAAGTCACAAAATAACCCATAGTAGAGGCACCAATAGAAGAATAATAATCAGTCCAGATTCTAGCTCGAATTGTCACAAGAGGTTCCACCTCCTACTATCACTCTTTCTCACCCTTTGCAAGAAGTAACCCTTACGCCCGAGCAAGAGATAAAAAGTGTATTGATTGCAGAACTAGTAATAGGTGAGATGTTTCCTTGGATGAAAGAATTTATTGCAAAGGAGACTTGTATCGTCTAAGAAGTCACAAGTCCTTATTTGTCGGCATTAGAATCATTGGCTAAAGGAAACAAGATAAAATTTCTTAATTTGTCTCTCGGTTCTTCTACGGCGCTTATAGGTGAATAATATATTGAAGTGATTTGACTGAGGCAATAAATCTAGTGGAAGAAATGAAATTGGCTGATTATGAGATGAGTACCATTCCTTTGGGCCCAGCCACTCATGAAGGAGATGAGCATATGTTTCAAGAATCTTCCACTCACCTCATTGCAAGAAATCAAGAGTAAAAAGAAAAGATCAAGCATTTGGAAAATCAAGTAGATAAAACATCCTCATAAATGCAAAAGTATCTCACGGACCGAGTGATTTTTCATACACTAATGAAAAATTAGTTCCAATAACCAACATTGATCTAGAGTATATTTGAAGAACTCAAGAGTTCAATTTTTAGGGACAAGCAAACAACAAGTGGATGAGTACGATCATGGAAAAATGGAAAATTTGATTCTAGAGGTAGTCTCACTCTCCAAATACATGTGTGTGCAAGTGCAAGTAAAATATTGGATGGTCAGGAGGAATTGGAGAAAGAAAAGGAATATTGGGACCTGATTCATCCATTGATAGTAGAGATAGGAGATACTCCTTCTCAAGTATTGATAAGTAAGAAGATCTTTAGTGCCCCATCTGAGGAGTTTTCACATGTGTGGGGAATAAATTTGGAGACTAGTTATGAAATGATAAATCGGTCCATTAGTGAATTGGATTCAAATGAAGAACGGGCATATAAGATGTAGGATCATGTTAATAGTAGTATTCATAATCTTGGAGTGCCTATTATCGAAGAAAAGACTACTTTAGAGACAACAGGCTAGAGACCTATAATCTTATAGTATTCATAATCTTATAGTAGTATTCATAATCTTGAGAATGCTCAGACAGCAGCTAGAGACCCATTGTATTTCAGTGAGGATGCCTTTGAATCTCTATCTGGGATTCGATCCACCATTACATTCATTGTGGAGAAACAATAGTCATGGTTTGAGAAATGCAAGGATATCAATTATGCTTCTATAGTTGGAAATATTCCTTAAGTTGCGTATGAATTCCTCATGTGGATAAGGTGGCACCAACAATAGCTCAATTCAAGAAGGAGTTTAAGGGAGTTAAAATTTCCCCAATGGAGCTCGGTGGAAATTGGTCAGCAACGAGGCAACTTCTTCATTGGTATAATGCTCTCTCTCTTCTCTTCCCCCTCCTTTCTCTCTCTTCATGTTTTAATTATTCATTGGGGTTGTACTTTTTCATAATGTCTTTATTTTAATTAAAATGTGACTTTATGATTATAATGTAATAAGTTACCCTTATGTTTTAAAAGGGAACTTAATCTTTTCATAAGAATGTTAAAAGTCATAAATTGTGCAAAGTCATATGAAATGCCATGTGGGGATAAATGAAGAGTCTCTTCTCTTCCTATAAATTGTAAATACATCCATTTTCTAAAGGATTGTCAATTTTGTGTGTTCATGAGAGACTATTCCCCTCACTGGGGAAAATTTTACAAAACACATCATATACAAACACTTTTATTCCTGTATTGTGTTACAGTTGGATCACCCATATAAATCATCTCTTCATCATTTTTGTCTAACGCTTGGTCATTAAAACCTCTAGACAAAAAGGGGAAAGTGTAGACACTAAAAATATACACTCCATCATCTTACTCAAAATCATTAATTAAACATACCAATATTAAATACAATGTACCCACCTCCTCAATTAATTAAATACATCAACATCCCACATTTAATCAATTAAGTATATGTATTCTAATTAATTGAACCTACCTTATACCCACACTTCCCACTAGTTAATTAACACCCCATATTCTAAATTAATTAAGTATATTAATTAAACTAAGACCATCATTATCCTATATCCATCCTATTTATCTACCAATTATCTTACATTATCTTATATTATCTCACATAATCTTTTTCTAAATGACCACCTAATATCCATCCTAAAACAAACCTAGCTAAATTAGACAATATCTAGCCTATTCTATCCTTTCCCCAATGAATATCACACGTCTACAAACAACCCAATCAACTCATCCTTGAAATCCAAAACAAGAACCCGAATTAGCAAGTAGTTCCAACTATTTTCTAACCTAAACCAAACATGCCGAAATTGGTGATTTGGTAAATCACTTTGGTGATTAATTAAACAAAAATTTCAGTCTCTTTTCAGGATAATCCACTGACATTTTTGAAACAATTTTTTATTTTGAGATTTTTGTGCAGCAAGTTGTTCGTGTTATCATCCAGTAACGTCTTAGCATTCATCAACCACTACCAAGTTGTTTATGAGCTTGTGCAGATTACAACTCTCAGTCCAATTACATAATTCTTTAGCTTCCTATAACACCATTCACCAAGGTTATAGGCCTCTCTTCACTTCTTTCTTATAGTCCATGTATTCTTATTTGTTTATTGTTATCATATCATCATCTTTGAATATTTTGAACATCTGAAACATCCGTTTGGTCAGTTAAAAACGTAATTTTCTTAGTTTGTTAATATCTAGCCTAATTGCCAATGATTGTAGTAATCGTCGGTGATTCTGTCTAATCCATTTCCTTGTAAAATAATTCAAATTTTATTTCATAAGTTATATCTATCTTGTTTTCTGCTAACATTTTATCAAGAATGGATTCTATTAGATGGAAATAAGTGGCCCGAGTCATGAAATAACAAGCATCAACTCTCTACCTATTATCGACACCCATTGTATTGGGAGCAATACGACATTCTACATGACCTTGAGTTGTGTGTCATCCATTCCACCCCTTTGGATTGTTTACAAAACATATTTGAATCTACTTCAACGAATCCATGAAGCTACAAATGAATTCTGGGAAGCCTACTTTGAGATCATGCGTATTCGAGTTGATCTAGCTTGGTTCGAATATCAATACGAAGTTGAATTAGAAGATGAAATCCCTGAATCTAAATATGAAGATGAAACTAATTCGAGCACTCAAATTTTGATTATGAGAACCAAGACGACATGAAGAGAAGAAGATCCATAATACATTTTAGACTTCTTTAAAGAGGAATACACTGAAGATGAGAGTTTAGATTTCTCTGAAGAAGAAGACCCGAGAGTCAACTAAAGAAGAGAGTTCTCCTTCCTATGAGAATTCAGATACTAATTTAGATTCCAATTTGGAACCATATATTCATATATATAATTTTTATCATTTATCAGCTCTATATTTGTAATAACGAAACATTTTTCAAAACATTTATTATTACCATTTATCATATGTCATTTATTATTTTTGTACCCACTTGATTGTAAAAGTGGATTGACACCCTTATCAAGAAGTCCTTTGATTTCCAAGGACTAGCCTTTTCCAGGAAATCCACCTAATATTTTATTAATCATATTTTGTTTAGTGGTTGTGATCTATAAGTATTCTCGTAGGAAAGGAGCTTATATTTATTTCATATATGGAGCGCAACTTCAACATTCACAATCAACATCCCTGTATCTCTAAACCCCGTCATTTTTAGGTTAGGTAAGTTTTATTCTCTTTCTTATTAAGTTTAAGTTGAAGAGGTAGGATTTATTCATAACAAGGAGGTTAAATTTCCAGCTCAATTCCCATTGATCCAATGATTCAAAAAATGGTGAACGATATGATTTCTATAAAAAAGTAACTCTCCAAGATTACTATGAGGAATATGCCAAAGAATAATAATCATCCTAATAGGCCAAGGATAACTCCTCCTCCTCAAATTTTTTCCCGTGAATCCCCACCAGTAAACATAATGTGAGACACTAAAGAACCAGAAGAAGAAAAAATTTAAGATAGTAATGTTCTAGAAATTGATGAAGATGATGGCGATACGCAAAATGATCTCATTGAATATGTCAAGGGAAGTGAATATGATGATGATGAAGAAGCACCAAGATTCTTATGTGTGGTATTCTCTCGTGTTTATTCTAAGAAAGGAGCTTCGTCTCCAAAGTGGCAGAAATAAAGAATAAGAAAGAGGATCCTCCTGTCAAAATACCATAAAACAAAATTATTAGCAGAGGATCACCACTACCACCATCAATGGATTCAGCTAAGGAGAAACCAAACCCATTATCAAGAAAGAATAATTTGATTATGTCAGGTAAGTCCTCTAGTACCTCCCCTAATACAAAATTTGTTTCTAAAGTTATCCCTTCACCCAATGCTATTCCCATAAAATCCTCTAAGGTACAAACCAAATCTACTACTCCCTCTCCTTATAATCCTACTACAACATCCATAAAATATACTCGGGCTCCCAAGGTAGTGACACCTTCATAATGCAAAGCTTCCGTCATCCCTAGAACATCAAGTTCATTCACCAATGCTCTGTTTGATTATGTTGAACATGAAAATAAGAATAATTTAGAAATCACGAGAGATGGAAATTTTGCAAAATCACTTGGCCCAATTCGAGAGATTCATCAATTCCATTAAAAATAATAGCTCAAAGCCTAATTCTATGAATCCTAATTAAAAAGGCCTACTACCTACGCTACATATGCCTCCCTCAAAGAATATGTTGGTGCTTAGAGCATATAAAACTAATAAGGTAGAACCTTTCTACGTATCCCTTCTAGTCAAAGGTTTCCAACTTAATAAATTTATTATAGATTCAGGAGCCTCTAAAAATGTTATACCCATCAAAGTAGCCAATGCCTTAGGTATTACCCTGACCTAGGTAATTAGATCTTGTTTTTCTGTGGAATCCAAAGAAGTACCATTGGTGGGAAAAATCAAGGATGCACATGTGGCCTTGGCTGATATTCCATAAAAGAAGGTATTTCTCACAATTATGGTGGTTGATATTCTAGCTTCTTTTGGCATGCTCTTAACCATAATATTTTGTAGATATTTGGGTGGAGATATTAAAATGGATTGGTCTTTTGCAACCATTCTAGTAAAGGGAGAGATGAAGAAGTTATTGTCGGTGCACAAGATGAAATACATGGTCCAAAATTCAGATGATCCAAGAGAAAATATATTGTTCTAGGATAGTAGGGTGAGGAATTATTTCCTCATGTCATAAAGAGATGAAAATCTATCTTTTCTCATCGAAGATGAAGAAAATGAGATTTGGACAATGGAATTCGATTGGATCCATTCAAGTGTGAATTCTAGAGCCGATGTTTTTTCAATATCACTTTCGGAGAAAATTTTCCTTTCTTGTAAAATATTCAATTTGAAAATAACAATAACATGACATACTATGATACTCTCCTCGTTGGGATGGATGTTGCTTAGTTTATGGGAATCAAAAAGCTAAAGTGTCTCGAGATATGTAGAAATGATATCAAGTAGGTAAGGAAACAATACCAAGTGAAAAATCCAAAACTCGACACTATAGAAACAAGGTATGGGATTGCATTAAATCCTTCAAAGCTTTTTCCATCCAATCCATCCCTTGAGATCATATTCCTTAGTTACACCACATCTATCCTTTGGAAAAGAAAAGGTGACCATGGAGATTGTTTTCATAACCAGTAAACCTGATAATATGAACCACTAGCAAGTCTTTAACGAGTAAAATTAGATTCTCGGCATTTTTAGAGCAGAGAGATCATTTCAATGGCCTCTTCTTTGAAGGGAGTGAGAATCCATATAGAGAATCGGTGGTCAAAGAAGATAAAGAAGGAATCAAAGGGATTGATGAAGAAGGATTACTCAAACTTAATGGAAACAATATTCCTAGAGTATTTGTATCGCTAGAAGATCTTTTTGATAAGAATGACCGATTCATCAAGGATAGGGTGAAGGAGTCATCAAGGTGTACCATTGAGTTTGAGAAGGAAAACATTGGTACCACAAAGAAACCTAGAATGGTAAACATAGGAAAAATTTTCTCTTGAGGAGGAAAGAACATTCATCTCGATCTTGAAGGGATATTCATATGTCTTGTCTTGTTCTTATGATGAAATCAAGTCCTTTCAGCCAAAATAAATGTATCATTCTATTCCCCTAAATCCGAGAAGTCCTTTCAGGGAAAAAATAGAGGCCCTATAATCCAAAAATTGTGGATACTATTAAAGAAGAGGTGCATAAGATGTTGAATACAATAATTTTCTTTCCTATCCATGCTTCCATGTTGATAGAAAACATCGTCGTTCAGGCATGAAAGGATAATGGATAGATAAGGATCTGTGTAGAATTTCATAACCTGAACCAAGAATCCCTAAAGGATAATTATCCACTCCCGATCATGGACCACATCTTGCAGAAATGGGGCCCGAGATGTTTTTCATTTCTTAATGGATTCTTAGGGAAATCAAATAGAAGTAGTGGAAGAAGATAAAACCGAGATGACCTTCACCAAACCTTGGGGCACTTTTACATACAACAAAATTCTTTTTGGTAATATGAATTTGGGAGAAAATTTCCAAAGAGCAATGGATTTTGTGTTCAAAGACTTGAAGCACTACATTGTGATATGTCTTGACAATTTCACCATCTTATAAAAAACGTGAGGCCATTTCTATCATCTAGAACAGGTGTTCACAAGGATAAGAAATCAAGTCATGTCCTTGAATCCTAAGAAGTGTATCTTTGGGGTCACTGAAGGTAAACTCCTTGGACACATAGTGAACAAGGATGGAGAAAAAATTGATCCTAAAAGAATAAAGGATATTCAAGAACTATCACTACCCACAAGTAATAAGCAAGTAAATTCCTTCTTTGGTAAGGTCAATTTCCTCGGCAATTCATCCCTAACTTCCCGAATTGACCAAACACATAATTGTCATGATGAAGCCATAGGACAATTTCAAATGGAACAAAGAAGGAAGATTACATTTGAGGTAATAAAGGAAGCAATATCAAAATCCCCTACTTTGGTGTGACCAGAATTCAATAAATATTTCATCCTATATTGCTATGCTTCGAGAACATGATATTGGCTATCTTGGTGTAAAAACAAAGAAAGTATAAAATCCCCTATTTCCTTCATGAGCTCACCATTGAAAAATCATGAATTGAAGTACATCTAGTTAGAGAAACATGCCTATGTGGTCGTTAAGGTGGTAAAAAAATTAGGTTCTACATCCACGAAATCACACACCATATTCATGGTACCAGGATCAGCTATCAAGTCCATCCTCGATCAAGCAATATCTAGGATCAAAAAGAGGAAACTAGATTACAAGGATTCAAGAGTATGATTTGGAGAATTAATCATTCTAATATAGTCATGGGAAATGGACTAAACAGACTTCTTACATAGGATGATGAATTGGTGGTCAAAAATTTTGAAGGAGAATTCCTATGTTGTGAATGTGTCAACAAGGACTTGACCTAAATTCTTTTAGTAAACACCACATATGAATGGTATGATGAGATTGCATATTCCTTGAACTATGGTGAGTTCCCTCCTCATCTAGATTACATGAAAAAGAAAACTCTCAAATTAAAGATGGCCAAGTTTGTCATCTGGAATCATGCACTCTATAAGAGGGGATTTGATGATTTATTTCTCAAGTTTGTGGACAAAGAACACCTGGAGAAGTTATTGAAAGCATATCATGATCAAGCATGTGGAGGAAACTTGTCAACAATATATACAGCTCATAAGATCCTTTGAGGAAAATATTATTGGCCAACCCTATTCATTGATGCCGGGAATGGGTATCCAAGTGTGAGACATGTCAAGCATTTTGTCGGGAGACAAAAATTTCTGCACTCCCTCTCAAGTTAGTAATGATTGAAAAATAATTTCAACAATGGGGTCTAGACTTCATTGGAGTCATGAATCCTCACTCAAGTGCGGATCACTCTTATGTTCTCATGGCAATGGATTATTTTACAAAATGGGTGGAGGCCATCCCCACAAAGCAAGAAAATACTTTCGAAACAATATGTAATTTAATAAAAAAGAATATAATTGTCTCTTCCAGTATACCTCAGAAGATTGTGGTGGATAATGCCTCATATTTCTCTTCAAGAGAGATAACTAAGTTTTTCTACGGATATGGGATCTCACTTTCACATGTGTAATACTATTACCCATGAGGGAATGGTTAAGTAGAATCAAGTAATAAAAACATAGGGACCATAGTCCACAAATTGGTGGATGAAAACTAATGGGACTTGCACAAGAAATTGTATGACGCATTATGGGTAGATAGGATAACACTTGAATAAATTTATAGGCATGTCTTCATTCCAATTTCTCTATGGATTAGAGGCGAGAGATTCCGGTTACAATGGAGATGCCAACCCTCAATTTACTTTAAGCAGTAGATGATGGAAATTATCACGATGTTATCTAAAAAAGGATACTATTTCTTGAAAATCTTGAAGAGGATAGAGTTAAAGTAGTGGATCGGATTAAATCTCATCATTTAAAGTTGAAGAGATTATTTGACAAGAAGGCGAAGGCTAAGGAATTAAAATTTAGAGATATTTCCCTACTCATGGACAAATGAAAGGATCTCGAAGGTAGTCTTTGGAATTTTCACTCATTGTGGCTTGGGCCATTCCAGATTTGGGAACCATGTGGAGAAATTTCTTTCTATCTTTCATATCTGGATGGAACACCATTAGAGTTTCCCCCATGAAGAAATATCTCAAATTATACAAGTAGTGAAATCGGGTTATCCCCGACATTGTATTATAGATGATTTTTAGGTGTTTGTTTCCCTTTCCTATTGTGTGTGTTCTTTCCTTTCCGTGTGTCATGTATTTTCTTTTGTCTTGTGTGTGTACTCCTTCTAGCTATATCTGTTTTGAATGACTTGGTGTATCCCAATGGATAAGGCACTAGTCAAATCTGAATATTGATATTCTTGGATTTATCATGGAATGTCCTTGCTACACTTGATCCATAACATGTCCCTAAGCTAAAATAAGTATTTTTCCTATGTTTTTGCATTTGCAAAATTCACCTTAAAAGAGGACAACCATACCTTAGTGTCCAAAATTTTCTATGTTATACCTTTCCAGACACCCCAGATCAAACTAACCCTTAGTGGAAAGTCCTATTATGTCCCTCTAGTGGTCCATTTGTGAGTTTCATCCATCCCCTAGGTGATTTGGGAATTATAAGATCATTCAAGTGTTTTGGAGCAATGTCTCTCAAGGTGGAGTTTTAAGCAATTCTAAGAAGGGTTATCATCGGCCTTCCTAAGGGAAGTGCACAACTACTGAAATGTATCAAAGGCTAAAATTCATCAAGGAGGATAATTATAGATAAAATAACATCAAAGAACATATTTTGGAAGATTCTGGGAAGTTTCATAGGTTTAAGAACCAGTTTACCAAAAGTGGGTTTTGAGTCCGAAGTAGCTTGCACCACGAGAAGAGTACCGAGATTTAGGAGGTGATTTATGAAGCTTTGGAATGATTTATAACCCAAAATATATATAATTGGAGCTCATTTTAAACCCTTTATATGGTGGAAAAAATAGATCAATCTAAAATCCTGTACCTTTTTCTTGGCAGCTCATTCTTTCCAAGCACTGCAAGAAATCCCGAGAAAAAAGGAGGTTTTTGAAGGTTTTTCATGAATAATAAAGCCAAGGGACCCCTCATGTTTCTCTAAAAAGTCATTTTACATGAAAAATCATATAAATAAGTGTGTGAAAACTTATCCAGAGCTCAAGTTATGGTCTTTCTATGTCGCCCACCAAGGTATGTCATTCGATACTTAGTCAAATTTGTAAAGGGACATGTAGGTAGTTGAGGCTCAGGTGCACTTTTTTTCACCCATTTTCCTTCACCAAAGGTTCAAGAGGGATAAAAAAGTGTTCCCTTCCCCCTTTAAGCACTATGGTCACTCATATGACCACGATGACTCATTTTAAGCTCCTTTGACCAAGTTCACTTATGTTTTTATGTGGGATCCTATATGTCCTCCACACACATATAGAGGGTCATCTCACATGGGTTAGGTTTAGGGTTAGATTTAGGGTTTCTTGTGTATCATGCACTAGGTTTACTCAGTACCCTATATGTATCCCTTCATTTGACATTTATAAGCATGCCAAGACACCCCGCTTTTATCTTTTCTCTATGTGCAAGCTTTGTTCTGTTATGCAAGTTCTTCCATTGATTGATCGATTCCTCCTTGTGATTACACTAAAGCTATTGCGTTTCCTTCAAAATGAAACTTTATCATGGTGCACAATTTTTGATATGATTATTTCCAACTCTTTCATGGTATCAAAGTTGAGATCGGGTAAATGTGCATTCATCATCTGAGTTGCGATCACTCTTGGTTTCGTTATTCTTTTACTCCTTGTGCAAGTTTTTTTTTCGATCATTATCTTTTGGAAATTTATTGCTAACGTTCTTTCTCTTGGAAAGTTTTTAGTTTTTCTGTGTTCTTCGTGCATGTGCAGATCTCCTTGAGTTTTCAGGGATTTTACAGCTACATTTAGCTAGTTGTAGCTAAATCTAGCAGATCAGCTAAAATAGAGGTTGTTTATTTTACGGTTTTTATTTTTTATTAAGCTGGAAAAATTTTAGATCTCTGGTTTTGCTCGGCTCTCTATGTTTTCATGGTGTTTTGCAGGTATAGTTTCAAATTTTCAAGTTTGAAGTCTTTGGTGTTTTGGTGTTCTTCTCCACCAAGCTCTCCCGAGCTCTTTCAAACTCTACACTCGGGCTCATTTATTTTCTCTCGGCCAAGTCAAGTAGTCTTTGACCGAGTTGTGTTCAAACCTATAACTTGTGCTCATTGTCCTATATTATTAATGTCTTGCACTCCTTTGGTAGCACGCCGAATTGCATCGACTCCCTCTCATGAATCATCGGTTTTGTGCATTGGCTTGGAGACTCATTCTTGTTGTATTCAACTACGGTCGGCTCTTCCTTTTTAGCTTCATGTGACTCATATCTGTTTGAGGAGGGGTATCTACACTCCACACGCATCGACCATTTCTTTTGAGCACTTTGATTTGCCATTTTTGTGATCTCATTTTTTTGGCCGTGGATCACCCTGTCCTCCATTGCCGTGAGCTTCGTGGGTGTGGGATTTGCTGCCCTGTATTTGTTTTACCTATGTGGTCGTGTGAGTTCTTCTGTCATGCCCCGATTGCATTCTTTGTCCCCTGCCTACATGTGATTTGTTGGAGCTAACTCGACTCATCCTCCACAAAGCTTCGCAACCATTAAGGTGTTCTCAAATGACACTAAGCATTCTACATTAGACTCGGGATCTCCAATGGTTATAGCTCACCAAACCGCTTCCATGCAAAAAGCATTCCAAATAGTTTTTTTTTTTGGAAAATTAGGGAACTCCAAAAATTTGGTAAGTTTTGTTTTCAAACGGTAAGTTTTTTTAGTAAGTTTCTAAAATTTAGTTTTTTTATTTGCTAAGTTTTAAAATTTATTCCTTTTATTATATAACCATAAATTCTTTCATTTATGGTAAGCTTTTTAAAGTTTTAGGTGGAAATTTGAAAAAAAAGCGGGGAGTATGTTTTAATTAGGATTTAATTTTTTTATTAGATCTTAATTAATATTTTTGTAATTAATTAGGATTTAATTTTTATTAGATCTTAATTAGTTTTTTGTAATTAATTAGATTTAATTAAATCTATTTGTATTAATTACAATTTCTCCAAAACGATTAGTCAATATATTTTTAAAAATCGTCTTTATATTAACGTCTTTTTAATCATTTTTAAAACTCCAAAAGCTCTTAAATTAGCTAAATCAGACGTTTCAAAACGGTAATTTTTAAAGCGTTATTGTCAATTTTTTTACTAATCATGCGCTCAAGTGTGCAATGACACTCGAGCACCTCTTTGTCTTATGCGTGCCTTTCCGCGCGTTACGAAGATCACTTTGGAATCCTTTTGAGTTCAAAACATTGTATTTTACCCTTATTATTGCTTGTGACTAGTGAGCGCATCCGCCACATATTGCAGCAAGGGGTATCCTTCACGACGTGAGACACTTTTTCTCATAACCAGGATTTGATTTCACATCCTTCCTAGTTTTTTGCAATTGTGCTTGTGTACGATGTCCCTTTGCTACGCTCCCGTAAGGTGGTTGTGGTCTCCTCTCTTACGCCTTATTATGTTGATTGCAAGGTGAGTTACCAAGTGTTTCAAGACGCACGCTCTCGGACCAATTGTATTCAACGCACTAAACTATAAAGTGCCGAAAGTAGGGGTTATTATATTGTCCTGGGTGGTTATGTTTCTTTTCTACATTCCTTCTCTCTCCTTTCACTATGGATGCACTTTCAATTCCTTTTCTTACGCCATTCAACTTCTTCGAATGGAGATAGAAAATAATTATGAAACTAAGGGGTAAAGGGTTATTCCGCATCACCATGGGAACTGAGACTGAACCAGATGACGACCCTAAAAAATCTAAGTGGTTAAACCGTAGTGATGAAGCTTTAGGTCTTCTTTGCATGTCCATTTCTCCTTACTTGCTCTTCCACATTGAGTCATCGAAACACCTAATTTTGTGTGGAAAATGTTGGATGGGATGTTTGGACAACAAGATGACATGAGAGCGCATGAGTTAGAAAACGAACTAATAGGGTTAAATCCTAATTATTTTAAAAACCTACAAGCATTCTTCTCTAAGTTTGTCCACACTAGATTGTTGTTAAAGGAATGTCAAGTAGAGAAGAAAGATTCTCAATTGATCTTGTCGATTCTCTCTAAGTTAGGTGTTGAATATTATGTCTTTGTGTCAAATTTTTACACTACAAAAGTTACCTTGCGCAAGGATTGGAATATGCCCTCCTTTGAATTTTTTTGTCCCAACTCATTTGAGAATAGGAAAAACTCATTCAAATGGGGTCTCTCAAGTCCAAGTCTCGTGCCCTTATAGCAAGTACTACTAAGGAAAAGAAGCGAAAAGAAGAAAGAAAAAATGATCAACCTAAGAAGGAAACCAAGACCAAAACTAAAATTAACACGAACACTTCAAACTTAGCTTAGCCTAGAGCACAAAAAGACAGGTATTTTTGTTCCTATTGCAAGAAAAATGGTCATAAAGAGCATACGTGTATGAGAAAACAAATTGATCACCTTACTCATTTACTTGAGAAAATCAAATAGGTGTTCCTGAGTCTATCAAACAAAATGCTCTCGAAGGCGAGTCTTCTCTTTGCAAAGGTTCAAAATCTGATAAGAAGAAAGGAAAGGCCCTTGTAGCCAAAGTTGCTCCTTCATCAACGTGGATTATAGATTTCGGTGCCTTGCACCACATGGCTTCTTCGCATGTTGAGTTCTCCAACATAGAACCTTGTGGTATGTCCCAAATCACGATGGGTAATGACATGACAAGTGTCAGTTTTTGATAGTGGATAGGTAGAGATGGATGGGGAACATTCAACCAAGTGTTGAGTGTTCCTGATCTCTCTACCAATCTCCTATCATTTTACCAAATTACTCACCTTGGTGAAGGAATGTGAATGGAATTTTGTCCTAACTCGGTGATTATTCGTGAGCTTAACGATGACACTATAGTGGTTGAGGGAAAGGTGGATCACCGTTCACGGTTGTATACCTTTTCCCACTTTACTTTTGATTTTATGCCCACTACCTTGCTCACTCATGCAAATGAGGTTAGTAAGCTATGGCATGAGTATTTCAGACATCTAAATTATTGCTACCTTGAACAATTGAGCCAAAATGAAATGGTCAATGGGTTACCCCACGTCAAGTTTTCTAAGGGTCTTTGTGAGGGTTGTACCCTTGGAAAGCATCCTGAAAAGAACTTTGACAAAGGAAAATCCTAGAGAGCTACTCGTCCTTTGGATCTTGTTCATAGTGATATTTCTGGTCCATTTCCGTCTCCTTCGTTTACTAGAGATATTTATGTGCTAACCTTCATTGATGACTATTCACGACATACTTGGGTATATTTTCTTAAGCTTAAGTCTGAAGTCTTTGAACATTTTTAGGAATTTAAGGCTCTTGTTGAGAAACAGTGAACGATATATTAAGGTTCTTCAAACCGACAATGGAGGTGAATATGTAAACAATAGGTTCATGGATTTCTATACTTCAGAAGGGATCTCCTTGCAGAATGGAGTAGCAGAAAGAAAGAACCGTACTCTTAAAGAGATGGCCACTTGTATGATTCACTCGAAGTCTCTTCCTCCGCAGTATTGGGCTGAAGGAATGAATTGTGCTAATTACATTCAAAACTATGTTCCACACAAGGCAATAAGAGGATGACACCCTTTGCATCCTTGTTTGGATGCAAGCCTAATGTTGGGAACTTTCGAGTCTTCGGATCAAGGCTATGGCTCAAATTCCCAAGAAGAAACGCAAGGCATAGGAACCACAATCCAAACCTTGTATCTTTGTAGGTTATCCTAATGGCGTGAAGGGATATTGATTGTTGAATCATACTTCTCATGAGCTTTGTATTGAGAGAAATGTTAAGTTTGATGAGTCTTCTTCAACTTATACTTCTACCTATTAAGGTTCTTGACTTGCATTGATTCGGATTGACTCATCGGATGATGATGTTGTTGAGCATGCTCCTCTACGTGATCCTCTTGAATATCAGACCCTTAAGTCTTGATTCGGACAAGTAGTGATGATGAGAACTATTTCCCTTCTCACTTGAGTGACGAATCTTCCGACTCGAGGTGATCCTTCGGTCCTCTTTGGGCTTGGAAAACTTTGCAAAGTGCTGGAAATTTAGTTGGAGATACTTCAGATATGAAACGTACTCACTCAAATTTCATTAGACCCCACTATTTCTTCACCTCTGCCTCTAATCCACAGTCTTTCTGGGAGGCTTCTAGTATTCCTGAGTGGGATTCTACCATGGATGAGGAGTATTCCTCTCTCATGAATAACGATACTTGGGATCTCACCCCTCTTCCAAAAGGAAGAAAAATCATTTGGTGTAAGTGGGTGTTCCAAACAAAGTATGGAGTAGATGGAGATGTTGAAAATTTTAAAGCGTGATTAGTAGCTAAGGGTTTCTCCCAGATATATGGGGTTGATTATATTGAAACCTTTTCTCCGGTTGTGAAGATGACTTCTATTCGACTAACCCTAACCATTGTCGTAGTAAACAGATGGAAAGTCCATCAAATGGATGTTAAGAGTGCCTTCCTTCATGGTGACCTAGAGGAAGAGATCTACATGGAACAACCTTTGGGTTATGTCCATGATCCCTCCCTTGTTTTTAAGTTAAAGAAGTCTCTTTATGGCCTTAAATAAGCCCCTTGGGCTTGGTATGACAAGATGGACTCCTTTTTACTTACATCAGGGTTTATTAGGTGTCACTCTGATCCAAATTTTTATATTCTACAACAAGATGACTCCATACTCATTCTTTTTCTCTATGTTGATGACTTGTTGATCACCGGCACCTCTTCCTCTATCATTGATTCCGTGAAGACTTCCTTGGCCAACAAATTTTCCATGGTGACTTAGGTCTACTTTATTACTTTCTTGGGATCTAGATTTCACAATCGACTCAGAATTTATATTTCACAACCTTAAGTATGCTCTTGACTCGCTTGCTCATTTTTAGATGTCGATTGCGCAAGTCTTCACCTACTCCTTTTCTTTTCGGGGTTAAGTTGGTTTTCGATTGCTCTACTCCCTTGGTTAATGGTATCATTTACCGGTGCGGTTGGTGGTGAGCTTTATTTACTTGACTCACACTCGACAGTTATTTATCTTATGCCGTTGGGATCATGTCTAGATTTATGCGAAGCCACATGAGTTGCATTGGAAAGTAGCTAAGAAAATCCTTCATTATGTTTGTGGCACCTATACTGATGGAATTCACTATCATGGAGGGGTGGATATTGACTTGATTGGGTTCACAGATTCTGATTGGGCCGGTGACTTAGATCATCGTAAATATACCTCTGGCTATAGTTTCTCTCTTGGTTTGGGTCCTATAAGTTGGTCTAGAAAGAAGCAAAATGAAATTATGATATCTTCTATAGAGGCGAGAATACGAGAGGAGAAGTTAATGCTACCACAGAGGCTATTTGGCTATAGGGTATTACGACGAGTTTTACATCCAGTTTCGGCGGCCAATCATTATCTATTGTGATAACATGAGCACTATCTCAATTTTCATAAATCCAATTCAGCATCAGCGGATGAAGCACATTGAGATCCATATGCACTTCATACGAGAGCTTATTCATGATGGTATCATCAACATTCAATACATTCAGACAACTAATCAGATTGCAAATATATTCACCAAGCCCTTCACTGAGGTGAAGTTTCTTCACTTACGGTATCTTCTTGGGGTGAGGTCTTATGCAGCTTCTCATCTTCTTTAGGCTATATAGTCTTCTTCTTCTTCTTCTTCTTCTTCTAGGAAGATGTTATTTGTACATGGGCACCTTATCAGGCCTTTAGTTGTCGAGCCCCATTGAAACATCTTTCTTAGTTGTTTAGGAGTGTCTCTCTTTTTATCTGACTCATCATAGCCACTACCCTAGCTTCGATGAAGGGGGTGTTGGTGTGTGGGATCCTTTATGTCCTCCACACACATATGGAGGGTCATCTCACATGGGTTAAGTTTAGGGTTTCTTGTGTGTCATGCACTAGGGTTACTCAGCACCCTATATGTATCCCTTCATTTGACATTTATGAGCATGCCAAGACACTCCATTGTCTTTTCTCTATGTGTAAGCTTTGTTCTATTATGCAAGCTCTTTCATTGATTAATCAATTCTTCCTTGTGATTATGCTGGAGCTATTACGTTTCCTTCAGAGTGCAACTTTATTGTGGTGCACAATTTTTGATACGATTCTCGCCAACTCTTTCATGGTATTAGAGCCGAATGATTTGTCATCACACCACAAGCTTGAATTGATGGTGGAGAGGGTTCTCCACATGTTAAACAACTGCAACGCCAACACCCTCTCGCACGATGGAGCCAGGTATACACCCAATCAGGCCCAACAACATTAGGAGGCTGAGACACCAGGAATTTCCGGGAGGTCACCCATCCCAAAACTACTCGATGCTAGCATGCTTAACTACTGGTATCGAGAGATGCACGACTCGTCGTCACACAAAAATATCAAACTTATGGTGTGATGGAAAATTATTTGGCTCACGATACCATGAAAGAGTTGGCAAGAATCATATCGAAAATTGTGCACCACGATAAAGTTGCACTCTGAAGGAAACATAATAGCTCCAATGTAATCACAAGGAGGAATCGATCAATCAATGGAAGAGCTTGCATAACAGAACAAAGCTTGCACATAGAGAAAAGACAACAGAGTGTCTTGGCATGCTCATAAATGTCAAATGAAGGGATACATATAGGGTGTTGAGTAACCCTAGTGCATGACACACAAGAAACCCTAAACCTAACCCATGTGAGATGACCCTCCATATGTGTGTGGAGGACATATAGGATCCCACACACCAACACCCCCTTCATCGAAGCTAGGGTAGTGGCTATGATGAGTTAGACAAAAAAGGAAAATATGATTCTCGCAACTCTTTCAACTTGTTCCCCCACCAACTCTTGCATGCATGCCACTTGTTAGGCTACGGCTAAGGTGAAATTTTTTTCACCTATTTTCCCAAAAAAAAGATATAATGGGGGAAAATATCTACCCCACCCATTGGTTTCCTCTTGGACTTCCATATGACCATTTTCTAGTCCTTAGGTGCTTAATTTTGGTCCCCTCCATTTCTCTCAATGAATGATTAGCCACGACATGTCACAATAAGGATAAGGTGTAATTTTTTTCACCTATTGTCCCAAATTAAAGGGACAATGGGGGAAAATCAAATGTGGCCCACACCCTCTCTTTATGCCAAAATCTATAAAATGTAAAGTTATCCATTTTCACTCTCATACCCCAAAGATCTCTTCTCGTTCTTTGAAACTCTACCAATTTTTTTCCGAATCCTTCCTCTGTCATTTTCTTCCTTCATCTATTTCTACCATTTTCCCATGACCTAAAGAATAATAAAACTCTAAGAAATATATTTTTTTGAAGACCAAAAACCATATTTATTACAAGTCAATGCCCTCTCTTGAGTATGCGAAGTGGGTTACAGTGATGTCACTTACATGGATCTTGAAAACCTCAAACTACACATGCTCACCGACCTAAGGGAAAATTGAATAAAAAGTGTTATTAAGTGGATTGTTTATAGTGTGCGGGCATCTAGTTTTTGTACAGAACATTGAGTTGATCTTGGCTTGTTCGCATAATTATAAACTTGAGACATGAACCATTCGAATAGATGATGGCATGAAAATGACAATGATTTCTCCTAAGGATATTTCCCTTGTTATGCAAATCCCCAATTGGAGAAAAATGGTAGTAATCTTGAAAGAAATATCGGTGAAAAAGTGGAACAACACTAATTCATATTTTTAAGGACTTGCACTAGGCTCATGGTTAAATTCGGGAAGAAAACCTTCCCGATTGCCTAAATATCTCTCAAGATGTGAGTTCCATGAAGGATTTCCTGATGCGATCACCCTCCTCAATCGGGTGATGAGAGAGAAAAAATGATATATTTCCAAGAATGGATTGAAATTTTCATTTTGACGATCATCGAGGGGAACCAAAAGCGACTAGAGGACAAATCATAAGTGATAAGTTACATCGATAGTTGCTCCAAGTTCTATCTTCTAATAAGTTTTCTATGAATTCTTATCGGTCTATCTTCTCATGATCTCATGGCAATTCAAGGGTTTAGCTCTTACTCATAACATATCTTGAGATATCCTGCATTTGAGAAGTTATCATTTGGTGTTGATAGAAATACATTGACACTTCACCCATTTGAATGATGCCTTCACAATGTCAGTCATCAAAACTCTAGAGGGATACCCTCATTCAAGGATTTCATCATAAGAAACATATTTAATCAATAGATATGGCTCATTATTTATTCAATTCTCTACTTTTTCCTATCTTTGAATTTCCGGTTGTGATCACGCTCCACTAAGGCTACCTAGGTACCTCATTGAACAAATAGTTTTGTTTGAGCTATGCGGGTAACTTGCGCATATGCACAACTGTGGTCAAAAATCGGAAGAAGAATACAATATCTTTTCCCATATCATTAAGAGTATTTACCTATATGAATATTCACAATACAACACAATAGGAGGTGACCTTCTCACATATGAGTTTGCATACATACACTCTTAGGGCTGATTTTGACATTTGAATGGATCTAGATACATTCCACCTCCCAGAATTACATCATGTCTTGCAGATAGAACACTCTTTGGGCCAATTATATGGATGATTTCAATGTCAAAGAGAAAGATTATATGAGAATGAAAATTGGAGTAATGAATAAAGACAAGTGGTAAGAAGAAGGTGTTCAAGATGATGGTATTGAGCTATATGATCCAGTAGTACAAGGAAGTAAAGGCTTCTCCTTTTCCACCGGTAAATTGGAGCATGCACGATTTAGGTGACGTTGTTAAAAGGATAGAGGAGGTTATCAAAAGAACAAGAGAATGGTTCCAAAACAATAAGGTTTTCACCTTTACAGTGGGGAGTTTCCCACACTCTAGAGACAAGATTCATGTCATTCATCATCAAGAGTTGTGGAGGTAACTTCAAGTTTGGGTCACTCATAAGGAATCTCGAAATGTAAGATTGTAGAGTTGGAAGTTCCCTACTATGAGAGGTCACACAAGAAGAACCAGCCACAAAAGAACCCATATTATAGTCATAAGTAGAAGAAGAAGAACTAGTCTAGATTCTAGCTCCTAAACCACCACATGAGGTTTCACCTCCTGTTATCACTCCTACCCCCCCTTATAAGAAGAAACCCTTCTTCTCAAGAAAAAGATGACAAGTGTAGTAGTTGCAGAGCTAGAAACAAGTGATATGTTTCCCCAAATGAAGGAAATTATTACAAAGGAGAAGCTGTACCATCCAAGAAGTAAAAGTTCTTTATATGTTGGCATTGGCGTCATTTGCCAAAGGAAAGAAGATAAAAATTTCTCAAGTGACCTTATGCTTCTTCGGTGGTGTTACGGGTGAACAATATATTAAGTGGTCTTACCTAAGGTAATCAAGCTAGTGGAAGAAATGACATCAATTGATTACAGGATGCATACCATTCCTTTGGTCCCGACCACTCATGAAAGAGATGAGCATATGTTTAAATAATTTTCCACTTACCTCATTGTAAGAAATAGAGAGTACAAAGAAAAGATCGAGCATTTGTAAGATCAAGTACAGAAACTCTCCTCATACATGAAATTTCTCGTGGGCTCGAGTGCTTCGTCAATCATGATTTAAGAAGTAGTTCCGATAAACAACATTGATCCAAAGTCCATTCGAAGAACTCAAGAGTTTATTATTCAAGGATGAGCAAACAACAAGTGGGTGAGTATGATTATGGAAAATGGGGAAACATTAATTCCATAGGTAGTCTCACTCTTTAAATACATGTGTGTAACTATGGTAAAATCTCGGATGTTCAAGGAGGAATTGGAGAAATAAAAGGAACATTGGGACGAGATTCATTTGCTGATAGTAGAGATGGGAGATACTCATTATCGAGTATTTATAAGTAAGAATATATTTATTTCCCTATTTGAGGACTTGTCACGTGTGTGTGCAAGAAATTTGGTTCACTAGGTATGAAATGATAAATCGGGCCATCAATTACTTGGACACAAATGAAGAATGGGAATATAAGATGCGGGATCATTTTAATATGTTGGGCCCCTAGGATATTGACTAAGTACAAAGGCATGTAGGTGGGAAAGGTTCCGGTTAAAGAAAGTCATACAAGGACAAAGCGCGTAAGGAAGGGTTTTAGAAAAGGGTTTAAGGAAGCCTGAGGCACGTGCTTGACAGTTGGCCTAGGAAGGAGCATGCCTATGGTAGAATATTCTAGAAGCACATCATGGGATAAAGTGGGATGCTCAGGACTGGAAGAGTGTGCTCACATGGAGGACCACATTCAGACACTTGGCATCGGATTTGAGGGTGCTAGAGGATGAGTTGGAAGTCCAAAAAATCTATAAATACAAGTGCCTGTAGAGTAAACAGAGAGACTTAGAGTGTGGGCGGAGCTCTGCAAAAATACTGCAAGAACTCTGTTAATGGGTAATTACATTTGGGAAAGGATGTATTGGGCATGGGGATTGTAATTTTCTTTTTGGTAGCTTAGTTACATTAGTCCAGTTGCAATGCATGACTGTAGTCTGCTTCTCTGTGACACTCTGTAATGGCTCCATGGATGTAATGAGGTTACCTATTATATATACATGAATATCAATGATTCTGATGCATACTTCTCTCTCATGAGTTATCTTTCCTTTTATGCTAAGTATGGATGCTTGTATGCTTCTTTTTTATATGATACACATTATAGATTCTGTTAAGTACTCTATCTGAAATGACTGCAAGGATCTAGAGGCTGTTCTAAGCTCTATGGTTCTTGTATGTCCTAAACCCATTTGAAAGTCTTTTAAACACAAATCATAGATGATGTTTCCCACTAAACTCACATAAAAGAGAGACTCGGCACCCACGTGTGCCTCGGGTGAGTGCCTAGCTTCCACTGGGTGATAGGCCGGTGCGCATGGGGTTCCTTTCTTTTGTGTTAAGGGTAAAAATGACTACATCTTGGTTCCATTTCTAGGATCTCTTTTCAAATTTGTAGTGGGAGTTAACATTCATCATGGTCTGTGTAGTGAGTAATGATAGAGCGAGTTAACTTTGGAAAGTGTTGAATCATGGTTTAAGAGCATGGAGGATGAATTTTCTTAGAGATTCAGCACTGGACCTGAGTTTAATGCACGTAGATGGGTAGAAGAGAACCTCTACCATGATCTGTATGAGACTTTTTTCTGCTACTTCCCAGTGGAACTGTATGAATGGCTCACAACCTATGCATCTAGATCAAGTTGGCATTATGGATCACGTGTGTGGACCCAAGAAGAATACCAGAGGCTGTAGGATGTAGATCTGACGTGGACCCATGCTATGGATCATTGGTGGAAAGGAGTATTGGCTAGCTACACTCTGGAGTATGCCATTTCCACATATTCTTGTCCGGAGGTTGCTGAGTTTGAGTTTTTGTGGGATCCCAGAGGATCATTTCTATGAGTTGTCCCTCTGGCTATGAAGATATTGATGGTTACCATGAGTTTAGAGGCATTTCTAATGGCCGGCTAAACCATTATGAGTGCTAGGTGAGGAAGCTAGGGTGGAGGAAGATGGCAAATGTTGCGACAGAGAAAGATAGGGAGGAAAGATGACTCAAGTATGGTGAAGCGTGTGAAAGGGATATTGCTAGACAACACGAGGTTGTAGGTGTGATGGATGTATGGTGGCAAAAATTATGGGAAGAATTTGAGGTTCACGTAGAGGACATGGAACTTGAGCAGTCTTTGCAACCCCATCTTGGCAAGCACGTAAGAGAGACCCCTTCGGCTTCTGATGAGAGTTTGTCACGTAGAAAAAGAAGAACCGTTGGCGTGCATTTGAGCTCACCTAGTGACCAAACCCTGGCGCTTGGTTTTCCAAATCAGGGGGAAAATATTGCCGATCCAGTTGGTTACATTAGAAGTGATCGGTCTACACCCAGGAGGTATAATTTCTTGTTTGGGCCTTCTATGGCTGCAAACACCAACCCAATGTTAGGACTTTTCAGGAAAGGTATAGACACGCAAGCTTTTGGTCTCGCATCTGGGAGTGGTGCGGGGTATACTATTGGTAGTGGGGCATTATCACAAACCGTAAGTGCGCAGCTAAATGGAACAATGGGGACCCTTGGCACAACCACTTTAGGACCTGATGAGTCTAGTGGATCTAGTGGTTCAGGACCTGGTGGGCCTAGTGGATCTAGTGGTTCAGGACCTGGTGGACTTGGTGGATCAAGTGGCAAAGGAAACATAGGTAGAAACCAAGGCTCTGGCTCAGGAGGATTCAGGCCCTAACCACCCCCACAAGTTTTCTTTGAAATTTCTCTACATTTTCTTGATTACAGAGGTATTGAGGATGCTACAAAACATGTTCACAAGTGTGAACTACTATGGTGCGCAAAGGGTATCACAACTCCAGAGCAATGGAAGGCTAGTCTATTTACAACCACATTGCAAGGGCGTGTGCATAGTTGGTATAGGAAGTATGACCCTCATAAAATAGTGGTGGAATATACTACTTTAAAGAATGCATTCTTGGCATAATTCCACATTCTTGAGTTTGAGCAGAAGAGCATCAACGCTTTGAAGGAGATTCAACAAGGAATGGCTAGAGAGTGTGCAAGAGTATGATGTGCACTTTAAAACTCTCTTGTCTAAATTATCATATGATATTCACCCTTCACAACATGCTCAGTGGTTTGTTGGAGGGTTAATCACTCCTTTTAGAAGGGCCTTATCTCATAAAAATTTTATAGACCCGCACGAGGCATTGGAAGCTTCTCTGCGCACCGAGGCTATTGGTAGTGTTGATATTGGTGTTAGCCCATTCCTAGAGGCTCAGATTGCTATTATGGCCAAGCAGTTGGAAAATTTGTCTGTGAACTTAGCCCATGAGACTTACAGTGGTTTGTGGTGCATAGATTGTGAAGTAGAGGGGCACGTTAAGGATAATTTCCCGGAGGATAGTACGCACCATGGCAGTAGATTGTGAAATTTTTCATGGGGACCATGATGCGAGTAGGTGCCCCTTGCTGCAATGCGCAATCCGAGAAGAATGTATCTTGTTACTGCAATATTTACACCTCTACAACCCATGATACTAAGGAATGTAGGCTCATTGATTAGATCCATGAGGCCATTGATCATGGGGTGTGCAGACTAGCGTTGTTAGTAGTTCCAAGGGTGATGATCACTGTTATAAGGAGTGCGCAGATGGAGGCATGTGTGGAAGAGGTTTTGAGGAGGATTTTGTGGTCATGGTAACCATAGAGGAGGAAGGATTGAGTTCTGCGTGGAACCTGTTTCAACTATGGATCTACAGATCATTACAAACGTGAATTCCCAAACCTGTTGCAGTGCTCATGGTGTGGAAAGAAGCATAAGTATGAGGAGTGCCCTGAAATTGTTTGAGCACATGAATCAGCAGCACCAGAAAGACAAGGGCACTACAATGGTTAGTATTAAGAAGGAAGACACCCAATGGATGCCTTGGGTAACACGGGATGCAGGTTTGGAGCCTATCTTGGTAACAACAAGGGAAGAAGCCACACATGCAAGAGAGACAAGACATAAGAACCTAGTTTCAAGGGAGGAAGTAATTCATGGAAAGTATCTAGACCGTGTGCACCGAAGCAGGTATATAAAGACACTATGGATGTCATTCAGAGCTTATAAGGGGAAATCCATTATCTAAAGGAACAATCCAAGAGGGAGGAATAAGGAAGGAGATTCGAGGCGCCAAAGGATGACCTAGAATAGGTCAAGGAGGTGTGTAAAATGCCAAGGAAAGCGAATATCATTCCCTTGCTAGGATCATGGTTGAGAGAGAAGGTACCACGCACTGGAGGAGAGCGCAAGAGGCAGGTCTTGCATGTAAATCTTCCCCCTCATAGCCTTCACTATGACAAGGAGATCATGTTGAATGCAGTTGTAGATGGATGGCTCCTTAGTAATATCCTCATTGAAACTGGTGTAGAGGTTATTGTTCTAACTTTGGATGTATGACATCGATGGGAAGACACGTATTACTGACCATCTTCGAATGTGTTGTATATGGAAAATAAGACTAAGGTGATGCCCATCGGTGTCTTAAAGGATGTAGCTATTACTATCCAATGAGCTAAGTTTACTGGGGATTTTGAAGTCTTGGCGCTTGCCGAGGTAAACAATTTCCCACTGCTACTTGGGCGCCCATGGTGTTACAAGAACAATGCGGACCTTCGGTTCAACAAAGGGTACATCAGATTTGAAAACAAGGAGGAGCGGGTCTTTATACCCCTATATAATGGGAAGTCTACACCCTATATTGAGCCTTTGGGGGAATAAGTTCTAGATAGGATATACGTGCACTCAATCAGGGACCAAGAAAAAATACATCCTACTAACGGAGTTATCTAGTTTAAGGATGCTCAGTCAGTAAGTGATACCACCAATCTAGCATGTGAAAATTAGGCATGGGAACTTATGAATTGATGGGATGGTAGTTGAGAGGGTCGGTGACCAAGGTAATAAAGGCACGCATAGTTCGGTGCCTAGGAGGAAAAGAGCTGCCCAAGTATTCAGGAGGAGCCTTCCCTGAGATCTTTCTGCAGGAGGTGGAAGCTCAGTGGAAGGATGAGAAGGAATGGAGAGGGATGCTAAGTTATGTCCTACTCAACACAGTGGCACGATGGTGGGCTACACATCAAGAGAGCCTCTTGGAATGGCGTGAGGTAAGAATTGCTCTCTCTGTCAGATTCTCTAGGAGCAACGTGCCCACCACCATCAAGGACTACCATGGGAAGGAGCCCACCTCTTTCCATATCCAGGAGTGTGAGAGGATCTAGAGAGAAGGCACAAAAGCTTTTCCACCATCCCTCTAGGTGCACAAGTTGTATTCTACACTACAGGGTTGCGCATGCACATGGTAAATTCATTTGAAGACACACCGCCAGACAGGAATTGGAAAGAGCTCGCGGCTGACCTTATTCAAACCTTTGAGTATCAGAGTACCAAGCCATCATTTGATAAGGCCTTGCAAGGTATCAAGCACCTTACCATGGGGGATAGTGCCATGGTGGAAGATAGGTTGTTGGAGTTACTAGGTGGAACAAGTTTGGAGGTGCGCTTTGAAGAAGAAGTAGAGGAAACATAAGAGTTACTGACTTGAGCGCACGTACTTGGAAAAGGAGAAAATAAAGTTGGTGTATGTGATTGATGGAGAGGAATCAAAAGCTTGGATGTTAGCCATTCTGTAGGGACGTGCGAGGTAGTGGACAGTGTTGATACTCATGCGTGTGCCTACCATGAGCCCTTAAAGACAAAGAAGGTTAACATCGGTTCAGGAGAAGAACCTAAGGAAGCTATTATTGGAGATTACTGGTCGGAGAAGGAAGTCTCTAAGATCATTGATCTGTTGTATGAATTTGAGGATTTATTTCCATGTGGGTACCATGAGCTCAAAGGTGTTCACCATTCCTTGGGGGAGATGAAGATAAAGTTGAAGGATAGTGCGCACCGATCAGGAAGAGGCCCTACCAGATGAATCCCAATTTGTGCATGAAGGTTAAGGAGGAGATAGACAAAATGATAGCTTATGGGATCATTGAAGCAGTGGAGGAATTAGAATGGATAAGTTCGATGGTAATCAACATCAAGAAGGATGGGCGGATTAGGATCTGCATGGATTATAGGGAGCTGAATGTATTTTGTGTCATTGATCCCTTTCCAACCCCCTTCACTGAATAAATTTTGGAAGGATTTGTTGGGCGTGAAATCTATTCCTTTACGAATGGATTTTCGGGGTACCACCAAGTCCAGATTGCAAAGGAGGACCAGGAGAAGATAACTTTCACCACTGAGTGGGGAATTTTTGCATACATGGTCATGCCCTTTGGGTTGAAGAATGCACTGTTGTTTTTTCACGCATAGTGGTGCAAGCATTCCAGGACTTTATCCATAAGTTTCTTCAAGTATATTTGGATGATTGGATAGTGTATGGTCTAGTTAAAGACCATTGTGACAATTTAAGGTTAACGTTTGAGAGGTGTAGGCAGTTGAGGATATCCCTCAACATTAAGAAGTGTTTGTTTGCTACACCCTTTGGGAATTTATTGGAGCATATCATATGTAAGGAGGGCTTGTTGGTAGATCCCGCTAAAGTTACAGTTATTATGGGGTTAGGGGAGCCTACTAGCTAGAGCGTAGTGCGTGGATTCCTTGGGCATACGGGTTATTACAGGAAATTCATCAAGGGGTATGCCAGGATCACCATGCCTTTAGAGGAGTTGCTCAGACATAAAAGTTCCTTCCATTGGGGAGAGGCGCAATAGAGGGCATTTGATACATTAAAAGATAGGCTTTTCACCGTGCCTATATTACGTTTTCCCTCTTGGGACAAGCCCTTTCATGTCCATGTAGATGCCTCGGGAACACTATTGGAGCAATGCTTACACAACCAGGTGAAGGAATTGTTGATCATCCTCTATGTTTTGCAAGTAGGAAGCTGACACCAACAAAGCAGAACTACACCATAACTGAGTGTGAGGCATTGTCAATGATCTACGCACTTTTCAAGTTTAGACAATATCTATTGGCAACACCCTTTGTGTTTTACACCGACCACATGGCATTAAAGTATTTGGTGAACAAGCTTGTTCTACAAGGGCGCATATGTTGGTGGGTGTTGTTGTTTCAAGAGTTTGAATTCACCATTGTAGTGAAGCCTAGGAAAAGCAATTGTGGACTTGATCATCTGTCAAGAATTGATTCAGGGGAGGATGCATAGAGTATTGAGGAGACAATGCTAGATGCACAACTATTTAGGTTGCGGTGCGTGCCCTTGGATTTGGAAGAGATTGCAGTATTTTTAAAGGAAGGTGTGGCACCGAAAGGAATGAAGGCATTAGAGAAAAATTAGTTAGCCATATGCGCATGCTCCCTACATGTTAATCAGTGGAGACTTATACAAGTTGGGATGTGATGAAGTTTTACATAGGTGTGTATTAGAGCATGAGTTCTGGCCATCATGGAGGAAGCACATGGAGGAAGTGTGGGTGGGCATTATGCAGGTGATGCCACCGTACATAAGATATTAATGGCAGGTTTGTGGTGGGAAACCCTGTACAAGGATTGTAAAGACTATTGTAAAGTGTGTGACCATTGTTAGCACATTGGAAAACCGGGAAAGAGAGATGAAATGCCTTTACACCCTATCCCTAGTGCATGGGAACCTTTTAAAAAGTGGGCAATAGACTTTGTAGGCCCTATTACACTAGCGGCGCATAGGATTGGGTCACGCTATGTCATCACTTGCATGGATTATTTGACTAGGTGGGTAGAGGCAACCCCAACTAAAGATTGCATAAGCAGCCACAATGGCAAGGTTCTTATGGGAGAACATTATCACGAGGTATGGATGTCTGTTGAGTTTGACCAGTGATAGGGGTATGCATTTCTTGAATGAGACCATGAGGATCCTGTTAGTAGAGTTCATGGTGGCTCATCACAAGACTACGCCCTATCACCCACAAGAAAATGGAACCGCGAAGCATTCAAAAAAATACTGAGTCATACCCTAACCAAGATTTGTGATGTCGGAAGACAAGATTGGGATGAAAAAGTATTAGCAGTATTGTGGGCTTATAGGAAAACTTATAACGATCAGCCGAACAAAGCCACACCATTTCGCTTAGTGTTTGGAGCGGAAGCAATTCTACGATTGAATTCGTGTTACCTTCTCTGTGAATAGCGCACGTAGGAGGGTTGGCCGATGAGCAAGCACTATAAGAAATAATTAAGGAGTTAATGAAATTAGATGAGAGATGATAACTCACCAGGTGGATCTAGATAATAGAGAAAGCAAAGTAGAAAGCTTGGTATGATTTCCATAATAGAAATAAGAAGTTTGAGGTTGGGTAGATATTTTTACCATATGATTCTAAGTTTCTGTGCCATCTTGGGAAGTTGAAAGTCCATTGGTTGGGTCCTTACACAATCTCGTACATCCTTGATTCGGGCATGTGCTAGTTACAAGCGCTGGATGGGATGAAGTTTCTGGACACTTCAATAGGAGTAGGTTGAAGCCCTACTATAAATAAGTCTTCTTGGTGTTTGTAAATAAGGCAGTTTTTCCAGTTAGTTTAGAATTTTCCTTTATGCATTTCTTTTCTCATGTTTCCCTTTCACGTTGTTGTTTTGTTTTGCGCCTTGGCGCAGTAACCTTATTGCTACTTTTTGAGAATTTGTGAATGCACAGAGGACCGCGCATTATTTTAAGTGTGGGGTGGAGTAATGTGAAGGAGCGCATGGTTAAAGTGCCAAGGAAGTTTGTGTTAAAAATCCTAGTTGAATGGCCCAGTTGAAAGAGGTGTATGGAGAGAAAAGATGGAAAAAGGATGGTTGGTGCCAAGATAAAGCTACTTATAGATCCCATGTACAAAGGAGGAGAAAGTGCATTAAGCAACACGAGGTAGGCAAGAGAAAAAATCAGGACAGAAGAAGTGCCTTCAGCACTAGTTTTGTGTGCATAAGAGTCTCCTATCAGGTTGGATTGGTTACATGCCAGAAGGTTGGAGGATTTTCCGCGTAGGTTGGGCACGTGAGGGAAAGTGCTTAAGTCAGGCTTTGTTTGAAAAATCTACATTAAATGAAGAAAGTACGGTGGTAGGTGAAGTAGCACTTAATGCTCAAAAAGGGAAAAACTATAAATAAGGGGTTGGGACACTTCATTTTTCACTTTGCATATAAGAGAACGAAGCGCTTTTTACACCTTTGCAAACTAGGGCTTCCAAAAAAAAACTGATCCGTGTGAAGAAAAATTTGGAGAAATTGAAGTATAAGTAGCTAGTTGATTTGCAAACCAGGAGGAAGGGATTTCACGGGCATGGGAGAAAGTGTGAGAAGATGTCATCTTATGAAGGGAGTATCCCAGTTAGGGTTTGAAGAACTAGGGCACAAGTTTAAGTAATTTTCTTCACAAGTTTGAGATCTAGGGTTGGAGAGAGCGGAAGAATGAAGTAATGAAGTGATTGAAGTGGGTAGAAGACCTAGAAAATGGCACCCAAGAAACCAGCTAGTACACCTAAGAAGGGAAAAGGAAAGGGCAAGGGAAAACAACAAGAAATTGAAGCAAGCACAAATGAGGAATGGTATGTAGAAATGTAGTACCCAGATGGAGTGTTGTTGGGGAAGGAGTGGGAGTCCCATCTTAGGGATATGTCTATAAATGATTATAATCATTGGACAAGCACAATTGAAAAGGATTTGCACTGGAGTTAGTGCACCCAACAAACAAGAGGACACTAGAAGGTTTTCCCATATATAATGATGACATGAAGGTCAAGTTGGAGAAGGCAGGGTTACTACAACTCTTTGAGTTGCCCTACTTTAGGAAACCTGAGCGACTGTATCAGTGGCTGATGTCACGTGTGCATGAGGACTATTTCCACTTCGTGGGGTGCAAGATGTGCATAACTCCTCAACTCATTTCACAATTCACAAGCCTCATCTGTGAAGGAGATGGGTTAGAAGATGATTTTGATGACAAGGAAGTGATTAAGGAAACTATCGCCACTCTTGCTTGCAAAAAGGGGTCAAGGTATTATGATGTCACAGACATCAAGGATCTAGTAATGAAGATGGCCGCGCACCTGGTGTCAAAGATAAATGGCCAAGAGAGATGGACTCAAGTCAGTAAGCCATGGTTAAATGTTTGTAGAAAGATTTCAGAGGGCACCATCTATAATTTGTCCGCATTCATCGCGGATGAAATTATCAACTGCACGAAGGAAGGTGATAGGATCCTTTTTGGAAATGTGTTGTTGACCATCGTGTTCTCGAGAGATAGGGGTACTAGATGCATCAGATAAGTTCATATGGGAGTACCCTGATGAAGACCCCTCACCCACCAAAATATTTGAGAAGTACGCTTGTGACACTATGACAATAGTGCACAAGGCGTGCTTGGAAAAGTGGTACACGTGCCTAAGGAACACATTCGGGGTAGAATGGAGAATTCTGAACAACTGCCAATGCCACTAGGGGAGAGGCAGAATTTGTTGTGTACCAGCATTACTACCTGGGTAGATTCAAGTTGATAGATGACTCATGGAGCCCATGGTGCAAGCTCCCTTTTCCTTCATAGCTCAAGTACTTCCAAGTAGGAGTAAACAGTTCAAGGAGTCCAAAAATTTTAAGTTGGACCTTGGTAGTTTGGACAAAGACCATAGGGAATTGCACAAAGGGTTGGTCTACCCTAGCAAGCACATGTACATAGAGCAGTACGTGTCACATGAAGTGCAAATGACAAGGCCCATGACTCTTCCCATTGCAGGAGGATCCGCGGCGTACATTTACATTCACATAAGGCCCAAGTCAGAGAAGGGAACATACCTAGAGAATGAGGTATCTATACCTCAGGATCCAACTGGGAGGAAAAGACCCACGCCCAAACAAGAGGAAAAAGAACCAAAAATAAAATCCCAAGTGTGGTGGAGACACAAGAAATAGGTTCCCCGGGACAAGCGCTAGAACTAGCACATACGCGTGCAAGAAAAAGGTCGTAATCAGAGAAAAGACTCAGAACCAGAAGAACCATCAGATAAGGAGTCATCAGAAGAAGAAACAGAGTCACCTACACTGGAATCTCTAGTTAGGAAAAAGTAGAGGGTAGAAGAGGAGACCACCTCGAAAGAAGTTGGAAGTATGGGCAAGTACATAGGAGAGAAGGATGGTAGTGAGGAAGAAGTAAGTGGGGAAGAGGACCTCAGAAATATCAAGGGCCACCTATTTTCAATATACATGATTTAGAGGAGGAAGGTAGAGAAGAATAAGGGTTCCTTTTTGTGCAGTGTAAGGATAGCCAGGTAGGAGGAAGCACCTAGGACATGGGAAAAGATGAAGAGGCTAGTGCGCAGAAACAAGAGGTTCCAAGCTCGGCACAAGAGAAAATGGCCAAGGTGGTAGAAGAAGAGGAGACAAGGGACATTGAGAAACTAGGTGGAGGATAAGGTGGAGTGCAGCGCTGAACCAGTGTTGAACAAGGAGAAGGAGAGTGCGAGAAGAGGAACATGGCAGCACTAGAGGCCTAATTTTAACTGTAAGTATACCCAAAGGTACGCGCATGGGAGGAAGGCACACAGAGGGGGAGGCCAGAGATGGGTTATATTGATGACCCCAAGAAGGTGTTTTGTGTGCAGTTCAGTACACTTCCAGGCGGAGGATCTTGTATGCATGTCATCTTTTGATAAGGAGGCTACCTACCCATGGACAAGGAAGATGATCTCTTGGGCAATTGAGTCCCACCTTGATGAACTAGAGTTTGAGGTAAGCCAAGGGAAATAGTAACATTGCAGGACTAGGAGAAGATAACCCAGTGGTGGATACCTAGTAGCTCTTGGATGAACAACTGAGCAACGCACTTAACAAAGTCTTCGTTGAGAT
This sequence comes from Taxus wallichiana var. yunnanensis, assembly GCA_018340775.1. NCBI lineage: Eukaryota > Viridiplantae > Streptophyta > Pinopsida > Cupressales > Taxaceae > Taxus > Taxus wallichiana. Next base: position 439,382,146 of record CM031244.1, read on the forward strand.
AGAAGCTAGACTCTTCAGGTGAAATGATAGGATCAGGGATCTGGAAGGGGAGCTGAAGGAGAAAGAGGAAGAGCTAGCTACATTAACTAAGGAGCTGAGCCAGAAAATTTAATCAGTGCCTAGTGGCAAAGTGGGAATTGAAGGATGAGAAGGCCAAGGTGAGCGTTGTGTACAAGAAAGTAGAATCTATCAATGAGGCCATACTATTGAAGCATCCGGACCTAGCATTACCCGTGCAAAAGTATGGATCTGCTTTGGGATGCCTGGAGGATTTAACAAGGGTCCTCACCATGGAAAGATAGCCACCAGCCTTGGAGTCTATAGAGGAAGTGGCCATGCACCTAGAGAAGGAAGACAAGTTGAAGATCGTAGCACTCATTGCAGAGTACAAGCAAAGTGCTTGCTAATGTAAGGGTCGCTTCTGGACTACTAAGGCCACGTATGAAAATTGCACGGATAGAGACAAAGTGGAAGGCACCTGGTTGCCACTCATGAAGTGGAACTCAAGGAGTTCCAGGAGAAAAACAAGGGGAATAGGGCAGAAAGAGACAAAATCCTTGCCAAGGTTGAGAAGAAATCAGAGGCCATTGAAACCTTAAGGGTTTCAATCAAAAACCGTTGAAGGAGCTATATCCGCGTATCACACAAAGAATGGATGCATTAGAGGATATATGCAAGGAGTTGGAGAAAATCATAGATACTATGAGCATGCAAGGAGATGGACTAAATTTTGGGGAGGTAAGTGCCCTGGTCGGCGACCTCTATCAAAGAGCGTAGGACGAAGTTGATGCCTGGAATAAATTGGAGGCCGACTTGCAAAAGGATTTTCCCAGTCTGTTACAGTGATTCTTTCACTCTCCCATTCTTTCTTCTTTCCCCATTATTTCATCCTCTTATTCTTTTTCCTAGGCATAAGCCTATTTCTATTCTTTCTCTCACTAAGGGAAGTGTTCTTGCATAGATGGAGAACAGGTGTAGTGTGGGGTGATGTTGGGCCCCTAGAATATTGACTAAGTACAAAGGTGCATAGGCACGCAAGGTCCCAATTAAAGAAATATGCGCAAGGACAAAGCGCTCAAGGGGTTTTAAAAAGGGTTTAAGGAAGCGTGCACGTGACCGCGTGGAAAAAACCAAGGGTTCGGGACTTAGACAAATTGGACATTCAGGGGCTGAACACATGAAAAGCATGACCCAAATGTGCATGGATAAGATGCCAGCCTAGCGACAGGTTGGCCCAAGAAGGAGCATGCCTGCGGTAGAATCTTCTAGAAGCACATCATGGGATAAAGTGGGAAGCTCAGGCCTAGAGGAGCATGCTCGCATGGAGGACCACATTCAAACACTTGGCATCAGATTTAAGGGCATGAAGGATGAGTTGGCAGTCCAGAAAATCTATAAATACAAGCACCTATAGAGTAAATAGAGAGACTTAGAGTGTGGCGAAGCTCTGCAGAAATACTGCAAGAACTCTGTTAATGGGTAATTGCATTTGGGAAAGGATGTATTAGGCATGGGGATTGTAATTTTCTTTTTGGTAGCTTAGTTACATTAGTCCAGTTGTAATGCATGACTGTAGTCTACTTCTCTATGACACTCTGTAATGGCTCCATGGATGTAATGAGGTTACCTGTTATATATACATGAATATCAATGATTCTGATGCATACTTCTCTCTCATGAGTTCTCTTTCCTTTTATGCTAAGTATGGATGCTTGTATGCTTCTTTCTGATATGATACACGTTATAGATTATATTAAGTACTCTATCTAAAATGACTGCAAGGATCTAGAGGTTGTTCTGAGCTCTATGGTTCTTGTATGTCCTAAACCCATTTGAAAGTCTTTTAAACACAAATCATAGATGATGTTTCCCACTAAACTCACATAAAAGAGAGACTTGGCACCCGTGCATGCCTCGGGTGAGCACCGGCTTCATTTGGGTGATAGGACGGTGCGTATGGGGTTCCTTTCTTGTGTTAAGGGTAAAAATTACTAAACAATAGCAGATTCGAAGCTTGGAGTTCCCATTATGGAAGAAAAGACTACTACAAATGAGTCTTTGAGACCGTTTGAGGATAATGTCAAGAAAGAGAATTTGGAGACCCAATGTCTTTCAGCAAGGACACCTTGGAAAATTTATTTGGGATTCGAGCCACCATTGCATTCATCACAGAGAAACACTAGTCATGGTTTGATAAATTCAAGGATATCGATGGTTCTTCCGATGGTTGGATAGAGTCCCTAACTTGCGTATAAATTTCTCACGTGGATAAGGTGGCACCAATAGCAACTCAATTTAGTAAGGACTTTAAGGGATTTGAAATTTCCCCAATGGAGCTTGATAGAGATCGGTCAAGCAAAGAGGTAACTTCTTCATCGGAATAATGTTCTCTCTCTTTTATCCCCCTCTTTCTCTCTCTTCATGTTTTAATTCTTCATTGGGGTTGTACTTTTTCATAATGCCTTTATTTTAATTAAAAAGTGACTTTCTGATTATAATGTAATAAGTTACCCTTATTTTATAAAAGGGGACTTAATATTTTCCTAAGAATGTAAAAAGTCATAAGTTGTGCAAAGGCATATGAAAGGTCATGTGGGGGTAGATGAAGAGTCTTTGATCTTGCTATAAACTAAGGCATCCCTTTTCCAAAGGGTTTTCAATTTTTTTGTTCATGAGAGAGTATTCCTTGTGAAGAAGCAAAAAGATAAAATTTCCTCCATTTTCTCATCTCTATGTTCTTCTCACTCTCACATATGTACAATTTTTCTATATAGCATCGGTGAAGAAAGGACTTTACCACCTTTTTTATAAGGATTTTTTTAACATTGTGTTCTAAGATTTATATTTTCTTGTTTCCCTTTACAAAAAAAAATTCTTCAAATATTATGTGTGGTGGAATTTTTTAGTTAATGGTTGTAAGAATAAGGTTTTCTACCTACAACATTAATCCCTCTCCCTTTTTCTCACTCCCTTTCCCCAGTCTTCAAGAAAAGTATATATTTTTCTCGTAGGGTAAGTGGAGTGCCCCTGTTGGATCCTCGGTCATAAGGCCACCATAGAAACCAAATTTCACCGCAGATGTAAACACGGAGCTGCACCATTCAAGTAGAGGGACTTAGATTCCCAAATCATTGGTAAGAAGTCCACCAATTTATCACCTCAAAAAAAAATTCTTACTAACACAAAGGTATTTTCCAATATTGATTTTATCATTTTATTGGAAGCTTCAGATTGGCCATTGCACTACGGGTAATAAGGAGTTTCCCATTTGAGTTGGATATGAAAATTTTTAGCAAACTCCTTAACTTTATTTTTATATAGATGTATCATTCTCTATGATAAGAGATGTAAGAATCATGAAATGGAATATGATGTCATTAAATATGAATTTGCTTTGACATTTTACCCAAAGTGACATAGGTTAGAGGCATGGAATTTATGTAATTGATGAAATATTATGTGGAAGTGATTATGAAAGTGTGACCATCATAAGATGTGGGCTTGATTTTCCTACTAGGTCAAGCCCCCATTTGGAAAAAGGCCAAGTTGATGTAATAGGTTGGAGGGCTTGTGAAGGCACATAAATAATTTTGTCATGTCGTTGACATGTGTAGCACTTCTTGACGAAGTTGTATGCATCCGATTCTATGGTGGGACAATAATAACCTACGTGTAAGATATTCTTAGCTAAAATTGTGTCGCTTATATGTGCAACACATATACCTAAATACACTTCGACTAATGTTTGTTCAACTTCATCTTGATTGAGACATCATAATAGAGTACCATCATATCCTCTTCTATAAAGGGTGTTGGTAAGGATTATGTAGTGTAAAACATGTTTTGTTAATGCTCTTATATTATGGGAATTCATATTAGGGCAGACTTTATCTTGGATAAAAGAGTATATATTATGGTACTGTGGATTCTTAGGACCAATTATTTCACATACCATGGGGGAATCGAAAGATCATGTGTGGATACCAAAATATGTTCGATGATAAACTCATTATGTGTTTTATTTCAAATGTAGGACCCACTAGTTCTAGTTCGAAACGAATTGAATCCTCGACCCAACCGGCATTCCACTGATATGGGGCCCTCGACCTCCAGATAGTCGAGATAGCCGAGATAGATCGGATGAATCGATAAGATAGTTCAGGAGGGGGTGGGTAGGGTAAAGGTGTCATATCTTTGACCTCTTGGCTATCTATAGAGAGAGTAGGTATATTTATATCTTATCGCCACCCATATAAGACTTCGGGCCTATTTAACAATAGGTACATAAACTACCAAGTTATTTTGTCTTTTCCTACCCCCAATGGGGTCTACCCCAATGGGGTAGGGGTTATAATAAATTTTCCCTTTCCTCTTGGGGTTGAGAGTTTCTTTTATCCTTTTTGGGGGGTTGCACCCCAACAGTGGGTCTCCCGATAAGGGTAGGGGATTATATATCAAACACAAGAAAGGATGCAATTTTATCCATGGCATCCACCAATTTTTGTAGATGAAGAACTTGCTTGAAGGTGATAAGCTAGAAATAGCCTTTGAGACTATCGACCATGCACTTATATGGAACAATTTTATCATCCTTAACCCGATATTATCCATTTATTTTCTTAATGATTAAAAGAGAATCCACATAAATTTTGCGTTCTTTTATCCGCCAAGATATTACAAAATTTAGGTCAGTTATAAGTGTTTTATACTCCTTGATGTTGTTTGTACATGGAAATCCAATGTGGTAAGACTTAAAATAACATTTACTTTAGGTGTGTATAATAGAATACCATCCCCGACCCGTGAATGTTACAAGATGCACTAAAAATAATGTCTATGAAGGAACTACATCAATGTACAATAGATCTTCGTTGGAAAATTCAAAATGAAGGGATACCAAGTTTGAAAAATGGTGCAATAATAAGTTGATCTACTAGTGTTTTCCATTTTATTATTTTTTATGACAAATTCAATATTGAAATCAATTAGAATAATGAGCTATCTAGACATGCAGTCTATAATAATATGTTTTGAGAGTAGATACTTAAAAGGATCTACCTTAGCGATGAGATTTGTTGTATGATTAAGCGTGAGCTGTCGTCAGAACTTGTGAAAAGTGATTTTACAGACCAAACAAACTTGTTCAACCTAAGAATATTAGATTTTTGGGCTATAAGAGTTCTACTCGAGATAGTAGATTGTTTGTTCTTGACCTTTGTTATTTTGTTACACAATCAATACCCCTATGGTATGGTTTTTAGCTTAATTATAAATAAGCATAGGCTTATCTTGAACAAGAGGCATTAGTATCGTAGTTTTGATATTTATTGGTTCAATTGGTTGAAATAATATTGACATTCTGGTGTCCATCTGAACTAGACATATTTCCTGAGAAGCTAATTAAAATGATGAAATTTATCTCGTAAGCTAAGATTTAAACCACCGAATGGACCGAATATATCCCTAGAGACCATGTAGTTAACGTAGGTTTTGAGGGGGAGGCATCTCCATGATTGATTTAGCTTTAGTGGGGTCAAATTCAATTCCCCTTCGAGAAACTATGAATCCTTGTATAAGGTTAATAGCTTTCAAATACATGAATATTTTCATCCTCTAAATATCTATACCATTTTAACAAGGTATTACCAAGGTGCTAGATAAGAGCTTCTTTTAAATGGGGTCCATTGGATCTTGTAGTTGTATAGAGACAATGAAAGCTTACCAACATGAAAATAACTTTCAATCACGTACTCACCAATAAATTTATGAGTATTTTCAATTTAGACTATGGATTATACATGGAACGTTGAGATGGCTTATCTTTGGAAAATCATGTCGTGGTCATACAGTTATCGATGTGCATGTGTATGACACAACAGTGTGTAGTAGATATATCATGCGGAAGGAAAATAATTTATATGATTCAACCTTGCTTCCAAGATCTTATAGTACTCAAATGGTTTTGCATTTACAAGAAAGGTAAACTACTTGCCATTATGGGGGATTTTATGCATTGGTGAAAAGTGGAAGGCATGGCTTGCATTGCATGTATCCAAGGCCAACCTAGAAGGATATTGTATGAAGTCTCAATGTCAACAACGTGAAAAAGGGTTTCTAGCATCCATGGGCCAACTTGTATGGATAAGGTGATTTTTCCATATTATTTTCATTTGTTGTTTTCATAACCACGAATGGTTGTAACATTATCTCAAAAAATTCTTTTTATGGCCAAGGAATCTTAGATCTGTTGGTACCCAAATTTGTTCTCCTTTTAGTCCGAGCAAAGCATCGAGAGATATGGCATGAAGCTTGAAGACAGATAGATCATGATGTATGTCATTTTGTAGCCGGGGATGTGATCTAAGCGGCACTCAAATTTGTGGAGAGATGGATAGCACTCAAATAGGAATTGATATTTTCCTAAATGTTTTAGGTTGTTTCTTTCAACCAAGGTAAGAGGACCTATTTTGTAACCCTCAAATGGTGAAGGAGATGAATATATCCCTCAATTTGTGTAAATAGCATGAAGGGGCCTTGGGAAAATATGATCAACACTCCAAATCTGACTTTCACAAGTTGTCACTTCAAGATTATGGAGATACTTTCAATGCAACGCAAGGGTTACTCAAGACATTTTGAAATCATGATCTGCTTTTGCATACTTTAGCAAATGGATTTTAATCTTATGTGGGTATACGAGTCAAAACAAGGGTAGTATGGAGTAGTATTATTTTTTTAGAATGATCTTTGGTGGGATATTGACAAGACAAACTTGACTATGTCAGATCTTTGACAACCTCTACAACATTTGAACAACTATTAGATAAAATGCTTCAAAACAATCAGGATGTTCTTTCAACCAGAAGAGATACACAAATAGAGGCCTAGGTTTGCACTCTTCACACAATCTTTGAGACCTCAACACAAAATCTTGAGTTAAAGGACTCAATTAAACATCAAAATCTCTAATCAAATCACGCCAAGTACCCCTAAAGGTTTACAAGCAATCTCTATCAACAAATGAAGGTGAAGTGATTTTAAACTACTTATTTTCAATGTTAGATGAAAGATCTTCTGAAAAATGAAATTTCAAATGCCACTAAACTATCAATAAGGATGAGATCTGTGTGATTCCTAAAGATTTCAATACAAGATTGCAACAAGAACAAGGAAAATTGTTTGCAGACATTTAAACATGATAACAGACATCATATTTCCCAAAATAACATAGATTAATTCAAAATCTTGTTAGATTCATCAGCAGGGGAGAGTTTCAGGAACAATCTTAGAGCTATGTGATGGCTATACACTTGTAACCAACTCAACATGAATGAAGATCTAACACAGAAGACATTAACCAAGTTTTTTGGAGGGTTTCTCAGAAGATGAGCTTCTCTCAAAATTTTCTCGTGATTTTCAATTTCCCGACCTTTTGCATGTCTCAAAACATGTATTATATATCTCTCTATTACATTTGATCCTTCTTTCCCAAGAAAATAATATCCGATGGCATCTTAGTTTGTTACAAATTCATCGGGATTCGTAGAGCAGAGAGCGTTTAACATATTTGCAACAAAAGTTTCTAGGTGTTTGAAAAAAGGCTAATCATTCCAAAAATTTCATTAGTATCCATTATGGAGGCACGTTTTTCATCTTCAAAGCATGCGAGACCCCTTCCTTTCATTATTTCATCCTTATCCCTCCAAAATTTGACTCTGTAACTTTTGGATTTGATATTTCACGTTTTTGGATGGGTTAGGGAAAAATTTATTCCAAAAACATCTCTGATCTTCAAATTGATCCTCAAAACCAATTGCATTGGTCCTTGTACGCACAAAAAATATGAATTTCCAAAAATTCGATCAAAAACGATGCAAAAAATGCATTTCCACACTTCCTAGAGAAAAAATGGTGGCCAAACTAAAAAATGCATAGTTACCATTGATCTGCCTTTCTCCCTTCAATCTGAGCCCTCCACGTGTCATAATGTGATTGGAAATGGGCTTGGGATCACTGTTTGATATTTTGACACTTTTGGAAAAATGTAAAAAATTTGACATTTTCTCCGCCCCTCCGCCCTTTGACACGTGTCCTAAAGTGGGCCCCATTGGAATTGTGGCTCGATTATGCACATTTCCACCTTTTTGGAAAAAAGAAATTTTTCCAAAAAAATCTCTGTAGGCTGCGCACTCTAATTCTCGTCCCTAACATGTGGCGATCGTTGATTCACTGCAGGGCCATAACTCCTTTTTGCTTCGTACTTCCTTCACAAAATTTCAAAGTTTTCAAAACTCATCGGCGGCCCGCACTCCCCTCTACCATTTTATTTTGACACGTGTCTCCCTCTGATTCATTACAGAGCCACACTTCAAATTACCACTTTAACTCATTTTGCCAAAAAGGTAACATTTCCCTTTTTCCTCTGGTAGCCTACCGACCAGTGTAAACCTTTAATTTTATTCTTTGTCGGGGTCGCACCTCTTTTAAGACTTTAACCCTTTTTATGAAAAAGGTTAAAAATCTCAAACTCTCCCGGATGTCTGCCACTCCACTCTACTCGGATCCTGCCATGTGTCCTCTCTTGATTGGCCCGATGGACCCATGGCCTTTTTCACAAATTTTTCTCCCTTTCGCAAAAAAGAAAATTTTCTATGCCTTTCGTCAGCCTTCCATCCTGCTTTTGATGAAAATATGACACGTGTCCACCTCTGATTTGCCGAGGGCTTGCACTCCAATTTTTTACCTTAACTCCTTTTCACCAAAGGAAAATTTTCCACGGTGCCTCCACATCTCTACCCCTCCATTGTTTTGACTTTTCTAACTGCCACATATGAGAAGATGTTTGAGCTAAAATTTGTGTAAAGGACACCCATATGACCGTTAAAAACCACAGAAATTGCCAACAATGCCCTAGAATGCCAGAGATGAATTTAACGGGAAAATGATGCCCATCTGACCGTAAAAATATAGAAAATGCCAGGGATGCCCAAAATCAATTTTTCCTTTGTGGTTGAAGAAATTTTCAATCAAAGGACAAATAGAAAGTGATTCAAATTAATTTACGACCATGGAAAGGGATTTTTGAGGGAAAATAAGTATAAAACAAACAATTTTGAGTTCCAAAGGTCGGGAAAACACGGGAAAAAAAACAAGAAAGGGCATTTGAACGGGAAAAATTAGGGCAAGGTAATGAGTTTGCAAACAAACCAATGCACAAGAATGGAGCTACAACTTCACATCATCAATTTCATGAAGAAAAAATATTTGAGCACAAAGAGTAGAGGGAAGTATGAAAAACGGAAAAGGATCAAAATGGGCACCAACATTGGCTCCTACTCGGGGATGGGCACTCCCAGTGAGTGCCACAAGAACAAAATTAGACCAAGTGCCAAAATAATCCATTTGGGTAAACGGAGTCATGAGCCAAAGCCACCAAAAACCAGCTAAGAAACCAAAAAAATGGCTGCCACACACCAAGGCAAACCATGAACCGACAAAACACCAAAAATAGAGAAAAATCCAAACACTATACACTGTACAAGTGGTGCATACCTCAAATTTGGGGATTAATCCAAGAAATGCTTCAGATGCCTGCCGTTAACAGGAAGCTCAAGAAATTCCCCATCTAAGTCCTTGAGAAAAAATGTATTTTCACCAATTCTGATATCAATGGAGTAAGGGCCCATCCACAATGCATCAAATTTACCATGTTTGCCCTTATCTTCATTTCTGCTATCCCATAACAAAACTAGATCTCCAACATTGAAGGCCCTAGGAGTGACCTTCTTGTCAAACAAACTCTTCAACTTCTCTCTAAATTTGACATGCCTTTGGTGGGATGCTCTTCTTTCTTCATCCATCTCAACAATCTGATTAATCCTTGCTTCATATGGGTGACCTCTTGATCTTCAAGTTGTTGAACAAACTGAAATGAATATAATTGTAGATGTAAGGGAAGCAGAGCTTGAGTTCCATACACCAACTCAAATGGGCTCTTACCAGTAGCTCTTTTGGTAGTGATTCTATCAGTCCAAACTAAAAATTTCAGTTGTTCACCCCATTTTCTCTTTTTCAACTCCAATGTTCTCCTAATGATCTTCAATAAGTTCTTATTGCTGGACTCAGCTTGTCCATTTCCTTTAGGGTTATATTTTGAAGCATAAGTCAGATTGGTTCCATACTCCTTGCACATTTCCATCAAGGGTTTATCTCTAAAACACATGGCATTATCAGCAATAATCTTGCTGGCACACCAAATTTGCATATGATGTGATTCAACAAGAAGTCCATAACAACTTGGTGTGTTGCTTTCTTGGTGGGGATTGCTTCTACCCACTTGGTGAAGTAATCTGTGGCTACAAGAATCCACTTATGGCTAACACTAGAAGGGTCTGAGATCTCACCAATGAAGTCCATCCCCCATTGTTTGAAAGGAGCCTCAATTGATACAAGCTACAAAGGAAGGGAGCCTGAAGCTTTCATTCTTCTAGAGAAACGCTGGCAACTTTCACATCTTCTAACCAGCTAGGGTTGCATCTTTGAAGAGAGTAGGCCACCAATAACCAGCTCTCAAAATTTTGTGTGTTGTAACCCTTCTAGCAAAGTGTCCTCCACAAACTCCCCCATGGAAATCAGCAACTATTTTGGGAGCTTCATCTTCAGTTATACATTTCAAGAGGACACCTTCAGGGTTCTTCCAAGCCAGCCCAAAGTCAGTGATGATGTATTTTTGAGAAGCCAGCTTGAGGGATCTTTTCTTATTTTTATTTAAATGATCAGGGCAGCATAGTGTCTATGAGGTAAAATATTACATCATTGTACCACTCATAACTTACCAATTTCTCAAGAACATCTGTCCTTTCTTCCTCTACTTCATTTATTTCCACAGTTTGCAAGTTTCTCTCAACCATGAGCTTAGCAATACCCAAACCTCTTACCAATTTTGTGGTTTGGATGTCCATGTCATACTCCTACAGTTTTTTCACCCATCTACATCTTTTTCTTGAGATATCCATCTCTTATAAGATGTCTTTTACCATAGTGTGGGGAACATAAGCAACAAATTTTGAACTTAATATATAAGGCCTAAAAACCTTTGTTGCTTTCACCAAGGAAAATGCTTGTTTTTCCATGATTGCGTATCTTAACTTAGTAGCTTGTAAAGCCTTGCTAAAGAAGGAAATAGGCCTCTCAGCCCCATCTTCATCCTTTTGCAGCAAAACAGATGCAATGGTATTTTCAGAAGCAAAGGAGAAGATTTGGAAAGGCTTCTTGTAATTCAGAGTTGCTAAGACAAGTACATGTTTAAGTGCTTCTTTGATTCCTTAAAAATCCTGAATAGGAGCCTCCTCCCACTTGATAACTTGTTCTTTCTTTAACATGCATGTAATAGGAAGAGTCAATTTAGCAAAATTAGACAAAAACCTTCTAATGAAATTGATCTGCCCAAAGAAGGATTGGATGCCCTTCTTTGTTCTTGGAATTGGAACCTTGCTGATTGCTTCTACCCTCTCAAGGTCAATCATGACACCATCCTTTGAAACAATATGACCAAGAAACTTGGACTTTTGCACCCCAAAATGGCACTTCTTTGGATTCAAAGAGATTCCAAATTCTCTACATCTGATCAACATTCTTTCCAAGTGCTGTAAGTGATCTTTTCTACTCCTTGAAAACACAGTCACATCATCCTAATAAACTGCAATGAAGTCATTTATGTAACCAGCAAAAGCAACATCCATTTCTCTTTGGAAGGTAGCTCCAACATTCATAAGACCAAAAGGCATTCTTACATAAACATATGTTCCCTAAGGAGTGGTAAAGGAAGTTTTAAATATTTCTGACTCCTTGACAACAACTTGATTGTAGCTAGAGAAACCATCCAAGGTGGACAACAATTCAGATCCAGTCACTAACTGCACCATGTTTTCCATGTTTGGCTAAGGATAATTGTCCTTTAATGGAGCTCTATTTAGATTTCTGAAGTCTACACAAAGTCGATATCTCCATTTTCTTTCTCGACCGCACAAGGTTTGTAACCCAAGACGAATACCTTGTGGGCTGAATAATCCCTCCCTCCTTGGTTTCTTCAATTCATCTTGCATTTTCATGGAGAGGAGTGGATTAATTGGCCTCTACTTTTGTCTCGAAGGGCTTGGCGTTTGTTTCAAGAGGAATCTCATCTTTGAAGCAAGTCCTCTCTATATGCTTTCAGCTCTGAATAAGACCAAGCAATACAATCCTGATATTTCTTCAATAGTTAAACATAGGACTGTTTTTCTTCTTTGTTTAGATTGCTGCCCAACCAAACTTTTCTTGGTTTATCATTAGTGCCCAAGTTATGCTCTTCCACATCCCTTGAGGTAGACATGTTTCTATTGATGATGTAATCAGCATTGTTAAAATTTGACTCAAGTGTATCAAGACTTCTAGGAATGGTGTTACTTTTCAATTGGATAATATCCTTTCCAAACAAAGTCTCTCTTCCTTCACCACACACACCATCAGTTCCCAATCAATATTCGATCTACAAACTCACCTTGATTTTTAAGAACCTTTGCACCGAGCATCATCATTAAACACTTGCCAATGCTTGATGTTGTCAAGGACAGTGGCCTAGCTAACACTTCAATAGTGTACTCACAATAAGGTGAAATGGTGCAATTTCCAAATCTTGACCCCAACACTGCTAACTTGTTAGCAGCAACATTGAAACTTCTGTCATGATGCACAATATTGAAGGAATCAAACATCTCAATTAGATCCCAAACTACTTGTTTCATCTTTGTTTCATCCGTTGATTTTTTGTAGCATACATTTTTCTTATTTATTTGACAACTAGATTTGAATCTCCTTTTGCAATGATGTCCCCGACACCATACTTCCATGCAATTCTCGGACCCAACAACAAGGCTTCATACTCAAAAATGTTGTTAGTACATTCAAAATTAAGCTTGAAGGAAAAAATAAACTCTTCCAAGCTAGGAGAAATCAAAATTATATCAAAGCACCATTTCAAAATTTGGAGCAAGCTCCATCAAATAGCAATGTCCAAGGAGAACCTACCATATCAAGGCACTTTGATCTGTCCATCTTTTTTTCTTTTCCATCAATGAAACCCAAAATTATCATCATTAACAAATAATACTTCATAAGAAGCATTGTTTGGATCCTCAATTAGATGCAACATCTTCTTTTCTCCATAGAGCTTGACAAGGCTTCCTTCAATGGTAATAGTGGCAAAAGACATGTCCATTTGAACAGTCCCACCAACACTTGCAGCCCATTTCCTTGATAATAACATACCCCATTTGGCAGGGAAATCAACAATTACAACATCAAGCTTGAAATTCTTACCCGGATAGGCTGCAAGTTGTACCACCAAAACCTTCACACAACTAACTATAGGCACTTCTCTTGAGTCCATGACAATAAACTTTCTATAGGTTGATGTCACTTTTATATCCAACTCATTCATGACTTCTAGAGGCATGACATTACATAATGCACTGGAATCAAACATACAATTGTGAAGTAGTCTATCCTTTATGATCAAAGTTGTAAAGAATGGATCAACATTCAATTAGGAATCAACCAAGGATGTCTCTGAGTATACCTCAGGTGTTTCTCCAAGATCCTCTACTACTGGTTGTGTTTCAAGGTCTACAATGATCTGAGGAGGAGTTTCAACAACGTTTACATTTCTGCTTGGGCTACTCTTCTCCTCTTTCAATCCCAAGTACTCAAATGCTCTCTTCTTGTGCTCAAGAATCCTAAGCAACTAAATGATTGGAAAAATCACTTTGATTTGGCTCAATACTTGGGCTATGTCATATGAAACACTCTTTGGCAAGGTAGTATTGGAATGGAGACAAGCAGATTCATTAGATGGCATGGGATGCTTGGCAGCTTAGGCATGAGGAGGACTGTAATTTTTGCTTGGGATAGCGAGAGATTTTGGTAGGTATTTCTCTTCTAGGATATTTTGTAGGAATACTTGAAAGCAAGGGTGTTTTAGGTTTTGCTTGAGGCCCAACTCCCTTAACAACCTTGCTCCTAGTATTATACTCTTTCTCTTGAGCCACAACAACATTCATTAACAATTGTCTATCTTCCTCCAAAGGGATACCACCATCATACTTCTTAATCATCAAATCTCTTAAGTATTCAAATTCATTGTTAGGAATCTCAAAAGCTTGCACTACATCAACTTCAAGAGTATGAGGGGGAAGAAAGACTTGTACCCATTTGATGCAATCCCAAAAGTTTGTAGCTGTCCTTGCACTTATTACCTCAGTTGATGTTGCTCCTTCTTGTGAGCTTGAAGAACAGCCCACCATGCAAATATCATCATCAATACCATCATCATTATTAGCTTCACCATCTTTCTGGTCCACTTCACATAGAGGATGGGGTAGAAAACACCTATCACACCAATCAATATCAACAAATTCCTCAACAAAAGCAACCCTAGCAGTTAGGGGATCAGGTAACACTCTTCCTTCATGTGCTTGAGGATGTCTATTTGCAGACCCCATGGGTCCTTTCCCTCTATCATCATATCTCTTATCACCCCTAGGATGATTGGAAAATATGTCATGGTTTTGTGCTTTTGCTGACCTTGTGAAGTCTACCCAATTCCCTTCTCAGCTCTTGCCAACTTGTAGGAAATCTCTTTGATAGCCCCTACCAAAGTTTTCAAAACCTCCTCCAAGTCTACACTCTTGCTTGCTTGAGGCTTTTCAAGGTTTATCAAATTTACACCATCTCTATTGAGAGGTTTCCAAATTTCTTTGATATTGTTTTCAATCTGCAGTGCCATGGTGAAGGCCTGCCTCAAATTAGTAGGGTTTTTGTCTCTTAAGTAGTAGGCTGCCTTCTTATCAAACGCATCTACATATTTGATCAAGCATGGTGATAACATGGCCTCAAACTAACTAGCACCTTCTCAAAGTTTTGTTAAACCTTGTGTTGAAGTCAGAACTGATTCATTGGGGTTCTTCTTGATATTCTCAAATTGGATAAGAGAAATCTAGGACTAGTCTTGTCACCATATTGTAACCTAAATGCATTATTCATTTCAGTCCATGAATCAATAGAATTATCGGGCGAGATCCTTGTTCTAATCCCTTGCATCCTCTTCTAGTGTATGAATGAACAATTTCGTAGTGCCCAGATTTTACACACCCAATTACAACAGTAAAATAATAGGTAAATTTTTTTTTTTGACTTACATTGCTCACTACACACAACACAGCAAGGACTCCAAGTACAGAAACTCGACTCACATACGACAATTACATAAGTCCTCAACTCACATAGACACATGAAAACAACATAGGCATGTCAATGCCACACTTTTCCCAATGAATGGTTACTAGTAATGACCCAACCACAAGAAAAATGACTCAAGGATGGGCAAGCCCACAACACACCTTTTCTTTACTTGCATCTTAATTACGATTAACATCCCAAGAACATTATTGTGCAAGGATAATTTTCTCATTTGTCCACCTATAGATTCTTAAGTTCATTCTACGGTTAAATTACCGTTCAACCCTTTTAGTTGGCTTCTTATTCTTTACAAATTTTTCCATAACTTGCATACTTATTTGGCATAATTCAAATGCATATAAAATACTTACTTATCTTGTTCTTATGTTAAAAATATTCTTCTCGAACACAATATAGTTATTTCCCTACCATAGTTATTCTAATTCAATGACTTGTGAAATTCCATTTTGTTTTATATATGTATTTTGTTTTCTTGAAGGTTGATTACACCAAGGCAATTCATATTCTTTGAAACAAATGCATATATTTAATTGAGTTATAAGGTCTTCAAGAGTGGCATTATTTCGAACCTCAACTCTTGTTTTTACTCTTATATGCTTTATTTTCTACGTCACATTATGGTCTTATTATTAGCATTGTCTTGTAAAAGGAGTTACGAAATGTTTGTCTAACCTCTTGAAGACATATATGATTAGGAGACTTGAAGCTACACATGAACCCTAAGTTAACATCCAAATCAAATGAGGTTTAGATTAATTCCAACTTCACCTAAGGGTCTACCCCTCAACTATATATGAGTTTTAAGTGAGAGGACAAATTTATGCTAAACCACCTTCTAGAAGGGACCAAGGTGTTATGTTGAGAGAAACCAAGGTAACACATTTAGCTGAGCAAAGCTAAGGGGTTCATTAACAAGAGTTTAAGACCTAGAACAACTAAGTCACAACCTCCATCTATGTCGTCTGGATCCAATAGGGTTTTCACTTGATGAAGAACTTTAATTTTAAATCTATCTTTAAATGACAAGGTAGTCTACTAGGCTACGAAGGAGGAGTTAGCTCTACACACTCCAAGAAAAGTTTGACTGTGTCACTCCTATCAGATGGGTTTATGACAATGTCACTAAACATACTGACTAAGATGATAAGCCCATTCTTGGGCTCTGATTTTCCTAAATTAGGACGTTCCATCGAGTGTAAAGTTTAAGTTCATTCTACGGTTTTCAATGTCTTCTATGGTAAGGAGTATCACACATGAAAAACAAGTTATGTCCCGATATTGAACATAAAGTGTTTCAATTTAATTCTCTTTACTACATTTACAAAGTATGAATGCACAAGATGACTCATTAATCATTTATTGAACACTAAATATGCATTACTTGAATTCATTTACCTTATATAAATATCAAACCTTTTTACCAGGTGTACTATAAATCAAATTGACCTATGATTAAATGCACATTTCCTAGATGTCCTTGAAACTAGCATCTCATACATATCAACAAATTATCAAATATAACCTTTTGTAACATGATACTATATTATACATTTATTCATTTAACAATGAACTATATAAATTACAATGATAATAAATGAATTTCACATCGCCTTTTCGTCATCATTCTTTCATCCTGTAACACCACATGAGCATGATAGCAGCGATAATTTACTGGAATGGCACCCACCCTAATCTAACATAATTATCATTTTTAGGTTCCCATTTACATATGATAATAATTACAATTTTCAAATGAAATTAGAGGTTTAGAGACATGTATTCCTTACATTTCATTTCACTTCATTTTGTAACCCAGGAGAGAGAAAAAGAAGGGAAGAGAGAGAAAACACCATTTTGTCAAAAGTTCTATTTCACACAAGTTACACTATAGAGTTTTAAACATTATTTACATGTGTCAAAAGTATCTACGGTGGTTTGGAAACCGAAAAGGGTCCCACAACTTTCTATTTTTACATTTTCCTACTAGCTACAAAAACGTTCAAAATGGGCTTGGAGGCTAAGAAACCACTTCCAAAAGTTGTCTTCCGATGAGAACACACCACGATTAAATGTATACGTGTCCACCTATATACCAAGAGTTCATAGCAATTGACGGAATTTGGAAATAGCGAATGGTTTACGTTTGGCGGCTAGTTTTCCGGGGCCACTGGTTGTAGTTGACCCAATTACAAATGAACAAAAGTTAGCTTGAGGGCTCAGAAAACCACGTCCAAAATTGACGTTTGATGGATGAACGCGCAACAAGAAACTTCCTACAAATTTCCCTATATACGGAGAATTCAACAGAGTCGATGGAATTCAGAACTAGAAAATAGTCTTCAAATGGCGACAAGTTTTTTGAAGCCACCGAGTCCTAATTGGTCCAGTTTGACCTTGTCAAACTGCGACCAGAGGCCTACAAAATGTCGTCGTCAAAATATCTAGAAAGGTGTTTTTCCCTAAACTGAAGGTTCCATGCAATTGTCTAGTATAAACACTAGAGGTTTGTGAAGACAGGAAATAATTTCTCTATCCAGGTTTCAAATGGCGGTTCAAAATGAAAGCCAACTTTCTAGATTTGCAGTTTTCTACTGCTGTAAAACCAGTATAACAAGGCTCCTATAAGAGTGTCAAAAATATCTCATATGTTCGATCGAGGTCAATCCAAAGGTTAAGGTGACTCCTCGTATACCAAGGTACACGAATGAAGCTTAACATCTCGTTTTCTGAGTTATGAAGGGTGCTTAATGAGTCTCGAAAAATGTAAAAATTAACTATTTAAACAGGGAGAAGGTCAACATTATTACTGGGAAGTCAATCTCATCTTGTCGATAAACCAATATTGTAGTGATCTAGTTGGGTAGGAAGTTTTCTAAATCACCTCAGAATGAGGGTGGAAGTTCATGTTTTAATGCAACGAGTTATTTTGACTTCGTGAGTTACGACACAACATTTCATTGTTTTGTAATGAGTTGAAATAAACAATTAACTATATTATAATCCTAATATTTTAAAATTATATTAAGTTGTAAACGAAAAACTAAAATACGAGAGTTATGAAAGATGAGGGGAGGTGAACCATGCCGGAGGAACGAAGTCAATCAAACCCAGCAGGATTCGGTTCAACATCTCACTTGGCACTTCATCAACCAGTTCATGAGCATCCATAGCTCCACCATTTTGCATACACGTCTATCATAAAATTTGTAACTGTAGATTTGAAACCATTCCTCTACTCTTTATACTTTGAAGGATGTCCATAATGTGTTCCACAACTCTCATCTGGCACAGGACAGAGATGCTAGCAAAGGTTATGCAAAGCGGCTTTTAGATCTACGATTCTGGTTTCTCGAAGTTTCTAAAGCCTTTTCAACAAACCCATTTGTATACATCCTACAGTCTATGTTTTTCCATAAGACCACATTTTTTTTTTAAAGACATTCATTTGGAACATTTATATGCCATGCATATTTGCACATATTCTACCATCAGTGCAATCATTCATGCCACGTTTCAAGCATTTAGTAGAATAGAGCATATGCCAAGCGTATGAGTCCACATGTTGCAGGCAGGTCTGTCAAGGCACTCACAACTACAAAAACTAGTACAAATCCCCATTTTGGTGCTTTGTGGGGGAAAACTAGCAATAAATACAAATTTCCATTATGCTTAGATGGACGGCCATGCTCTGATCCAGAGCTCATATTTTGGCACAGGCCGGGAATATGCATGGATGAAACAGTGTGACTATCTCCTGAGGAAACCCCACATCTTTTGTACACTGTTGTAATCATGTTCCATGAGAAGTTGTCTCGTTCTTTCATATGGTCAAACACCGTAACTCACGTCCACCAAAGCATTTGCAACTACAACATCTGACAAAATCCCTCTTTTTTATGCTTTGATAGATGTCCATGCAAGTCAGAGAAAGATATATGAAGTAAGAGATCCTTGGCTCCTCTTCATCTATCTTCAGGTGCTGAATCTTCTCATAGCCTACATCTAAATGAGAGGGAGCATGTAGGCGAGAGTCTTGTCAAAGCCGGTGTGGGAGGCCAAGACAATGATCTTCCCTCTGAGTATTGTAGGTATTCCTAGGGACAACACTTCTGTCGGAATGGATATATTCAATTCCTCCACTGCATTCATTATCTCCTCCGTAAGTTCAATCTCTACAAAAGATGATGTTGTAGGAGTCTTTTTCTCTCCTTTTCAGAGTAGAAGTTGCGTGAATCTGATTTTTTTTGGGCTAAACATTTTGAAGTTGAAAAATCCATGAGATGCCTGGATCTCAGCTTTTCCATCAGGGAGATTGCACGAGCCTATTGAAAAAAATATTCCTCAAAAGAGATGTGATCTCCATCGCCAGCTAACACACAACCCACACCAGAAGGATGTTGTAGGCTGCAAATAGGAACCATGGTGAAGTACAGGGTGACAACCAACCAAATGAAAGAAGCCCAAAAAAACAGGAAGGAGGACACTTGATAGAAGCACTCACACGGTCAGAGAATATTGACGTGAGAAGACACACAACTACCCCAAGTAGATTTACGAATCAAGAAAATTAATTAAAAGAAAGGTGCGGCCAACACTCCAACCACTCGCCCACTTTAATCTGAGAAGAAGTAGAAGATAAATAATTTTCACCTAACACGCCAAGCAAGGGAATTTATTGGGAGAAGTGCTTAATGTGGACAAGTCACCACCAAAAGGGGAGCTGGTGGGAGAATAAATCAATATACATTACATTTAGTAGACCCCTCAAACAAATTGGTGCCACCAAAGGACCATAACCACCTCCCCATGCAATTCGAGTCTCGGTCTATGGGAGTGAACGGGGCATTACAAATTTAATATACACATATTCATGCTCAATCTCAAATTCCTCCATCATATTAATAAAGAGTTTGAGATGTTGATCACTTGTTATTGCATTGTTACCTTGGAACTTTGGAAAACTATTCCTCACATCTTGTGGGGACAGTATTTGGGTAATCATCCATTCCTCTAAAGTTTATAGGACCAAAGGTGTTAACAACAAATGGAGGTCTAGGGGATCTTTGAGCCATATGATTTTGAGGTGGTGATCTTGGGGGTGACACAAGTTGATGGGGAGTGTGAGGTATTTGGGGCTCAAGAATGTGGTTCACAAGATTGGTATTCTCTAATTGCTGATTTTCTTGGAAATTTTTATTTGAATTGAATCACACAAGTGTAGATTAAAACAAGAACTTACAGTGCATGAGAAGGACCTTCACTAGTTGAAGTAAAAAAATTTGTGAGAATATTTCTTGAACTAGAATCACTGGAAGAAGAGTGATAATCCTCTACTAAAGAATGATCTCTATCACCAATGGATATACCTTTGCTTGATGTATGACCTTCAACAACCTTCCAAACTTTTCTTTCCTCTAAAAAAATCTTTCTCAATTCTTGAAATAACTTCCTACTTGGGTCCCTCCTGAAGAGATATCTTCTTCCTTCGAGGTTTTCTGATTAAAAACACTAAAAAACAAATGATAGAAAGCTAAGACATCGGTATTTATCAAGATCAAAATAGCATGGATTTTTCACTAAGGAATTTCACCCTAATTGTGAAAATGGACTAAAATACTCACAAATACTTATCATCACTAAAAATCTTGACAAAATTTATAGATCAGACCTTCCTTTTCTTGAATCTATCAATCACAAATGCAAATGAAGTGTAACTACTCTTGCTAAACCGATAAAATTATAGGTAGAACTTATATCTTCACTTAATCCTTACAAATTGATTATAAAATGATGCTTCAACAATGTACTTGCATGCAACATTTGTAAGAAACATTACCAAGGTTTGACATGTATCCAAATATCTCAAATATTTTCAATAATTCCGCCGGCATCGGCGCCACCGGTGTTGTGGTACCCACATTAGTTCTCCTTTTCGGTCTAAAAAGATCGAGAGATATGGCATGAAGCTTGAAGACGGATAGATCATGATGTATGTCATTTTGTAGATGGGGATGTGATCTAACGGCACTTTCGAGTTGTGGAGAGATGGATAGAACTCAAATAGGAATTAATCTTGTCCTAACTATTTTAGGTTGTGCCTTCAACCAAGGTAAGAGGACCTATTTTGTAACCCTCAAATGGTGAAGGAGATGAATATATCCCTCAATTTGTGTAAATATCATGAAGGGCCTTGGGAAAATATGATCAACACTCCAAATGTGACTTTCACAAGTTGTCACTTACTGATTATGGAGATACTTTCAATGCAAGGCAAGGGTTATGAAGACATTTTAAATCCTAATTTTTTCGCATACTTTAGCAAATGTATTTTGATCTTTTGTGGGTATACAGTCAAAACAGGGTAGTATAGGGTAGTATTAGTTGTTTAGAATGATCTTGGTGGGATATTGACAAGACAAACTTGAATATGCCGAGATCTTTAACAACCTCTACAACATTTGAACAACTATCAGATTAAATGCTTCAAAATAGTCGGGATGCTCTTTCAACTAGAAGAGATACACTAATGGAGTCTCAAGTTTGCACTCTTCACATGATCTTTGAGACCTCAACACAAAAGCTTGAGTTAAAGGACTCAATTAAACATCAAAATATATTATCAAATCATACCTAAGGTACCCTAAAGGCTTACAAGCAATCTCTGTCAACAAATGAAGGTGAAGTGATTTTAAAGCGCTTATTTTCAATGCGGATGAAATTTATTCGACAAATTAAATTTAAAATTCCACTAAACTATCAATAAGGATGAGATCTATGTGATTCCTAAAGATTTCAATGCAAGATTGCAACAAGAATAAGGAAAACTATTTGTAGACATTTAAAACATGATAACAGACATCATATTTCCAAAAATAACATAGATTAATTCAAAAGCTTGTTATATTCATCCAGGGGAGAGTTTCAGAACAATATCGAGTTGTGTGATGGATATACACTTGTAACCAACTCAACATGAATGAAGATCTAACACAGAAGACATTAACCATGTTTTTTGGAAGGTTTCTCAGAACATGAGCTTCTCTCAAAATTTTCTCATGATTTTCAATATCCCCACCTTTTACATGTCTCAAAACATGTATTATATATCTCTCTATTACATTTGATCCTTATTTCTAAAGAAAATAATATCGATGGCATCTTAGTTTGTTAAAAATTCATCATGATTCGTAGACGGGGACGTTTAACTAATTTGTAACAAAATTTGCAGTGTTTTGAAAAAGGTGAATCATTACAAAATTTGCATCATTATCCATTTTGGAGGCACGTTTTTCATCTTCAAAGCATGCAAACCCCATTCCTTTCATTATTTCATCCTTATCCCTCCAAAATTTGACTCTGTAACTTTTGGATTTGATATTTCACATTTTTGGATGGGTTAGGGCAAAAATTTATTCCAAAAACATTTCTGATCTTCAAATTGATCCTCAAAACCAATTGCATTGGTCCTTGTAGGCACAAACGACATGAATTTGCCAAAAATTCAATCAAAAATGATGCAAAAATAGTGGCCAAACTGAAAAATGCACAGTTACCATTGATCTACCTTTCTCCCTTCAATTTGAGCCCTCCACGTGTCATAATGCGATTAGAAATGGGCTTGGGATCACTTTTTGATATTTTAACACTTTTGGAAAAATGTAAAAATTTGACATTTTTCTCCGCCCCTCCACCCTTTGACACGTGTCCCAAAGTGGGCCCATTTGGAATCATGGCTTGATTAGCACATTTCCACCTTTTTTGGAAAAAGGAAATTTTTCCAAAAAATCTCTGTGGGCCTACACCTCACGATTCGTCACGACACGTGGTGATCATTGATTCGATGCGGGGTCATAACTCCCTTTTTGCTTCGTACTTCCTTCAAAAAAATTTAAAGTTTTCAAAACTCATCGGCAGCCCACATTCCCCTCTACCATTTGCTTTTGACACGTGTCTCCCTCTGATTCATTGCAGAGCCACACTTCAAATTACCACTTTAATTCATTTTTCCAAAAAGGCAACATTTCCCTTTTCCCTTTGGCAGCCCGCCAACCGCGCAAGCCTTTAATTTTATTCTTTGTTGGGGCCACGCCTCTTTAAGACTTTAACCCTTTTTAGGATTAAAAATCTCAAACTCTCCCAGGATGTTCGCCGCTCCGCTCTGCTCGGATCCTACCACATGTCCTCTTCGTATTGGCACTGATGGACCCGCGGCCTTTTTCACAACTTTTGCTCCCTTTTGTAAAAAAGAAAAAATTTCTAAGTCCTTCGCCAGCCTTCCATCCCGCTTTTGATGAAAAACATGACACATGTCCACCTCTGATTCGTCGAGGGCCTGTGCTCCAATTTTTTACCTTAACTCCTTTTCACCAAAGGAAATTTTTCCACGTTGTGCCTCAGACTCTGCTCCCACCTTTGTTTTAACTTTTCTAACTGCCATGTATGAGAAGATGTTTGAGCTAAAATTTGATGGGAAAAGGGCGCTGTATGACCATCAAAAATGCAGAAATTGCCAACAATGACCTAGAATGCGAAGATGAATTTGATGGGAAAATACGCGCTGTCGACCAGTAAAAACACGAAAATGCAGGATGCCCAAAATCGATTTTTCCTTTGTGGGTGAAGAAATTTTTCAATCAAAGGACAAATGGAAAGTGATTCAAAGCAATTTATGACCATGGCAGGGATTTTGAGGGAAAATAAGTATAAAACGAACAATTTCAAGCTCAAAGGCCGGAAAACACATGAAAAATGGTAAAGGGCATTTGAGCAGGGAAAAATAAGGGCAAGGTATTGAGTTTTCAAAAATAGGAACACTCTATTAAACATGTGGAAAAAATCCGGGAGGAAAACTTAAGGAAATCTAGTTTTGAACTTAGTCTTTTGAGCCTTTTTAGGAAAACAACAATGGCGCATGAAATTCTATTTCTGTTCTTCAAACACTAACTTTTGATGCAAGGGCCCCCTTAAAAGCCTTTGGCGCATGGTAAAATTTCTAGGAAATGTTTTGAACTTAGTCAAGCCTTTTTGGTTTTCTTTCAACACTAACTTTTGATGCGCCCCCTTAAAAGCCTTTGGCACATGGTTTTCAATGTCAACACAACTTTTCATGCGCGAAAGAATTTGAACCTTCCTGCGTGCGCGAGGCGCATGCGCTTGTGTTAGTACAACTTTTGTTGCGCCACTCTTTGGTGCGCCGAAGAAGGCGCACATAATCTTAGTGCAACAAAAAGTTTTGGTGCGCCAAAGAGCGCACATAACTTCATGTCGACAATGCTTTTGGTGTGCCAAAGGCGCGCTTTGTCTCCTGTTGTCAAATACTTTCTATGCGCCAAAGGGCGCATGCTTTCTCCTGTCGGCAACAACTCTCATGCGCCTTTTAAAAAGTGGGTGGCGCATTTATGACCAGCTTTATATATATATATATATGTGTTTGCGCGCCCAAATGTCATTTTCACTTTTCGTTGAGCACGTGATTTTTCTGAGCTTGTCCCCCTGCCTCGTCGTTTTCATCACCTTGTGGACCCGTTCCCGAGCTTTTGCTATTTATCCAGGTATGAGGTGTCTTTCTCTCTCGTGCGTTTTGTGTTTTCAGTTCTTGGTGTGTTCTTGGTCTGGTTTTAGCTTGCTAGTTGGTTTTGAAATATAAATGTGTTGGCCTAGCCTCCTCCGTTTGCTATCTGCCCCCCATGCTATCCTTCCTCTTTCCAGATCTGCTGGAGAAGGACGTTTTCTTGAAACAGTGGTTGTGGCCCTCCTGATCTAGATCATTTTATCTACCCCACTGAGCCTTTCAAATAGGAACGAAGGAGTAGAAGGAACCTACATCATGTAAAACCCCCTTTGAGAGTTTAGTTCTCTGTTTTCCTCCTTGGCGCATCTGTCACCCCTGCAACATCATGAACATTTGTGCCCCTTTGGCGCATCTGACCGCCTTGTAATCTGCTAACATCCCTGCGCCAGAGGCGCACCCAGCCTGCTTGTTGCATCATTAACCTCTGCGCCCTTTGGCGCGCCTCTTTCACATGCTACAAGTGTCAAATCTCGCCCCTTTGGCGCGCCATCCTTTGTGCTGCATCACGTTTCCATGCGCCCATGGCGCACCCAGCTTCCATGCGACACAAGCTTATCTGCTGCTGTGTAGTATGAAGCTATAAAGGCGCGAGCGCATCCCGATTGCAATAACATTATGTTGTGTAAACTCTTGTGCGCGCGCCATATCCCTTTGGCGCACGAAAAGTCAATGTTACACGATCCATCCATGCACCGAAGGGTGCACCAAATCCCAATGCAACATGAAAATTCCATCGCCCTTTATAAAATGCAATCTGCTGCTGACATCCATGCGCCATGCGCCTTATCTATTTGGCTGCTGAGTTGCAATTTTCATGCGCCTGCGCCAGAGCCTTAAAATCTCTAACTCTTTCTTCTGTGACATTCGATGGAAGATCAAATGGCTAATTCAACCTTTTTGGATTGGGTCTCGCTTCTTCTTCATGCGAGATCAGCAAGCGAGTTCGAAAGAACATATGTCTACATCCGTGAGACCCACCAAACCAAGAGGAAAGGCTAAGCTTACGAGAGGAAGAGATGAAGTACAAATATCAAAGGGTCGGGATGCCGAATCACGGGGTGAATGCGGTATGGATGTCGAGAGACTCGAGGTGGGTCACATTGACATGGAAGAAGTGCAGGTTAGAACTCGAGAAGGTTCTGAGAAGTCCGTGGATGGACAAATTAATAGGCGGTGCCCTGCGCCCTTCATAGGAGGAATCCCCGTCAGTGCCATCAACAATGAATTCATGATGGTGATTGCACAATCTTACAACAAGGACACAAGATGTGTCGAAAAAGCAGCAAGGCGAGGTAGTCATAAACCTCTTTGCCCGTCATTTTGAGATAATGCTCGGCATCCCTCACCACCCGGCACTTTGTGGCCGTCGGCCGAAAAGAGTGCATCGAGGCACAGGAAGACGATGAAGACCAATGCATGCAACTGATGAGCGAGGTATACTTGAAAAACAAGAAGGTGGTAACCCGGTGGCCCCAGATTCATCCACCATAGTGATTTCTCGGAAGAGCTCGGTGATCTATTACTTTCTGAGCGAGTCTTGGGCTTTCAGCGCCCACTACTTCCATAAATGGATCTTTGAGGTACTTGGAGACAATGAATAAAAATTTGCCGATCGGCGCTTTTCTTTGGGGGAAATAATAAGCGGCACCATCTCGAGCGATTCTGATGATTCGGCCTGGCGGGAGTGTTCCATATGAACTCCTACGTAGTCTCTGCTGCGGCGTCGGAGAGGGATTATCCGAGGGCTAAACCGAAGTGGAATTTGGCCTCGGGTCAAAATATATGAATATTATCCAGAACTGAGGCTGGAGAATAGCATCCCTCAATTCGCCAAAATTAATGATGCTTTCTTCTATCACATCATTTGCCTGTTGAGGCCAAATCTAACTCATGGTCGCACGACCAAAAACATTGTGTCGGCCCAGTGGAGAAGTGGGGGCCCTGTTCACTTGGTTTCCCACATTTACCTATACGAGGCGGTCGACTTCTTGGGTGAGCCAACCGAGCTCTCGAGGGTATCTTTGGACCTAAGCTGATTCTACTAGAGCTATCAAGGCAGCTGGTCACATACCATGAGAAATGCCTCAAAAGAAAGAAGGGCGGAACTCCTTTCCCCCTCACAGTGGGCCGATACACATGCTCCACCCATCACAAGGCGAAGGAAATGTTCGCAGAGCTGGAGTTGCTCAATTTGAAACATGACTTCCCAGCCAGGCCTACCTTTGACCCGAGGGCTGCTGCAAAGCTAAGCTTGATCCGATCCATGTCCCTCAAATTGAGGATATTTACATTGACGTCATCCACGAGGTGGAACTCAGAAGAAAGGATCATTCTCGCTTAGCATTGGCGGAAATTATCCAATACGGAGTGGCCATTGTCCCCAAAGGCTTCCAAACTACGGAAGATGAAGTAGACAAGGTGTATAATGACACGGAAGGGGATGATTGGCCCTTCCGGCCATTGTGAAGCAAGGCTCCTCGAACAATTGAGGAGAGGGTCGAGAGACTATGCGCGAGAAAGCTTTGGTGCGCGCATGAACGGGCTGATCTACCTCGGGGTAGATTTCACAACCTCCCCATTGGGCAATGCACCTCCAAGGTCCAAGAAGCAGCTAAAAGGCAAAGGTGTAGAAGGTGAATCTAGCACCATTCAGGAAGAAGCCCCTGAAAGTCCTCCTTCCACTGGCGCAGAGCAGTTATAACTCTGGAGGAGAGAAAGAAGCGGCGAGAGGATAGTCCCATACGCCCATCCACTCAGGATGTCGGCATTGCTACAACCACAGAAGTCCCTTCTATCCCTTCTTCTTCTCTTCCTTCCCCTCCTCAAGTGACTCACGCGACCACCCCTTTGGTCGCGTCCTCTGTCCCTTCTTCTACTCTTTCCCCCACCTCTTCGTCTATCTTCTCCTCCCTCGCTGATTTATCTTCTTCCATTTCTTCCCTCATTTCCGGGCTCCCTTCCCTTCCTATGTCTTCTGTGCTACGGTTTCCCTTCCTCCGTGGACACTTCTTCGGCTATGCTTTCAATGCCGCCGCCGCGTGTCTCCACGTTTTTCCCCTCTTCTACTGTTGCCCCCTCCTCCTCTGTCTCTGGTCCTTCTATGGGACCAGCTGGATCTCTCGGTGGTGAGCAGCAAAGAGGAAAGTTCCCATCGCTCAGATGGACTTTTGATAATTCCAGCCAAAGGGGCAAAGAAAAAAGCATGTAACACGCTTCTCTCAAAGTCTTTGCGGGTGAGAGAGTTATGGAAATAGCATACCACTGATCCCCTCGAGGAGAAAAAGATCATCTCTCGGCAGATTTTCTTTGTGACTCAAGTCATGATGGGGACGTCTTACGAAAGTCTCCGGGGAAGCTCTTTCATGGTCGATGCCCTCTGCAAAAAGCTTGAGAAATAAAAAAGAAGAGAAAAGGCTGCTTTGAAGGAGCAGAACAAATATCGCTTCAAGCCTTACGAGAAGATGGGTAGTGCACCTCCACACTGCCGCCGAGACTTGAGCTTCTCGGCGGGAGAAAATCAATGAATATTCAAAGATCGGCGGCGGGGTATGGCCGTTTACTGCTTGGAGGAGCCAGATCCTCAAGGACAGTGAAAGAGTGATCGCGAGTATGTCAATTTATATCTAAACATCGAGAAAGGCGAACAAGGAACTCCAAGCATTAGCGGGTCCCATATCAGAAGAGCTAGAACATGCTAGACTCCAACATGAGACCTTTGACAAATGTTATTTGTTGATCGAAGATGCAGTCAAGTTCGGAGTTTTCGGCCATCGAGGGCCCTCAGCAAAACCATGTCCACTCTGGACTATCGGATAGATCAGCTGGAATTTGTTCTGGAAAAGATAGACAAGGTGAAGGAAGAGGCCCTGGATGCGATGCATCAAATGGAGTGAATTGTTCTTAACATGTCTCCAGGGCTGCTCACTCCTTCCTTTATCATGAGATCGGTGATGAAACTATCCAGGATCTTGAGGAGATCGCTCTCTCGAGAGCGGGGCGGAGGTCACATTTGACCTTGAATCTATCAACAAACCTCTTGGCTGTAGGGACTTTCATCGGGTTCCTCATCGAGGCGGAGAAAGATTATTCTAAACTCCCGAGAAAAGCTCATAGGCGGCGGGAGACTTGCGAAGCAATCGGCGAGCAGCACTGAGGATCCATCACGGGATCAATTTGGGCCCATGATTAACAAGTTTTTGGAATACCGCGCTCAGTTCCACATATCATCTCCTGAGCAGCATCAGAAGCAGGCAACCCCCTTTCGGCCGCAGGATGACGATGACGAGTAGCTGCTTTTCTTCTTCTTCTTCTTCTTCTTCTTCTTCTTCTCTCTATTCTCGACTTTCTTGTTGAAATGTCTAAAGTGTGTTGGCACAAATGATGACATCATCCATGTTGCATCATGGGATGATGTCATCCATCAAGTTGTCAAAAGTCAACATGACTTTTAGATATTTTGTAAATATCTTTGTAAATAGGTGGTTGGCTCCTTTTTGCCTTCTTTCCTTCTCCTCTCTTCTATAAATACTGGAATACTTGTTGTATTCGGGGTGAACATTTTTTAGATGAAAATAGAAGTGAGGAGAGAAAGACTTTGAGCTTTCTTGTAACAGAAGAAAACAGTAATACAAATATTAAGACTTTGTGCTCAATAGCTGTGTTATGCATTAGATCTTCCTTACGTTAGATCTGTATGTGTTTAATCTGTTGGATTCATATCTACTTTTCTGTCATTTGCTCATCAGTATTGCTTTGTTTATTTATGCAAGTAGGTTTGGCTCTGTTTACTACCAACCCAAAAACATAAATCTTCTGACCTTTCTGCTTTGGAATTCATTTCTTTTCTTCCTTCGGATCTGTTCTTTCTCTTTTCCCTCTTTCATTCCTTTCTTTTATGCACTGAAACACTCTCTTTGGGATGAGATCCCAAACCCCAGAAGGCGAGAATCTGTGAGACTTGCATAGATTCCTGCTTTGGTAGAATAGCAATAAACCGAGTTTCGCTTTCTTTGACTCAAAGAGGGCTAAGCCACCTGCTTTGTTGGCTCGTACATCCATAGATCTGTCAGGTGTGACATTTTGGACCATGATTTTTGGCGACTCATTTGGGGATCGAATAGATGTCGGATCTATGATGGTAGTAAGATAAAAAATCGAGAAAAATCAAGAAGATTCTTTTGTTTGCAAATCTGAACTTTTTGTTAAAAATCCAAAAATTTGCAAAAGTGCTCAAATTGAAAAATTTTCTTCCGAGAGTCATAGATCTGGTCCAGTTAAAGATCTTTAGTTCGCTGAGTTTTTACAAAAAATCAGTATTTTGCCATAGATCGAGTTTTGTTTTTTGCAAAAAGTTTGAAACCCTACGAAAAAGTTAAAATCAGATCAGAAAATCAGCTTACTAATCTTCCCTGCCATCTTATCCTCATTGTAATTTGTCATTTAACCACAATCGGTTTTCTGAAGAGGATAGTTTTAAATATTTAGAAAAGTATTTGCTGCTGGTTTTTGTCAGAAAAACCAGAAAATCAGCAAGTACAACCAAAAAGAAAGTTTGAATCTGCGCCATAACATTGTAGATCTGGAAGTTACACTGGCGAGTGAACCTTTTACGCGCAGCAGGCGAGCCCGTGGAGAAGCTGATCCTACTTTCGATCTGCTTCAAAGGCACAATTTCAGCGTAACACCGGCGCGTTTTTCAGCACTAAGCTCGGCTAGCCGGTCATCCAGGAGTGTCTCACCTTCACGAAGAAAAAGTCTTTTGCAGGGGGCATCCACATCCCTTTGTAGTGCCTTGCTTACTCAGCGGAACCACACTTCCAGCTCGTGTTCTCTTTCCGGCTTTCAGATGGCGGTACCATGGGGAAACGTGATGGGTCCTTTGGCTTTACCACATCCAGTTCACGCGCTCCCTCACGGAAATCGAAAGAATTTTCCTAAATTCGACGGGAGCGGAAATCAAAGCATGGATTCCCACATATCTGCATTCATCATGTCATGCAGTATTTTGGATGTGACCCACGAAGATGTGTCGGTTCACCTTTTTCTGGAAACCCTACAAGGACCTGCAGCTGAATGGTTTCAGCATTTGCCGGCGGATCTATCACCAGTTGGGCCACCTTACGGGATGCTTTCGAAGACAGATACAAGCCTTCAGAGGATGCATTTGCATTATTATCACGGATCACTCACCTGAAGAAGGAGGCGAATGAGACCATGCGCGATTTTGTCACCCGGTTCAATGCACTAATCAACCGTGTCCCTGTTGCCATGCTTCCAACGCCGGAAAATCAAAAGTGTTTCTTCGTAAAGCGCTATGAGCTCGAAAGTTAGTTTCTTGCTCCTTCGGGAGCGAGTTGCCACCTTGGTTTCGCCCAAGCCCGAAGCTTTGCCATTCGCATAGAGGATAATCGATAATATCGGTGAATTAAAAAAAGAATCAGCCAAGCCTAAATCTTTGGGCCCTTCGCCCACCACCCGTCGATCCGGCATTCCAAAAGATGGCGAAGCGATTTGCTTGCATTGAAGAAGCGGTTGGCCCGAGGCCTCTCCCGAGTTCCTCATACGGGATATTCCGCGGAGGAATTTCGTTCCTAACAATGTTTCACAAAGACCGCGCTTACCTACGGCTGCTCGCGGTTGGCACTTGAGGCTCCTCGGTCGATGCTCGGCCGAGATTGAAGAAGAAGAGCGTATTATGAAGAACCTTCGTCTCAAGGCGAAGATGATCAAGATGTCGGTGAAGCCCGGTGGCGACTCTACTATCGGGTATATGGAATTTGATGAGGAAGAATCGATGAAGAAGAGGTACCCGGGGGCTATGCAAGCGGACGATCATATCTTTGTTTTTACTCGCTCATGAGGAAAAGAAGCGGAAGTTGCTGCCCATGTCCAGCGAGGAGAAGGCCGTGTCAAACGCGCCTCCGATCATTGCTAAAAGAGGTAATCCTCTTCTGCTCAACTCCCTGGCAAATCTTTTACAAAGAAATCTTTTCCCCCTATCTCTCCTCCAAATCAATCCTCTCACATTCCTACTAAGACCACCAATCCTATTCCATCATCATCGAGGTGAGGACTCATTCCTTTACCAACGCATGACCCTTGGCGCGTTTGATATTATAGATCATGCAAAAAAAGACCAAGATCCAAATGTACGAAGTGAGTACCTTGATCAAACCCCGAACGACTTGTAAGATTGACTAAGTATATCAAAGTCAATTTGTTATATCTAATCAGGTTTCCCCAAAAGGAATCCTTTCCACTCCCCTGAATCCCATATAAATGTAGCTTCAACATCTGCGTCAGGCAAGATAGAGCCTTTCTATCTCTCTCTGCTGATCAATGGACACAAGCTGAGTAATTGCATAATTGATTCCGGGGCTTCTGATAACGTCATGCCGGTAAAAGTCGCCCATGCTTTGGGCCTCACTCTTACCAAGCCTTTCGGCAGGTGTTATTCCTTGGAAACTAAGCAAGTTCCGTTGGTTGGCCAAATCAAAGACGCGTAATTTGCGTTTGCGGCCTTCCCGGATAAAAGAGTAAAAATGACAGTCCTCGTTCTTTGACATTCGGCGGCCTATGGAATTTTCTTTGGGAAGAAGTTTTTGCGGCGAAGTTGGTGGAGAAATTCATATGGAGTGGTCTAAAGCTAGAATTCCAGTCAAAGGCGTAATGCAAACTTTGGAGCCGGAATCCCAAAAGAAGTACTTGGTCACTAGCTCTGAAGACCCCAAAGCTCAAATCCTTTTTGAATCATCAGGGATGGGGAATTACTTCTTATCTACTGAGACGGATAAAATGGGTGTCCTCGTTCAAGAAGGAGATCTTAATAAAATCTGGACATTGCAATTCGATGGGAGCTGTGCAACTAGTGGATGTGGCGCTGGGGCCGTGCTGATATCTCCTGAGGAAGAAGTCATTCCTCTCTCTTTCAAATTGCAGTTTTTCAACACTAACAATACTGCTGAGTATGAATCTCTCTTACTCGGTATGCAAGCCGCAAAAGAAAGAGGAATTAAAAATCTAAAAGTGCAAGGTGATGCTGAGCTAGTTGTAAATCAGGTCAAAAGGATTTACCAAGTGAAGAATGAAAGGCTCAGACATTACCGTAATGCGGTATGGGACAGCATTGAAGAGTTTGATGCCTTTTCAATTGAATCTATTCCAAGAGCCCAAAATGACATGGCTGATTCATTGGCTGTTTCAGCATCTCTCATGCTCCCACACCCAGGTTTGAAAATGAACAAGTACACCATTGAGGTGGTTTTCCGCCCGAGCGTGCCAGATAATTCTCAGCATTGGCAGGTGTTCAACGATGATAATCAACTCATTGCTTTTCTGGAGAAGGCAGAAAATTTTAAAGAATTACACTTTGAAGGGTCTACTTCCACTTGCCGTGAGTCAGTCACCGATCAAGGCAATGAATCTGAAGGTAACGATGGCATATGTCAGCTCAAGGGAAATAAAATTCCAAAGGGCCTGGTTTCTCTGGAACGCCTGTTCGACAGGCATGACCGTTTTGTAAAAAAGAAGAAGCGGG
The DNA here is from genome assembly GCA_018340775.1 of Taxus wallichiana var. yunnanensis. Taxonomy (NCBI): domain Eukaryota; kingdom Viridiplantae; phylum Streptophyta; class Pinopsida; order Cupressales; family Taxaceae; genus Taxus; species Taxus wallichiana. The sequence goes on from CM031244.1 coordinate 439,415,547, forward strand.
ACGACCCTAGCTCGTCCCCAGAAACCGAACCGGTCAATATAGGTTCGATAGAACACCCGCAATTCGTGAACATTGGCAAATGTTGCACACCTGAGGAGAAGCGAAAATTTGTCAAGTTGCTAAAAAAATATATGGATGTATTGGCATGGTCCTATGCCGATTTAAAGTCCTTCAAGCCAAAGGACGTTCAGCATGATATTCCGTTGAAAGACGATGTCAAAGCCTTCCGCCAGAAGCAGAGGCACTATAATCCCAAGATTTTGGGTACCATCAGGGCTGAAATTCGAGAAGATCTGGGCGCATGAGAATCATCTTCCCTATCCATCACAGTGCACTTGGGTAGCAAATATTGTGCCAGTCGTAAGAAAAAGCGGCGAGATACGCATGCGTAGACTTTGAAATTTGAATCAAGCTTCATTTGAAAGACAACTACCCTCTTAGATAATGGATCAAGTTTAAGCGATGAGCTGGATCAGAGATGATGTCCATGCTTGATGGTTTTAGGTTACAATCAGTTGAAGTTTCACACTGAAGATCGTTTAAAACAGCATTCACTACTCCTGGGGTACATTTGCTCTGATGAGGATGCCTTTTGGCCTAACTAATCTTTGGTGCCACTTTTCATTGGGCCATGGACTTTGCATTCAAAGGTATGATGGGAAAAGTCATTGTGGTTTATCTAGATGACTGTTGTGTTCTCTAAACAACGAAGTGATCATTGTGATCACTTGGAGCAAGTGTTGGCAGTGCGAGAACATGGGATTTCCTAAACCCAAAAAAAGTCTGTTTTTGGAGTCACGGAAGGGAAGTTTGCTAGGCCATGTGGTCAGCAAAGAAGGAACAAAGATAGATATTGAAAGAGTTAAGGCTATTCAAAGCCTTACTCGCCTCTAAAGCAAGGTGGTGTTCATTCTTTCTTCGGAAAGGTGAACTTTCTTAGGCGTTTTGTTCCTGACTTTGCTGAAAAGACCCATCACATATTGAACATGATGAAAGGATCACCAACTTTCAGATGGAGTGAAGAAGGGAAAAGGTCATTTGAAGAAATAAAAGCACATTGCTCATGCACCGATCTGGTATGTCGATTTCTCCAAGGACTTCATCATGTATAGTTATGCATCTGAGCATACTGTGTCTGCAATCTTAATGCAAAAGAATTCAGAAGACATTGAATCCCCGATTGCATTCATGAGTTCTCCCCTCAAGCTTCACGAACTAAAGATGACTCAATTGGAAAAGCACGCCTTTGTCGTTGTCAAAGCGGTGAAGAATTTCAGGTATTACATTCTAAACTCGCATACGGTGGTCTTTGGTCCACGACACGGCGGTGAAATCAATTCTAACTCAGCGGGAGTTAGGAAGTTTTTGAGGAAATTGGATCGCAAAGGTCGAGAGTATGACTGGATATTAAACCAACCAAGTGGTAAGGGGCAAGGGCTGTGTCACTAATGGCTGAAAACAAAGATTCGAAAAACCACGATGTGAGGGGTGACTACAGAAGAAACACGGGGGCGCGAAGAAGGCGATTCTCGCCTCTGGTTCTATTTTGTCGCAACTAGTGATGAGTGGTACTCGATATCGCTTTCTTCCTTACCTACGGCGAATGCTCGATGCACCTAGCTGAAAGGAGAAGCGCACTATAAAGCTTGGAGCGGCTAAATATGTCATACGGGATGACGGCTTATATAAGCGTGGGATAGATGGCATCTTCTGCGATGTGTTGACAAGCCCCAACAAGTAAAACTCTTTGGAAAGTTTTCACAATTCAGCTTGTGGAGGGCATTTCTCTTCCTCGTAATGCGCACACAAGATCATTCGAGCAGTACTATTGGCGAGCGCTCTTTCAAGAATCTGACCCACGGGTGGCGAAATGTGAACCACGCTAACAATTCGTTGGCAAGCCCAAGTTGGCTGCCTTTCCCTAAGGCCGGTCATTATCAATGAACCATTCGGCGAAATGGGGAATTGATTTTATTAGTGCACTCAATCCTCAATCGAGTGCTGGACATAGCTATGTTCTTACAATGACGGATTACTTCACCAAGTGGGTGGAAGCCATACCTGTCAAGCATGCCACTTCTGAGGTGGTTTGCAGTTTCATTAAAGAAAATATCATTGTCAGGTTTGGCGTTCCAAACAAAATCATTGTTGATAATGCTTCTAACTTCTCCTCACGAGAAGTTATTAGTTTTTGCTATGAATATGGGATAACTTTAGCACATGCCTCAGATTATTACCCTCAGGGAAATGGTCAAGCGGAATCCAGCAATAAGAACTTGGTGACCATCATACGAAAACTGGTGGAATCAAATCAGCGGATGTGGCACAAGTCCTTATACGACGCTTTGTGGGCGGATCGTATTACTCCCAAGAGATCTCTCGGCATGTCACCTTTTCAAGTGTTATATGGCACTGATGCCGAGCTTCCCATTTCTGCGGAACTTCCTGCTCTGCACTTGGCACGAGCCATAGAAGATGAAACTTTCCAAAATTCTCTAGAAAAGAGAATCATGTATTTGGCAGAACTTGAAGAAAAGAGGGTAAGAGTGGTCGACAGAATCACTGAACATCAGAATCAAGTTAAGAGGCTTTTTGATAAGAAGGCCAAGCAGAGAGATTTTCAAATGGGAGATCTCGTCCTTTTGTGGGACAAGCGAAGAGAGCCAAAGGGCATGCACGGAAAGTTTGATTCCCTGTGGAGAGGACCCTTCAAAATCAAACAGCTCAATGGAGAGAATAGTTTCTATCTCTCGTATCTGGATGGAACTGAGCTCCCGCTTCCCTATAGCGGGCAGCATCTGAAGATCTTCAGGAAGTAGAGCTTGCTCTCTTCTTTGTACAGTTTAATTTTTGTTGTGTGTTTGCTTTCGGTTTGTTGTGTGTTTCCTTTGTTCCCCCTCCGGTCCCCCTTGTTTTTGACTCTGTTACCCAATGGATAGGCACAAGTGATCTGGGATTCTCTACCCCTGATTTTACTCAGGGATAGTCCCCAGAAAGAGCCAGCTGTTATCCGTAAAATTGACAAGGGCAATTTTACCGATGACCATACCGAAAATTTTGTTCCGATCCCTCGTTAGGGATCCCTTGTGTTCGAAATGTTGTAAAATCCCTTCCCGGGAAATCTAGTTTTCGAACTTAGTCTTTTTGAGCCTTTTTTGGCTGGGCGCATGAAATTGCTTTGCAACACTAACTTTTGATGCGCCCCCTTAAAAGCCTTTGGCGCATGGTTTTCAATGTCAACACAACTTTTCATGCGCCAAAGAATGTTGAACCTTCCCTGCGTGCGCCAAGGCGCATGCGCTTGTGTTGGTACAACTTTTGTTGCGCCACTCTTTGGTGCGCCAGAAGGGCGCACATAATCTTAGTGCAACAAAACGTTTTGGTGCGCCAAAGGGCGCACATAACTTTATGTCGACAATGCTTTTGGTGCCAAAGGCGCTTTGTCTCCTGTTGTCAAATACTTTCGTGCGCCAAAGGGCGCACGCTTTCTCCTGTCGACAGCAACTCTCATGCGCCTTTTAAAAAGTGGGTGGCGCATTTATGACCAGCTTGCCTATATATATGTGTTTTGCGCGCCCAAATGTCATTTTCACTTTTCGCTGAGCACGTGATTTTTCTGAGCCTGTCAGCCCCTGCCTCGTCGTTTTCATCGCCTTGTGGACCCGTTCCCGAGCTTTTGCTATTTATCCAGGTATGAGGTGTCTTTCTCTCTCGTGTGTTTTGTGTTTTCAGTTCTTGGTGTGTTCTTGGTCTGGTTTTAGCTTGCTAGTTGGTTTTGAAATATAAATGTGTTGGCCTAGCCTCCTCCGTTTGCTGTCTGCCCCCCCATGCTATCCTTCCTCTTTCCAGATCTGCTGGAGAAGGACGTTTTCTTGAAACAGTGGTTGTGGCCCTCCTGATCTAGATCATTTTATCTACCCCACTGAGCCTTTCAAATAGGAACGAAGGAGTAGAAGGAACCTACATCATGTAAAACCCCCTTTGAGAGTTTAGTTCTCTGTTTTCCTCCTTGGCGCATCTGTCACCCCTGCAACATCATGAACATTTGCGCCCCTTTGGCGCATCTGACCGCCTTGTAATCTGCAACATCCCTGCGCCAGAGGCGCACCCAGCCTGCTTGTTGCATCATTAACCTCTGCGCCCTTTGGCGCGCCTCTTTCACATGCTACAAGTGTCAAATCTCGCGCCCCTTTGGCGCGCCATCCTTTTGTGCTGCATCACATTTCCATGCGCCCATGGCGCACCCAGCTTCCATGCAACACAAGCTTTATCTGCGCAAGTATGAAGCTATAAAGGCGCAGGCGCATCCCCGATTGCAATAACATTATGTTGTGTAAACTCTTCGTGCGCCGCGCCATATCCCTTTGGCGCACGAAAAGTCAATGTTACACGATCCATCCATGCGCCGAAGGGCGCACCAAATCCCAATGCAACATGAAAATTCCATGCGCCCTTTATAAAATGCAATCTGCAACATCCATGCGCCATGCGCCTTATCTATTTGGCCTGCAAGTTGCAATTTTCATGCGCCCTGCGCCCTGAGCCTTAAAATCTCTAACTCTTTCTTCTGCTGACATTCCAATGGAAGATCAAATGGCTAATTCAACCTTTTTGGATTGGGTCTCGCTTCTTCTTCATGCAGATCAGCAACTGAGTTCGAAAGAACATATGTCTACATCCAGCAAGAGACCCACCAAACCAAGAGGAAAGGCTAAGCTTACAGAGGAAGAGATGAAGTACAAATATCAAAGGGTCAGGATGCCTGAATCACAGGCTGAATGCAGTATGGATGTCAGAGACTCAGAATTGGGTCACATTGACATGGAAGAATTCAGGTTAGAACTCGAGAAGGTTAAAAGAAGTCCGTGGATGGACAAATTAATGGCGTGCCTGCTGCTGCGCCTTCGCCGGAGGAATCCCACGTCGATCTCGTCAACAATGAATTCATGATGGTGATTGCACAATCTTACAACAAGGACACAAGATGTGTCGAAAACATCAAGGGCGAGGTAGTCATAAACCTCACTGCCCGTCATTTTGAGATAATGCTCGGCATCCCTCACCACCGGCACTTTGTGGCCGTCAGCCAAGAAGAGTGCATCAAGGCCTGGGAAGACGATGAAGACCAATGCATGCAACTGATGAACGAGGTATACTTGAAAAACAAGAAGGTGGTAACCCGGTGGCCCCAGATTATCCACCGCAGTGATTTCTCAGAAGAGCTCAGTGATACTATTACTTTCCTGAGCAGAGTCTTCGGGCTTTCTGACGCCCACTACTTCCATAAATGGATGCTGAGGTACTTGGAGACAATGAATAAAAATTTGCCCGATCAGCGCTTTTGCTGGGGGGAAATAATAAGCAGCACCATCTCCGAGCAGCTACAACAATTCGCCACAACGGGAGTGTTCCATATGAACTCCTACGTAGTCTACGCTGCAGCGTCGGAGAGGGATTATCCAGGGCTAAACCGAAGTGGAATTTGGCCTCAGGTCAAAATATATGAATATTATCCAGAACTGAGGCTGGAGAATAGCATCCCTCAATTCGCCAAAATTAATGATGCTTTCTTCTATCACATCATTTTCTGTTGAGGCCAAATCTAACTCATGGTCGCACGACCAAAAACATTGTGTCAACCGTGGAGAAGTGGGGGGCCCTGTTCACCTAGTTTCCCACATTTACCTATCTGAGGGCGGTCAACTTCTTGGGCGAGCCAACTAGGCTACCGAGGTATGCTGGACCTAAGCTGATTCTACTAGAGCTATCAAGGCAGCTGGTCACATACCATGAGAAATGCCTCAAAAGAAAGAAGGGCGGAACTCCTTTCCCCCTCACAGTGGGCCGATACACATGCTCCACCCATCACAAGGCGAAGGAAATGTTCGCAGAGCTGGAGTTGCTCAATTTGAAACATGACTTCCCACCAGGCCTACCTTTGACCCGAGGGCTGCTACCAAGAGCTAAGCTTGATCCGATCCATGTCCCTAAAATTGAGGATATTTACATTGGCGTCATCCACGAGGTGGAACTCGGAAGAAAGGATCATTCTCACTTAGCATTGGCGGAAATTATCAATACGGAGTGGCCATTGTCCCCAAAGGCTTCCAAACTACGGAAGATGAAGTAGACAAGGTGTATAATGACACGAAGGGGATGATTGGCCCTTCCGGCCATTGTGAAGCAAGGCTCCTCAAACAATTGAGGAGAGGGTCGAGGAGACTATGCGCGAAACGAGCTTTGGTGCCGCATGAGCAGGCTGATCTACCTCGGGGTAGATTTCACAACCTCCCCATTGGGAAATGCACCTCGAGGTCAAGAAGCAGCTAAAAGGCAAAGGTGTAGAAGGTGAATCTAGCACCATTCAGGAAGAAGCCCCTGAATGTCCTCCTTCCACAGCGCCAGAACAGGTTATAACTCTGGAGGAAGAATTGACAGAGGATAGTCCCATACGCCCATCCACTCAGGATGTCGGCATTGCTACAACCACAGAAGTCCCTTCTATCCCTTCTTCTTCTCTTCCTTCCCCTCCTCAAGTGACTCACGCGACCACCCCTTTGGTCGCGTCCTCTGTCCCTTCTTCTACTCTTTCCCCCACCTCTTCGTCTATCTTCTCCTCCCTCGCTGATTTATCTTCTTCCATTTCTTCCCTCATTTCCGGGCTCCCTTCCCTTCCTATGTCTTCTGCAGCTACGGTTTCCCTTCCTCTCGTGGACACTTCTTCGGCTATGCTTTCAATGCCGCCGCCGCGTGTCTCCACGTTTTTCCCCTCTTCTACTGTTGCTCCCTCCTCCTCTGTCTCTGGTCCTTCTTCTATGGGACCAGCCTGGATCTCTCAGCAGCTGGGCCAGCAAAAGAGGAAAGTTCCCATCGCTCCGATGGACTTTTCAGTAATTCCAGCCAAAGGGGCAAAGAAGCAAAAGCCTGTAACACGCTTCTCTCAAAGTGCTGCAGGTGAGAGAGTTATGGAAATAGCATACCCTGATCCCCTCAAGGAGAAAAAGATGCATCTGTCTCGATAGATTTTACTGTGACTCAAGTCACAATGGGGACGTCTTCGAAAGTCTCTAGGGGAAGCTCTTTCATTGATCGATGCCCTCTCAAAAAGCTTGAGAAATAAAAAGAAGAAAAGGCTATGAAGGAGCGAGAACAAATATACGCTTCAAGCCTTACGAGAAGATGGGTAGTGCACCTCCCACATTGCGCCGAGACTTGAGCTTCTCGGCTAGGAGAAAATCAATGAATATTCAAAGATCGGCGAGCGGGGTATGGCGTTTCTACGCTTGGAGGGCCGGATCCTCAAGGGCGGTGAAAGAGTGATCGCGAGTATGTCAATTCATATCTAAACATCGAGAAAGGTGAACAAGGAACTCCAAGCATTAGCGGGTCCCATATCGAGAAGAGCTAGAATATGCTAGACTCCAACATGAGACCTTTCAACAAATGTTATTTGTTGGTCGAAGATCAGTCAAGTTCGGAGTTTTCGGCCATCGAGGGCCCTCAGCAAAACCATGTCCACTCTGGACTATCGGATAGATCAGCTGGAATTTGTTACGGAAAAGATAGACAAGGTGAAGGAAGAGGCCCTGGATGCGATGCATCAAATGGAGTGAATTGTTCTTAACATGTCTCGGGGCTGCTCACTCCTTCCTTTATCATGAGATCGGTGATGAAACTATCCGGATCTTGAGGAGATCGCTTCTCGAGAGCAGGGCGAGAGGTCACATTTGACACTGAATCTATCAACAACCTGCTGGCCTGTAGGGACTTCATCGGGTTCCTCATCGAGGTGGAGAAAGATTATTCTAAACTCCCAGAAAAGCTCATAGATGAGCGGGAGACTTGCGAAGCAATCAACGAACGACACAAGGATCCATCACAGGATCAATTTGGGCCCATGATTAACAAGTTTTTGGAATACGCGCTCGAGTTCCACATATCATCTCTGAGAAAGCATCGAAGCGAGCAACCCCTTTTCGGCGCGGGATGACGATGACGAGTAGCTGCTTCTTCTTCTTCTTCTTCTTCTTCTTCTTCTTCTTCTCTCTATTCTCCGACTTTCTTGTTGAAATGTCTAAAGTGTGTTGGCACAAATGATGACATCATCCATGTTGCATCATGGGATGATGTCATCCATCAAGTTGTCAAAAGTCAACATGACTTTTAGATATTTTGTAAATATCTTTGTAAATAGGTGGTTGGCTCCTTTTTGCCTTCTTTCCTTCTCCTCTCTTCTATAAATACTGGAATACTTGTTGTATTTGGGGTGAACATTTTTTAGATGAAAATAGAAGTGAGGAGAGAAAGACTTTGAGCTTTCTTATATGAAGAAAAGCACGATAATACAAATATTAAGACTTTGTGCTCAATATATTTGTGTTATGTATTAGATCTTCCTTACGTTAGATCTGTATGTGTTTAATCTGTTGGATTCATATCTACTTTTCTATCATTTTCTCATCAGTATTGCTTTGTTTATTTATGCAAGTAGGTTTGGCTCTGTTTACTACCAACCCAAAAACATAAATCTTCTGACCTTTCTGCTTTGGAATTCATTTCTTTTCTTCCTTCGGATCTCTCTTTCTCTTTCTCTTTTCCCTCTTTCATGAGATCCTTTCTTAGATTCGCCGTAGAATAGCAAAACGGGCCGCTTTTTTACTAACACAAAGAGGGCTAAACACATCCATAGATCTATCCAGCATGATTTTCGGACCAACTCAAGATTATGTTTGCAAAGCATATGAGATAAATTTGGGATGAGATGCGAGAATCATGAGACTTGCATGCCTATCCATAGATCTATCCGAGCGTGATTTTCGGACCAACATTTTTCAAGATCATTATGTTTGCAAAGCATATGAGATAAATGGAGAATAGAGAAATCATGAGAAAATAAATGGAAGAAATGTATCTCTTATTTCTTGTGCGGTGGTGATATAAAGTTCATCAACATACAATAGTCCATAATTGCTACAAAAAAACTAACTTTCAAGCTCCCTAGGTGGAGAATCCATTCCAATTTATAGCATTGCAAATTATCCTCTCATCTATCCCCATATGAATTTTCAAGTTCTGTTTCCACTTGTGACCTTTCATCTTCCTAGAAATGAGTAAATAATTCCCCTTTTTATAAATCAAAATGGAATTTTACAATACAACATTAGAGAGTCACTCAAGTGAAAAGGACAAAAATTCATGATTATATACAATGAGGAATTAGAAAGGGGGACATAATAAAGAGAGAGGAAGAGAGAAGAAGAAGGGATTTGGTGATCTATTGTTAATGAAGAAGCGTATGATGGAGAAATTACATATAATGATCCATGAGGGAGAGTTCTTAGAATGGGCTCCTAACTCTTGAATTCTTTATTGAACCGAGCTACCGCATGTGCCACCTTATCTACCTCTAGAATTTAAATGCATCTCAACACTTTTATCCATGTCCTGGAACATCATTTATATCCTTTCATTGATTATAACATTCTTTATGAACTCTTGTAATGTCATAAATACATCATTTGATGTTGGCAAGGGGCTCTAAGGTATCTTCATTGAAGGAGAGTGAGCCACCTGCCTCTTTCTTAACCAACTCCTAGAAATAAACAATGAGTTCTTTCGATGATGAATTCTTGGTGAGTGGAGGGAACTCAAGTCTCTGAACATAGTTGCAGACCTCATTCAAAATCTCAAAATCATTTTTTCCACTAGAGTCAATTTCAGAGATGACTCTTCGAGCATTCCATATCTTACATCCATGATGTGGATCCAAACTTGAGACAAATTTTTAGCAGTTGATGCAAACACATTGTTGCTCATGAGGATGTGACAGTTGAGGGATCTCATCTCGGACATAAGTTGGATCACCTCATCTAAGTGAATCTTCTATTTTTCAATCTCCTCCCTTGCTTTCTTCACTTCCAACAAAATGGAAAGAACATACCTAATTAGAGAGAGGACCTCGGAACCAATTTATTTTATTTCTTGATGATTTTATCAATCCACCTCTCATGAACCTTAGGCTCCAAGAGAGGGGTGATGATTAGGTTAGGTTATCACATGTTGTAAACTTTGTAATGGATGAATCACCTACAAAGCCCCAAGTAAAACATCAAAATCCTAAAAATAAATATTCATATGAAGGGGTCAGAATGTCCTCAACTACCAAATTAATGGACTTATCACTGAGCGTTACACTACATCTCAAACCCAATGTAGTTCTAGTGTGTGTGTGTGTGTGTGTGTAGAATTATGCCCTAGGTTGCTCTTACGCCAATCACTCTTTGTGAGTAGCGAGAAAGTAACTAGATGTAGAATGTAAATAATGTGTGCATAGAAACAATAGACTCCCCTTCTATGAAGTGTGATGTAGATGAACTGACCTTGTGTCCCTTACGATGGAGCTAGATGTATGCAAATGGAGTTATATATTCGTTTGATGGATGCAACCTTAGGTGGAGATAGTATATGTTTAGTGTTTGGTCCTTTATTATGATAACATAACTTTATATTTATATGATTCCAATGCTTGAATTTCATAATTAACCCTGAAAAGGATGACTACAAAAAATATAAGATTTTCAAATGGCTAGAAAGGACCTAGAAAATGTGACCAAAGTACAAAGAGGAAAAGGTTCCCGAGAGGGAATGGGGGTGCCTGGGGTTGGCATCCTGGTTGGGCACTTGTGTCTAGAATGACAAATGTCGAAGAATGAAAAGGGATATTCAATAAGAAGTGGTGTAGGACCAATAAAATTGACATAAAGGAAAGAAAGGTGGCTAAAGACATGGGTTAATTAGTACTTCTCTTACCTAGAAATCATGAAAATAGTAGTATGTGATCAAGACTAGTTAATGAATCAAAGTGCGTGATTTTGTGTCTACATTTTCCCCACTTTATGTTGGTGAGAAGAATATTGAAGAACATAAAGTAGATATAGATGTGTACCTGATATCCATGTAGATCGATGTAGAAAGCATGCCGAGGGACTAGACAAAGCGTGGAGTGATAAAAAAATATGGATCGGGAGACTAAAGATGCCAAAATTGAAAAATGTGATGAAAAATGAACCTAGGGTGGAAACATGTGTGTAAATTTTGATGTGTGTGATATACCTATTGTTTATTTGGATGTGTGTGATGTTTTTGTTGGCTACTTGTTTCCCATATGGATGGACCTGCAAAAGAGAAGATGATCAATTAGTAAAATATGCATGTATATGATAAAATTATGTGTAAAGATGCATGTATATGTGTAAAAATCATGTAAGGAAGTATGTAAAAGAAAATACTAAAAATGTGAAAAAGGAACATGTGCACCTGATCCATGATGAGGAAAGAGTTTAGAAAGGATCCTGTAAATGTCAATGAAGTTTGATTTTTTTGTGATCTCATGCCATTGGCAGAAGAAGCATAGTGAGGAAATTCTGATTTATCCTCTAACCTTTAACCACTTCCCAAAACTATAGATATATCTATACTATCATGGTTTTTTTTGGGTGATCCGATGCCGCGACCAAAGTAGTGTAGAGAGGAAGGTCTGATGTTATCCTCTAACCTTTAATTGCTCCCTAGAATAAAACACCACTACAGATGATGTGTACTAATGCATGTGCTAAGGAAAACCTACCTGTAAAATCCGGTGTGTATGAATTCTGTAGATTTTGCTAAACCCAATCGTTTTGTAACTGCCCCCAGTTATAGGTGCTCTAGGAAAGGCATTTTTTTACTAAGGACCCAAGTCTAATTGTGAGCCTTGAACTCGTGTTGTATATTATGTGTAGATCATTTTATGAGGTGAGTGATTCACCCAAATGATGCCCCCTTTGGGGGTGTATGTGATGTTGCATGAGTATGCGGCCCAAAAGAGGACCAACCACTAAAAATATGCCCTACAAGGGGAAGGCTATGTTCTTAGTAAAAACCAAGGCACATGCAAACAAGTGGATAGGAAAAAAGTGTTAGTACAAACAAGCATGCATTCATAAGATGAAATGTAAGCTAAATAATAATGTGTATGCTAAGATGCAAGTAAACACATAAGAAGACAATGTAGACCACAATAATTGAGTTGTAAACATGGGACATCACTTACGATGTCACAAGACAATCAAGGTTGATGAAGATAATGACATAAAAGTGTGCACACAAGATGAATGGTAAATACCATAAACAATGGCATACAATGACAAGTATAAACAATGTAACAGATAACCATGGTGGCAAATAGTCTTGCAAAAAAATGTTGCACATGAAGCACCCATTAGCATGTTAGAAAGATAAAAAGTATGTCAAAGTGTGTATAATCCAATGATGTAAAGTGCTAAGTACAAAATGAAACAATAGCACTGGAGTACAAAATTGGATGCCCCCAAGAGCCATTGTGAGACCGGTACTAGGTATTGTGCTAAGCATCCATGTTACGCGTAATGGTCCTGTATAATTTGCGATCACAACTAGAAACAAAGTGAACATGCATGTGTGTATGATAAAGATAAATGGTCATATCTAGCATGTGTAATAAGATGAACATGTAACAAGTAAATGTAATCAAGTGTAAATGTAACCAAGATATAAAGTGTTTTGTGGATGGATAGAATGAAATGCAGAGTGGATAATAGGATCTACATGTCCCTCAAGTGAATGGAATTGTATGCAATGAGGATCATTTGTTTATGCCCCCTCGAAGTCAAGAATGAACCGTAAACAAGAGTGTGTGATTGGGAAATGGTCGAAATATGGGTTGTGTGTAGCATGTTGTCATGAATGCTTAGTGATGATATGTGACCGTGTGATGATTTAGCCTAAAGTGCATATCACAATAAGATGATGAAATAAGTGATGACTCGGCCTAAAGCGTATATCACTATAGGATGTTAGGATAAGTTATTATGTAACATATGGCTTATATCATTAAAAGATGATAGAAGAAGTGATGATATATCCTATAGAGTGTATCACTAATAGAGGAATTTCACATGATTCAATGGTTGAATATGTGAGTGTGATGAGGACCATATTATTTATATACCCTCAACAATCTAGTATGCACCGTGACACTAGAGTGCGTCATCGGGTAGTGAGTGCAGAGTGTAATATGTATAATATATGTGAGGGTGAGAAATTTTCATGTGTGTAGTGTGTAATGTGTATAATGTGTAGTATGCAATGCAAGATGTGTAGATGATATAAGTGTGGGAATACAACGTTTATAATGTGTACGATGTGTATATGTATAAAGGAGAAAATGTGAATGATGTATAGTAGATGTATGATGGAAGATGTAGGTTGTAAAATGTAAGATGATGTGTGTGGATAAAAGTGTGAGATGTGTGAAGAGGCGTGATGTGTAGTGTTGAATGTGTAGTGTGTGAAGTTCATGTGTATAGTATGTCCTCAACATTCAAGTGTGAACCGAAGCACAAGGGTGCGTCATAGGGTAATGTTAATGTTATCTTTTTCTCAAAGTGTATGTGTGAGAGGGTAGGTACGTACGAAGTGAATTGTAATACATGTGTCGGTGCTAGGGGAAATAAGTGTGATTCCCCCAAGTGTGTATGATGTAGGAGAAAATCATGTAATGTCATCTAGAAGTTCATTGGTATCAGGGTCAAAGCCAAATGGATAAGCATCAGAGACTTGGTAAGCAATAGTGTCGGGTTGGTCACATAATGAGCCATTGAGGTGTAAGTTGTACATACCCATGACATACTCCTCATCAGTGAAGGGTGGTAATGGACATCCATGTGCATACCAATGAGTGAGATTCTACGTATAGCCAAGAAAGGAACTGTTGTAAATGAATACATGACCAAAGGGCATGGGAAATGATATATCAAGTATGATCAGGATCTAATGTGCCCCCAATGTAATCAAGCTAAGATTGTCCTAATGTAAGTGGCGAAGAGTGAGGACTTCACGTAAGAAAAACTATGAGATGAAATACACATAGACCATAAGTGGCAATAATGTGAATGAATCCATGATAAAGGTGAGTAGAATGCGGTAGAGGATAGATATCCTCAAAATAAAATCCTAGCTAAGTCAAACCATCATGTGTACATATTGTGTCATCACAAGTAGGATCAAATGGAATATGCTCCCAATAAGAATTGTTCATGAAAAGTGTACATGTGAAAGGAGGTCATACTGATGAAGGTGGTACATGAGAAGGTGGAATAGTTAGCCCAACATCTATTTTATGGACAGGATCGTGATAAAAAAATCATGAAAGATGGTAGAAGTAAGGGGAGGCATAGATGTAGTTGGCACAAAATCTATCATGAAAATAGCACCTTCAAGTGGTGGTAAATGTGGTATCTCATCTATAGGTTGTGGGTCATTAGTAGTGTCAGCTCATGGAATAGGAAGTGTAGTATTTGGATCATGGTCACAATATTTGTATGGAAGACGATCCACGAAGAATAGTATGCTTGATACCCTCATGTAGAAATTTGACACAATGATGCACGGTAGAGGCAACAAATTTCATGGCATGGATCCATGGCCTACCAAGTAAATAGTTATATGAAACTAGAAATTCAATGAAAAGAAGATTCTGTTGAGATTGTTTTGTCATAGGAAAGACAATGTGAATTACATGTGGACAAATACAGCCATCGTATGCACGAAGAGAGAGACATGACGGACTAAAATTAGAATCTGACATGCCAATATTTTCAAGGAATGACATGGGACATAGATTAAGGTCAGATCCATTGTTGATTAAAGTATGCTTGATACCCATATTATAGATGCAAATCATGATATGAAAGGGTGGATCATTATCGAAAATAGAAAGATCAACATGAGGATTAGACAAGAAAGTAATATGTTAAGAAAATACATCAAAAAATATATATATATATGGATACTAGATGCATATCAAAAGGAATGTGAGTAGTAGTATGGAGATGTTGTACTCTATGTATTAAGTCAGGATTTGCAAGAAAGAAATAATTAATTGAGATACTCATGATGATAAAGCAATAAGGATCCCAATAACATTTAGATCAAGTCAGTTCACCAAAATGTTATATAATAGTGTAATCTAATGCAAGTTTGTAGTAAATAAATGAATAATGAAATACTGAAATAATACGCAAACAAGCTAAGCTAGAAAATATGAAACCCTAATGTGCAAATAAGGTTAGAAGAGTCTTAGCTGATTTGCAGAGGTCATTAGATTGTGTTGCAATGGAGATCAGATTAACACAAATGGAAGATATTCACACAAAATCCCTAAAACTTACATATCGGGAAGATTTTTCGGACTAGGGTGCACGGAGAGGGATAGGGAAACCCTTGGGTACCCTAGTCCAAGTTCGGGGGTGTTTTGGCCTGCAAAAATGGTCAAAGCCTAGTTCGATATGGTCACTAGGTGTTTGCACTTCTTCTCTTCTTTGTGCATGTATGTCGTTGAACTTTGATGGATGTTGTTGTAAACCTAGAATGGATAAATCACCTGTAAAACCCCAAGTAAAGCATTAAAACCCTAAAAACTAAGATGCATATGAAGGATTCATATTTTCCTTAGTTTCTAAATTTATGGACTTATCATGATTGTTACACTACATCTCAAACCCAATTTAGTTCTAGGTGTGTGTGTGTGTGTGCGGAATTGTGCCCTAGGTTGTTCTTGTGTTAGTCGCACTTTATGAGTAGTGGAAAGTAACTAGACGTAGAATGTAACTAGACATAGAATGTAAACGATGTGTGCATGGAAATAATAGAATCCCCTTCTATAAATTGTGATGTAGATGAACCGGCCTTTTGTCCCTATTGATGGAGCTAGATGCATGCAAATGGAGCTATAGATGCCTTTGATGGATGCAACCTTAGGTGGATACAGTAGATGTTTAGTGTTTGGTCCTTTATTATGATCACATAACTTTATATTTATATGGTTCCCTTGCTTGAATTTTGTAATTAACCCCGAAATGGTGAACTACCAATATAAGATGCTCAAATTACTAGAAAGTACCCAAAAAGTGTGACCAAAGTACAAAGAGGAAAAGCGCACCCAGAGGGGATGGGGGTGCCTGACGCCAGCATCCTGGTTGGGCGCTAGTGTCCAGGATGATAAATGTTAAAGAATGAAAAGGTAGACTAAGAAATTATAGGTGTAAGACTAAGAAAATTGATAGAAAGGAAAGAAAGGTGGCCAAATACATGGGTTAATTATTAATTCTCTTACTTAGGAATCATGCAAATAGTAGTATGTGATCGAGACTAGATAATGACTCAAAGTGTGTGATTTTATGTCTACAAATGCTTGCATACCTTTGTGCTCAAATTATTTCGATGAGTTCATAGTTTTAATTGTGACTATGATCGCATCCTTTTATGATCTTGGATTCCAATGGGGTCCCTTGACGCTTTTCAAATCATTTCCAATTGCACAACATTCTTGACTTTCACCTGTTGCACCTGATATGTTCTGTCTCACTCCTTGACACAATGTAACCAAAATGATGCTTCAAGATCCTTGTGTAGGGTGGATTTTCTTGTTTGAAATGTGATACAAATTCACAACCGTGCTAGGATGGAAACAATTAGTTGTATGAGTGAAAACAGAGCCAACTACAACTTTCTGCACCGAAAACTGAAACTTTCTATTTTTGGTAGGTGGGACCAAAGTGCTACTCTTTGGGAATTTTTAATTTTTACTAAAATTTGGTCTTTTAAATCTCTGGAACACTCAATTTACCTCCATTGATGATTCTTTACCATTTTTAGGAATTTTCTATTGTTATCAAGTAGATTTTTGAAACTTGTTATTTTGGGAAAATTGCATGTTTTGTCGTGCTTGTTATTCCTCGCCATTTCTAGATGTTATGAGTGATCAGAGATTGCAATTTTGAGAGGTTTATTATTTTTTCATTTGATTTTACATATCGCATTCTATTTTTATAAAAAAATTCAAAACTAGTGTTTGTTTTCAATTAAAACAACATTATTGGATTCAACTCTGCATCGGGATCCTGTGCTCCAATTTTGTTGTGTTTCATCCACTAAAACTCTTGAAAATCAAAAAGGAAAATTTTGGGATGAAAATTTTAAATTTTTATACTATTGAAAACTAGGGAATCATTTGGTTTTCAGTAATGGTGATCACAAAGGTTCCTGGAATGAGAAAAATCAGTGAAAACCTTAGTGCAATTAGTTTTCTTGTTAGTAAGTTATGATAAAATCTCCATTTTTTTAGTCATGGCTGGTTCTGAACGTGTTGGGAAGAACATTAGTCATATTACGATGTTTTTTGAATATTTTTCAGCATCAAAAATTGTGGATGGAAGAAATATGTAGAGGAGATAGCTTACAAACACCTTACCTTTCACTTTTTGCTTAAATGTTGACTATAGTTTAACTCTAGGTTAATTGAAGTTTGAGTGGGTTAAGATCCGGAGTTTTATGGCTTGATCATTGGCGTATTTTTTTACCCTATTTACCCTTAGTTAAATGGGACAAGAGGGACACAAAATTTTTGTTTCCCATTTGAAAAGATAGGTTTAGCATGGGGGATAAAAGATTTCTAAAAATAGAGCACGGAGAGGCTGAAAAATACGTTTGGGGAGTCCAACGGAGAGTCACATGAATGATCAAGGGATAAGAGTAGGCATGAGGGGTAATTTTTGTTTCCCTTATGTCCCCTTCATGCAAATGGACAAAAGGGACACAAAAATGTGCCTTGGAGCAAGATGGTGACACTTTGAATGATTCAATGCATGCTTGGGAAATGATCTTAGCTTGGTAATCACCTTGTGGAGCGGAGAAAGGTTATATTAGGGACCGAGAGAGCGGGGATAAGCTTGGGTGTAAATTTTTTCCCTCTGTCTTATTTGGAAAGGGACAAGAGGGACACAAAATTGAGATATGGAGCAACAATATGACATGTATCACTTCAAAATTTGACTAAGTATGATATTGTTTGACGATTGGACCTTCTCATAAGCTTTTCCAATTTCACCATGCTTGGGAAAAGGATTTGAGAACACCTTTAGATTATTTTTAGGTGTTTTATTAGTTGATGGGTTTTCAATTGTAATGTCTCCATTGTCAATGAGATCTTGAATATAGTGATGGAGTTTTATGTAGTGATTTGTCTTGTGTTCATCAATGCAATCGAAATCGAGAATATTCACCATCTTTGTACCAATACGTTTTGGTTTCCCTTCTTTGAAGGGTACTGTTATGGGGTAAGTAACCATGTTGACACTTACCAATTGTCATAAGACACTTGAAAATATTTTCCCCAATGGTGTAAATTGTCTGCAATTATAGTCACGAGGGGGGCTAGCTTCTTTGCTTGGAACCACAATATCTTGTTTTGATTTTGATTACTTTGTTTGATTATTTTAGACACTATGTACATTTCAATTGTATGTTACTCAATCATTAACAACATTTATATTCTAATTAATGTACATGTATTTTTCTTGTGAATGATTTTGTTATTGTTATTTGTGTGTTCCTTAGAAAGAGGTTTAATTAAACCTTTCATGATGAGGGATTTTTCAATTTGGGTCCCTTTTTCAATAACTTCCTCAAAACTAGTGATACAATGCATCTGCATGTGAAAATATAGTTCATTATTAAGGTTTTGTATAAAGATAATTACCAAATATTTATTTGGAATTGAGTAAGTGAATCAACTCATGATTCCTCACGATATTTGTTAAAATTGCATGAATTTTTCATTTAGTTTTTGTTTGGTATTGCATAAGTCAAGCATTATTATCTCATAATCTAATTTGAAAGAGAAGTGCTTTACAAACTTCTCCGATAGGTCTGCAAAATTGGTTATTAACCCTTTAGGAATATGGCAAAAATAGTTTAAGGCTTGTCCACTCAAACTTTTTGGAAATAACCATAAGAGATACAAGTCATTGTAGGCAACCTCTTAGTGTGCCATGAATAATTTCTTGATGTATTATCTAGGTTTTTGTTTACCTTTATATTTATATAGTTTAATAATTTTGAAATATTTAGGAAAGGGTAAGCACAATATGTCCTTGTCGAAAGGATAAGGGCACAATTCCTCAAAGTTGATTTGTTTTCTTTTTTTTTGCATTCCTAATGCATATCCTTCATAGTCTTCCATTATTGTTAAAATAGTCAATTTGTTTGCAGGATACTCAAGACTTCATCATTTTTGGATTGGTATTGAATTTGGAAGCCATAGAGGCCGCTTGTTTGGTAATTTCATTGATCTTGTCAAGAAAATCTTGATTTGACTGACTCATAGAATCACTAGATTTTTCTTTTTGTTTGTACTTATTTTTACTTGATTCATCTTCATTATTCTTACTTGATTTGGATTGAGTTTTAAAATTTTTAAATTTTAATTTCTAAAATCTAAAGGTAACTTGGCTCCCATCTCAAGGAAATGAAGGAGAACTTGGTCTTTGTTTTTCATAAAATCCCTTCAACTCTTGTTTGTTCTTCTTCAAAAACATCATGTTGTTGATTTTCTTATTGGTTTTGTTCCTCATTGGAACTATCAATTTGAAAGGGATTCATATTTCTTCTATCTAAGAGGTCATAATCATGATGATGCATTTCCACAATTATGTATGAAGAGAGTGGAAACATGGAATTTTCGATGTAAATGTGCTTGTATTATGACAAAGTGAACGTTAGAATACAATATATAGGAATGAATAATCAGATTTTTAAAAAGTGAATGTTAAAATAAGAGGTTTGGAGATGAAAAGGGAAACACTCAAATTTCAACAAAGTGAATGTTGAAAATAGGAGGCTTGGGGATGAAAAATAAAGTAATCAAATGTCAACAAAGTGAATGTTGAAATGGGAGGTTTGGAGATGAAAAGGAATTACCCAGATTTCAACAATGTGAATGTTGAAATAGGAGAGGTAGGAGTTAAATTGGAAGTACTCAAATGTTAAAAAAGTGAATGTTGAACTAAGAGGCTTTAGAGATGAAAATGAAGATGGTTCAAATTTCAACAAAGTGAATGTTGAAATAAGAAACTTAGGAATAGAAATGAAGTGCTCAAGTTTCAACAAAGTGAATGTTGAAATGAGAAACTTAGGAAGATTGGTCAAATTTCAACAAAGTGAATGTTAAACTAAGAGACTTAGGAAGATTGTTCAAATTTCAACAAAGTGAATGTTGAAAATAAGAGACAAAGGGATGAATGAAAAATGGCTCAAATTAGCAACAAAGTGAATGTTGAAATGAGAGATGAAGGAATGAAAGAAAATTTCTCAAATTACAACAAAGTGAATGTTAAAATAAGAGACACATAAATGAAAATGAATTGTTCAAATGTTTAAAAAGTGAAAGTTGAAATAAGAGTCATGGAAAAATAAAAGGGGGTGCTTATGTCTTAGAAAAGTGATTACTATATTATAAGATGGAGAATGAGAATATATTGTCTTGAAATTTTAGAAAGTGAAATCCAAGAATATAAGAGTTAAGGAGATGTAAAATATTATGGATTGATGATTGGATTATGATTGTGCTTAATCCTTGATAAAGTAAATATCAAAGACAAGAATTTGATTTAAATGGATGTGCTTAAGTTAGGATGTGGGTATCCAAAACTTAAGGCTTAGACTCTGATTGGAATTAAATAATTTTCTTAAACTTTGGAAATGGAATCCATAGATTAAGACTAAGACATGATAAAATAAACTTGAGGTAGGAGTATCGAAATGAAGAGAATTTGGAAAATTTTGAAAAGATATTTTGGATAAGGTTATGGAACAAAAACTTAATGACTCGTAACTTGGATGGAAATGAAAGTGATAGGAAGGCCTTTAAAATTAACTGGCTTGGTCAAGTGGGACTTCCTATAAATTAGTTCTCTCCCTAGGTACCAAGTATAATCGAATGAGCATGGTAACTATTTCTATTTTTTTATTTACTTGTACACCCCTTGATTAGATAAGTGGGATTTTACTCGCTCAAAGAATAAAATTTTGGTCGTCACTAAGGATAAACTCGGCTCTAAATCTCACAGGTGTACTAGTTAGGTAGGTAGGGGTACATGTTTCATTGGTCAATTTTGTCAATGTGCCAACTAGTTTTGGGTTCCTGTGGTATTCCTCACAATGTGATTTGGCCCTTGGCCATACACTTCCCACAATTACAATGGATTGGGGAATAAACTTGTCTCCGCAAAAATTTAATTAAAAGTATTTTATAAAGTTTTAAAAATATATGTATTAAGGTTTGTTTGATTTCATGAACAAGATAACTTTGTAGTTAGTAGTTTGATTCAAATACTATATTCGTATGAGACGGTCCCTGGAAGCGATAAGTTAGAAGTTTTTTTGAGGTGAAACCATGATAGAAAATAGAAAGGAAAACTCACGTTTTTATTTTCAAGACCACCCATAAGGGTGTAAGAAAAAAGAGCATACTTGCAAGAGTTTTTAAGATTGTATTAAATGAAATTTGAAAGCAAGTTAGCCACCTAAACTAATTAAATGTGAAAATATGTAAGAAAATTATTAATAAAAGTACTAAAAATAGTAATTAGAAGGAATTTTACTTGCTATAAAATAGAAAAAAATGAAAAAAACACAGACAGAGAGCACGCTAGCGCGTACACTTGGATGCCCTATCATAAACATAAAATGGTAGTGCATTAAGGAGCATGCTTGCACATGGAGGAAGGTTTAATCGTGTGTAGACAATTTTGTTTTGTGACAGTAGAATGTAGACAAAGATGCTAACACCTGAAGGTAAAAAATGTGATGCTAGCGCGTTGAAGAAGATGGTAGCATGTTTAAGAATCAAAAGGTGGAAACTAGTTATACAAAGGCATGTTGACCACTACATGATTTGTGCACTATGAAGCTAGTGCATGTAGTGATACGCTAGTGTAGATCATGTGTTCGATGCTAGCGTGTTTAGCCTATGGATGGAAATAATCAAGCAAATATGGATAGAAACTTTATTTATTTTTATTTTTCTTTCTCTTCTATACCTAAAATCCTGAAATTGGAAAGTGAAGTTAAAACAACACTAAGAAAACAATGAAATAATCATATTAGCAAAAAGTAATCTAAAAACTATAAAATAAGCATGGGGATTCCCACCGAAAGTGTGCCATAATGTAGACTATGGAAAATCACAAACAAGATGGAAAATAAATACAATAAAGAGTGTAAACATTTTGTTGTAAGAGTCATAAGCCACCTTGAATTAGATATGTTGAAAGGGTAGGGTTTTTATACACTTTTTCATATCTATTAGATTTATAAGATTTTTTGGATTGTGGATGCTCTAAGTACTGAATGAAGCGAGATAAGCCACGAGCATGTTTGATTTTGTGTGATTTGAGCAGTGTGATCGTATGAAGAATGTTTTGATTCACCAAATGAATATACAAAACAACAACATGAATTCTCTTAAGCTTTCGTGGATACTGTTCAAAGGGAGGCTCATTGAGTCATACTTGAAGAAATTGAAACATTAAGCTAATTTCTAATTGAGTTTGATTAGAGATAACTAAACATGACTTGGCTTGTTTAGTTGAGTTTCCAGATTTGATTGGAGAGTTAGACTGTTGTTCTTGATTTACAAGTGTGAGTCAAGGTTGAGTTGGCAAGGGGTTGCACATGATTTTGATTAATAATTCCATTTCTACTTTTTATTCACCCAAAATGTGTCATGAATAGTTGGAAGATGGAAGAAGTTGGATTGAATTTGATTTTTCATGACTTGGAAGATAGCTCAAGTTAACTCAAATGTTGATTTGAGTCAATTTAGACACCTCTGTTTGATTAAAATAATCATTTTTAGTGCTAGTCAAGACTTCAGTTAACTTGGATTTGAAAGGTGGATAGGATTTGATGATTATTTAAATTATTTAAATAATTAAGTTGACATGTGGATTCATTTATTTATTTTGATATTAAATTAGCTAAGGGGGTGATAGGATATGTAATAGAATTAATTAAATCAATTCTTATATGAACAATGGGTGTGTAATGATAATTTTGAACAATTATGATGTATAGTGGTAATTTGAGGTTGTCTACAATGGTTCATAACAAGTCTCGGTTTAATTTTGTCAAGGAAATCATCAATGATGCACTAATACTTCATTCCTTATGTTTTCTCTCTAACATGTATAAAAGGTAATTCAAAGTGGGGTTAGGTGTAATATGGTTTATCAACCCCTTTAAATTCTTCAAAAACTTCCCCTATATTCTCACACCCATTGTGATATGTTTCGTAGTTTGGGGATTGGTTTTCGAACAAGCCGATCAACACCAGAATCACTCAAGAAACAATTTTTCATGTAATTTCAGCATGTACAATCCTACAAAAACCTTATAAGGTATGGGTCATACCCACAAAATCCTCCTTTCACTCTATTCTCTACAACCATACTATCAAATAGTTCATCTAGCACTCAATTCCAATATTTAACTTAGGATTATAATATGATTTAGTCATTTTTTGGACTATGATATTGAATGGTGACTCCAAGGAAGCAACATTCCTCAAGCTACTAGTAGGGATGGTGAAAATCACCCACTTCCTTCTTTTGACAAGGTCTAAGTTCATCTTCTCCCATGAAGGTATGGTTTGTCATTGTATTATGGTATTATTGGCTTTCTCAGCTTTTTTGAATGTTGAGGGTGGAGGTTTAGATAGAAGCTTGGATATTTTTGCATTGCAATTAAACATAAATAAAAAAATGTTTCCCCTTCATTTCAATTTATATGACAAGTATTATTTAGTTTTCGTTCACTTCAAATAAGTATTTCACTTTAATGTACTAATGTGAGGGGGTCCACCTCACTATACTATTACTAATGTTTGTTTGATAAATTTCATTGACACACTTTGGAATTATCTAAATTCTCCCATGAACCCATTTAATTACATTGTTTATTCACCTCCATGACAGCTTAATTATCCAAGGTCCTCCATTCTATTACATTTTTAGACACTTTTACTTTGCATGTTTTCAAATGCTAAAATATACCACTTGATAATTTGTGTCAACAAAACTTACACACAAACAAATGCCCACTACTATGTTCTTAGGAAATACATTTGATGAAAATAACCATGTACATATCTCAAAGGTAAAATTTGTACCCTTTAGAGAGGTTGTTTGATGTTCATGTGTTCCTCTTTATTTCATCATACTTGGTTTTCCAATTTCTCTCTTGATTCCATTCAGAACGAAAGGGAATACAATTAATATGGGGTATAAAGTATCCCTTATAATGCTTACAATGAATAGGTTCCTCTTATTTTCTTTATAATATTGTCCTTGAAAGCACCCTAAACTTTACAAATCAAATTGCATGACTGACTAAGGAAGTATAACAATATTACCACCTTTAATCAAGGCTCTAAGTCTAGGAGTGTAACACTAAAGATAAGAGCTTAATGGAATTCTTAACTAACATGAATATAATTCAAAATCTAACTAATCATGCCTACTAATATGTTTAATTACCTAACATGGGCCTAAATAGACCTAAGAGGGAAATAAAATGGGTATGGTTGCTACTCCAAACAAGGTGAAATGACCTCTCCAAATGACTACATGGTCATTTTGGATATCCATCTACTAACCCCATTGAATACTTTAGGCAAGGATTGAGCTTGGCTATAAATCATATTTATTATATGAGATGCAAATCAAAGCATGGTGTAAAGTATTAAGGTAAGAGGTGAACTCTTTTTATAGTTTTCCTTTTGGGAAAAACTTGTATTTTGGTGCATGTGGGACTAAAATCCCCAAATTAGATTAGAATTTCTAATCATGATTAATCTTTTCTAATCATAATCAGTTAATTAATAAGTGATTAAGATGTGTGGAGCCTTAATCAACCGCTACGGTCATTTATGAGGATAGGATAATCTTTTGAAGCTTGTTCAGACATTTTGGAGGAAAATGGGGTGGTTTTGAGTGGTTGGAAAAGGGGTTTGAGCCAATAGTAGGGTATATTGACCTAAACATGGAGAAATAGGCTTAATTAGCTAATAAACGCTAATTATCTATTTTGAAGAGGAGTTTGGCTTACGATTCATCATAAAGTAGCATCCACGGCTACAAAATAGGATAGGTAATCAAAAAAGTGTTGTTAATTAGCCAAAATGGCAAGAAACATTAGTTAATTAGTAGAAATCACTCATTATAATAGAATTAGTAAAAATTATGGCGATTTGCGTGCATTTGGCAATAATATTGCGAATGCGTAATTTAGGTGTCTATAGTCCTAATAGCGTTTAATAAATTACAATTCCTATAAGGTGGTTCTGTTTCATATTGCCATTTAATACACATGATCAAAAGTGTATTCCAATATTGAAGTCTTATTTTCTCTACGATAGTTGGTGCTAACATGTTGCTAATGCAACTAAGACCATTCCTACAACTTTCATTTTCTATACTACAATGAAAGTTACAAGTATTGACTATCCATATAAGAATATTCCCTTTTTCTCATTCCTTACCATTATTTTTTATCCTCTAGTTTTCTAATGGCTCATAGATCACGAAAAGAATACATCCACCGTTTAACCATTAAACTTGTTATACAATAACATGATCATTTTAGTTAAGTAATATGACTACAACACTATCCATAAGTAACATACAAGTTCTATACCAAGCACATGCAGATACAACTCAACAACATATCCAAACAAGTATTGTTAAAATTTCATAATATTTTCTCTTTCTTAATACAATAATGGTATTTTATCAGTCCACATCTAATTAATATTACTATTTCCAATTTACAAATGTATTCATCTCAATGGGTACATTTTATCATAACATAATAAGAATGCTATCGATTCATTTTGTCTAGGGTATCTACAACCAAAAGCATGGTCTATCCAAAAAGATAGCATGACAATCTCCTATGATCTAGCACATTTCACAATTGCATAATTTCCATTCACAATAATATAAAAAACCTTTGCATGTAGTTAGATAGGGTGAGAAGTGCATATTTAATTTAATTACATTTTTAACTTTAGAGAGAGAGAGAAGAGAGAGAAAAACACCATATTTACCACAAACAAAATCTCTCAAAACAAGTATAAAATAGAGTTTAATAATGTGATGGTGTCCAAAATTTTCATAATAGTTATTAGGCTCAAAAGGGGTCCCACGACAATTTTCTAGTTATTGTTGCAAGTTTACAAAAATGACCAATTTAGCCAAAGTGGCTACACAAATGAGTTTGAAAACAAATGTTTAAGATGCAAAAATACAATTTGTTAGTTCCCATATACTCCCTTACATAAAATAAAACCCTCATAGTTAATAAAATTCATTTATGGAAACCAGTGGTTCAAAGCGTGACCACATTTCTAGAGCTCGTGATCATAAATGCACCAATTCGTTCTTGTTTCAGAATGACAACTGGCCTACAAAACCCACTTGCAAAACTAGTTCCCAAATTATTTTTATCGTAACTAAAGGTTGATTACAAATTTCATGGCAACACTCTAGAGGTATGTAGTGGTGCATATTCATTTCCTAACACGGATCCCCAAACCACGAGCCAAAACCAAAAACTAATTTCTAACTTTTGGAAACTATCACATGTTGCAAAATGACCAAACGGACTCTGTAATGTATGACGTTAAATGCCCAAATGATCATGTAAAGTTTTTTTAAATGTTGTTGTGACATTCCATGTTACTAGGGAACATATTCAAACCTTGAAATCTATGCTACGGGAGTTAGATAGGTGTGTTGCACGTCACTTTGAAGCATGTTTTTTTAACTTTTTGCAAGGTGTTTAAACAAAAAATCAAGATTAACTCAACAATATGGAGGCTTCCTTTATTAAATTTCATCATCTAAGTTTTCCATCGTCTCAGGACATGATTTAAGAGAAAGGTTAACATTCAAAAATGGTCCTTCTAGTTGTGTGGAAAATAAAGTAAATTTTATCGTTTTGAGCAATAAAATTCATTTTAATTAACCAAAAACATACTCTTCAATTGATTTTAAATGTTTGGTATCATTATGAAGGGAATAATATCAATGTAAAAAACATGCTAGAAGTAAGTAAGAAAACCATGCCTATTAAATGGTGATGTAGTATACGAGGTGATCTATATTTGGCTCAAGCTAGGGACGCCTTCACCAAATGCCAACAAAAATGCTTTATCCTTGCACCGCTAAGAGGTAGGATGCAATAGAGGAAAAAATGCACATTTATAATGCCTAAATATTACCATACCACACCAATTTCATCCATCATAAATCTCAATATCAACCTCACAACATTATGTGAAGAGTCCTAGTTGAAATATGTACTACACATTTTTTTGACAATCCCCAATCCATAAAACATATCTTCAACAATTGTATGCCTGCTTGTATTTTTTCCATTTAGGCACTTGTAACTACAAAAATTTTATGAAGGTCCCTTCCCAAAATATTTATCATTTTGATCTTTTGAGCCAAGATATGAAGAAAAATATTGTGTTTAAAGACTCAAGCCATTTTAGCGAACAACTCTACCAGTTTCAAAGATCTTGATTTGGCACATGTTGTAATTATGAAAGAAAGGGTAAAATAATTATATTGGATGGTTATTCCCTATTCCAAAGCTCCCATTTTGGCACATATGTGGAGGATGCTAACGAAGGATAGGGAATTTATTTTTACATCTACCAACCACATTTTGTAAAGATTTTATAAATCCTTTTAACTAACTCATTGTGTGCATATCCTACCACCATTGATGTTCACAAGGCACATTTTTTTGAAACATTTTACTAAATATCTCATATCCCTTGGTTCTATTTTTACATTTTTCATGCAAAGAAAAACACTCCAAACTTTTGGATTGTCTTGGAGGGAGAAGAACATGTTAGAAAAAATGGTTAAATAAAGCCTTTTGCAGTCACAAAAGTGGGATCCTACTAGATTTTACCCTTCACACAAAGCAACATTCCATTTTTTTCATGGATAAGATGGAGCTAGAAGATGTTGTAATTGATGTAGATTTTGAAATTCCATTTCTCTCATTTTTCTGAGAAAAATAAATATTTAAGTGTCCCTTTTATGCCATCAAACATGCACACATTTTACACCTCACACTCTAACCTCTCCTAATCCTATTGTAGGCATCCAAATATCTCTCATAGTAATTTTTCTACCACAACAAGATCACAAATAAAAAAAATAAACACTGAAAAATCCTTAGAAACCTCCACCTACCACATGTATAACACAAGAAATTCACAATTTGCCAAAAAAGGAAGAGATCCACATATACATAATGCATTCTTTGATGGATTCCTTCATTCAAAGCCTCACACATTTCATAAAAGAGACATAATATTTTTTATTTATTAATACTTTACCAATGTCACGCATACAGTCTAAACATCAACAAAATATTTAGTAAATAATGTTTTTAAGGTGGTTGGTGCAAGTCCCTAACAATTAGAGGAGTTTATTAATATTATATTTTCATCAATGTCTTCTCCCACACCTAGTTTTCCTAAACAAGTCATGATTAAATTGTGGAATGTTTCATAAGTAAAGGAAGACGAGGAATATGGAAATATGAAGAAAACTCAAAAACAAAGGCATAATTAATACTAAAATCAAAGACTTCACACATCATTATAAATCTAAAAATTATTTTATTACCACCTTTCAAGGTGCATGTACCCCTTAGGAAAGCTGTATACATCCATCCTTTTCATGGAAAAAAAAATTTAATTCAAAATCCACATAAAGTAGTGAAATTGGATAATACGCCTCTTAATCTACCATTACAATAGACACAAGTGTTTTCAAATTAAGAGAGTGAACATATGAAGATTAATCACACAATTTTTTGCATGGCGTGCATTATAATGATATAATCGAACCAAAAATGTGAAAGAAAGTTTGACGGGATCCACGATATATTGACATTAGTGAATAATGTTTCAACAATTAAAAGTTGTTGGACATAGTGTCATTGGTGTTGTCATTGATGTCAAGTTACATTGATGGAAAAGGGTTTACATGTGGCATAGGATTCAGCATGAGGTATCAATCATCAAAAATTATGAAGTTTGATTGTTATTGTCCTATTTTAGTGTCATGAAGTGTTGCATTTGTGAAGTGGCATGGTGTCTTGAGGTATTGTGAAGAGGGCTCTAGATCGAGTAGAGAAGAGGTGTAAGAATTTGAGAAGACCATAGGAGTAGAGATTAAATTTCATGTGACCTAATCAACACATTTTGGTGCATTCATGAGCAAAGAAGGAGAGAGATTTTGAGTGAATATGGATAAAAGAGTGATCATAATTAGTTGGTTGAGAAACAAGGTCATCAAGTGATCTTCATATTCAGGTGGATAAGTGGGTTCTTTGTCATCTGGGGGTTATAGCCTCCTTGTAGAGTGGGTGCTCTACTAAATAGGGGTTGGTGCTCCTTGTGGAGTTGGTGCCTCACTAAATAAATATCTTGTGTTGTGTAATATACATAGGAGTCCTTTGTGTTGAGTAATATATGCAGAGGTTTAGTGGGTTTTCTTCCCTTGAGGGTTTCCCACATATATCTTGTGTCATTGTGTCATTTTCTCATGTGTATGTTTGAATGTGCATGGTTTAATCATCTTAATTCTTAAAGGTTTATAATTTTGCATGGTTAATTGAATGAAAGTTTTAAAGGAATGATTCACCCCCTTTTGAATGGGGAAAATGAATAAGTTTCATACTGGACTAGAGTGCATGTGCAAGGGAGAAGGAGTACGTGGGAAGGATTAGCAAGGATTGCACACGGGACTGCGTATATAGAGACTGAGGACTTAGTCACTTTCCAGGAAAAGGAAAAAAATAGGAAAATTGGGTGGAGTGTCGACCAAGTAAATATAAAGGCATGGAGACTTGGAGGCCGAGGTATTGGATGTTTTTAAAGAATGAACATGCAGTTCGAACACACGCATGGAAGCTAATAATAGGGATTAAAGAAATTCTTAATTATAAGATAGTCTATTATGAGTTAGTGTACAAAAGCATACATGTATCTATTTTCAACACACCTATTATTAGGAAGGCACATTGGTGGTGGGAAGCTAATAATAGGGATTAAAGAAATTCTTAATTATAGGATAGTCTATTTTGAGTTGGTGTACAAAAGCATGCATGTATATATTTTGAGCACACCTATTATTACGAAGGCACATTAGCGGTGAAGGGAAAGTCCCCACCCATATATATATATATATATATATATATATATATATATATATATATATATATATATATATATATATATATATATATATATATATATATATATATATTATATGTCTATTATATGTCATTGTTTTGGGTACCACAATTATAAGATGCTCTGTGATGTAATTGTACTAGCGCACATGACATTTTGTTATTGGTATTGACTGATATGTATTCAAATTTTGGTATGTAATAATCTTACTGTTATGAATGGATCATTATGGTTGGATCATGATTGTTGATGTGTCGAATATGGTAAATACATGGTGCACATGATCTTAATTGTTATCGAATTTTTTATGTTTCCTTATTACATGTGTTTCCATTATAAGATCATGATATGATGATACAATTATTTGTACTTGAATGGTTACTTTGATATGGGTTGTCATGGATATGCATGCTAACATAATGACAAGATAGAAAAAAGGAGGGACTTGGTAGCTTTATGTGCTTCAGGTGAGCATTCAGATATGTCTGAATGAGGTGTCAACATGCATAATAGTTAAGTGGAAATAAAAGTCTACATTTTTGGTTCCATTATCGGGACCTATTTTCAAACTATCTTCCGAGGATGTTGCATGCATAATGTGTATCGATTAACTCTTGAAATCATTGAGATTTGGGTAGCAGATAAACAAGATAAGTTTGTAAAAATATATATTATCGGAACTAATTTCAATACACGAGGATGGGTGGAAGACAACCTTTATGATGAGCTCTATGAGACGTTCTTCGTGTTCTTTCTAGTAGAATTGTATTTATGGCTAGCAGCAGTATGCTTTAGGGAAGATTTGGGGATATACGCCAAATCTTTGGAGGCAAGAAGATTACCAGAATTTGTTTGATTCTTATATGGAGTGAAGTAGATTTTTAGATCATTAGTGGGCTGGTTTGTTGTGCAATTACACTTTGGAGTACATTCTTTCTACTTACTTGTGTCTAAAGGAGGCTGAGTTTATATTCTTGCACGAGCCCATAGGATCATATTTGTGTTTTATGCCCTTGGTGATTAATATCTTAATCATAGAATTGGATTTAGAGAGACACCCTATGGCTAGCTAAAGCCCCACCACACACAGGGGAAGGAGAAGATGTGGTGAAAAATGGTGGACTTGGTGGAAGATAGAAAGAGATAAGAAAGATGGCTCATAGTTAATAAAGCATGGGAGAGGGAAATGGCACGTGCATAGGACATTGAGGAGTCACTCATGTTAAGGGAAATGATGGCTTGAAAAATTTTGAAGCTCTCGTGGAGGGTGACGATCCACATCAAGTACTCCTAACCTTGGGCAAGCACGGTAGAGGGTCCCCTTCAACTTTGAATGATAGCACATCAAAGGAAATGGAAAGGATTGCATGCACACATCTGATCCCACCTAGCCACCTAGCCCTTGCGTTTGGTGTTCTAGATCTAGAGGTAGTTATTTAAAAGTAGGCTAGTATAGGTAAGAAAGCAGAGATAGGTAGATATCATTTCACGTTGAATTCATAATTACATCATACAAAACATACACATATGGCAAAGACAGAGCATATTTTTTTAGGAGTTTTATTGCAGGTTGTTTTCAAGCATGTCCTCAAGAAAAAGTGTGGGCATGTAAAATATTGGAATTACTTCAATGAGTGTTGCAACCACACGGACCATGAGTGTCTAGTTCAGACTACAACCAAGACACATGGGAGTACATCAACTAGTCTCGCAACATGCAACAAGCGGCACGGGAGGATTGAGAGGATCGAGTGGAATCTTTGGTTCTAGATCTGGTGGACAAGGTCCACACCCATAAAAACCACCTCAACAACCTCTACAACCATAGAAGACACCCCATGTGTTCTTTGAGATGTATATCTACTTACCAAAGTATATAGGTATTGAAGATGTATCAAATCATGTGCATAAGTGTGAGTTGCTATGGTGCGCTAAAGGAATTATAGCTTTAGGTAGGAATTCAAGTCAATTTTTACTACTCTTCAAGGGCACGCGCATAGTTGGTATAGGAAGTATGACCCGCATCAAACTGTGGTTGATTATAATGCTTTTTGCACTATTTTTTTGGCATATTTTCACATTCTAGAGTTTAAGCATCGGTGTCAAGGATATCAAGCAAGGCTTATCTAAGAGCATGAGGAAATATCACATGTAGTTTAAGACTTTAGTATCAAAATTATCTTATTACATTCATCAAATCCAACTTGCATGGTGGTTTTTGGAGGATTACTAACTTTGTTCCATAGAGATATATCTCATAAAACATATCCGATTCGCGTGAAGCATGGGAAGCACCTTTGCACACCGAAGTGTTTTGGAGTGTTGATATTAGAGTAAGCCCATTCTTATACATGTAGATAGAATTTATGGCAGAGTAGCTAGAGAATATTTCTACAAATGTAGCTCATGAGACATGTAGTGGTATATGGTGCACATATTTTGAATTTGAAGGACATACTAAATATAATTTCCCACATAAGTCATTGCATGTATTGTTATTGGATTGTGAGTTTTTTCACCGAACCATGATGTTTGGTACTATCCTCTTTTATAGTGCACTATTCGAAGAAGAAGATGTCTATGTATTGTAAGATATATAAGTCCCATACTCATGATACCACTAACTATAGACTAATTGATCATATCCATGAAGCCATTGAGATAGGATTGTGCCGAATAGTGTGGCAAGCAGATTAGATGAACAGGAAGGAAAAATAATGACAGGTGAAACAACGGGGATAATTAGAATGGAGGCTTCGACAAGGATATCAAGGTCACGATCATGGCGGTGGTAGAGGAAGGTTCGTGTGAGGAACTTGTTACACTTGTGGATCTCCTGATCATTATCAACGTGATTGCCCTTAGAATACAGCTTGCTCATGGTGTGGGAAGAAGCATAAGTTAAAGGAATTCTTGGATCTATATGAGGACATAAGTAAAAACAAGAAGGAAAAGGGCACATGATTGATTAAGGTACATTACATCGTTGCTTTGATGAGTAGATACCTAAGAAGACACTTGATCCTGATTTATAGATGGTGATGGTTACATCGTGGCCGAGGCTACACGTGCACGTGAGCCTATAAATTCTAAGACACTCATTACAAGGGAAGAGGTGATATATGCTAAGTATCCAGATGTTGTGCATCAGAAGGAAGTCTACCAAGAGACCATGGGGGTCATCAAGGACCTTTAAGGATAAATACAAAGTGTTTGAAAAAGTAATTTTGCAAGAGGGAACAAGAAAAGAACTTTGAGCTCCCGCCGAAGGATGTGGGTGACCTAAAAGAAGTGTGTAGGATGTTGTGCAAGGAGAACATCATTCCTCTACTAGGGAATGGCTAAGATAAAAGGTACCACGCATTGGAGTTAAACGTGAAAGGAAGATACTTCACGTGAATCGCCACCTTAAAATCATGAATTTGATAAGGAAATTACACTGGATGTAGTAATTGATGGGTGGTTGTTACACAACATTTGATTGACATAGGTGTGGAAGTGAATGTGTTGACTCTGGATGCATGGAATCAGATGGGTAGACCAACATTGTAGCCATCTTTGAATGTGTTGTATATGGAAAACAAGACTAGGGATATGCCTATTGGGGTGCTTGAAGTATGCATCTATTACCATTTAGGGAGCCAAGTTCACTTTGGAGATGTTGAGGTATTGGATCGTGTTGAAGAAGAAAACTTTCTAGCATTACTTTTTATGGCCATAGTGCTATGTGAACAATGTTGATCTACACTTTAACAAAAGGTGCATCAGTTTTGAGCAAAAAGAAGAGTGTGTGATCATACCCCTATAGGATAAGATGTCATAGCCTTATGTTGAGCCTTTGAGTTAAGAATGACTTATAGCATTTATTCTCATATAGTGCATGATCCACATAATGTAGAACCATCAAAGGAAGGCACCCTTCAATGGGAAGACACACAGTTTGTAAGTGACACTACTAGTGTTGTTTGTGATAACTAGGCTCATGGAATGTATGAGATGGTCGGTTGCAAATTCAAAGTAAGAGTCACGAGAATGATTAGGTTGTGCATGCTTTGAGGTAGTTAGGATCTACTTGAGTAGTAAAGTATCTTTGGTGAAGGGGACCTTGATACATTCTTACACGCCATAGATAATTAGTGGTAAAATTAAGGGGATAGAAGAAACAAGTGGTCTATACTTCGCGTGGGATAAAGCAACATGATGGTGGGAAACACATAGAGATGGAATTTTGGAATGGCATGAAGTGGTAATCACCTTTTCCACAAAATTTACTTGGAACAATGTACCTACACAAACATGTGAATTTCATGAGAAGTATCCTGCCTCTCATCATTTCCATGAGTGTGAGAGATCTTGGGTGCATGGAAAGGAGGATTTACCGCCATCACTTTGGGTACATAATTTCTACTCCATATTGCATGGTTGCATGCACACACGGTATTTCCATGATGAATTGAAAAGAGAAATAACAAATTAGTAGGAGATGACTACATGTATGATCCTTTGATTAATTTTCTACTAAGCCTCCAATCCATGAAGCTTTACAAATAATGAAGTGCATCACTTTGGGAGATAACGTGAAGGATGAAGAAATAATGTTGGAAATGTTTGGGAACTGATCTTGAGGCGAGGCACACCTTGATCTTAAGGAGACAGAAGAAGTACAAATGGGTCATTCCTAGAAGGAAAAAGAAAAGGGAAAATTAGTATACATGATAGATGATGAGGAATTTGATAACCTAGATGTTAGCCACACTAAAATTGCATGCAAGGTGATGGACACCATAGATGAGAGGGCATGTGCATACCATATTCTTACCCAGACAAAGAAGGTTAACATTATTACTGAGGACAAGCTTAAGGAGGTCATTGTTGGTGATTATTGGTCAAAAAAGGAAGTAGAAAAGATTATTAAACTCTTACATAACTTCCCCGTGGGGATATCATGAGTTAAAATGGGTACACCCTTCTTTAGAAGAGATTAAGATCAAGCAGAAAGAAGGCATGCACTTGATTAGGAAGAGGCTTTATAGGATGAATCCTAATATGCGTGTGAAGGTGAAGGAAGAAATTGACAAGATGCTCAAGTCTGGAATAATTGATCTAATTAAAGAGTCTGAATGGGTCAGCCCAATGGTTATAAGCATTAAGAAGGATGGAAGGATAAGGATTTGTGTAGATTATAGAGAATGCAATGTTTCCTATGTTATTGAT
The DNA here is from genome assembly GCA_018340775.1 of Taxus wallichiana var. yunnanensis. Taxonomy (NCBI): domain Eukaryota; kingdom Viridiplantae; phylum Streptophyta; class Pinopsida; order Cupressales; family Taxaceae; genus Taxus; species Taxus wallichiana. The sequence goes on from CM031244.1 coordinate 439,450,963, forward strand.
CATTTTCCTACCCCTTTCACATAAGAAATCCTTGAAGGAGACATCGGGCATGAGATATATTCTTTTAGAGATGGATTATCATGATATCACCAGGTGCACAATGTGAAAGAAGATCAGGAGAAGACAACTTTCACCACTGAATGGGGAAGTTTTTCATATACAATTATGCCCTTTGGATTGAAAAATGCACCAATAGTGTTCTCACGCATTGTTGTGCAAGCATTTTAAGATTTTATTCATAAATTCTTGCAAGTGTATCTAGATGATTAGATGGTATATGGCTTATTCAAGGATCATTATGATAATCTAAGGCTCATGTTTAAGAGGTGTAAGAAATTGAGCATCTCTCTCAACATTAAGAAGTGCATATTTGCTACACCTTTTGGCACTTTACTTGGGCATATCATTTGCAAGGAAGGATTGTTGGTAGACCCAGCCAAGATAGACGTAATCTTGGATTTAGAAGAGCCTACCAATCAGAGTGAGGTTTGTGGATTTTTGGGAAATATTGGTTATTACAATAAATTTATAAAAGGCAATGCAAATATTATCGAGCCATTGGAATAATTTATGAAGGCTAAATAGAAATTCTATTGGGGTGATTTTTAATGACAAGTGTTTGAAACATTGAAGGAGATACTTACCACAACACCTATCTTGCACTTTCCTTCATGGGACAAACCATTTCATGTACATTTTGATGCCTCTGGCATGGTGATTGACATGGTGTTGGTGCAACTAGGAGAAGGAATTTTGGATCATCCCATTTTCTTTGCAAGGGAATTTGAAACTCGAAGAGCATAATTTCACTACCACTAAGCACAAAGCATTATCTATGATCTATGCATTGCAAAATTTCAAACAGTACTTTTAGGTGACCCTATTTATTTTCTATATAGATAATATGGCGTTGAAGTACTTATTCAACAAGCCTGTTTTATAAGGGCGCATATCTGATGGATACTTTTATTCCAAGAGTTTGATTTCATAGTAGTTTTGAAACTAGGTAAGAACAATTCAAGCCCCGATCATTTATCAAGGATCGATTTGGGTGAGGACACATAGATGATTGGGGATATAATTCCAAATTCACAATGTTGGGAATTTGGGATCATGGAATAGTGTTATGATTTAAAAACAAATCATGCACACAGGATCTAAACAATTCCCCAAAATCTACAGTAGTGGAAGTATAAACTAGAAAAATCCAAATCAAAACAAAGTACACACACATAACACAACATGTACCGTGGTTCACCCAATGTGGGCTATGTCCACCAAAGATAGATATCTCATATATATAATACAACAAGAGTACAAACCAACTCTTCAATACAAGAGTACAATGCATATCTCCAAGAGTATCTCCTCTCCTCCGATCTCTAAATGGATCTCCATGAGTGTACTACAACTGTGCCTCCAAACACCACCAAAGTAGATCTCACATAACTAGGAACTACTGCATCTCTAAACTGCTACCAAGTTCTTTGTGGATCTACAAACAAGACCTCTCACATGGGTCTACCATATGTGCAACTATAATTGTGCACCAAGAAGTAAGTATGTCTCTCCATCATTGCATGCATAACTTATGCAAACATGAAGACAACCTCCTCTACAATATCTAGATCTACATGGATCAACAATACAATATGATCTCATGGATCTACAATACAAGACTAGATCTACATAGATCTATAATACAAGATCTCACCAACATGTGGATCTACAAGAAGAAACTCTATGTGCTTTGCATACTATGCAAGCCATTACAATGAGACAATAACTATACAAATGAAATACAATAGAAGATGTTACCCTCTTCTCACCATTCAGATGTACCTATTATTTCCTTCTGTCCAGCTCCTCTCCATGGAGACTCTGTCTTCATGTAACCTATTATTTCTTTCTCTTCTTCTTCTTCTCAATCTAGGAGAATCAAGGATCTTATTCAATCCTTATTTTAATTCTAATTCTAACCCTAGCTTTCATGCTTATATAGTCGTTTATAAATTTAGGGTACTTAGCCATGTAATTATAATCAATAGATATACTTTAATGTTAAAAATAGATCTAATTCTCGAGAGTTAATTAAAACAATCCCTTACGAGTAACCGGTGTCAGTTCTCCCTAACCGACGGCGGTTCATCTGTTGACCGATGGTAGTTCTTATGTTGATTGATGGTAGTTCTTATGTTTGACCGACGAGGGTTACACTGACGATGCCGATGCGATTACTATCGAACTAGTAACATGTAAAAGCAAGCTATTTGTGAAGCAATTCAACTCCACAATCCTAACACACAAATTTTTATATTGAACTATGCACTTCGGAAAACTTGGAGGATATAGCAAGGTTTTTAAGCACTAGACAGGTTCCTTGAGGAATGAAGAATTAGCTTGTTATACATGCGGTGCCTTATCAGTTGATTGGTGGATATTTGTACAAGTTGTTCCATGATGAATTTTTACTACATTATGTTCTATAGCATGAGCGTGAGGCTATTATGGAAAAATCTCGTGGTGGAATAACAGGAGGGAATTATGTTGGTGATGTTACAATGCAGAAAATTCTAATGGATAGACTTTGGTTGGAGACCTTGTATAAATATACTAAGGCGTATGTCAAGGCATGTGACCATTATCAACACATTGGAAAGCCTAGCAACACGGATGAGTTGTCTTCGTGACCTATTACAAACTCAAAGCCTTTTCAAAAGTGGGATATTGATTTTTAGGTCCCATTTCACCACCCATGCATAGGATTGGCATGCACTACATTATTATGTGCCTGAGACTATCTAACAAGGTGGGAAGAAGCAGCTCCTACAAAGGATTGTACACTAGCCACAATGGAAAGGTTCTTATGGGAGAATATTATTAACAGTTATGGTTTCCCATTAAGATTAACAAGTGATAGAGGAACTCATTTCCTTAATGATACAATCAGAATTTTTGGCCAATTTTATGGTGGCACACCGTAAGACTACTCCTTATCACCCACTCGCTAATGGTACTACAGAATCTTTCAACAAGATCTTGGGACAGACATAGACAAAAATCTATGATGTTGGGAAAAATATTGGGATGATAAAGTGTCAGTTGTTCTTTGGGCTTACATGACCACTTAGAAAAGGTTGAACAAGGCCACACCCTTTCAATTTGTGTTTAGCATGGAAGTAGTCTTACCAAAGTGGAATTCATGTTATCATCCCTACGTATTGTGAGTGCGGTGGACTTACCGATGAACAATTTGTTTAAGAATGCATTGATAAAATAATGTAATTATATGAGTGGTGCACCATTGCGTTAGATCCGAGAAGACTAAGAAGGAAAGACATAAGGTAATGCATAATAGGCACATTAAGAACAATACATTTGGAGTTGGTGGTCCTTCTCTATGAATCCAAGTTTACGCGCCACCCGAGAAAATTGAAGGTGCATTGGTTGGGACCTATTGTAGTAACCAAATTACTTGAATCAAACACTTATTAGTTGCAGGTGCTAGATGACACCATGTTTCCTGGTTACTTCAATGGGAGTAGGATGAATCCCTACTATAAATAAAGCTTCTTGGTGTTTTTAATAAGGAAATATTTACATTTAGATTATATTTCCATTTCATGTGTTTCATTTCAATCATTTTTATGCTTTGTTATTTTTAGTTCCTTATTTTGTTGTAATAACCACGCTTGCACATAGGAAGTTGATTACTATCTATTGAGTTCATGCACAAAGGACCACATATACTTTTAGTGTGGGCTAAACCAAGTATAAATGCACAACATAGAGACCTCGTAATATTTTAAGGAAAGATAAATTAGATGAAGATGTGTGTGCAAGGATAGAAGAATGGCGTCATGTTTGCAGGGTGAGTGGTAAAAAGGAGAAAAAGGTGTCATAAGAAGGATAGTGATAATAAGGAAAATACTCGAAGGAAGGAAAACCGTGCATGATGATTGGTCACGTAGTGTAACACGAGGTAGGCATCGGCATGGTAAAGTACTTGGTATGATGTGTAAAGGAGTATGTAGCATGACATAAGAAGGCACACGTGAGGAGGTTTATGGTCAAGGAAGTATTAAGCATGCCAAGAAGGTTATGAATGTAACGCGTAAAAGAAAACATTGGAAAAAGCATGAGAAAAATCTATGAAATAAGATTTAAATTTGTTATACGGTGGTAGATGGAAATCATTTAATGTAGTAAAATTTTGAAAATCTATAAAAGGGTGTTAGGGTAAATTCATTTTTACCTTACCTTGTGAATAACTCACATGTCTTCAAGAGTGATTATTATGTGAATTCTTATGAAATCGAGTGCGGGGCCAAATAAATTATTTAACCAGATTGAATTAGGGACATGGTTAAGTAAAATAGATACTTTGGAAGAAGGTTTACATCTTAGGGTGGTGAGGAAGTGTTTTTTCAGAATTTTTAAGGGTTCTAGTTAGGTTTTCTAGGATTAGGGCACCATTTGGAGTAAATTGAAATAGGTGTGAAGAGCTTCGTGCATATTTTATTTGAAGCATGAAGGTTGGGATACTTGAGACACGTCAAGGTAACAATTTCAAAGTCTGAGTTTGCACACCACCTAGGAAGGTAGTGACCAAGTCACCTAAGGGAAAAGGAAAGGGAAAGGGCAAGGAGAATCCTATAAGAGAAGACTTGCAAGAGGAATGGTACTCGAGATGCAAGACTAATGGAGTATTGATGGGAAAGGATTGGGTTTCCCATGTGCGCAAGATGATCGTAAGTGACTACAACCATTGTGACGACTTGAATTTGTGTGAGATAGAGAGGGAACTTGTTTGGAAGATAGGAGAGAGGATTGCAGATGGAAATCACATATATGATGCTGATGGAGAGCACATTCTTTAGTACCTAGGGGTGATTCAGTTATACAAACTCCCTTATTTTGGCAAGCCTGAGCGGTTGTACCAATGGCTCATGTCACGCGTCCATGAAGATTTATTTTACTTTTCTCGGAAGGAAGATGCACTTGACCACAACATTGATTAGAAATTTCACCAAGATTTGGAGCAAAGTGATAGAACTCCCCCTAAACTCAAATGATGATGATGAAGTAAAGAAGAAGCCTTTTTGTGCACCATAAAGATGATTTCTTGGGCATTCTAGTCACACATGGAAGAACCGTAGTTTGAAGTTAGCGCACAATCGTAAATGGAAACCCAACTTAAGTCCACACCAAGGGAGTCATATCCGATAGTTGACACCCAGATGTTAACATATGAGCAAGTGTGTAATGCGCTCAATAAACTATCGGTGGACGTCGGAGTAATAATTTTTGACAATTCTGTTGAATTGAGAAATTGCGCAAAGAAATAAAGGAGAAAGATAGGGAGATAAGAGAGCAGGATAAGGAGATCAAGGAAAAATATAAGATCACCACATAGTTGAATTAGGAGGTAAGGGAAGAAAAGGGGCAAATACCCACCACATACAAAAGGTAGAATACATCATAGATGTAATTACACTTGCATGCCTAGACTTGCTCACTCAAGTTCAGCCCACATAGAGTCATTCCCGCATTTTTATAATATTTAGCATGCATGATCACACATAACAAGGTGGTTCTCACCTTGGAGGCTATAGAAGAATTTTTTTGCATTAGAAGAAGGATGAAAGACAGCAGATCAAATCACACCTCATGCAATATGATGCATTGCTATCAAAAATTAAAGTGGTTGCGTAAGTGCAGATGTATGTTGTGTATGATAACTACGAAGAATTAGATCATGTTGTAGGGTTACTTGTTGTTAGGGATGAAGCATAGTTGAAGGAGTTCTAGGATAAACATTAAAGTAACAAGGTGGAACAAGAAAATATATTGGCTAAGGTAGAGCAAAAGAGGGAAGTGATAAACTTGATAAAAAAAAACTCACTCAAGGAAAGGTTGAAAGAACTCTTCCCCCAGATCATGCACAGGATGGATGCACTAAATGATGTAGATAAGAATCTAGAAGCTTTGATATAATATCTAAGAGGGAATATTTATGATCTAACTCTTCTAGAGGTCCCCGACATTGTATATAACACACTAGTTCAAAGCTAGAAAGGAATTAGAAGCGTGAAGAGAACTTGAGAAAAATTGGTTACGGAGTCTCCATTTGTCTTACCTCCTAAGGCGATTGATTCTTTGAATTATTTAGCGAAAGATGGATTCTTTATTCTTTCATTCTTGATTCATGTTGAGTTTTCTAAAGTTCTTTTTCTCGACAAATTTTGGTGTTGCTAAGGACAGATAACATACCTATTTTGGGGTAATTTTGGACATGGAAAATGAATAAGTGTCATAATAGACTAGATTGCACATGCATGAGAGAAGAAGGATCGTATAGGAAGGATGAGCAGGATTATGTATGGGACTATGCATACAGAGATCGAGGAGTTAGCCATTTTCCAAGAATAGGCTAAAAATAGGAAAAGCAAGTGGAGTGTCAACCAAGTAAAGATAAAAGCACATAGACTTGGAGGCCAAGTATTGGCTATTTTTAGAGAATGAACATGCAGTTCGAACACACGCATGGAGGATAATAATAGGGATTAAATAAAATCTTATTTATAGGATAGTCTATTATTAGCTGGTGTACAAAATTATGCATGTATCTATTTTAAGAATGTCTATTATTAGGAAGGCGCATGGGCGGTGGAGGGAAAGTCCCCACCCCTATATATATATATATATATATATATATATATATATATATATTTGTTTTGGGCACCATGTGTATAATAGACCCATGATGTAATAGTGTTATGTTTCTCTCGATGTACTAGCGTGTATGACTTTATGCTATTGGTATTGAATGATATGTATTCAAAGAGCATCGATATGTAATAATTCTGTTATGAATGGATCATTGTGGTTGGATCATGATAATTGATGTGTCTAAATATGGTAAATACATGGCGAAAATGATCTTAATTGTTATTTAATATAGTATATTTCCTTATTACATGTGTTTCCATTATAACCTCATGATATGATGATGCAATGTTATGTTCTTGAAGGTTGCTTTGATATGTTTTATCGTGGATATGTATGCTAACATCTTGACAAGGTAAAGACAAAAGAGGGGCCTAGTAGCTTCTCACACTTTAGGTGAGCATTCAAATCTATCAAAATGAAGTACCAAAGACATATAGTGGTTGAGTGGAAATAAAAGAATACACCCCCTCTCATTCAAAGTGTGCTTCCAAGAATTGGTTTTATAGCAAGGTATTTTTTAATCAAGTCTAATATTTTATAGGATATCATTGAAGCATAGGTATGGTTGGTAATCTAGTTTAAGATAAACGAACACTCTCGGGTAGAATGAGAGCATGTTTAAAACTCTTGGGATTTGACATATGGAAATATATCTTTGATATAAGATCTTCATCCCCTTTATCTCTATCTAATTATGCTAAGAATATTTAAGAAGATGAAAAAGAAGATAACAGCTTTTCTAATGATAGTGAATGTATTGATCGGGAGAGTGAAGATGATAATATCAATTTTGACACATTTCTCATGGATGTGGAAGATGGCAGTGATTCAAAATGCAAGGACTATGTTGGTGATGATGATTCAGATGAGGAAGACGTAGAATTAAATCTTGAAGCTGAACTTGTTAGTGCTTTAGGAGATATAAACCTCATAAGGAAGAAGAATCAAAGTTTTAGAGTAACACTTAAGGAGCATGAATTTCATATCAATTTTCTAGAAAATAAAATAAGCAAGGAGGAAGAGGAGCATAAATAAAACAATAAGGAGCTTGAAGATCATATTGAGATGACCATAGCAAGAATAGAATCCAAAGAGGAGGATAGTGCCAAGCTGAGTGCATATTTGAAGACCTTAAAATTAGAGCTATAACTAGCCTTAAGAAAGGTAAATATGTATCAAAGACTTGAGAAGGCATATGTATCAAGGTAAGAATGTATCAAGGTAAGAATCATGTTGTTTTTTTCAATTATAAATGTGTTGTGTAGATTACTAGATAATGTAGATGGAAGAAAAATAGCTATGAGAGGAAGGCATATGTAAGGTCTAACCATGTTGAGAAAGAAAAGGAAGAACCTAAAGCATCTTTCTCTAGCCATGATCATCCTACTGGTCAAATAATCATGTATGTTGATGAATAACCTCAAGAACTCCTATCAGCACAAGAAGACTACCAGGTGGATGATGGATAGATAAAGACAACAACCAATGAAGTGCATTCTTTAGTATGGTGACCTATTGTTGGAAAACACAAGCACTGAGAGGGGAGGGCTGAATTAGTTATTTTCAAAACTTTGAAAAAAAATTAATGACTAAGTAAACCATTCAATCCTAAAGAGCCTTTACCATGAGATGGTCATGACATTCACATGTAATTAAATCAAAAATAAGCACACATGAACACACTTTTTAATGTGGGAAAACCTTAAATGGAGAAAAACCCACTAAAATCAATGCACTAGTGTGGGAAACTTGTCTTATAAAATTTAATGTATTTCATCTATTGAGCATCCCCTCAACTTGAAGCTACAACTCCAAAATTTAACCAAGTACCCACTTGATATTAAGCAAGATCCTACTTACATGAAAGCTCCAACTCCTAAACAAATTCAGTCAAGTACCCACTAACCTTCTACAAGATAAAACTTACAAGGAATCTTCTACTCCCTATTTTCTAAGCAACTACTTATAATTCTAAAAAAATTGATCACTCTCATATAGTTGTCTAACACAACAAATTGTGACCTCTAAATCAGCTCTTATCTCTTCACTCTTCACCTCTCCTAATTCACCTCTCTTCTCATCAATTCATGCTCATGCAAGTACATTACTTAAGGAATCTTTAACATACACATTTTTCACATTATTATCACATTGGATAACTAATTCAAACCTCTCCTCTCTCAAGCATTCATATTGTTGCAAAATTAAAATCATGAGGTCTTCTTACATGCACCTTAATTTTTATTGTATTTCATATTTGCATACAACTTCAATACCATGGTCATAACGACAACACACACACACACACACACACACACACACACACACACACACACACACACACACACACACACACACACACAATAACATACAAATAAATAAGTATTATATTCTCTTACCACTTCACCTTCCAAAAACATTCACGCACTGATCCTCAACTCATATAAGGAGCATAAAGTGACACCAACAAAATTGCCCATGTGCAATCATTACATCTAAATAATGGTCAGTTTCATGTAAAAACCTTACACAACATGTCAAGATGCTTCTAATCCCTGTGTTTAGCAAATAAAATCTTCTGTACTCGCTTCCACCTTGAAGAGATGTTAAGATTCCAAAAATGACCATTGACATTTGATTTGTAATTGTCATGCAAGTTTTTGTCTTCTTCTTCAATGTAGAAATATTGTCTTGTAGCTAAAGGTACTTAATGAAAATTTTTGATAACATGTAAGCATGATAAACAAACCTTTTTACTTATCTATAACTCCTTGATATGCTTTATAACTCATCATTCTCCTTCAATACTTCATTTGAGCTTCATACTAGGTGCAAGAGCCTTAAAAACATAGTCTTGAACTTTGATGTATAAGGAGCATCAAAACTCATGTCATGTAATGAAAATCAGGTGGAAGAATAATAAATAGGTCTAAAAAACACCATGCACTTGGATAAAAATTAGCACCTTCATGTTATCTATGTCATGTTGATTTTATCAAGGTCTCAAGGGATTTCATACCCAAAAACCAGTCTTGACAAAGTGAGTTGGTGCATGCACTAAACACCTATTCATGGCTCCAAATTCACATTTTTGGAAATATAATATCCTTACTCAACTCATAAAATCAAAATCTTGCATCATTTCAAATATTTTAACTTGAATAACCTTGATTTTCTGAGACAGATCAAACTAAGTTTCAGAGCACCAAAAACCAATCTTGTAAAATAGGCTTCCAACACACAAAAAATCACTTTCATGATGAACCAACACTTTTAAAACTTCAGTTGGAATATTTAATTCAACTTCTAACATTCACATGAATATATTATGAGGATAAAAACATGTTTTCATGTTCATTTCTCAGAGCTACTTGACTGTCCTAATGAGGCAAGTTTTAGGCCTATTTTGATCACTTGAACTAGGACCTTAAAACACTTCATCATATCAATATATGTTCTTCAAAAATTCACATTTTACCTCTATAAACCTTTCATTATAATATTGGACCTCCATAGTAAGCATTCACATTAGGTCTCTCTCAAACTCTATGACTATTTTTGCCTCTTTACTCCTTTAACAATAAGACAACTAGACTAGCCTTGTTCATCAAACATTTACACTATAACTACTTATTTATCTTAATGATAAGTTTGGGGACATCCCAATATTTATCCTAAACCAATTCTTTCATTATGATGTCTTCATCGCATGATTGTACATGCATTTTTATTCAAAACTGAGCTATTTGAGTACCTTACCAGTTGACCTAAAGAGTGAAACCACCACAAAAATGAAGTAATGGGAGTGCTTCATGCCGAAGACATCACTTTAGCTCACCAAGTTTATTTCATGACTAACGACTTGAACTTTTATCCATCCCTCTGAAATGAAGGTTTTAGGAGGGTTTAGAGTAGGTTAACTTGTTAAGCTTCACTCATAAAGTTTAGAAGGTAATTCTTCCTCATTATTTTTAAAAAAAAAACTAGGTTCCATGCCCCAAATTTGATGAGAATATTGTATCACTATGCACAATTTTAACGTTATAATGAGCACCTCAAAATTTCCCTTCAAACTCAAAATGACTATTTTGTAAACTCGGTAGAGCCAAAATATCATAACTTGAAAAATATTCTTCATTTTTTTTGAAATTTGGTCTATATTACTAGAAAAATTCTCATATCTTCATAAATGCTCACTTTCTCTTAAATAGGTTTGTACTTTCTTTATCACTAAGATTTGTGCATGTTTATATATCATGTTCTCAAGAATATACATACAAATGTCCTTATTCATGCCTCTAATAGTTTAATCTTGACTTGTGTCACCTTCCACATACTCTCTACCATGTCACAAAACTCTCCCCGTGCTTGAAATCATCTACCTTACCTTCATTCTACCATTCCAGGTCATTTTGCTATCTAGGCCTAGGTATTAGGCCTATTGAACTGAGAAAGTCTTACTAATTCGACTCATCCACCTTTATATTCATCATTCTGACCTTATTTCCTCATCATATACCTACTCAATCATTTAGGACATCATCTTGACATTCTGTCATATCACCAACTTTCCTATACCAGTTTACTAGCTGCTCAAGAAGCTAAGTCTACATCAGGTGTTCTCATGTCATACCCTATCCTACCTTGTCATACTCACTCCAAGCTCCCTCTTTCTCTTATTAATATTTCTTTTTCATTAATGTTCCTTTTACATTAATGACAATTCAACATTCACATGCAAACAAACTCCCCCTTTTTCATTGATGAAAACCTTTTGGTTTTTCTCCCCTGCTTTTGCATTAATGAAAAAATTCATGTTTGTATTTGTATGGTCTTCTTATTCATCAAATTATTTTGGCCCCATTTTTATTAAAAATATTAATGATACTCATCAATCAAGCTCACCCTCTTATCTCTTCTTCTTTAACTCTAGTTTTATCTTCACCATTCACCGAATTCACTATGGCTACCCCTAGATAGATGCACTTAAAGCATATACACATGTCAACAATTTATCTTTGAGTAATAGCATCCTTCTAACTCATATATATTCCTATCTCGCTTAAGAAACTCAAAACTAGTTTTGATTCCTGTTGGCCTTGTGGTGGGGATCCAATAAGGGCACTCCACCGACCTTGCAAAAAGCTATAAATATCTTGCTAGGGGAAACTTTTTACGAGAAGAGCAGAAAGGGGAGTGAGAAAAGAGGTAGGGGAACTAATGTTGCAGGTAGAAAATTAGATTCCTACACACACTAGTTAGAAGTTTCATCACATGCACTAAAGTTAGGAAGAAAACAATACTGCAAATAGTAACAAGACCAATTATAATTTAATGAACACAAAGTATCAGTAAACCCCTTAGTCAAAAAGGCTCGAAACTCCTTCTTCTTGTATTGATGCTCAAGCAGAAATTGTACATAGTTTGAGAATGGAAGACATTGAGAATATGGGAGAAGTGGCTAACTCTTTTCACTCACAAGGGAGCAAAATCTCTCTCATGAACTTACAAGAATACAACCAAAGAAGAATAATTTCAGAATTAGAATAACCCTTGGAATGAAGAGCTCATTATAATTTATAACAATCTGAATTGACCTTTCACCTCCCTCACATGACTCTTTATTTCCATATTCCACTCGTGACCTTTCGTTTTCCATGAATTAAGTATTTCTCTTATAATTTTGAGAAGATACTTTTACAATTAAAATGGGTCACTTAAGTGAATAGGATGAAATACAATGATGATGCATAATGAAGAATTAGAACGGGAGAGAAAGTAGAGAGGGAAAGAGAGGGAGAGGGAAGGGATGGAGGGGAAAACACTCCTCGTGATGAAATGCTTTGAATGCCTTGATGCAACCATGAACTTTGAGCAAGGATTTCTTCCACTAGTGATCTTCTACACTAATGAATATTTCTCCCTTGAATAACTTTGAATCATTTTCCCAATCTAGTGATGACCACAAACTCTATGATGCATGGACATCCTGGACCATAGAATGAGTGTCTAGAAACACTGTTATGATGTTTACCACTGCAAACTTGAGATGAACACATATGATGCCCATGATGACCCTCCTTAAAACATGGTTGATGAACCCTTTGACTCATTGAAATCATTCTGACCAATTCACTTTGGATCACTTAGTTCCTTAAGTGATGAAGATGAATTTGGATGATGTGCCTTGTGATGCCTTGCTTTGCTTCTATAAACCATCACTCTCAAGATGATGCTTCCAAGACCTCCATGAAGTTATCATTCCTCCTTTTCAACTCATGAAACCATCTCATTATCCAAAAGGGATTCCAAAAAGCAGTAAGGTGAGTGAAAACGAAGTCATATGCAACTTTCCACTCCAAAATGAAAACTTTCTATTTTTAGAATATGAGCTTGTGCTCTGCTATTCTGAGACATATCACTTGTCTTGTTCCAGTTTCACCTTTTGAACTATCTACCATATTCCAACCTCTTCTATTACTAAGATATTTCTATTTTTAGCACATTTCTATTTTTAGCAAGTTGTTATTTGGGACCTTGCTATTTTGGGAAGAAGTCATTTTCTGTCTTACTTTTCATTTTACCCCTTTTCTGATTGTCCTGAGTGATAGAACTTGAAATTCAGTGGGACTCATCATTTATAGCATGCAAGGAAATATAACATATGTTATTTTTAGTAAGTGGTGAAAATGACCTTTGTTTGTAATGGGAACAACTTTTTTGGATTTAAATCTTCGTCACAAACTCGTGCTCCAATTTTCATCATGATTCACTTTCCAAAAAGCTCATAAATGAAAAATAGAAATTTATGTCTTGTAAGAGATTTAGGTATGGAGCTACTAGGGTAGAATACTAATAAAAATTCAGTCCTTCATATCTTGAGAAACTAGCAAATTCATCGTGCAAAAACTATTTTGAGAGAAACTATATTTTGGAGACCCTTCCCTCTGAATTTTGGATGATTTTACCCGCTGGATCTTTAGGAATTTGAAAATTTATTCAAAGAGGGAATAATTATGATAAAAAAACATAGCCCTCCATATCCCTAAAAATAGGGACTTCATGGCGTGAAAACTAGTTCACGTGAAACTATATTTTTCAACGATCATTTCCTCCAATTTTTCATTCGATTTTGCCCACTAGAACCCTGAGAAGCGGAGAGGTAGCTCGCTGATTTTTTCCATTACTGTGTCATGGCGGACATTAATGGAGCTTGAAATTTGCAGTTCGGTTTTTTTTTCTATTTGTGATGAAATAAATTCCATTGCGATAGGTTTTTGCTTCTGGTGCTTCATGTGAAATTTTACTTCAATCCAACAACCGGTTTGATGGGAAATTGAACTTTGTTCTTCATGGAGCCGGAAGTGAAATTTCTTCACTATGATAATTCCTTGATGAAAATTGGAGGTTTGAATATGATTTTTAATGGCCTTTAAGAGAGAAGAACTCAGCAACAAATGGTTTGTCAATTCGTGCAACGGTTTGCAAGATATGTTTGATTCTTGGTTTTATGGCAATGGAGTTTTCAGACTTCTTTTCCTCTGTTCTTCATTATTTCTTCTTGGTTTGATCAATCTTCCTTCTATGACCTATGTGCCATCATGGAGTGAAGGATAATGTGTTGTGATGGATCTGGTTTGAGCTTTGGCAATGGTGGAGTGGTGGATTGGTGTTCTCTACAACTTTTCTTTTGGCAAAGTGCTGAGAAGCAACTAATGTGCTTATAAAAAAATTCAAATTTTTGAGTTTGATTTGGGTGCATTTTTCATGTCTTGATGTCCCTGACCTCAGGGACATGAGGGACATAAAATTCCATGGTGGTCCTGGAGCTGACACGTGGCGGTGATCAGACAACAGGGAATGGAGGTGAAAAAGTGGCTTTAAAGCACTGGGGCTGAAATCCGGTCACGTGGATGACCAAAGGACTCCCCATAGGGGCTGGGTACATTTTTCCATGTCTTTTTCCCTAACCTTAGGGATGTGAGGGACATCAAATTCCATGGTGAGCAAGAGGATGACACATGTCCTTGATCCGACGACAGGGAATTTGAGCTCCAAAATGCACTGGGGGCTAAAATGTCAAATTTGAAGGTCACATGAGGGTCCTAGAGGTCACATGGGGATGGACACATTTTTCCAAGGTTTATGTACCTGACCTCAGGGACATCGGGGACATAAAATCCCACCAAGATCCTAGTGCTGACACATGTCCTCCCGAACTATCTCCAAGAGGGTAACTTGGAACGATGATAACTTGAGCTCTCGGTGGAATTTATTGGTGAAATTTTATATGATCCTGACTTTAAATGGCATTTTTAATCCAATGGTGGGGGTATAATGTCTTGATTCTTCCATCTAATCCCTGAAAAAATGGATTTTTTATTTGGTACTCTACATGTGCCTGAGAAAAACTACTTATAAACCCTATGCACCAAGGTGTTGTGAAAAATATGATTTCATCATCTTGTAGGGATTGGAATTAGCTTTCCGTAAATGTTTGTTTTACTCGACTCCATCTAGAGCTCTCAAAATCTTCCTCGAAGCTCAAAGCAATTATTTTAGGCACTTTACTACCTAGGCTTCGAACCCTGTTTTTTATTCAGACTGCTCCAAGTCTTTCAAAACTTCCCCAAACATTCCAAAATCATTTCCATGATGTTATAAGGTCTTCAATTCACCTGCATGTTGAATTTTTCCCTTCCATTCTGCTCCAGGGTTGATCCAATCACGGGAAGGCCCATAGTCCTTCCCGTGGATCGCCTGCAATTTACATTTTTAAAGAAATACTAAAATCACCTAGGGACCAATTTTACATCAAATTGGGGGTGACCAGAGTGATGGATTTTACCCAGGGTTCATATGAATGATAAAACATGAAAAATTCTACCACAGACTATAGTTGTCATGCTTGGAAACTTCATATTTCCATGTTGCACATTTGCACAACAACAGGTCCAATATAAACTTCCTTGAAAACCTATCACCTCATGGCACTTTAAAACTTAATTCAAATATTATCATTTACAAAACCAAATTATAATATTGAAACATCTAAATTTTGGCATGAGACCCTGTAAATTCACACTTTTCTCAAAGCTAAGAAACCTTCAAAGATGTAGTTTTGGAGCCAAATACTCAAGTTTATGTATGAAAAACTTAAATCATGTTAATCTACCTCCTATCATGTTAACACCATCATCAAATTGGTTGAAATCTTAAGAAGTAGTTAATTTGACTCCCTTTTGCTAAAACTACCTCTTAAGCTTCTTAAGAGTGAGGTCCTTGGTGATTTAGAGGTTAGAGAAATCTACTAGCATCTAATACAAAATAAAACCACTTTGAGTACCCTTTAAGCTCCTTCATTGTGGGTTCAATATCTCTCTTCTTGACCTAATGTTTTCTACTATCCCTTCTTTTATAGTTTTTCAAGTGTAACTTTTGATGAAGAAACTCAAATGACAAACTAATCACATTTGTGAATACCCATTTGGGAGTTTCTTTTGTGAGTGAAGTTTCATGGTACCTTCCTTTAGAATAATTCCTCCAATATCATTTATCTAAGGTTGAAATTAGGTCTCTAGGGTGTGCTATAGTCCTATAGGAATAATGTTCATCATTGTGACTTTGATAAGAAAAATAAAATCCTACAACCTTAAGAATTCATCAATGTGAAGATTCTAGTTTATTTAAAAGTTTCACACTGGGTTTTGAGTTTTAGATATTTAACTTGTTTTCTTGATTCAAACCCTAATAGGGTTTCTCAGTGAACCCAAGAGTAGTTATAATGTAATAACTTGATCAAAAATCTCTTCCAAAACTTGTAAATTCTCCTTGAGATCTAAGTTTCCCTAACAAGGCTTATCAACTTGACGGTGAGGAAGCAACTATCCACCTTCTTTGAATTCAAGGTACTCTCATTTTAAATAGTACTAAAGCAAACAAAGTATCTATGCCTTTTACAATTATTCAAGGTGTTTTCTAATCCAACAAGAAATTCTTAACCTCCTACTTACCAAAGTCTCATGTTATGACTGTGAGTCTAATAAAATATTTTCACTTCTTACACTTACTTGTGATCATACCGAGAGCATGGTTCTTGACTTTCCTTCATCATTCTAACATCCTTTCACCATGGAAGTGTCTCAAAATTTCTTCAACATGATGAATATATTTTGGTTGATCCCATAGTTTTTAATCACTTTATAGAGTAGTGATATCAACATTTGATCAATCTCTCATCTTCTTGATGCATCATTTAGGATAGATCATACCTTGACTCTTCATTTGAGTGATTTTATGCTCTAGAAAACTTGTTTTTCTCATGATTGAATTCAATACCTCATGATGAACCTAATTTTTTTAGGAGTAGTTGAAACATATACAAGGTTATTAT
Organism: Taxus wallichiana var. yunnanensis; assembly: GCA_018340775.1. NCBI lineage: Eukaryota > Viridiplantae > Streptophyta > Pinopsida > Cupressales > Taxaceae > Taxus > Taxus wallichiana. The sequence goes on from CM031244.1 coordinate 439,468,088, forward strand.
ATAACCATAATATGTACATACCTCTGACTCAAACCTTTCAGGTTATGATGAATCTTATAGTGAACTCAAGCTCTTTAAATTTTCTAGAATGATGCCCATCCTTCGCAATACATTGGATACAATAGACCTTATGAGTGAAGAGCAGAAACAACCTATACTATCTCAAACTATAATTTCATTAGGATTCCCCTTTTATCATATTGTTACCCTTTTTGACACAACACATATTTATGCTTTTTAATTAGATAAGCATGAGGTTTTTATACTCAAACTTGGCTTGAAGAGATGACTTCAAAACTTGACTTATAACAACTAAGGTTTACCCATGTGGACACTCTTTTGACCATATTCTTATCTTAAATCTTCTTGAAATGGCATCATTAATAGATTTCTTCCAAACTCAAACTCAGAGCACACTAAGACTAAACTAATATAAGCATTAGATGACTCAATCACACCTTCGACCGCTTAACATCCCATGGATAGAGTTCAATGAACCAATAATACCTTGAATGACTCCATGACATTATTATTATTTATGACAAGAACATACCTTCACATCTCAAGGATAGATAACTCAATTAAGATTAAAATAAACCTATTATAACCCTAAAAAACCTTGACAACTCTCTTATGACACCGCATTTTCAATCGAGAAAGACAACATGACACACTTAACAACCTTTTCAAAGGCCTGACCATAAGACCTTTTTTAAAAACTTTACATTTTCTAGAGGACCTCTATGCACACTAAAAAGATGATTCTTTTGTAATCATGATCAATATACACATTATTCTTAGTAATATTGGCTAGATATGGCAGTGCATACCTAATGACAAACAACACACTCTTTCCTTTTCTTTAACAATAAAGAAATACCTCCAAACACTCAACACAGGCCTTAAAAAGTTACATAAGAGTATGGAGACATTTTTTTACATGGGTGAACAACCATGATCTTTAAGACCCTTACACAGATCAAACTTGCATATAGACCTTAAGAAAAAGATTGAACAAGCATACCTTTTGACTAATCATATATTTGCAACATGAGAATTCTTTTATCAGCACCTACTGATAGTAATTCAACTTCTAGAGCACACAAATGCTTCTTTCAAGTATAATATGCCTTCCAAAAGCCTAGAGAAGGCTCATTGTATTTGTATGACCACTAAAATAGTATATAGTCATCAAATGAGCTTGATGACTCCATCCTTTCTCTTTTTGTCTTTGGGATATTCTCATTCTTCTTGGATGTCCTTTCATATGTGATAATTTCTTCTCCCATGTCTTCATCCTTTGATTGAATTCCTAATAAGAATACATGATACACCTCATTTTCTTGTTATATTATAGTTTGTGGTAAGAGTTCTTCATGACAAGTCTTAAGTTTTCTTTTTCCTCTTAGCTTGATTAACATGTTTTGATGCCTTGCTTGTATTAGACTCTCCTATGAATGTTCTTGATTTTTTCTCATCTCTACCATCCTCACCTAGTGTCTTCTTGTCATTATTTACTTCCTTAGTCCTAAGATCAATTCCCTTTTCCTTGTACTCATTCTCAACATCATTATTTTTAGTTACTATGACTGATCTAATCTCATTCTTAAGATTTGTCTTCATTCTGTAAATATTCTTAACTTGACCTTTGAGTGCTTGAACTCTGTTGTTGTTCCTAGGAGGTTTATTTTGACATCAATTCCTTGCAAAATGTCTAATTCCATGACAATTAAAACACACAACATAGTTCTTACCTCTAGTACCTTCATTTGTCCAAATTTGTCTATATGATTCATAGAGACAATACTTAGTAGTATGAACCTTCTCCTAACAATTGAAACATAATATATTCCTTGATTTCTCATCTATGTTATCCCTCCAAGGATAATCATTTATGACATGCTTCCTACATTCCTTAACTTTATGTCCAAAATTATGACAAGAAAATCAATATACATTAAAGGTTCTTTCATACCTAGATGCATTTAGTTGTCTAATTGATTTAGACCTTATTGATCTTATCTCCTTGGCCTCCTTCATGGTTGTTTGTCTTCTTGGACCTCCCTTAGAAACTTCACACTTCTCCATAGGCTCTCCTTTGAATCCTAGTCATGTCTTGTCACTTGTTTCTCTTTGGCTCTCCAAAATTTCATCAAGAACTTTAGAGCTCTTTTTCAATATTTCCATACATCTTCAATCTATTGTTTACATCTTCTAAATACTCAATTATTCTTCTTGTATGAGGCAACAATATTCCTCATACATTCTCAATTATAGTTTCCATATCTTCTATGGCTTGGCCATGATCAACTTCCATATGTTTGATTTCCTTTTTCAATCCATCACTCATGGGTCTGCAATATCAAATTTTCTTTTAAGAACTTTTTCAACTAATTTACCCATGTTTGTGCTTCAAGGATCTCCTCCAAGTTGTTAAACATATCTCAAGAGGACCTTTCTCTGATACCAATTGTTGGAAAACACAAGCAATAAGAGGGGAGGGTGAATCAATGACTTAGAAAACCATTCAATCTTGATGATCCTTTACCATGAGATGATCATGACATTCACATATAAGTAAATCAAAAACAAGCACACATGAACACATTGTTTAATGTGGGAAACCCTTAAAGGGAGAAAAACCCACTGAAATCAATGCACTAGTGTGGACAAATTGTCCTATAAAGATTACAAATATTTCATTTGTTGAGCATCCACTCAACTTGAAGCTACAACTCCAAAATTTAACCAAGCACCCACTTGATCTTTAGCAAGCTCCTACTTACATGGAAGCTCCAACTCCCAAAAAAATTCAATCAAGCACCCACTGACCTTCTGTAAGATACAAATTATAAGGAAGCTTCAACTCCCTATTTTCTAAGCAACAACTTAGACTTATAGCATAGTTTTGATCACTCTTATATAGTTTTCTAACACAACAAATTGTGACCTCTAAGCTCTTATCTCTTCACTCTTCACCTCTCCTAATTCACATCTCTTCTCATCAATTCATGCTCCTGAAAGTACATTACTCAAGGCCTATTTCACATACATATTTTTTCATGCTTCTCACCTTGGATAACTCATTCAAACCTATTCTTTCTCAAGCATTCATACTACTGCAAAATTTTAGTCATGAGGTCTTCTTACATGCACCTTAATTTTTCTTGTATTTAATGTCTTCATACAACTTCAACAACATTGTCATTAACAAAACCTTCACACACACACATTAAGGCATAAAAATACATGAGAATTACATGTTCTTACCACTTCACCTTCCAAAAATTTACACCTACCTAATCCTCAACTCGTATAAGGAGCATAAAGTGACACCAACAAAACTACCCATGTGCAATAATTACATCCGAATAAGGGTCGGTTTCATATGCAGACCTTAAATAACTTGTTAAGATTCTTCTAATCCCTATGATGAACAAGGAAACTCTTCTAAACTTGCTGCCACCCTAAAGAGATTATTAATATTCTAAAATGACATCTGACATATAATTTGTAATTATCATGTCATTTTTTTTCTTATTCTTCAATGTATAAATTTTTTCTTGTAGCTAAAGGGACTCCAAGAAAAAATTAGTAACATGAAAGCATGTTACACTAACCTCCTTATTGCTTTATAACTCCTTGATATGATTTAGAACTCATCATTCTCCTTCATGACTTCATTTGAGCTTCATACTAGGTGATGGAGCCTTAAAAACACAATATTTAACTTTGATGTATAAGGAGTTAATGTCATGTGCTTTTGCAAGGGAAAAATTCCACTTGAAAACATGCCAACTTTACCCTAGTGTCAAAAAAATTTATTGTAAACCTTCATGCAAACTCTCTAGATAATTTCATCCCATGTGTTAGGCCTATATCCATCCTTTTATTTATCATGTATTTGGTATTAACCTTTCCTATGTGTTGGAGAGATAAAAAAGTTCATCGAAGACTCGTGTGGCTTTCAAGGCATATCTTTAGGAAGACTTAGGAATTGATATTTTTATCATTTATAAGGTTGGTGCATATTCTTAGAAGTAGAGTTAAAATCCCAAATTAATCAGGGAGTGGTATTAATGAGCCAAGAACATTTTTCAATTGATTTAGGAATAGTTCAAAAAGATCTAGAGGTTTAGGAGCAAGTTCAACAAAAGTAGGTTTTTGAGGGCAAAGGAGCTTACACTACAAAAATCACCTAAGCTTGAAACATGATTTTGGGAAATCGGGAATGCATTAGATGTCAAATAGGATACCATTTTAAATCTAATTCAATACCCTACATTATGGTATTTTTATTAATTTTACGCAACCAAGGTGCTTCTCTCCATAATCCATTTTGGTGAGGCATACCTGTGGTCTCGAAAAATAGTCTATATTTGAGGATGTTTCAAGAGAAATTTTTATCATGGAACTCATCCCATTCTTCTCAAAATGTTTTTTTGGTAAAATCATATAACAAAGTAACAAAAATACCTCTAGGAGCTCTGGTAATTTCATTTTCAAGCTCCCTCTCAAGCATGATCTCACGGTTAGAAGATTTTTCCCGGTGCCACGTATCGGCATGAGGTGAGGTGCACTTTGTGTACCTCTTGTCCATTTTCCAAGGGGAAAAATGGGACAAAATATTTTTCCCTTCCCCCTTTGATCTCTTGGACCCACCACATAACACTAGGAGGCATTCGTAAGCACCTTTTGGCAATTTTCTAACACCTGCCTTATGTCATACATGTCTGCCACTTGTCACCATGAGGTTGAGGCACATTTTTGTCACCTTTTTCTTTTTCCAAGTGAAAAAGGGGGATAAAAAAATTCACCCCCCACCTTTCTCCCATTTTGTTCCTCATGTGACTTCAACTTAGCCCCAAGTGCCGAAAATAAACCTCTCTCTCTCTCTCTCTCCATGTTCGCAACTTTTCCTCCTAGGGTTAGGGTACACCTTTTCGTCCCATTTCTCCCTTTCCAGGGGATAAGGGGGAAAATTACCCCCCCAAAAGGCATAAAAATTAGAAGGAGATAGTTCATTTTTTATTTTCCTCTCTTGAAATATACCCTTAATTCGGGAAAACAATTTCCAGATTCTTTCGCTACCATTTTCCTCGTCTAATCCCCCATTCATGTTTCCATGATCTCAAAAATAGATATTTCACAAAATTTGTATATTTTTAAAGGATCCATGTGCATTTTTTTCCAAAATGACTCGTACGAGAAGGTGAAATTTTCATATCTCACAAACCGGTGCACGAGATCGAGGTGGGGTTTTTTGCAATATTATTCATTTCAGAATGCCTTTAAGGAGAAATTAAAATCATATCAAATTATTCCCTAAATTTTTAATGGTGAGAAAACCCTCATTTTTTTCCTTGGCTTTCATTCCTTCAATTTCCCATCATTCCGGTGGACGAATCAAGCTAAAAACTTGAACACAAAGTCCAGATGAAAACCCTATTCCGGTGAAGCTTATTTTGTTATAATCGAGGAGGAAAGAAAATTTAAAAAAAAATATCAAGGACTCCATTAATCACTTCCATGACTCAACAGTATAAAGGAAGTAAGGTACTTCTTCACTTCCCAGGGTTCTAGTGGGCAGAATCACACAAAAGTGGAGCAAAGCTTCGAAATGAATTATGTAAACTTTTGTAAGTGATTTTGTTCGAATTCAACACCAAGAAGACCACTTTATATTTTTAGTAAGTATCTATGGGATAACCTACTATAAATATTAATTTCAAGAAAAATGTGCATTCACACTCCTTATTTCACTCCCTCATGATCGAGACACTCCAAAATTGACAAGATTGACAAAAATGGCAAAAATTGGCTAAATGAGACCATAATGGTGAATATTATAAAAAATATAAAATGAGTGAAATGAGATAAATATGGTCATATTTCAGTCATTTTCTCATCCTACAATGGTCTCGGCACTAAGGGGAGCTCCTCTCTCTTTTCTCAATTCAATTCTTGTATTCCTCAATGTGGTGAGCAAAGAGTGCCAAAACGAGAAAATTGTCAATTTTATACTGAAGACCCCTTCATTTATTTTCACATGTGATGTATTATCAACTAGCAGATGAAATTTATTTTGGTCTTATTCTCCTTTCCTCACGTTGTAATTAGAATGATTTAATCACATGCCTTTTTATCATGAGTGTGTCCAAGTGTGGGATCAAGATTATGGTTGAGTGAACAAAGTGCATCCGATTTCTCCCATGTGAATAGTTGATCATGAAGTTTTGATAGTGTCTCAAACCTTAGAAGTATTTCCTTAATGATGGGGGTTATCTTTCGATGTTCTCAATGGTATTATTCTCTAGTGTTCATCATCCTTCTTCTTGGTGTGTCAGACAATGTGTAGAAGTGCATTATTTCAAAGAGTTTTTAAAAGGGAAAAAGTGTTCAAAATTATCCAAAAGAGATTGACCTTCATCGGTGGAGCATGGAAGTGTTGTAAATGGCCATCCTAGGAAAATTTTCAATCTTCAACATCATTGGAGCTTATCTTTATCGAAGGCAGAGGCATCCTCATCCAGGATGTGGGGCATTCCTTCTCTTCTCTCTCCATTCTTTCTCCTCTTCTCTACCCCTTTCTATTTCTCTGTTATAAGAAATCATGACTTTCGTCCTATTCAATTAAATGTGACTATAGTCAATATTGTAATAAGTCACCCTCAATTAATAAAAAGGGGACTTAATTTCATCCCTAGGGAATCAAAGAGTCACAAGTTATAAAAGACAAATGAAAAGTTGTGTGGGGGTAGGTAAAGATCCCTCTTGAAATATTTAGATTGTAATGACTTCCCCATCCCAAAGGGTTATTAATTTTGTATGTTCAAGAGTAGATAACTACTTGTGATAAGAAAAATAGATAGCTAATTTCTTTTATTCTCCTTCTCATATGTTCTTCCATTCCTCTCAATGTACTTTGCCAAAATTTCAATAAAGAAGAAAGGAGTTTATGCTTTTCTAATGAGGGAATAAATGAAACTTTTTGTTCATAATTCCATCTTGTCTTGGTGTTAGTAGCAAGGTTGTTTTCTTTCTAATTATGTGTGATGATATAATTTGATTAATATTTGCAGAAGCATCTAAAATTTCTACCTACAATATCAATCCCCTTCCTAATTTCCCACTTCATTTTCCCGCATACTTAGTGAATTCCTCCCTCATAAGAAATTGCAAGCATTTTCCACACATTCATTGGAGTGTCCCTATTAGATCTCTAGCATCTAGTTTAACCATAAATGGATCTGCTCCATTCAAGAAGATGGACCTAGTCTCGAGCATTGGCGGAAATCCACCAATTTTTCTAATGACAAATTTTCTTGCCAACAATTTTTGGCACCCAGTGGGGTAGAATCAGCATATTCTACACCCAAAATATGAACCTCAAATCCAAAAAAGGATTTTCCCAAATTGTTTGAAAGAAGATATACCAAGTTGAATAGGTTGAGAGGAATTGTTGATCCCACTTTTCAGGCTTTCCAAAAGAAGCAAGAATAAATTAGAGATAATCCCTACTACTTATCTCAAGCTTCATCTCCATCTGATTCTTCAAGTGGTTCACCAAGTAATCCTATCCAAAAAAATTGATACTCCCCCTAAAAATCATCTGGTTTCTTCCTCCTTCCACCCACCATTGAACATTGAATTCCCTAGTGAAGGAGAACAAGAATCAAAAGAAGAATTGGGATAAAAATTTGTAGAAGCAGGTATGACAGAAGAAATAATGGTGGATGAAGGAGAAATACTCCAACCCATTATTCCATAGGGAAGGAATATAGGTCCACTCACTCTTGCACCTCCTCTTCATGATCTACCAAAGAGTTCCCACAATAACTTCCCAAATTTCAAAGGTGACAAACCGTAACTTCTCCAAGAACACATCTCTACCTTCGTCACATCATGCAGAATTATTGAAATTGAACACGAGGATGTGTTATAACAAGGATTTGAAATTGAAATTAAATCTCAGCAAGAGGAACCTCCAAGTGAAACTATGCTTGTTAATTAGCAAGATGAAGACTTCGTGGAATGAATCATACTCCTTATTAAAGTATAATTTCCAATACATGGTCCAAGAAGAGAAATATTAGAGAAGGACAATCACCAAACTTAGGTAATCCTCAATCCTCCATTACTCCACAAGGTATTGGAACTCAAAATGTAACTCCTAATATGCGAGAGCAGTCCAAGCCACCTTCTAAATCCACTCGGCACCAAATTTGTAACAACCCATGTGCAAGAGAAAAATGTGCCAGGGAAGGGGCAATAGAAGGATAGATCATTTAATATCAATGAGAAAATGAAGAAGACAAATGTGAACATTTCACTATTGAAGTCACTGGCCACTCCATGACAGAGTGATGCATTGCGAGACTATCATGGTCAATTGGTCAAGCTCAAATAATGCCCCTAGCCAGCAAGAGAAAGTGTTTACCAATGTAGCTCAACTTGAGGGAAACCATGGAGGGAAAAAAGGTAAGAATCTGAAGCTTCCTCCATTCTATATTTCTTTGATCATTTGTCACAATTTGGTACATAATTACATGATTGATTGAGGGCAAGTAGTTCCGTAATGACCAAACAAATAGCCGATCAACTGGGTCTTCAATACGAATTCATCTCCAAAGGGGTAGTGCAATTAGATGGGACAGTAGTGACAACTATTAGAGTCATCAAATATTTGAGCCTAACATTGTGTGTTTGCCCCAATGTAATTGTATTGCAAAACGTATCAGTCATAGACTTTCCACCACATTTTACATTGTGTCGTCCAGGACTTCACTACCAAAATTTGAGGCTATTTTTTCTGTTGATTGATCGCATATGCTTTTTTGAACAAGGTATGGAGCTAAGGCCACAATCATATATGATCCCATAGCATATTACCATATTGAGTCTTATGTACTCATCCCGATCAATGTCAATTATTCAGCCTTTGATCAAGAGGGCCTCTTAAGCACTTGTGAAACATATACCAAGGTGGGGTGTATCCCAGACTTGACTCTTGATGAATGGGTGAACAAAAGACATGATTTTGACCCCTATAAGGAGATGGAAGAATCTGAGCTAGGAGTCTATTGTCTACATGAGGAGAATCATCCTCTTCCTGACATCATTAAGTCGAACACAAAGATGACAATGAAGTATGGAAATTGTTCTTTGATGGCTCAAGAAGTAGGCAAGGAGCCGGAGGAGGAGCTATGCTTGTTTCCCCAAAGGTATGAAATACTACTCATCTTTCCATTTCTAATTTTCCTGTTCAAACAACACAAGTAGAATATGAGGCTTTGGTTCATGGATTGCATTGGGAAAGGAAATGAGGAATCAAGAACTTGCAAGTGTTTGGTGATAGTGAACTAGTTTCTAATCAGGTTCGAGGAAAAAATGTTGTCAAGAACGACCTATTAAAGAGTTACAAGAACCGAGTATGGGACCTCATTGAGGATTTTGAGGCATTCAGCATCAACTCCATCCCTAGGAAGAAAAATGAAGTAGCAAGATAGATTGGTAGCATTTGGGTTGCATTTGACATTGTGGAGAGTATCAAGAATGATAAGCATCAGCCCCATATCAAGTTAGTTGTAAGGCCAGCTGTCCCAGACAACAACACAAGTTGGAAAGTCTTTGAAAATGATCAACAAATTGTCAACTTTCTACAAGAGGAAGCTGATTTCTCCTCCAGAATCAAGACAGATTGGAGCAGCAGATATGGAGATCAAGTGGTATAGCTGAGGACCAACAAACTACCAAAGGGTCTTATCACTTTGGAATCAATCTTCAACCCAAATGACCAATTCCGAAAAGAAAAGGAAAATATTCAGGTAAAGGGTGAAGATTCAGAACCTATTTTTATAGAAGAAGGAAAAACATTACAGATTGGCAGGGTAAGAACTCAACAAGAAAAATCTGAATTTATTCAACTCTATCAAGAGTTCCCATATATCTTTACCTAGACTTATAAATATTTAAGAGGTTTCAACCCAAAGTGGCCTGCACAACACACCATCGAGTTAGATCTAGGAGCCAAACCTTTTGAGAAAAAAACAAAGTCAAATAAATCCCCACATTGAGCCTCTCATGAGAAAAGAATTGAAAAAATTAATTGAGGACAATATCATCTTTCCCATCAAGTATTCGAGTTGGGTTGCTAACTTGGTGCCTGTGAGGAAGAAAAATGGAGAAATCAGCCTGTGTGTGGACTTTCATGATCTGAATAGAGCATCACTTAAGGATCACTACCCACTTTCATCAATGGAACAGATCCTACAAGTTGTAGTTGGCTCTGAGAGGTTTTCATTGTTGGATGGATACTCAGGTTATAACCAGATAACATTGAAAGAGGAGGATCAATTCAAGATAGCCTTCACCTCCAAATAGTGAACCTATGCTTATAAGAAGATGACATTTGGACTATCAAATGTTGGGGCAAAATTTCAGAGAGCTATGGACATGGCATTCAAAGGCTTAATTAACAACATAGTCCTGATATATCTTGATGATATCACTATTTTCTCCAAGAATGTTACAGATCATCTCTTTCACCTTAGACAGGTATTCCAGAGATGTAGGAGGTTCGGGGTGTCATTAAACCCAAAAAGTGTGTTCCTGGCTCATGAAGGGAAATTGTTGGGCCACATTGTCTCAAGGAAGGGTTTGACAATTGATCCTGATAGGGTTGAGGCCATCCGGACACTTCCATTGCCACAACATAAAATGTCTCTCCAAAGCTTCTTGGGGAGGATAAACTTTGTTCGCAGGTTTATACCTGACTTTTCTACTCTTGTGAAGCCTTTAACAATGATGTTAAATAAGATTCTTGCGTTTAAATGGAAAGAAGAAGGAAAAGAGAGTTTTGAGGCCATCAAGCTCGCAATATCATAGGCTCCAACTCTCATTAACCCAGAATTTTCCAAAGACTTCATGTTATATGCTTTTGGAGGGTCAGATACCATCTCATCCATCTTGGTCTAACCCAACAATGAAGGTTCAAAGCAACCCATAGCTTTCTTCAACCAGAGCCTGGAGGACTACGAGGTAAAATACTCTTTCATTGAAAAATAGGTCCTTGTTATTAGGAGCTTAAAGAAATTCAGACACTTGGTCTCAAATAACAAGATTCAATTAAAAGTATCTCATGCTAGTGTTAAGGACTTCCTTTTAAATAAGGATTTGAATGAGAAGAGGGCAGGTTGGATTACCTAGGTAATGGAATATGACATTGAGATCAAGGTGACCAAACTGGTTAGAGCAAGGGACCGTGTGAATAGATCACTTCTAAGCAATAGGATGAGTCAATTGGTGAAAAGGAGGTTGTCCTATTTCTACAAAATGATCAAGAACAATCAGCTAATGATGCACCTACTCTATGTTGGACCCAAGCTTTGGTGCATGACCTTCAAGCAGTGTCAGCCCTCTAGAATGGAACAAGGCAAAGAGAAGATACTTGGACTATAAGTTATCCCATATGTGCTTGTTGGTGGTGTCTTGTTTAAGAAGAATATCAATGGTATTCTATTGAGGTGCAATGAGATAGGCCAAATTGAGAGAATGTTGCATGAATTCCATGATGTGTTAGAATTTACGAGATAACCCCCTAATCACACTAACACATCATCGGCCTTGGTCGAGTGCTCACACTCAAGTGTACAAAGGTATGATGAAGTAAGAAAAATATAGATTCATAACTAATCCATCATTCTACAATGCATGCTACCCTCAAATCTATGAAAGGACAAGTTTAAACAATAATCACAATTGAATAAATAACATGCACTACTCAATTACACACAGAATGACACTTAAATTCAGCCAATATCTTCCATCTATTAATAAATACAGAAGCTCCTTATAGTAATGTCAATCTATACCAATGCGCATATGGATCTGATACAATAATTTAGTCATATGCGTATATCTCTATACCTCCATACATCCATCACACTCATTCTCTTCTACTATATACCTAACATCATATATATAGGGTGGGGACTTGCCCTTCACCGCTTATCTATTCCAGAAATAGGCCACATGCTATTGATAGCCACGTGTCATTTACAAGCATAGCCACACATGCAAGTGTGCTATCTATAGACCTCTTGTAGTTAACTAAAGTGTCAATCCTATTCTTAGCTCGTCTCCATGCAAAACGCTTGATCGATCCTCTAAAGATAGACAATGCATGGCGTGCACGTCTCTACATCGTTGGTGTGTTCCGCACACCATCTTCTAAAAATAGGTCTTCATGCTCAAAATCAACTAAGTCCTGAAAGCTGAACTTTCCTTCTACACGCATGTCCTTCTTGTCCCTCCGCACCCTTGATCCTAGCCTTCTATCCGTGCGGACTCCTTGTGTGATCTTTGACAAGTATTCTTTGATCAACATTACCCCACACTAATCTCATTGTCGTCTCGACAATGGGTATCTCCATAAATTGAATTAAAGAATAGAAGAATGGAAAGAATAAGAATGAAAGAATGTAGATAAATAAAGAATTTTTATGAGGTTATGAAGCAGCCTCCTCTGTATCAGTTTAAAGTATCAACTCTGGATACTCCTCCTTTATTTCGGCCTCCAAAACCTGCCATTCAGTGAGTTTTTGTTCTACTTTTTATGGGATGTCCATAGCAATGGATTCCAACTCATCCCTTGAAATCTCTCCTTTTTCATTCTGCAGAACCAACACAACACTAGACATTGATGTCATTCTTCCTTCTAAAAGATCCATCTTCTGCACAATTAGCTTCCCAAGCTCTTCCAGCCGAGTCTTGTGTGGCTCTTGTGCTGCTACCAGGGCCTCACGCTTCTACTTAACCATTGACAATATTTCTGCATGGCCCAATGTCTCATCCTTCATTGCTTTCTGGACCTCATTGTTTTCTTCTAGGGTATTTATGTTGATAATCACCTCTGGAGCTGTGCATATGTTTAAAGCCTAGTCGATTTCTTCAATACTTCCTGTAATGCTTGCAACAACCCTTCATAAGATGCAATCTTTCACATCACTGATGCTTTCTCTCATTCGACATCTTACTCTGAGCTCCGTAGGCTTTGACATGCGCAGAGGTTCATCTTCAAGTACCAAGTCCACCAACTTTCCTACATAATGTATCGTTAAAGGAAATGTTTGTGGTACCTTTTCCTCCAAGTATGGCCTTGCTCTGATGACATTGTCCCCAATCTCCTCTATGATATCCTGATAAATACTTCATTTTGCTTCTACGTGAAGTCCCTCTCTTGCGTTATGTGCACTATCTCTGCATCTTTTATATTCAGCTCCTCATGCAACGCTCTAATTGTTACAACTTTTTCCATGTTTCTTCTTGCAACTTCAGCAGAAACCTTCACCAATGTGTTGCTGACTTACTCATCGACATGACTAGTAGGATTTATTGTCATGTGTCTAGCTTGGGGTGCCTTCTTCATCCATCTCGAAATGCATGAATCTTTACATACATCAAATTCAGGCTCATCCATATGGGTGTGCATTGACCATGATAGTTGCTTTCGAGTGCGCACAGTCGCCATATCCTCATCCATTAGCTCCCAGCCAAATAAATCCTTCTATGCTATCGTGCTCTAGAAGCGAGCACGGATAATTTTTCCTACATCCTTTGCATACCCCATGGCTAGTGGAATGTGCTCTCCACTTGTTCTTCTAGACCATTGTTGCTTAGGAACTTTAGCTTCCAAATTTGGGAATTGTGTCTCCATGTCCTGAACATTCTCTGCAGCTGTCTCCTCTGGTCTTTTCTTATCCTCTTCTTTTTCCTTTGATTCCTCACCTTGTTATTTTGTGTTCTTTGGAATTGTAGGAGAATTAGGCACGCTTTCCTCTAACTCTTCTACCGCCTCATTTAACTTTATTTTCCTCCTTTGCATAGTTGCCTCCTTTTGTGGAGAGAATTTGGGTGATCTGCACACCATTGTTGGAGTAGCACCTTAGGTCCTTGTTCTCCTAAAATGACCTCTTAAACCTATGCTCCCCTTGGGTGCATTCAAGTCATCATCATCCCCCTCTTATGGTTGAGGTGGTGTAATGGAGCGCTCAACTTCACCCTTATTTGTAGGATGTCTCCTACCTATATGCTCCAAACCACCACTATCTCCATGCTCCTCCTCATCCTACACTTCAATTGGCTCTATGGGCTTAGGCGTTGGGATGTTCTCCATCATATGCTTTCACTTTCGTGGTCTTTGGAAGTGTGAAATCATCTTCCACATACTTGTTATTCTCCATATTTGTCTTTAGCTAGAGATACACCAATGTTGCCCCTACATCTACTACATCCAGACTTATTGGCTTGATATTCAACACCTCCGAAATGATCCTCTCGGTATAAGCACTTCTTCTAGGATACACATACTTCTTCCTCAACGTATGGTAGCCGCAGTCTACCTTATTTACATTGAATATCGGTTAGCGCATGTGTGTAAATTTGTGAACAAATGCTTGGAAATACCTTATAGTGAATACGTAAGGAAATTTACACCAAGGGCTCCAGACTTCATCTTTCATTGGGAAGTGCGCAATGTAGAAATGCTGATATACTGACCAAACTAGACTTGTTCCCTACTACACGATGGTAGGTCCTTTGGGATTCACCACTCTTCCCCAAATGTCGTGTGGAGCCTGTCATACCATTTCTCCACCCTTTGCTTTACGTCATTTGTCATGGCCCCTTTACATAGGTACTTGTTGAACCTTTTAGCTAGTGACTTGTTCTCCATGGGAAATTCCCATACTTTTTCCTTCGATCCAAATCGGTACTCTGATTTTCATGAATACGGTGATAGTAGAACAACCCCAAAGTTGATCTTCCCTCCTGTGTGTGCTTCCTCGGCCTTTTTTTTCTGCAATATATCCTCCAATGTTGTAGATTGCCTTTCGACATCTTACATGCAACATGTAACCACATAGTATTTAGTTGTGACCACTTTGCTCCTGATCATTCAACTTTGTAATAAGGTGTGCTCTTTGCTTGGACAATTGGACAGTTCTTCAATTTTTCTATATCCATACCGCATGCAGACCCTTCAAGTACCCTAACTCTTGTCTAGTCTTTAAAATCACAGCTTTATCTATGAGATCACTCTTTATGTCCTCTCATGTGGCCTTCAAACATGTAACTGATGAGATAAGTGCAAATGAGATTCTAACTCTGTGTCCTACAAAGTAGAAGAAGTCCTCGTGCACTCTGCTCATGAGCCACTGATACAAGGGCTCATACTTCTGAAATATGGAAGCTCATATAATTGGTAGACCCCAATTCTCTTCAGAAGCTTCTCACCTACATCATCATAAACTGGCATGTCATCCGTAAATGTACGCTTGTTCATCCTAGCAGTGAGCAAGGAATCAAGATCCTTCTTGTTCTCTGAAGTATTGTGATTATATTCACTTACTTTTCTCTTTCTGGTGGGTGAATCCCATTCCTGTCTAATGATGACTCCTTATGGATATTACATTTCTAAAAATCACTTTCGGGTGCCATCTATTCCTCCTCGATGACCACCTTCTTCTTTCCTTTTGTTGATGTTGCAAGATGCCTTCTTAGGTGTCATTTTTACCTTAAACGTCTCCTCTTTAACTCTGCAACTTTGCGAATCAAACCCTAGCTCGATTCAATCATTCCCTAGGTGGAAAATTTTTGTCCTAACTCCTTTCTATCTCCTTGCTTCGCTCAAACCCTTCACCACTGGGGATGTAAGCTTCTTTTCACACAAATCTGGTTGTCACACTTGGTTTCACACCCTTTACACCTTACCCCAATTACTCGGCTCTTTGCATTTGGCTCTTTCCTCAAATAATCTTAGTCTCAATGGTAAAAATGAATCCACATTCCATCCTTATATAATTTTTCAAATTCTAATGCATTTATTGCTCCATCACCTACCAAATATCCCCTCATTCATTGACCAAATTCATTAGTTCTACGTGGTACATCTTCGTGCCCTAGCTATAACCTTCTAGTGTGCCTTCCTACCCTCTGGTCACAGACTTCTCTTCAGTGCGCACCCTTGTGCTCGAGTACCTTGTCACTATACCTTCTCCTGGTAGTTATCATGGCCTCCGCTTACCTCGCATTATATTGTTCTTTCATTCATCTCCATCCTTGGTCACTTTTGAGAAGCAATCTTCTTTTGACTTAAAGCACACCCATAGTAGCTTATTCCTTTCACCTTTCAATTCCCATAGTCTTTTACTTGGATAACTACAACCACCCCACACTAAAGGTATGTGTAGTCCTCTGCACATAAACATTCTTCACATAGTAATTAGCTTCATGCATGAAAGCGCGCTTATTACACAAGAACAACAACTAAATTGAAAAAGAATAGCGACAATGAAGGAAATCCATTAAGGAAATACATAATTGAAAACCTAATCTAAATGGCAATACTACCTTATTACAAACACCAAGAAGACTTATTTATAGTAGGGATTCAGCCTACTCTGTTAAAGTAACTTAGGGTAGCCTTGTTTCATCAGTGCTTCTAAGCTGGCAAGAACCTAATTCAAGTATATAAGTGATGACATACAGCTCAACCAATTTAATTTGAGCTTACGGATGGCGCAAGAACTTTGAGTCATAAATAAGTACCATTTGTCCAATCTCAAACTTCTTATCCCTTATGTTTTTATCATGACATGCCTTCGCTTTTTGGCCTTTTCTCGCTTCTAAATCCATATTGTTATGGCTCAATGCTCATCCAGTTAAATCACCTTCTTGATACGCTCTTCTAAATCCTATTCATCAGCTAGACCTCTAGTACACGCAATGCACAAAGAAGGTAACATAAATTCTATAGGGAGAATGGCTTTCGTGCCAAAAACCAACTGAAATGGTGTGGCTTTATTCAATATCTTATAAGTTGTTCTATATGCCCAAAGAACAGCTGACACTTTGTCATCCCAATCCTTCCCTCCAACATCACAAATTTTTGTCAAATTCTGGCTCAAAATCTTGTTGAAAGCCTTAGCAGTTCCATTTTCTTGAGGATGGTAGGGTGTAGTTTTATGGTGTGCAACCATAAACTCATCTAATAGGATCTTGATTATCTCATTCAAAAATTGTGTACCCCTATCACTTGTCAATCTTAAAGGACATCCATATCTTGTAAGAACATATTCTTCCATAGAAACCTAGTTATTGTAGTTGTTGTATAGTCCTTCGTAGGTGCTACTTCTACGCACCATGTGAGATAATCTATGCAAGTAATGATATAGAGTGATCCGAGTCCTATGCGTGGTGGTGAAATATGCCTTACAAATTCAATGGCCCATTTCTCGAATAGTTTGACACTAGTAATTGGTCTCAAAGGAATCTCATCTCTTTGCCTTGGTTTTCCTAGGTGCTAACAATGATCACATGCCTTACAATATTCTTTACAGTCCTTATACAATGTCTCCCACCATAATCTAGCAAGTAGGATCTTCCGGGCAGTCGCATCACCTACATAATGGCCTCCTGCAATACCACCATGGGATTCTTCCATAATATCCTTGCGCTCATGCTCTAATACACAATGGCATAATACTTCATCTCTTCCTAGCTTGTAAAGGTCACCACTGATTAACATAAATGGTGTCGCGCATATAGCAAGTTGTTTCTTTTCTAATTCTTTCATTCCTTGCGTGTCATACCCATTCGTAGAAAGACAACAATGTCTTCTAATTCCATGGGTGCACATTGTAACCTATATAATTGTGCATCTGGCATGGTTTCTTCAATTGTCTGTGCTTCCTCTCCTGAATTGATTCTAGATAAATGGTCTAGTCTAGAATTGCTTTTCCCTGGCTTCACCACAACTATAAAGTCAAACTCTTGAAATAGGAGCACCCATATTCATATGTGCCCCTATAAGACGGGCTTGTTTACCAAGTACTTCAATTCCATGTGATTTTTATAAAACACAAATGGTGTTGCTAAAAAGTATTGTCAAAACTTGTGCAATTCATAGATCGTTGACAAAGCTTCGCACTCTGTAGTTGTATAATTCCGTTCAGCAAGAATCGGCTTCCTACTAGAAAAATAGATTGGATGATCTATAATACCTTGGTCCGGTTGAGCTAACACAACGCCAATGGCCATGCCAGATGCGTCCACATGCACATGAAATGGTTTATCCCATGAGGGAAAGTGCAAAATGGGCACGGTAGTAAGTTTCTCTTTTAATATCTCAAACACGCGGTACTGCAGTTCTCCCCAATAAAATGTACCTTTCCCCTTCAGTAACTCTTCCAAGGGTGCAGCAATTTTGGCATACCCTTTGATGAATTTTGTATAATATCCCGTATGACCTAAAACTCTGCACATCGCTTTGACTCGTAGGCACTTCTAGGCCTAAAATGACTACAACCTTTGTTGGGTCGACCAGCAAACCTTCCTTGCAGATTATATGTCCTAACAGTATCCCAAATGGCATAGAAAATATGCATTTCTTGATGTTCAAAGAGATACTCAATTATCTGCACCGTTCAAACATTAAGCGCAGATTGTCACAATGATCTTTCACAAGCCCATATACTATCCAATCATCTAGGTAGACCTGTAAGAAGTTGTGAATAAAATATTTGAATGCCTAAACAACTATGCATGAGAATACATCAGGCACATTTTTCAATCCAAAAGGCATCACAGTATAGGCAAAACTGCCCCATTCAGTAGTAAATGTTGTCTTTTCTTGATCCTCCTGAGCAATCCTAACCTGATGATACCCAAAAAACCCATCTATGAAAGAGTATATTTCACGCCCTACTGACTCCTTCTAGTATTTCATCAATGAATGGCATAGGAATGGATCTATGATGCATGTAATATTCAGCTCCCTATAGTCCACACATATTATAATTCATTTTCCTTCTTGATATTGATCACCATTGGGCTAACCCATTCTGACTCATCAAAGGGCTTGATAATTCCATATTTCAACATTTTATCAATTTCTTCTTTTACCTTTTCACACAAATTAGTATTCATTTTATAAGGTCTCTTTCTAACTAGTCGTGCACCATCCTTAAGAATTATCTTCATTTCCCTAAGTGATTCATGCATGACTTTAATTTCATGATACCCTCAAGGGAATAATTCCGATAAGCCACGAGTAACTTGATAATCTTTGCTACCTCTAAGTCGACCGGTAGTCTCCAATTATGGCCTCCTTAGGCTTAACCTCCGAACCTATATTCACCTTCTTTATCTTCATGGGTTCGTGATAGGTGTGTATCCTTGTCTACACTATCCAAGACCTCATGCACCCCTTGTGAATGTTCAATATCCGGAGTTCTCAACTTCCTCATCATCCATGATATAAACCATCTTTCCTTTCTCTTTCTTTAAAAATATTTTGAAGAAATTGTTTTAGTTTATGAAAGTATTTTTTTATTTTTAAATTTGTATGTACCACTAAAAATAAAGTAAATTTATCCATTAGTTATATTTAAACTATTTTTTACATAAGTCCAATCAAGTTGTAAATTTTAAATAGATAAACATTTTATATAATAGGAAATGTACAATTGTGTCATACATAAATATAAATTGAAAGAAATGTTACAAATAAAATCATATGAAAAGTTAAATGGACTATAATTATGAATGTGTTGGCATTTATAACCATAAGCATAAAATATAATATAATTATTTATTGAAAATTATAATCCATGCAATATAAAATTAAAATTTCAAATATAATTGGTATATTGAAAGGTTGATTATTGTAGAATTGGTTGTTATAATAGTATGGTTTTAGCATTAAATAGCAAATGCCAATTAGTGGCTTATTGACAAAAAATTTGTAATAGATTTGTAGTTACAAATTTGTAGCCAATTAATTTAGTGGTCCCATAGAAAATGTGCCCATGTGATCTAGGGAAGTGTTGTTGCGAGACTCACAAAGACCCCCGGATGCGAGATCAGGCTTCTAGGTTGATCACTCTAGCATCCAGTGTGATTGCACAACATGGAAACCTCTCTCCAAGTGTGGGGACTTGTAAAACGAGAGAGGAATCTCTAGATTAGAGGTTGGTTCCTCAAACTCCTCTAATTTAGATCTATATTTTGCAAAACTACAGAGTTTTAGATCCTAATCCTACTCTAACTTGCAAGGAGATAGGGATAGAAATGCAAAAATATGAAACTAACTAAAGGTGGTGATGCACCAAAAGGAGTGGTGAAACATTTTCTGTTAAGAACATAGACACAGACCAAAGTTTACAACATAAAACATACACAGACTGATAAGATATAATTTAGGATTTGAAATGAAGCAAATAATACAAACAAGGGACTGAAAACCATTCACAAAGCTTGCATTATCATTTCCAGTGTCAAAATCACTGCATTACAACCTCAGAGAGGTAAAAACTATTACAATCCTTTGGAGAGGTCTGATTCTTGCTTCAGTCACTTGCTGGAGCTGAAAGAAGAAGTTGCTATGTCAAAAATTGTTCCCCCTTTCAGAAATGAGCCAAATCTGGCTTTTACATTGCATGGGTCGAGCCCAGGGGACAGAAAACGTACAAAAACATGAGAGCCCATCCCTTCTTGACTGCAGGTGCATTAAAATGGCATGGGGGACCTTACAAACCCATACCCTGTCATTTTGACCGGATTACAGGAGAATGCGACCCATTCTGCATTAAATCAGTCATTTGGAAAGTCACTTACGGCCATGAACATGCGTCGAGCCATTTCTCAATTTTCTCTCTCCAGAATGCACCAAAATTCAAGATTAACATCAGAATCACATAGATAATTTCATAAGCTTTCCATTGATATAAATAACGTGCGAATATGAGCTCTGGATCAAAAGATATGGAGATCTGAAGATCTAGGGCACAAAACAGGTGAAACTGCGTTTTGAAATTTTCCCGCGCTCTGCCACCTGGATGACACGTGTCAAGCGCTGATTGGATGCGTAATTCTCTCTCCTTCCCTATCCCATGGGTTTTCTTGCTTCATTGGACACGTGTCCTCTTTTTATTGGCTCGGGTCAGTGCTTGAAACCTCGCCCTTTGACTTTTGGACCTTTTTCCCCTGTGACACGTGTCGTGATTTGATTGGTCCGCGGGTCTGCCAGCTTTTCGCGCCCTTCGCGTCTTTTTGTCCCGGATGTCCCAGTGTTGTTTGGGACAGAATCCTCGATCCGCCGAAATGGGCTTCCTTGTCCCTTATCCGGCCGATGACACGTGGCGTTGCTTGATTGGCTTTCGGCTCCTTCGGCTATCCGCGTCCCACGCGTCCCTTTGTCCCAACTGTCCCAATACGAAATTTCTCTGTTTCGGGTGAACCGGCCGGTTCGCGTCCTCCGCGCACTCACGGCCCAGATGTCCTAGTGTGAAAGTTCCCATTCGGCCGAACCGGCCGGTTCGCATCCTTCGCGTACCTTTGTCCCACATGTCCCTTTGCAGTTAGTCGATTCTCTTCTCCTTGGCCCCAAACCGGCTTTCCGTCATACGCCACGTACTTTTGCCCGACTGCCCCGGGCTGTCTCTGCATTTCTCTTTTGGCCGATCCGGTGGTTCGCGTCCTCACGGCCCGAATGTCCCAAACTGTTTTTACTCAGCAGTTAGTCAATTTTGCTTCCTCCTTCGGCCGGATCGGCTTCTCGCGCCCTGCGCGTCCTTCTATCCCAGATGTCCCTTTGCTTCGCGGGCCGCCTGGAGGCTTTTCGGCGATCCGCATCTCGATGTCCCTCACATCCCTACTGTTGCGAGGACTAGGACTTAGCCAATTTTCACGATTTTTCCTGGCCCAAGCTTTTTTTGCAGCTTTTTCACCTTTTCTCAGAACTTGCTCTTTTCAACCTAGACAGGAGAGTTAGGATAAATATGAGGGGACCCTGGAAACATGATTTTTTGCCTTGGATCAATCAATTTGCCTGGGACTTGAGAATTTTGATGTATGTTATCAATTCAACCCTGGGGGTGAATTTGGATAACAATTTGGTGACTCAGCGGGGATACCTGCCTGCTAGGTAGAAGATACCAGTTGCCTGAAGAAGTCCATTGGGCATGGAGTCATCAAATATTCTATTTAGGACCCTAACTGACTCAGAATGTGCAAGGAGGAAGATGGAATGTTACCTGATGAAAGCAAGGATTGCTAAACATCTCCATGGACAGCAAGTTGTGCCAAAGCACTTAGGGAAAACAAGACTAACCTACAGCAAAACAATGTGCACAAGCACTTGGAGGAAAGAAAATCTAATCTAATATTTACAAAGGTAGTGAACTTCCCTCTAGAAGCAACGCTTGAGATAGATTCCATTAACTGGAATCTGCAGTTCTTCACCATCCAATGAGGCCAATTGGAAAGCATTGTTGTTCTTGCACTTTGTGACCACGTATGGGCCACTCCAAATGGCATCAAATTTTGAATGCCTTCCCGGTTTTGCTCTGTCCACATCCCATTTCAACACTAGATCTCAACTTGAAAAGATCTATCCTTGGCCTTTCTATCAAAGGTCTTCTTGATCAAAGCTTGATCCTTTTCCATTGCTTGGGATGCCTGATTTCTGATCTCTTGCAGCTCCATCAACTCTGCATACCTCACCTCCATGGGCTCAAATTCAAGTAACTCCAGCTGCTTCATGAGTTCCAATGTTGGCAACTCAAGTGACATGGGCAAGATTGCCTCTCTTCCATAGACAAGCCTAAATGGAGAGTTACCTGTGGATCTTTTGGGAGTGATCCTATCAGCCCATAAGGCTGATTTCAGCTTGGTATTTCAAGACCTCTGATTCTCATCAAGAGTCCTCCTAATGATCCTCAACAAGTTCTTGTTTGTAGACTCGGCTGGCCATTACCCTGAGGGTAATAGTTCGATGAAGAGCTTAGGTAAATACCGTTCTTGTGACCCACTCGGTCACCTTGGATCAATGAATGCCGATGCATTATCGGAGATTATTGTGGTAGGTACACCAAATTTGGTTGTTATTCCCTCATAAAAGTCTAAGATCTTAGACTCATTTGCCTCTTTGAGTCTCACCTTGTCCATTTGGTGAAGTAGTGCGTGGTACATCAAAATCCATTTGTGCCCTTGGCTTGAATTGGGATTAATGACTCAATGAAGTCCAAACCCCATTGC
This sequence comes from Taxus wallichiana var. yunnanensis, assembly GCA_018340775.1. Classification (NCBI taxonomy): domain Eukaryota; kingdom Viridiplantae; phylum Streptophyta; class Pinopsida; order Cupressales; family Taxaceae; genus Taxus; species Taxus wallichiana. The sequence continues at coordinate 439,491,185 of CM031244.1, forward strand.
ATGAATGGCTGGTCAAGCTGAGATTGGATGCGATGGAAGGGCAGCAAGTCTCTCTTTTCTGTGAAGAATGCACAATTCTTACACCTCTTGATCCATGCATAGCAATCACTGAAGATTTTAGGCCAATAATAACCAGCCTTCATGATTTTTAGAGCTGTCACTCTTGGTGCGAAATGGCCACCAGCTGGTCCACCATGAAACTCTTCCAACACCTTTTGAATCTGACCTGTGCTAATGCATCTCAGCAGCACTCCATTTACATCCCTTTTGAACAAAACTCCATCAACAATGGCATATGGGACAGCCTGCAATCTGAAGTGTCTCCTTTGGGTCTTGTTCATCTCCGGAGGGCATAGGCCTGTGCTTAGGAAGTGCATAATATCTTGGGTCCAGCAAGGAGTGGGGGAAGCATTGTCTTCTTCTTGATTGCCACTTGGCTCATGGCTGTCCTGGACTGTCAAAACAGCCTCTTCTTCGTTGCATACTTCCTTTTGCTTCCCCAAAACTAGCTGCTCACACAATCCTTTCCCTCTTACCAGCTTGGTGATCTTGATCTCAATGTCATACTCCATGACACGGGTGATCCAACCTGCCCTTTTCTCATTCAAATCCTTGTTGAGGAGGAAGTCCTTAACCCTTGACATGTGAGACCAACGGTTGAATCTTATTGTTTGAGACCAAATGTCTGAACTTCTTCAAGCTCCTGATGATAGCAAGGACATGCTTTTCGATGAAAGAATACTTTATTTCGTAATCTTCCAAGGTTTGGCTGAAGAATGCTATGGGTTGTTCTGAACCTTCTCTATTCAGCTGTGTTAAGATAGTTGAGATTGTGTCTGATCCTCCAAACGCATACAACATGAAGTCCTTTGAAAAGTCTGGGTTGATAAGAGTTGGAGCTTGTGATATTACATGCTTGATGCTTTCAAAACTCTCTTTGCCTTCTGCTGTCCATTTGAATGCCAGACTCTTCTTCAACATCATTGTTAGAGGCTTCACAAGAGTGGAAAAATTAGGCACAAATCTGCGGACAAAGTTTATCCTTCCTAAGAAGCTTTGAAGAGATTTCTTGTGGTGTGGCAATGGGAGCGTTCGGATGGCTTCAACCCTTTCAGGATCAATTGTTAGCCCTTCCCTAGAGACAATGTGGCCCAACAATTTGCCCTCGTGTGCCAAGAATATACACTTCTTTGGATTCAACGACACTCGAACCTTCTACACCTCTGAAACACTTGTCTGAGGTGAAAGAGATGGTCTGCTGCATTCTTTGAGAAGACAGTGATATCATCTAGGTATACCAGCACTATATTGTTGATTAAGCCTTTGAATGCCATATCCATAGCTCGCTGAAATGTTGCTCCGGCATTTGATAGGCCAAATGGCATCTTCTTGTAGGCATAGGTGCCCCATTTGGTGGTGAAAGCCATCTTGAATTGATCTTCTTCCTTCACCATTATCTGATTATAGCCTGAGTATCCATCAAGTAGTGAGAACCTTTCTGAACCAGCTACAACTTGCAATATTTGCTCCATGGAAGGGAGTGGGTAATGGTCCTTGAGGGAGGCTCTGTTCAAGTCTCTGAAGTCAACACATAGTCTGATTTCTCCATTTCTTTTTCTCACTGGCACCAAGTTTGCAACCCAACTTGAGTGTTTGATGGGGAAGATGATACTGGCCTCAATAAGCTTGCTTAACTCTTTTCTCATGAGAGGTTCAATATGGGGATTCACTGGCCTTTGCTTTTGCCTAACGGGCTTGGATTCGGATCCAGCTCAATAGTATGTTGTGCCAGCTTTGGGTTGAAACCTCTTAGATCTTTGTAAGTCCAAGCAAAGATATCTGGGAACTCTTGACAAAGCTGAACAAAATCAGATTTCTCTTGTGAGGTACTTACTTTGCCAATCTGCAATGTTTTGCCTTCTTCCACTAAAATAGGCTCTGAATCTTCACCCTTCACTTGAATGTTTGCTTTCTCCTTCCGGAACTGATCATTCGGGTTGAAGATTGACTCCAAGGTTATGAGGCCTTTTGGTAATTTGTTAGTTCTCAGCTGTACTACCTGATCACCATATTGCTGCTCCAGCTTGTCTTGATTTCTGGCGGAGAACTCAGCTTCTTCTTGTAGGAAATTAACAATTTGCTGATCATTCTCGAAGACTTGCCAACTTGTGTTGTTATCTGGAACAGCTAGTCTCATAACCAATTTGATATGAGGCTGAGATTTCTCACTTTTGATACTCTCTACAACATCAAACGCAGCCCCAATTGTTGCAAGTCTATCAGTGGCTTCATTCTTTTTCCTTGGGATGGAATTGATGCTAAAAGCTTCAAAATCTTCAATAAGATCCCATACCCGATTTTTGTAGCACTTAAGCAGATCATTTTTGGCAGCATTTTTTCCTTTGACTTGGTTTATGACCAGCTCACTATCACCAAATACTTGTAAATTCTTGATGCCTTTCTTCATTGCCCAGTGCAGTCCATGAATTAAGGCTTCATACTCAGCCGTGTTGTTTGAACAGGAAAACTAGAAACGGAAGGCTGAGTAATACCTTATACCTTGCGGTGAAATGAGCATAGCTCCTCCTCCTGCACCTTGTCTACTCCTTGATCCATCAAAGAACAACTGCCATACTTCATTCTTGTCCTCATGGTTTGGTTTGGTGATCTTTAGGAATAGGTGGTTTTCTTCATGTATGCACGATAGACTCCTAGTTCAGATTCTTCTACTTCTTGGTAGGATCAAAAGCATGTACCTTGCTTGCCCATTCATCAAGAGTCAAATGCGGGATGCTTCCAACTTTGGTGTCGGCTTCATCGTGTTTGGATAATCTTCTTGATCAAATCTTTGAGCAGTTGGCATTGATTTGGCTTGGAGTATGAGGCTCAATATGAAAGTTTGCATGGTTCGGATCTGATTGTGACCTTAGTACCATATCTTGTTCTGAACAACATGTGTGACCAATCAGCAGATAAGTAGCCTCCAATTTTGGTGTGAAATCCCTTGATAAACATAGGGCAAAGAGTGGTGGAAAATCTATCACCGACACATCTTGTAAACGGTAATGTTGGGGCATGTATGCAAGGTAAGATTCAAACCTTTAATTACTCCCACGGTTTCTCTTTGTTGTCCCATCTAATTACACTACACCCTTGGAGATGACTTCATATTGAAGCCCTAGTTGATCAGCTATTTGCTTGGGCATTACTGAACTACTTGCCCCAGAGTCAATCATGCAATTATGTACCAACTTATCTCTTATGATCAATGAAACATAAAATGGGGGCTTGACATTTTACCTTTTTGTCCTCCATGATTTCCTTAGGAGTGAGGCAGCGTTTGTAAGCACTTTGTCTTGCATCTGAAACTGTTGATTTGAAATTGGCGATCCTTCATGGCGGCGGCTTGTAGCAAATCTCTCGACACAGGATGGATAGTAATTCCCACATTGATATGTTTACATTTGTCTTCTTCATCTGATCAATGATGTTGAATGGGGATGAAGCATCCCTCTGCTGTCCCCTAGCTTGCACATTCGTTCCTTGCACATGGGCAGCAACAACTGGCATCTGAGTTGGTTTAGGAGCTGGTTTGGGTGCTCCTTGCATGTTTGGAACTGCATTTTGTTTGCCAACACCTTGTGGAGTGACAGAAGGCCATGAACTACTTGGGGCCAATGGTTGTTCGTCACCCAAATTTCTCCTTTTTGACCTTGTGTTGGCTACAACACTTTGAGAGGGTATTTGATTCATACCACAGAAATCCTCTGCTTGCCAGTTCACCAATGTGGTGTCATTTGGGGCTGATTGTTGTTGGAATGTTTCTTGTTGTTGGCTATTTCCTTGACTGCCCTCACCCTCCACACCAGTAGTTGTCACCATCAATGCTTGATTGAGAGCACCATTGAAACACATGGATTGGTTATGAGGCTCGTTGCATGGAAAGCACCAATCATATTCTTGGGCCATGTTATTTTGGACTGGCACTAATGCTTTAGAAGTAGATACGACATTGGGGTTATAGGGCTGAAATGGTCTATTAGCGGGAGGCCTTACTTGGCTTTGATTTTGATTTGCAGCCTGATTTGGTGACCTATTTTGTTGGTATGGGGGCCTAGCCTGGTATTGTGCTTGAGGCTGATACGGTCTAGCACTTTGAGCTTGTTGTCTTTTGATAGTAACCAGCTCATTTCCCAAATTTTGCAATTGTTTCATGACCTCTTGGAGTTCATTTGAAGCACTAGAGGATGAAGTAGAAGTTTCACTTGAACTTTGATTTCTAGGGGTGGGAACAGGAGCCAAAGTGGGTGCTTGACTAGTGCTTGGATTTTCTAAGTTTGGATACTGAGGGCATGGGAGGCCTAGGAGCCGGTTTACCAACTTGAATAAGGCAGTTTCGGCTCTAATGGCAATCTTATATAAGCGCAGTAAGGTTGTGCCTCCCATAGATTGAATTAACATAGAAATATCAGAATTCAAAGCTTTAAGGTAATATAGAAAAGCACCTTCTGCTGTTGGCCTGACTACCACTGGAATCCTATCCCAAGACCTTTGAAATCTGAAGTTGAAGTCGATCATTTGCTCATTGGGGCTCTCTTGATAGTTTTCAGCTGCTCAAAAGAGACAAGTTGTCTCCCTTCTCCCCAAATTGCTCGTGAAGTGCAATACACTGATTCGATTTGTGATAGAACCGACTCAAGGCTCCTAAACCATTGCAATGCTTTACCCTTGAATGAAGATGCCGGTAACTTGTGACCACTTGCATTTCATTGATTTCATGGATTGCACAAAGGTTAGCAATATCTTTAACATGATCGCACTGGAGTAGTCGATTTTCTCCGGTGAAGTAGGGAATGTTCTTGAGGCTGCAATAGGCTGGATGTTGTTCTTTGAGAGCAAGTGGGCTGCTTTACTGTGAAGTTGACGTAGGGATTGTTACGAGCCATTCTAATTGGTCTTAAAACCCTTGTTGGTGAATGAAAGGGCCTATCGGTGGAGGAGTTGAGAGAGTTCTGTTTGGTGGAGATGGAGACCTTTGAATCCTTCTTCCTCTTTACCTTCTTTGGAGATAATTGCAGGTATTCAAACAGCACTTCTTCTTCTCCAACTCTTAACCTTGTGGTGATTCTTCTCATGAGTTTTCGGGCTGCCTTGCTGAAACCGAGTTGATTCTTCCCCTTGGAGTCGCCAAATATGCAAATAATAGCTCTTTTTAAGCAAGAAAAATGCAGCAGATGCACATCAAACTTTGTAATAAAATGAGACCTCTTGTCCCCCAGATCATGCCAAAACTATTGTTGCGAGACTCATAGCACCCCCGGATGCGAGATCGGGCTTCTAGGTTGATCACTCTAGCATCAGTGTGATTGCACAACATGGAAACCTCTCTCCAAGTGTGGGGACTTGTAAAGGCGAGAGAGGAATCTCAGAGATTAGAGGTGGTTCCTCAAACTCCTCGATTTAGATCTATATTTTACAAAACTACGAGAGGTTCAGATCCTAATCCTACTCTAACTGCAAGGAGACAGGGATAGAAATGCAAAAATATGAAACTAACTAAAGGTGGTGATGCACCAAAAGGAGTGGTGAAACATTTCTGTCAAGCAAATAGACACAGACCAAAGTTTACAACATAAAACATACACAGACTGATAAGATATAATTTAGGATTTGAAATGAAGCAAATAATACAAACAAGGGACTGGAAACCATTCACAAAGCTTGCATTATCATTTCCAGTGTCAAAATCACTGCATTACAACCTCAGAGAGGTAAAAACTATTACAATCCTTTGGAGAGGTCTGATTCTTGCTTCAGTCACTTGTTGGAGCTGAAAGAAGAAGTTGTTATGTCTAAAATTGTTCCCCCCTTCAGAAATGAGCCAAATCTGGCTTTTACATTACATGGGTCGAACCCAGGGGACAGGAAACGTACAAAAACATGAGAGCCCATCCCTTCTTGACTACAGGTGCATTAAAACGGCATGGGGACCTTACAAACCCATACCCTGTCATTTTGGTGGATTACGGGAGAATGCGACCCATTACGCATTAAATGCAGTCATTTGGAAAGTCACGGCCATGAACACGCGTCAGAGCTGTTTCTCAATTTTCTCTCTCCAGATTGCACCAAAATTCAAGATTAACCCCAGAATCATGTAGAGAATTTCATAAGCTTTCCGTTGATATAAAGAACGTGTGAATCTCGAGCTCTGGATCAAAAGATATGGAGATGTGAAGATCTAGGGCACAAAACAGGTGAAACTACGTTTTGAAATTTTCCCGCGCTCTGCCACCTGGATGACACGTGTCAAGCGCTGATTGGATGTGTAATTCTCTCTCCTTCCCTGTCCCGTGGGTTTTCCTACTTCATTGGACACGTGTCCTCTTTGTATTGGCTCGGGTCAATGCTTGAAACCTCACCCTTTGACTTTTGGACCTTTTTCCCCTGTGACACGTGTTGTGATTTGATTGGTCCACGGGTCTGTCGGTTTTTCGCGCCCTCTGCGTCTTTTTGTCCCAGATGTCCCAGTCTTTGTTTGGGACGAGATACCTCCGATCCGCCCGAAATGGGCTTCCTTGTCCCTTATCCGGCCGATGACACGTGGCATTACTTGATTGGCTCTCGGCTCCTTTGATTTATCCGCGTCCCATCGTCCCTTTGTCCCAATTTGTCCCAATACGAAATTTCCTGTTTGGGCGAACCGGCGATTCGCATCCTCCGCACACTCACGGCCACGATGTCCGGTCAAAGTGCAAAAGTTCCCGTTTGGCGAACCGGCCGGTTCGCATCCTTCAGCGTACCTTTGTCCCACATGTCCCTTTGCAGTTAGTCGATTCTCTTCTCCTTGGCCGAACCGGCTTTCGCGTCCGCGCCGCATACTTACTTTGCCCGATTCCCGGCCCATCTGTTCTTTGTTTCGGCCGATCCGGTGGTTCGCGTCCTCTCGGCCGAATGTCCCAAACTGTTTTGCTCAGCAGTTAGTCAATTTTGCTTCCTCCTTTGGCCGGATCGGCTTCTCGCGCCCTGCGTGTCCTTCTGTCCCAGATGTCCCTTTGCTTCGTGGGCCACCTAGAGGCTTTTCGGCCAATCCGCATCTCGATGTCCCTCACGTCCCTACTGTTGCGAGGACTAGGACTTAGCCAATTTTCACGATTTTTCCTGGCCCAAGCTTTTTTGCAGCTTTTTCACCTTTTCTCGAACTTGCTCTTTTTCAACTGGATAGGAGAGTTAGGATAAATATGAGGGGACCTTGGAAACATGATTTTTTTCCCTGGATCAATCAATTTGCCTGGGACTTGAGAATATTTATGTATGTTATCAATTGACCACGGGGTGAATTTGGATAATGAGGAAGCTCGTGACTTTAAAATGTGTTATAAAACTAGCATACTTATCTTAGATAAATCTATGTAAAAGACATCGAGAGGTATCATTCTTGAGGTGCTTATTTCACTTATGTTTGAAATTCAATATATGTGTCTCGAGAATGACACCTCCAGGCGACATCTTTTACATAGATTTATCTAAAATAAGTATGTTAGTTAAATGATTATTTCTACAACTAAATTCTATTTCTTTCTAAATATTATGGCATCAACAAATATGACATTATACAAATACACATCCAATTCATAATTGTTAAAAAAATGTTTTTATTTTGATTTGTTTAAATAATATTCAATAGTCACAAGTTTTTTTCTCAAACACTATTTAAAATTCAATTATTTTCTCTTCATTTTGACATGGCCTTTTTTACCCACCACAAAATAAAAAACTATACAAAATAGAAGAATGATTTCGAACAATGATGAAGAATCCACTCCAAAAGACATTGATATGGATTGTGATTGTGTCTTCCTAAACCAAGACTCCTCTTTAATATTTTAGCACCACCATTTTCAATTTATAGTAAACAAAATCATGAAAAGAACAATATAAAAATAGAACTTGGGAGGTCGAGTTGAGCCTCATAACTACCATAAAACAACATTTGGTCAAAAAATAATAACAAAAACTATAAATTTGTGTAGTAAGAGGTGAGTTGGTGTTGATTAAATAAAAATAAATACTTTGTCCACTTCTTCTCCACTCTTTTTTTGCACTTCTCTATTTTTAGCTTTTTTATTATTTGTATTTATCATTTCCATTTGATATTGTGTATTGTTTTTATAAATACATTAATTATAAATTTAATTTTGAGTATTAAATATGAGTCGGCAACCAATGAGTGTTTATGTTTTGAATATCAAACATCAGTTAGTTGTCATTGTGATGGTCAAATGGACATCAAATTTAATGTGTCAAAAATAAAAGTGAACAAGTCACTCCATTGCACCCCTGGCTATCATTGTAAGAATGCCTCTCGACATAATAATATTATCATCTATGCGTTCATTATAATGACATTTATGGAATGTTTATCATCATTTTTGTTTCTTTTTTACACAACCCCTATAAATAATGCACCTTGAATTGGAAATTTAGTTTATTGTCACTTTTATTTCTTTTTGTATGCACACTTATAAATAATACATCTTGAATTGGAAGTCTTATTGACTATATTTGTCACATAATCACTTTTTACATTATTATTTTGTGTTAATTTTAATATTATTATTATTCAAATTAAAAATAAATTATTTTAAAACATAAATGTGGGACTAGCTAATTACGTTGAAGGCATTCCCCTATGGGAAAGGCACCTGCGGACGTTTCTACGATTGTGTTAAATTTGACGGTTTGACGGCCGTCTTGATGTTTGTGCTTTTCCTCCCTATTTTAGCTTTTCTCTATTATTTTTAATAATTTTGTTTCTAATAATTAACAATTTTAGCTTTTGTTTTTAATTAACAACAATTTTAGCTTTTATTTTTAATAATTTTGTTTCTAATAATTAACAATTTTAGCTTTTATTTTTAATTAACAATTTTAGCTTTTGTTTTTAATTAGGTTGAGCTAAAAATAGAAATCTCTACTATTTTTAATAATTTTGTTTCTAATAATTAACAATTTTAGCTTTTGTTTTTAATTAACAACAATTTTAGCTTTTATTTTTAATAATTTTGTTTCTAATAATTAACAATTTTAGCTTTTGTTTTTAATTAGGTTGAGCTGAAAATAGAAAAAGAGAGATCAATAATAGATTGCAAACGCTAGAAAAGAAAGTATACGCACACGAAAAAGGGAGATCAAAAGGAGATTCAGGAATTTAGAGTGACGCAGAGAATATACAGACACGAGAAATAAAAGAAAACAGCAATGGAAGCACGAGAAGTCAGATTGATGTTTCAGACACTTCTTCTGGATTGGTAAGTTATGCTCCAGATGCCTTTACAGTTCCTTTAAGAATTTGTGGATGATACTGTTAGGGTTTAATCTTTGTTGTTTAAAATAATTTGTTTTTTTGTATGCACTGGTCTGGCGCCATATTGTATCTGTAGTGTATTCATTTAATTGACAGACATGAATCTGAGTTGTATTATCAACATTGCGAGATCATGTAATTGACAGACATGAATCTGAGTTGTATTATCAACATTGCGAGATCATGTAATTGACAGACATGAATCTGAGTTGTATTATCAACATTGCGAGAGCATGTTTTGCCAAGCACTAGTTGGCAACTTGGTGTTTCATATGTAAAGTTGCTTTTGAATTTTGCATGAGATAGTCAGCCACATATCTGATCAATGATACTCTCTCTTGTGATCTGAATGATTGCTATAAGCAAAGTTGTGTTTCCGTCCCAAATATCCCTGGTTTAAAATTAAATAAGTAAATGAAAATTACGATAATCAACTCATAAACAAACAAATGGTTGATTTGCGGGCCTGATACAGTTGATGAAATTGGTTATACAACAAATATGGACGTGAATTAGTTTATCTCAATTATTTCTATTTTATAGGGAATAATTAGCTTATCTTATTATTTCTATTTACTAGGTGCTCTTAGGCATTTAATAGTGCTCAATCTAAAAAATAACTTGCTTTCTAGACAAATTCCCAATTCTCTGAATAACTGCACAAAATTGCATCACTTGTCGTTGTCTAATAATATGCTTGAGGGACCAATTCCATCTAAGATATTAACAACATTGACCAGATTAGAACATCTGCCTCTAAATTCCAACAAACTCAATGGTAGTATCCCGGAAGAGATTGGTAAATTATGGAAACTGAGAGAGCTCAAGTTAAAGAACAATATCCTTACAGGTGTCATTCCCAAGGTGCTAGGAAACTGTTATTTCATGGAGGATTTAAATATATCTTCTAATTCCTTGTATAGCTATATTCCACAAGAATTGGGTTCACTTTCCCAACTACGAGAACTGTCGCTGGATAATAACAACCTAGGAGGGTCCATTCTATATTCTCTCATGAACTATATAGAATTGAAAAGTTTGAACCTATATCACAACAAGTTTGTGGGGACAATTCCAGAGGATGTAGGCCATAAGCTAGCCAAAAGTGTGATTGGTGGACCTGTCCATCAATCAACTAAACGGCAACATCCCAAAATCCATAGGAAATATTTTGGTGCTTAATTTTCTTCAAATAGAAGACAACCAATTAAGCAAAATGGTACCCCAGGAATTGGGAATGTTGGGCTGCCTACAACAACTAACATTTGGCAATAACAATCTGAAGGGATATTTTTTCCATTTTCTTGAACTGTACAAAGTTGCAAACCATTGGGTTGGAATTCAACCAGTTTTTGGGCTCTGTTCCGGTAGAAATTGGTTTTAAGCTCACCAAGCTACAAGAACTTGCTAAAGACGTAATCGATTCAGTGGGAGGACCCCACATTTCAGATATTGCACTTGTCCTCCCTAAGGTCCATTCTCAACACTGGTGCCCAACATCATGTTGACTTCATTCTCAACTAATTTCTTGATGTCTTTGCCTCTACCTTTTAGTTTCTTTATAGCCACATCTTTATCTTTCAAATTATCCTGATACACTCTTCCAAAGCTTCCTTGCCCAATTTCGTAACACTGGTTACAAATCTATGGGTTGACGTAGGCCTCGTGAATGGTGCCACAGGAACAATCACCGACATTGTCTACGACGCATCAATGCAACCACCAACATTACCTTTATTTGTTGTTGTCAAATTTGATAGATACAACGGCCCATGTTGGGATCCCTCCAACCCGTTACATATTCCCATACCCCCTATTTCAAGAGGGAATCGAAGACAATTGCCGATTAAAATGGCACGGGATTAACTATCCACAAGTGGCAGGGACTTACTTTGCATAGAGCAACCGTCGACATTGGAACCACTGAAAGGCAGGGTCTGACATTCACAACTTTCTCCAGAGTTCCCTCGCTTGCAAATCTGTGTATTTCACCTGCTTTTTCATTCGAGAGATACTCAAAAATGGTGTACGTAACAACACTTGGAGCAAGAAGAAAGGAGGAGTCAAGACTACTATCACTCAGCCTGTCGTAAAAGCTACCCTCTGCTTTGATAGCACCTCCACCACTACTATACTCAACACTTCTTCTATCCAAAGCGGCATTGTTGTTCAAGGGGTATCAAATGTAATCATGTTTATTGAAACTAAAATTGCCCACTAAAGGCTACCATTCATGATATAAATACTGCAAATGTATACATGTCTCATTATGTGCATGCAGATCTACATTTATTTGATGTTTTGAAATATGATATGCAACTTTAATTGTATGAATCTGTAACAGAATTAAATGTACACATACAACATTTCAATGTAATGTTTCAACTAAATTCCTACACTACAACTATCAATCACACACATTATCAACTGTACAATAAATGTTTTTCCAACAAAACACCAACCGAACAACCGATGCACAACTAATAAACACGAATTAAATACATACAACATCAACTATAAAATAAATTAACTATCGAAAATGGTATCAAATGTATTCATGTACGAATTTTTAACAAGTTTGAAATGTAGAAACAACCTTCAAATTAAGTGGCCCATCTATATTTCTACACTTACAAAATCAATCACACCCCTAATCAACATCAACTACAAAAGTAATAATTATACCTCTAAAACAAATAACATATACCGTTTGGCGTTCACATCTCATGAAACACATGCGATTGCTAGTTGATATAGTATTAGTGTATTTATTTATTTATTTATTATTGATTATTGATAGGATGATTGATATAAACTAATATATTATGTATTTATTGATCATTGATAATATATTATTAAAAATAGAATATTCCATAATATAACTCTGAGGGAAATTCCACTCCTTTTCTGAGATAAAAATAACAATTTGTAATTGATTTTAAAAATTAAATAATTACATAGAGTAAATCCGTTACAAGGAATAATGATGGGGAAAAAATTGGCAAACATGTTCATTATTGTCATTTGTACATGCACTACAAATATTATGCTTTCTGCATATCACAATGTTAATCGAAGTGCCACAAGTCTCAGCAAAATGTATACATGGCATTGGGTTTGTTAGTGAAAGTGATTCCTAATTTAGTTTTTAATTCTATTATGATATGGTTATTAAATTTTCACATTACTAAATGTGAATTTGAACTAAATTCTCATGTATGAATGTATTTATGTATGTATGTATTTGTTTATATAAATAAATTATTGATAAATATGAATAATATTTTAAAATTTGTAATATGGATAATAAAATATTATTCTTATTTCATAAAATATAAAATAAAAATTGAAATAAAATTGAAACAAATTTTATTTATTTTCGTAAAATTAATATAAATATTTTAAATATATTTATCTAAAAATATTGAAAAATTAATACTTCTTAAATAATAATCAATGTTGTCACCCTAACCACATTAACATGTAACACACATAAAAAAATTTCAAAAAACTTTATAAATAATAATCATTTGTATTTTTAAATAACAATTAAATGAATATTAAATTTAAATTCAAAATTAAGAAACAAACACAGAACATTACAACTAACGATCACAACCAACCATCATTGTAAAACACCTTTTCAATATAAAAATATATAACCAATATTGCACCCTCATTCACAGAATATTTGGTAATAAAGTTGTGCTTGGTAAACTAATAAAAATAAGTTTCCTCAACTCACATCACAAACCTAAGACATCAAATCAGTACGTTGAAGACAAAGCAGATTGAGTCATGTTACCTTGGTCTGCATCTGTTTTTTATGTTAAATTACTTCACCTCTACATTCCACCTTTAAGGGGACTCTCAATCCTATGAATTAAACATCTCATAGAACATAATTATTGAAAACCACCACTGTGGAACATAATTATTGAAAACAAACTTTATGAATTAAAATCATATGGAAAACAAATCTTATGACTTGATATCCTATAGAGCATAATTATTGATTACACAAGGTACTTAATTCAACACCTTTGAATTTTTAGAAATATTGATATGATTATAAAATGTATTAATTACCTATATTTGACTTGAATAATATAGTATGTATCAAAAGGTAATTAGAAAAGATTTTGAGAGGATCATTTTTATTGAAACTTAGTCACTAATGATATAAGAATCATAATTTATATGTTAAGATTGATCCAGACCAACTAATTAATATGGGATTGATTTTTTAATAAATATAAATTTGTAGAATCATAAAAACAATTTTAAAATATATTTGAATCTTCTATATAAAAAAATTATTAATTTAATAAAAAAATATCCAAAATAATAATAATATTATTATTTTAGGATTCTGAGTTATCTTTTAACTTCATAAAAATATACCCACTAATAAAAATACAACTATAACTATTGTATGCACATTATCAATAGTGATAATATTGTAAAAGTGTTTGAACGTTATATCTGATAAACATTTAACAGCAATAAAAACATTGACGAATCTCCACTCCCACTCTCAGTATTTTATTCTAAGCAAGCATGGGTCCTCTGTCAACGTGGAGTTTTGCATTTTTAATTGCAAATTGAACAGTTTTCAATATAGATTAAATTAATTTTATTATTAAATTACATTATTAATTTGCATATATAAAAGGAGGTAATACATAAAAATAATAACAATAGTAAATCTAGAATCTATTATTTTATATTTCTCGCGCCTTCTAACCTCGTTTCTGAGAGGTGGTCAATTCTTCAAGGTTGAATTTGACTATTCTATAAATGTATTTGTCATTGAACGGTAAAGTACTTGCCATTCAATTAAAAAAATTGAAATCCACCATAAGATGTTTTTTTACAGTAATTTGTAAACACCTAATTCTAGTATGGGACTAGATAATTGTTTTGTTGTTTATATATTTATGTATTTATTGATTATCAATTTAAATTAGGTTCTATATCATTATTTTATTTTTATGTATTTATGTGTTTATTGATTATTAGTTTAAATTTGGGTCTTGTTAGTGCATGTTTCTTTTTGTTGATAACTTTTTGTCTTGGTTTTGTGTCATTGGTCTTTTGTCAACCTTCCTTTGTTCTTTATCACCTTTTTCATCTCTTTTATTTGTCCATGTTTTCTATTTTCTTTTTTTTGGTGTCTATGTTTTCCTCCTTTCTTGGTTTTCTCTCTCCTCACTTTTTTGGCCTACTTTATGACAGACAAGTTTTGTATGATTTTGTCGGGAATAGTACTTATGTTTACAGTCATTTTGTGCCCCTTTGGCCTTTGTTTTTCAACTTTAAGTTTTGTGTGTTTCTTTGTCAATGTTATGTCCCATTGTGTGTCAGCTTGTGTGTCAATAGGATCCTAATTTGAATTCAAGAAGTCTATGAATACTTAAGTGTATTAGTGTACTTAGGAGACACAAGAACAATCACATTGAATGATTCTTTAGCACAAGAGTGATATTAAAGTTGTTTGACCAAAATTGATTGTTCTCTAAACCATCTTTCTCTAAAACTTCAACAATTTAGAGGTTTGTTGTAGCTTCTACTAGTTATTGCATACATTGAAAAATAAGAATTGAGACACTTACATATACCAAATTACTGAATTATATCAAGTGTTGACTGCAATTTTTTCAAATCATGAGGACCCTAATAATAATAGAGGAATATATAGATCCCCATAAACATACCTTTAGGACATGAATATCACATTCACACCATTATATTTACCTCCACATAAATAGTGCCACTTTTGTCCAAAGTGGTCATTTTCCCAGGCTTCTAGGATATATACAATCATAATCAATTTTTACCATTCTGATAGCTATGTACAATTTCTTTTAAAAAAATCTGCGGTTAAACTTCCTCATTGATTGGCCCTATTCCCTACCATTTGTCACCAATTATTGTCTCCAAATTCACGAATTCAACATATTTATGCTTTAAACTTTAATTCTCTAATTTTTCCAACCAATTACATTATTCCAAATTATCCCATGCTCTAAATTAAAACCCTATTTATATAATTCAGTTTGATTTATTGATATATTCTGAATTAAACCTGATCATAATTACGTGTAGTTAGTTTAATGCTTTAGATAGCTAAAAACCACTTCTTGCACCTAAAAATCCTAAAATTCAAAAGGTTTACAAGAATGATATTTTCTTGATGTTCTTTCTTTTATGGTTAGTCATCATAGCATATGAAGAGCAGTGTTGAATAGACAACCGTCTTTAAAAATTACATGTCAGGCAGGGCTGACTGTGAAAGTTAATCCTCAAACATGAAACCATTAATTCTTAAGAAAGGAAAGTCAAGGCTTTGTAAGGTCTACAAAATGTTCTAAATGATGCTGATTCAGTGTCAAACTCTGTACTTCGTGAGATGCCAAGTTCAATTTTAGGTGACATCTCATTAATATTAAAATCTCATTGGATGCATAAATTTAAAAATTGCAGTTTACTTATTAAAAAATCTTTCTAATTTTATGGACTACGAAAGTCTCAATTCTCGTACTAATCAATAGTAACTCAACTTATCGACCCCACCAATACCAATGATGTCAAAATTTTCTTTGCTCTTGATGTCAATTCAATGTCTACTCCAAACAGCGCCTAACAACAGCTCAAGATTTAGTGTAGCCTTGGCCATCTGAGAAAATCCCTGGTCGTGACTGAATTTCAATAATGTGACTATAAATAAATACAACTACTAAATATATCTTATATACACTTGTCTGAAAATTGTCGGTAGATATCAATTTTGAAGTGCCTGTTTTGGATTTGTCAAAGTTTTGCTAACTTAAGGGTTCCACATTGATTAGTAACTTATCTTGTTTATAAATTTTCTGCTCAATGGTGATAGAGGATCTCAATCTAACTCCACCATTGTATCAATATCGAAAACATATTTCTAAGAAACAGAAAAAAATAGGCTCTAAACTCCACTGTATTTGTTATGAGATACTACAATAAGAAATAAGAATTTTTTTACCTAAGAGAGTCAATAGACATCAAATTTAAGGCCAGCCCTTTTTATTGACAACTCACACCATTGCTTAGCACCACCACCACTACCACCCCCTTAGTTGTCACCGTACATTACTCAGCATAATTATTCCCTAGTTAGTTTAGGTTCCTCTTTGTTTAGAACATTGTTTTCTTGGACCTGTCATTTTCTTCCTACAGCATATTTATGCCCCTTCTACAAAGATCATGTACATTGCCATTTCTACGTATTAATATACAATTATTTGTATTTGATACCATTTCTATATATTCTACTAAAATTATTTATATGTATGTTTTTACCTTAGCTTCCCCACTAAAATGTAGAACCCCTTCGACAAAGATCATGTACGTTGCCATTTCTAAATATTGATATACAATTATTTGTATTTGATACCGTTTCTATATATTCTACTATGATTATTTACCCTAGCTTCCCCACTAAAACATAGAACCCCTTCGACAAAGATCATATACATTGTCATTTTTATGTATTGATATAAAATTCTTCGAATTTGATACCGTTTTTATATATTCTCCTATGGTTATTTGTTTGTTTTTACGCCAAGTTCCCCCACGAAAACATAGGACTGTCATTAGCTCAGATGTGTTGAATTTTTTTCTTTTTTCGGCTCTCATGGGGTTCAAATAAACCCAAGACCTCCTATCTATGCTCAGTTATCCTGGTACGAAATGAAGGTTGTTGCTGGGTAAAAGCACTTCTTAACAGGCGTCGGGCATTTTGGACAGTGAGGCCTGTATCTACTACATTAATTATTAATTACAAATGGTGCAAGAATGAGGTTGCATATCCATAATTGAAGATGCAGTAACGATGGACATCCTTGAGGAGATGCCATTAAAACCATGGGAACTTCTTTCCTTTGGTCAAATTGCCCAATGTTATTATTTGGATGGCAGAACATTTATAAATGAGAAAAAGTTTGGAAAGTCAACCAGATCGTCATAACTACTTCATTCTAACACAAGTGATGATAAGTAATTAGAGCTCTAATTGTAGGACTATAAAATTTATTTATGCAATTATCATTTATCAAGAAATAATGACAAGAATTAAGAAAATTTAATCAACAGACTTGTGGTGCCAATATTATATTCTACAATGCAGTCATATCCAATGTTGCCAATATTATATTCTACAATGCAGTCGGATCCAATAAAATTTGAAGTGATATTTGTGACACTGGTAAAATTGGTCTCATTTTTCTTGTGCAGAATATCAAAATGGTGATGACATCACAAAAATATTTATGTTCACACTCAAGTGTATTTGTAACATTACTGATGATGAGTTTTGGTCACTATGATACAATACGATAACTGAATATGCACATCAATGACCCTGGATCCAATTATGTTAGCTAAAGTGAGAACATAAAAGAAATTTTATTGTGGAACACTCTGGATCAAAGCCTGCCTTCTTGGCTTTGTTCGGTTTTAAAATAAATACTTCAATGCTAAATACATGAACAAGTCAGTGGTGCAATAATGGCCCTGTCTCAATATGTACAACTCTCACCAAGAGGAACATGACCAATTAACAACCATATGGTAAGTCATTAATGGAAATGAGACAATTCAAACACAAGCTTCAAAAAAATATGGGCTCGATAATTCAACAATTATATGTCCAATTGTGTACCATTTGTCAGATGCTCATTATTATATGCATCAACTCTTGGACCCAAAACACTCAATTGTGCCCTGTTCTAAGATACCCTTGAGAATATACGCAAGTTGCACCCAAACCTTGATATTTCTGTCCTTCCAAGGCCTCTTTTTTCTCTGTTATTTTGTGTGTCATAAAGTCCTTCCAAGGATTTTGGGCCTAATCACGGGAAGATTCCGATATAGTGATAAGAACGCACCTCTTCTAGTGAATATATTTGTATATAAAATGGAAGAACCCTTATTCATGTGTACTCAAGTACCCCCCACGTCTCCAATTGAAAATGGTTTCAAGGATTCGAATTTTTTGGGGTACATTGGTACAAGAGCTCATTGTGAGCAGACATCCCCTAAGGTTCCTGCACTGTGTATGGGTAATCGGACCCCTGGTTTTATTTTTGGTACAGTATCAAATGTTTAGAATACAAAAAAATGTGGTTCATGGTTTTCAGAGCAGGATTCTACATTCTATCATGTTCCATGGTGTCTCCCTTTCTGAGCACATTTTTTAATTTCTTCAATACTACCGGGAATGGGTTTTCTATTTTCCCGTAAATGATTAAATGTTGGGTCAAATTCCGTAAATTATGTTCAGCTCAGGCTTAGAAGAGCATTTCATCTAAGATAAGACATTTACAACCTAACCACAAATAGATGGAATTTTAGTGGTAGCAAAGGTTATTTTACTTTCAAGTTCCAACCATTTAAACACTTTTCTTCCAGGTATTTGAAGCATTTCTGCACAAATCTCATGCATATTTAATAGTTTTCCTCATTTACAAAATCTGAGAAAATGAGGTGATCAAAATCACAATAACTATATATGCTTTATCAAATCTCTAGCCAAACAGAAAAGACACTTCGACAGAAATCTTTGTGACTGGAAAATTACATCCCTTGAGATTTTTTAAATAAGGAGGCTGGCTCTTCATAGGAGTTTTAAAATAAAGTTACTAGAATATTTCCAAAAGCTGAAAATTAAATCCGTCGAGGCTTTTTAAATAGGAAGGATGGTTCTTCACAGGAGTTACAGAAACTTCTTACTAGAAACTGTCCAATAGACCATTTCTTGCCCAACAGCATACCCAAACAAATGTTGAAAAAATAAAGAAAATAATCCATGAGACTTCCTCCAACATTATAACAAAACCAGTCAGCATATATAATACTATACTAAAATTCTCACAAAATTAGGATAAATGAAAAATTATAATAACACCCAAAAAAGAATTACATAAGCAAACATGCAATGGCAGATTTCATCACATGCAAAAAGAATTCCATAAGCAAAGATGCATTTGCAGGTTTCGCCATATCCAATAGAATCTATAAAAGATTATCTTGTTTCCTCCTCGCCTGTTAGCCATCCACGCATGCCTGACTGCACCCGCAGGCATTCTCTAATTAAATTTGAAATCTATGCAAAGAGCTTGTTAACCAAATCTATACTGCATACCATTGTTCTGGAATGGCATGCCAGTGTTTGTGTACGGCATGCCATTGTTCTGGTACTGCATGACATTGTTCTGATACTGCATGCCGTTGTTCTGGTATTGCTGCCAAAGCTGTTGTTCCTGTAACAAAAGTTGCTGCTTCTTGGTCATTTCTGCCATCTGTACATAAGCAGGAGGTGGAACATATAATGAGGCGGTAAATGGGTCTCCTCCTGCCAGAATAGGAACTGGGGTTGCTCCCTGTTGTGTGGGTGGAGCAGGTAATGCCAAGAATGAAGGTGCTCCTGGGCGAGGTAAAGCAGCAACACTGCT
This sequence comes from Taxus wallichiana var. yunnanensis, assembly GCA_018340775.1. Lineage (NCBI taxonomy): Eukaryota > Viridiplantae > Streptophyta > Pinopsida > Cupressales > Taxaceae > Taxus > Taxus wallichiana. Next base: position 439,511,042 of record CM031244.1, read on the forward strand.
AGCACTTCCAGCTTGAGCATATGGGTTGAACTGCTGACGCACAGTAGCTTGTTCATACAGACCATCCAACACTAAGGGATCAAAAGCTCCAGGCATTTTATTTTGCTGCTTGGAAAGATTACTTGCACTTTCAACCAAAGCAAGCTCCCATCCTTCCTTGCCATTTTCTGCCAATGGTGTTTGCCATGCTGAAGTCGTCTCATTTGATGACACGGGTCCCTCTGAAGTTGAAAACGTCTCCCAATTCTTTGTGGCACCAGACGTGGACGATGATCCACCAGTGAAAAGTGCCAATGCAAACTTATTTTCCTGCTCTTCGGAAGAAATAGCAGCCTCACTGAGATTTAGCAAATCAGCTTCCTTCTCATTCTGGGCCTTTCGCAATTCAGGTTTTTCAATTTCTTTTTAGGAAGATCGTCCCCTGGTGCTGGAAGAGCTTTTATGCTGTTCATATCCTCAACTGGCTCTTCAGACCTTGGGACGGGGCTTTCAGGCCTCTTTGCAGGCTTGGGCTCTGGGCTTTTGGGTCTGTTTTTGTTAGAAGATGACCGGTCCCGTAAAAACTCTTCCAAAGTCTCAAGCAGTTTCTCTGAAACCTTCTGGACATCAGGGTACTCTGATGTCCTGCAGACCCCAATGTTTTTGCACAAGTTGTAAAAGGCACCAAGTTCATCAATCTGCTTGGAAGCTCTTGAATAAATGTCAAATGAAGTGACACAGTCCTGGTATTCCATGTCAAAGAACCCATCCAGCAAAATTGCCAAACCATCATTAACGTCTTTGTAAAGCTGAAAGCTTTCCTTCACAACCAGGTAAAGTGCAACCTGAACCAATCTGTTGTTTTTGCAGCCCCAGTTGGACGACTGGCCAGAAAGCGTTCCAAAAGCCTTTGCCAATATGGCATTCTATCAAGTATCATTTCCGGCTTCATATCTCGAACAGCCACTGGCGGGTCTTGACACTTCTTCAACATCCTGCTTTCGGGGCATCATAATCCCCATACCTAGATCTACCCCCATAACTGGATTCATAATCGTTGTAACCAGACTTGTATCCATTGTTGTCAGTATTACGCGCATCACTGTATTCATAAGCACCACGGTAGCTAGATCCTGCATAATCACTTTGTCCCCTGGGCAACTGATTCTGATTTTTACTAGATCTATCACCAAACTGACACTTCCCTAAAATTGAACAATCAAGGCGCTCATCAAGATACAAACCATATGTGCGCACAAAAGCTGAATAATCCCATGCATTTGAGTGTGAATCGTCTCTAAAATCAGATAAATTAAGCAAGCGTGCGCCATGCCTCATAGCCTGAAGGATTTCCTGCTCAAAGTTTTGATCACCATCTAGCAAGAGTCTGTGAATGAGCATCAATGCCTTGAGAGCCACTATCCAATTATGTGTTTTGCTGATCCGTTTAGACAAGCTGTGAACACAGGCACTGACATAACCTCTGGAGTAGGAGGTGAGGTGCAAAATCGCATACACATATTTCTCATCTATGGGAATTTCATCATGACTGGTTGCCTTTACAATGGCAACATCCAGATCGGGTGCATTGGTGCTGGCCACCTTTGCTATACTGATACTCGTCTGGTCCTTGACAACTCCAAGAGCTTTCCTCAACTTACTGGGAGCCATGGCTGAATCTCCACAAACAGAAAGACCTTAGCTTGACCAAGGCTGAATCTATAGAAAATGGCAGCAATTCCAGCTCCGAAGGAAGCACAATTCCACAAAATGGATGCCGATGCCACAAAACAGCCCGAAATCTGCTTGCCACAGCCTAAATTGCCCCCAAAACAAGGTTAATTTGGCCACAAATGCCAAGTTCAACAGCCTCGATTGAAAAAACTTCTCAGGATGCAGTCAAATCACTGCATTCAACCCCCTACACCTCCAACAGCCAAATACTAAATTAATATTAAATCTGAAAAGTTAGATAACCCTACAGAATATTAAACCCTAAAAACCTCACCTATGGATTATCAGCTGGATTAACGTAGAAGTTAAAACATCTTTACAAAGCTGAACTAATTCAACCTAACTGTGGATGTAGCACAGCGATTTACAAAGAGACTTTGCTTTTTTTTTTAAACGAAACGCGTGAAAAGAATCTCAATACAAATAAGATCATGCTAAATTCGTACCATGTCTGAAGAGATGACAGAAAAGAAAAAGATACACAAAAATATTGACGCTGAGCCTTCCTCTCACCAAAAACAATTATAATCTTCTAAATGCAGCCAATATATTTTGAATCCACACACACGCAATGACTCCGTAGCCACAAATCGACTGCAAAATGAGCAGAATTCTCTAAACAACCGAAATATTTACGAAATATGCTTATATAATCCAAATTTCCGATAAATAACTCCTTTACGTAAAGGACACAGCGTTCTCCAGCAAGGCTAACTTCTACAATACATAACAAGTACATTCACTGGATCAACCTGCACATCCAAAATTCCTAAAAGAACAGCTTTTATGCCCAAAACATACAGACATTGGAAACGCTCAGCCACATGCCTAGCAATTTCTTCACTAAATAACCCAAATATTTACCAAACGCACCTTGATATCTATAATTTCCGAAAAAACAGCTTTGATAAGGAAAATAAACACAAATTCGAATCATCACGCGGCAACGCTACTAAGTTCTAAGCGAAATTACCAAAATATTCGCGAATCTAAGATTTCTTTCAAAATAGCTTCAATGTGGAAAATATACAGAAATCGGAAGCTGTCCGCTAGAAATTTACATAAGTTAGAATGATCATGTCATCGGATCCAACGTTTGAGCTAAAATTTCATCCACATCATGAATCGAGCCGGAAAACCCCAAATTTTAAACGAGAACGTATTTTATTAAGCAGATCGTCGAAAAATACCTGTGAAATAGATTACAGAAGCAGATCGCGGTGCTCTGGCACTCGAAACCTTCCCTACCAGAAAATTACTTTACCGAAAGTGCCCTCCGCTTCAGAAATTTTTCGGCATTCGAATGACCGAGAGGACTGCCATTAATATTAATTTCCCTTTCTTGAAAGGAAAACCACAGATGATCTACCGACTTCCTAAAGGACAAACTTCACACTAGAAAAAGTTCGCCATTTACTTTTTCTCTGTACACTAGGCTGGATTTTACAAAACTTTGGAATCCGTCAATCGTTAAGGTGAAATCCGCGCCGTCCGTTGCCCGTGGCATCGGCTGGTTCTTACCCTGATTGTTGGGTCCACCTCACCTTGCCACGTGTCATCACTAATCCCGATTATGGAAATACGTTGGAAATGTCGGGCAGCGGGTAGCGGGCAGCGGGTAGCCGGCAGCGGGCCGTGGCACGGTGGCGCCACCCGACCCCGGGCATTCCGATCTAGTTTTCTATTGGCTGTGGGTGAACGGTCACTCCTAAAGTAGTTTAATAAAGTTTTAACTTTTTACCTGCCCAAATTAAATAGAGTGAGTTTACTTAATATATATCTAAAGTTTGATTTAGATAACTCATTAATGAAGGTTTTTGGGGCCCATATTTATCGGTTACAAATCAGATTTATTTTCTATTTAGAACTATGAAGTATTCATTGTTGTAGGTGAAGTTGATGTAATGTTTGGAGGTGTTGGTTCCAATGTTATTGGCATTGTAAGGACTTTTATGTGGCTATCTCAACATAAAACATTGGTGACCACTTTTGTGGAGATTAGACTAGATTCGTAGAGTCCAAACTTATAAATAGTTCAGTGTGGGTCGAGGTAGATTGATTTTGCAAATGCTTTTTCATGTCCTAATTTGAAAAAGCATGTCTTGGTTTGTCTAACTATATCACAAATTAGTGGGAATTATATTTCCTCTCTACAATCTTAATATGTGTTCAATGCATTACGAAACCCATAAAATTGTGTGGATGTTAACGGGGACTTGTATTATCCCTCCGTCGTTATTAGGTCACTCATGATTTAACAAAAACATAAACAACACTCAATATGCAAGTGTCCCAACCCATATCTTTTCATTACGTTCAACAACTAAATGAATCTTTAAATGATTGCATCCAACTTTTGGCAAGAGAATTATTCACAAATAAAATAGATCACGCTTTTACAACTTCAATTTCACTAGTGGAATTAATTTTTCTAGGATTGATTTGTTATCTTAAATGCACTTGTGTTCTTGTGTATTTATATACTTCTTCAATTCAAATTGGGAGTTCAAATTAGGACCATATTAGCCAACAAGTTGGCATGTAACAACAGAGAGAGGCTAACAAAAATAAAAAATCGAGAGAAACAAAATTTGGGTTAGAAGAGCCCATAAAATATAAGTGACTAGAAATCCCGCCATTTTCATAGGTATAAAAATGGTCAAGATCCTACAAAATTAGCAAATGGTCAAAAACTAAGGGAAAGAGAGAAATTCAAACTAAAGGTAGAAAAATGAGAAAATAAAAGAAAAGGGAGATATATGAGAAAATAAAAGAAAAGGGAGAATATATGAGAAAATAAAAGAAAAGAAACAAAAATGGGCCCACGTGAAGAAGAATGAGAAGTTGAGAAGAGGAAACAAGGTTGAGGGTGTTGATGAAACAAGAAAACAAATTGACATTGGATATTCACAACAAAAATACACCAATAAGAATCTAACATGAAACAATGATGTATAGACACATAAATACACTAATATCATTATGGAATTAATTAGTTTCATACCAAAATTAGGTGTCTACAACGACCAATCTTTAAAATAAAGGTTTATCAATACATCTATGTCAAGAGTATGCTCCTTAATTCACCGTGTTTTTTAATGTTTCATTTACGTAGATTTTGTTATAGGACGCCTAATTTTGGCATTGGACTAGTTAATTGCTTTGGTCCTAGTGTATTTATGTATTTATTTAGTATTGGTTTGAGTTAGGCTCTTGTCGGTATGTGTGCCTTATATCATTGAACCGTTGACTAGTTTCCATTGTGTCCCTTGCAACTTTTGACCTTTTCAACCTTGTTTGTCCCCATTGACTACATGTTTTTTTGTCTTTAGTTGTCCTTGTCTATTTTTATCTCCCGATTTTCTCTTTCCTCCACTATTTTTCTCTCAACTCTAAGCAATTACCATTTCCATGAGGTATGAAAATTATTCACTGTTTCCATACTTGTTCCTGAAATGGTCATTACCTTTATGGGCCCTTTTGCCACCTGCTTTCAAACTCCTTTGGGCTTGCATGACTTTCCTTGTCAACTTTTTAGTCCATTATGTGTCATTTTGCTCACTAATATGGTCTTAATTTAAATTCAAGAAGTATATAAATGTACAAGTTCATTAGTGCATTTAAGAGGATAAGACACATATTGAATTTACATAGAGAATATATTATGAGAGTGATATTACACCTATGAGCAAAGAGGTAGTGTTTCTAAGAGTCTCCTTAGGCTTTGTTTTCAAAGACAAGATATAATGACCCTGTTCCACAAACATCATAAATCAATCTTGATGCTAAGGTAATTAATGTTGAAAAAAATCATAGAGAAATTAACACTAACCATGAAAATTGCATTGATCTTAAACTCGACATAGAGTATAACGAACCCTTTACTAATCTTAAAAGTGGTAAAACCATTCTTGTGCTCCTTTATGCAAGAGAAGATCAACTCCCTTGCCAACATCGTAAGCTTGGTAACTTTACCAAAAAAACTCCACTATTTCATAATTTCATTGTCAATGTCAAACTAATAAGCAATGAGATTTTTAAATTAGATGTTGTTCCTTATCAGTTCTAGGATAGTAACACCGTGTTTATTGAATACATAATTAACATCAACCTTAGTACAAAGATGATCCTCAAACAATCCTAATCATAATTTCTCATGCTATCTAATAAAAAACTCAATATTGATACGTCCTTCATGATTTTAATGACATGTTTACTTGGGATTACTTTAACATGTCTGATATTGATCTCAAAATTGTCATCCATAACATCACTATTATCCGAATGTGACACCTATCTTAATATAAACAAATCAAATTGTTGGAGGAAGTTTCAAGCTTGGTCATAAGGAAATAATCAAGCTTATGGATGTTAAATTCATCATATTGATGGACTATTTAGAATGGGTATCCACTATGGTCTTTGTTCATAAGAAAGCAACCGTGGTTATTTCTATTTATATTGATTTTCATAACCTCGTCCTCACTTATTGTTGGGCCCATTTTTTCTAAATCTTTGGCTAAGTACGTATTCCCATAGTGCATAAGGCACTTCAGTTTTTGGCACGTGCACGTTTTTTCACAAATACTAAGTTTTGCTAGTGAGCATCTTATAAGGTTATAAATGAGGCCTAAAACTCGGGCACACAAGGATCTAAAGAACGAATAAAAGTTGGTGTGTAAGGCAACAAGGGAGTCTATAAAGCTTACATGTGCATGGTACTTAGGTCATACTATTGAGATTTGCATGCATGAAATGGGGAAGTACTTCAGTTGAGATAAAATAAAAGAGAAGACAACTACCAAAATAGGCCACATATGTATTGGAGTACAAATCATTAGCGTGCTCCATTAAAATTAGGTAATTCGGTCAGAGGGCACACTTGGCACATTATAACAAGACAAGGGAAGTGCATCAATAGAGTAGAATTCCCAAGAAGCCAAAGTCTCCATGTAATTTTGAAATACAAGAATTAGCACCATCTATTAATGCATGCCACTCTCATAGTTTAAAAAGATGACTTTATAAACATGGATCAAGGGCAAGTGCATTTAATGTTAATGTAATGCCTCGTTTATCGTTGTTCTTTTTCTTCTTCAACGACCGTGTTGCTAAGCGTTTAATGTCATTGTGCTCCTGCTGATCCTTGTTGGCTTTACCTTTTCGATTACCCTGTTAAGGAAAAATCTCTTTCACGAATTCGATAGGTGGTTTTAAGAATGACTGGATGTTGTTGGGGCATGACCAACTAGAGGGAACACCTGCATAATAATAATTATTATATTGAATTGTCGATTTGTGCTTATTATTATTTTACTCTTTGTTGACGGGTGATCATTATTAATATGGTTAATAAATTTGTGTGCAGTAAAAATAATAATAATAACGACATTATTATAATTATTTTGTTATTTTGTATGTCGATCGACGATTTGGTTTTATTATTTTTCTATTGTCGAACGTTATCAACATTAATATTATTTATCCTTATGTTATTTCATTTTATCTTTCCGGTCGATCGATCCTCGAGTCGCGTAAAAGGAGAAGCTTGTTGTTGGTGGTGCCTTTGATTAGGGCGTGGTGTTCGTGTTAGTGTTTAACGTTCCTCTTTAACCGTCGAGGCGTCGTTGCAAGCCTGTAAATACAACTTTTGTTGATAAAACGTTTATTTATAAATTTGTGGAGGTATCCACCCACCCCACCATTTCTTCTTCCCATGCTGGCCGTAATACCCTTATTCTATTTTATTTATTCTTTTTTTTTTAATTATTGAAAAGACCTGGTCTTTGGTTGCATGCGATTGGGAGGTGGAACACCTGCCATCCCATCATGTCTCCTCCATGGCATTGCGTGTTGAGCTCTAGCTGGTAGGGGAGCTAGACACTATTTTTCATCTTCCCAAGGCGTGTATTAATGAAACTGAAAATCTGTCTGATCTATAAATCTCCTTTTTGGTGGCTGGGTACGCACCTTTCCCTGGTTACATGGTGCTTTGGATGAAGGACTGCCCTAGGAGAATGTGCGCATTTTGGATTGGTGCCTCATTTTTGTTTAGTCTGAAACACAGTTCCTAATGCACTGTCCTTTTTTTCTTTGGATCGTTGTTTCTCCTTTCTCCCTGGCTCGTGATTGCAGCCTACTATTATTTCTCCTGATGTTGGCCACGTGAAGAGTTCTGGTGTGCATTCCTTGATGGATGGGACGTTTTCTTTTGTTGTTTCTGCATGTTTTTGGTTACCTTGCTGGAGAGGACGTCTTTACACTTGTCAAATCTCCTCTAGCGTTGACTGCATGAAGGGTAAAGGTGAACTGATCATGTATGACACCAGACATGGTAGGTGAGAAATGTGCAGGTTCATCAACAGTTATTGTTGAGGCTCATAGTTCATTTGATTACCAAATGGACACAGGTGTAGAGCATTCATCATTCAATGTTGTGAGTTCTACTACAACCAGCTCAAGTGAAGACCATTGCCCTCGTGATTTCGTTATTCAGAAGGGTGGCTCCAGCCCAGAATCCACCAGGTTTGATGGAATTGAGAATCCTTCCTCTACATCTTCTTTAAATGATAATATTTCTTCCTTGAATAAGGAATCTTCATCTTCTAAGGATACAGTCAAAGAAGGTTCAGCTTCTAGCAGTCAATCTAAGGTTTCTGAAGGGGGAATAGAATATGGTTGTTTGGTCAGATGTTATAGTTGTAAGTTCCCTGATACACATGTATGCAAATGTGGAAGCATTCAGATGGCTTGCCAACTGTTCGACATAGAAAATGCGGTCTCATGGATCGGGATGACTACTTGAAAACACAAAATGGTTTTTTTGATGAGACATGGGTGCACAACGAATGGCTTGGGTTTGCACATGACTATCTGGCATCATGTGGCAACAATGGTGGTCTCAACGGATCGCGAGTGTAAACCACTTGGAGCCCCTTATACCCGTTTCGCTCATTGTTTCCAGGCATGGTTCACCTTCCCTCATCTTTCATAACTCTCGTATTTTAGTTTTCGTTTGCAACTTAATAGAATTTTAAAATATTAGGATTTTAATACCGTTAAATGTTTTTTTTTCAACTCGTTGTAAAAACAATGAAATGTCGTGTCGAAATTCATGAAGTCAAAATAACCCGTTTGCATTAAAACATGAACTTCCACCCTCATTCTGTGGTGATTTAGAAAACTTCCTACCCACCTAGATTTCCCCAATATTGGTATATCGACAAGACGAGATTGACTTCCCAGTAATAATGTTGACCTTCTCCCTAGTTAAATAGTTATTTTTGCATTTTCGAGACTCATTAAGTTCCCTTCATAGCTCTGAAAACGAGATGTTAAGCTTCATTCATGTACCTTGGCATGCGAGGAGTCACCTTGACCTTTGGATTGACCCCGAACAAACATATGAGATCTTTTTGACACTCTTATAGGAGCCCTATTACACTGGTTTACAGTGCAGTAGAAAACTGTTAAATCTAGAAAGTTGGCTTTCGTTTTGAACCGCCATTTGAAACCTGGATAGAGAAATTATTTCCGTCTTCACAAACCTCTAGTGTTTATACTAGAAAATTGCATGGAGCATTCAATTTAGGGAAAAATACTTTTCTGGATAGTTTGGCAAAGCCATTTTGTATGCTCTCAGTCGCGCAGTTTGATGAGGTCAAATGGACCTATTTCGACTTGTCACTCCAGAAAATTTATCGCCGTTTGAAAATGGTTTTCTAGTTCTCCGTCCCATCGACTCTGATGAATTCTCCTTATATAGGGGAACTTGTAGGAAGTGTCTCGTTACGTGCTCATCCATCGAACGTTAGTTATGGACGTGGTTTTCTGGGCCCTTGAGCTAACTTTTGTTCATTTCTGTTTGGGTTAGCCACGACCCGTAGCCACGGAAAACTAGCTGCCAAACGAAAAACCATTCGTTATTTCCAAATTCCGTCAGTTGTTATGAATTCCTGGTATATATGTGGACAAGTATAAATTTAATTGTGGTGTGTGTTCTCATCAGAAGTCAACCTTTGGAAGTGGTTTCTTAGCCTCCGAGCCTGTTTTGAATGTTTTTGTAGCTAGTAAGAAAAGTTAAAAATAGAAAGTTGTGGGACCCTCGTCGGGTTGCCAAACCACCGTGGAAACATTCGACACATGTAAATAACTGTTTAAAACTCTCTAGTGTAATTTGTTGTGTGAAATAGAACTTTTGACAAAATGGTGTTTTCTCTCTCTTCCCTTCTCTTTCTCTCTCCTAGGTTACAAAATGAAGTGAAATGATATGCTTGAAATACATGCCTCTAAACTTTTTCTTTCGCTTGCAAATTGTAATTATTATTATATGTAAATGGGAAAACTGAAAAATGATAATTATGTTAGATTAGGGTGGATGCCATGCCAGCGATTTATCGTTGATATCATGCTCACGTGGTTTTGCAGGATGAAAGAATGACGACGAAAAGGCGATGTGTAATTCATTAATTATCATTGTAATTTATATAGTTCATTGTTAAAAGAATAAATGTATAATGTAGTCTCATGATACAAAAGGTTATATTGGATAATTGTTGATATGTACGAGATGCTAGTTTCAAGGACATCTAGGAAATGTGCATTTAATCATAGTTCAATTTTGATTTATAGTACACCTGGTAAAAAGGTTTGATATTTATATAAGGTAAATGAATTTGAAGTAATATCTTGTAGTGCATATTCAATATTCAATAAATGATTAATGAGTCATCTTGTGTATTCATACTTTGTAAATGTAATAAAGAGATTTAATCGAAACACCCTACCCTTGTTCAATATCGGAGCATAACTTGTTTTTCATGTGTGATACTCCTTACCGTAGAAGACTTTGAAAACCGTAGAGTGAACTTAAACTCTGCACTCGATGGAACCTCCTAGTTCAAGTAAACAAGAACCCGAGAATGGGCTTATTGTCTTAGTCAGTATGTTTAGTGACATTTTCTTAAACTTGTCTATTAGGAGTGACACAGTCAAACTTTTCTTGGAGTGTGTAGAGCTAACTCCTCCTTCGTAGCCTAGTGGACTACCTTGTCATCCGAAGATAGAATTAAAATCAAAGTTCTTCATCGAGTGAAAACCCTGTTGGATCCAGACGACATGGATGGAGGTTGTGACTTAGTTGTTCTAGGCCTTAAACTCTTGTTAATGAACTCCTTAGCTCCGCTCAGCTTAATGTGTTACCCTGGTTTCTCTCAACGTAACACCTTGGTCCTTTCTGAAGGTGGTTTAGCATAAATATGTCCTCTTGCTTAAAACACATATATAGTTGAGGGGTAGACCCTTAGGTGAAGTTGGAATTAATCTAAAACTCAGTTGATTCGGATGTTAACTTGGGTTCATGTGTAGCTACAAGTCTTCTAATCTTTTATGTCTTCAAGAGGTTAGACAAACACTTCGTAGCTCCTTTTACAAGACAATGCTAAAAATAAGATCCTAACGTGACGTAGAAAATAAAGCATATAAGAGTAAAAACAGGATTTGAGGTTCGAATAATGCCTCTCTTGGAGACCTTATATCTCAATTAAAAATACTCTTTTGTTTCAAGAATATGAATTGCCTAGGTATAATCCACCTTCGAGAAAACAAAATACATATATAAAACAAAAAGGAAATTCACAAGTCATTAAATTAGAATAACTATGGTAGGGAAATAACCTTACCATGATCGAGGAATGTTTTGTGGTAAAAAGCTATCTTGTATTTTAAATCTCCATTAAATCCTAATACCGCTATATGGACACCAAGTCACATTCACTTGAGACGTAAGAGTAAAAAGGTAGACATTGAATATATGTTCGAGAAGAATATTCTTAACATAAGGTCAAGATAATTAAGTACTTTATATGCTTTTGAATTATGACAAATAAGAATGCAAGTTATGGAAAATTTTGTAAAGAATAAGAAACCAACTTAAAAGGGGTGAACGATAATTTAACCACGGTATGAACTTAAGAATATGTCGGTGGACAAACGAGAAATTTATCCTTGCACAATAATGTTCTTGGAATGTTAATCGTAACTAAAATACAATTAAAGAAAAGATGTGTTGTGGGTTTGCCTATCCTTGAGTCTTCTTTTTGTGGTTGGGGCATTGCTAGTATTCGTTCATTGGGAAAAGTGTGGCATCGACATGCCTATGTTGTTTTCATGTGTCTATGTGAGTCGATGACTTATGTGATTGTCATTTGCGAGTCGAGTTTCGTACTTGAAGCCCATCTTTGTGTTGTGTGTAGTGAGCAATGTAAGTCAAAAAAATTATCTGGTATTTTATTGTTGAAATTATGTGTGTAAAATGTGGGCACTACTGACTAAATTGAAGAAGGAAAGACCCCATCGGTATAAATACCCCTCAAAGTATTTGTGTAAAGAGGATAAACTACGACCCTCACATAACAAACACTTTGGAACAAGGTTGAGTTGTATCCCCCACACAATCTACACTTGTACCCAAAATTTTCTACGCGACATCCCTACATCTTGCAGACTATCATTGGGTGGAGAATGTTGTGGAACATGTGTATAAGTGTGAGTTAATATGGAACACCAAAGGAATCACTAACTCAAAGTGCAAGGTAAGTCGGTTGCCACTACCTTATTGGATCGTGTGTTTACATGGTAATGCAAACATGACCCCCAACAATCAATAGTGGACTACAACCAACTAAATTTATCCTTCGTTAAGGAGTTTGATATCCCAAAATTTGAGTAACAAAGTATCTCCATACTTGAAGGATATATGATAAGAGCTAATCTGTGAGTGTGCATGCATATGACATGTAGTTAAAAACACTTAGCTATAAATTATCATATGATATCCAAATGGTTTGTTATCATCATTTAAGCACAACTTATCCCATAAACATTTAATTGATCCATAAGAAGTGCTTGAAGTAACATTATGCATTGAATCAATTGGTAACATTGACATTGGGCTAAGTCCATTTATAGAGGCACATATAACATATAAAATGACCTAGTTGGTTATTAAGATAAAATGTGAAATGTAAGCCTAATTTGAATGTTATAGTAGCGATAAATGAATAACAATAAAGTACAACAATGAATACCCAAATAATTAGGCAATAAATAATGAAACCCTAATTGTAAAGAGAGGGTACAAAGCCTTAGCTAATTCAAAAAAATTTGGAGAATGCACGGAGTTGGAAAACTAGAAAATGTGAAGCACAAACCATCACACTAAAGCACATAAAAATGCAGATCCAAGGAGATATGTTGGACTAGTAGGGCGCCGGAGAGGGATTTAGGCTCTGTGGGTGCCCTAAACCTGTTTCAGGTGCCTGGGTATGCGGAAAATCTCGAGAAAACCTCCTCGAGGTCACAAGGTGTTCACCTTTTATTGTACCAAGGTCATACTAAGATTGCTAAGGTTACTAGAAACCTACAATGAAGAATGAACTGTAAAATCCTCAAATAGACATCAAACCCTAAAAAGAAAGATGCAAAATGAGGGGTCAGACTATCCTCAGTTGTCACAATGGTGAACTTACGACTGAGCATTGCACTACATCTCAGACCCAATGTAGTTCTATGTGTGTGTATGTGTGGAATTATGCCCTAGGTTGCTCTTGTGTGTGTCACACTTGGATAACAAGCAAGTAACTAGATGTAGAATGTAGTAAATGTGTGCATGGAATAAAATGAACTTCCCTCCTATGAAGTGTGATGCAGAAAACTAGCCCTTATGTCCATTGTGATGGTGCTAGATGGATGCAATAGAGTCTTAGATGCCTTGATGGATACAACCTTAGGTGGTGATAGACAGTGCTTAGTACTTTGTCCTTTATTACGATCACATAATTTTATATTTATATGAGTCCCTTGCTTTAATCTCATAATTAACCCTGAAAAGGCCGAGTAACAAAAAGATAATATGCTCAAACGGCTAGAAAGGACCCAAAAAGTGTGAGTAAAGTACAAAGAGAACAAGGGCACCCAGAGGGGACAAGGGCACTGGTGTTGGCATCCTGGTTGGGCGCTAGTGTCCAGGATGACAAATGCCAAAGAGTAAAAAGGCAAACTGAGCAAGTAAGGGTGTAAGACCAAAAGCAACAATAGAAAGTAAAGCAAGGTGGCCAAAGACATGGGTTAATTAGTACTTTTCTTACTTAGGAATCACATGAATAGTAGTATGTAATCAGGACTAGATAATTACCCAAAGTGCGTGATTTTGTGTCTACATTTTCCCCACTTTTTGTTAGTGAGTGAAAAGTTCAAGTAATATAAAGTGGATAGAGATGCGCACTGAATCCATGTAGATTGATGATGAAAGGTGTGTTGAGGGAATAAACAAAGCATGAAATGATAAAAAATTGAAGTATGGATGCAAGGAGGAGAAAGTGCAAAGAGTGATGAAAATAAACCTAGGGCCAAAGCACGTGTGTAGATGTTGTGATGTACTTATTGTTGATGTTAATGCCATTGGTGTTGACTAATGCTTCCCATACTGAGACGGACTGTAAAAGAGAAGCCGAAAAGTAGTCAAATATGTATGTATATGATCAAAATATGTAAAAAGTGTGTAAGGAAAGTATGTAAAAATGTTGAAAATGTGAAAAAGGAACATGTGCACCTAATCCGTGATGAGGAAAGGGTGTATAAGGATCATGTAGATGATGTTGATGGATAATTTTTTGGGTGATCTCACACCAGTGAAATGGAAGAAGTGTAGGGAGAATAGTTTGGTGTCATCCTCCAACCTTTAACTACTTCCCGCTATGTAGAACACCACTACAGATGGTGTGTATAAATGCATGTGCTAAGGACCCAAGTCTTGTTCTAAGCCCTATAAAAGTCGTTGTGTATGGAGTTATATAGATTGTGTTGAACTTCTAATCGTTATGTAACTACCCCCTCATCTCGGGACATCTAAGAAAGACCGTTGTGTTACCCCCTAGTTTCAGGCATCCAGGAAAGGTCGTTGTGCTAAGGACCCAAGTTTGATTCTAAGCCCTATCTGAAACTGAAAATTGTGTTATTGGGACAATGTTGTGTATGATTTTGTATGGGGTGATTGATTCACCCAAATAATGACCCCCTCATTTGGGTTGCATGCAACGTCATTGATGGAGTATGTGGTTCAAAGGAGGACCAATGTTGTGTTAAAATTGTCCCCATAGGGGAAGGGAATGTGTTTGGTATAAACCAAGGCACACACAAACAAGTGGCTAGGAAAACAATTGTTAGTACAAGCAAAGACAAACACTCATGTAAAAGATGAAATGTAAGCTACACAGACAATGTATAAGCTAAGATGCAAGAAGAAGACAATGTAGACCGCATGCAAAAGTGGGTTGAAACATGAGACATCTCACTCACATGATGCCGCAAGAAAATCAAGGTCGTAGTGGTTGCAAGCAATCAGAGAACAAACAAGACATAGGGCAAAGCCCAAAAACAATGACAAACAAAATCAAATAGTGTAGTTGGCAATTGTGGAAACAAATAATCCTACAAAACAAATGTTACACATGAAGCACCGTTAGCATGTTAGAAAGATAAAAAGTATGTCAAGGCATGTATAATTTGATAAAGTAATGTGCTATGAAACAATAACACCTGTAGTGTACAAAAGTGGATGCCCCCAGGAGCCTCTATGGGATTGGTAATAGGTATTACACCAAGCATCCATGTTACATGTAATGGATCTATATAATCTACAATCATAACTAGAAAGGAAATTGAACGCGCATATGTGTATGATAAAGATAATAACATACAAGATATCTATCTAGCATGTGTAATAAGATGAACATGTAACAAGTAAATGTAAGCAAGAGTAAATGCAACCAAGATACGGTATGTTGTGGATGAGACAAAATGGAATGTAGTGTGAATGATAGGGGCAACGTGCCCCCCGAGTGGATGTGTATGTATGCAATGAGGTTCATTTGTTTATGCCCCAGCAGATCAAGAATGAACCGTAAACGAGAGTGTGTCATTGGGAAATGGTTTGAGTGATGTGTTGTATGTAGAAATGGGTTGATGAATAGAGTGATGATTGTGGAATGGTAATGTGTTGATGATATTGTATGTGACATAGGGATGATGGATTTTGAATGTGTGATGATTTAGCCTAAAGCGTATATCACTATATGTGTGAGTAAAATGTTAATATGTGTGATGATGTAGCACAAGGCGTATATCACTAAATATATGAGCGTGATGATGGTAGAAAATGTGATGATGTAGCACAAAGTGTATATCATGAGATGTATGGATAAGATGTTAGAAAGCATGATGATGTAACACAAAGCATATATCATGAAATGTATGGATAAGATGCTAGAAAGGGGTGATGATTTAGCCTAAAGTGTATATCACAACACATGTAAAGAAGACACTAGCTAGGAATGTCACATGATAAGAGGATTTAATGATTGAACGTGTGAGTTTGATGAGGTCCATTTGATATGTATACCCTCAACAAACGAGTATGGACAATGGGACTAGAGTGCATCATCGAGTGGTGTATTGTGTTGATTATGTGATAGATAATTTGATAGATACGTGAGGAGATTGAGTATGTCAAGTGTGTGCGGTGTGCGAAGTTCATGTGTATAGGATGCCCTTGATAGTCAAGTGTGAACCTATAACATCCCAAAATTTCTTGTAAGTTAAATTAACTACGGTTAAGTCTAAACAAGATTAGACGAGATCATCATTGGGTGTAAAATTCATTTGGTTCGTCAGTATCATGACCCACAACTTCTGCTGCGGGGCATGACATTGCGGAACGAATAACCCCACACCCACCTTGATGATCCTTCCTAAAACATGATTAGGCCTTAATCATAGGTAAAACGGTTCATAAATGATAGTGAATCTTTCAGTTATTTGTATTTTGGTTACTTTATTTTAATCGGTTTGGTCATCTTTTGTTTTGTTCAAATTTTGCAATGACCATGATGATAACTGCCTCTATTTTATTTGACAATGCTATATCAAACTAGCTTTATGAGAATATTTGAATTATTATTTACGGACTTGGTGATTTTCATTTGTTTGAATGTTTTATATGGAACATGGGAATTCGAATAATTATTACGATAACATATTGTTGGCAATATGTGGACTTATATTATGATGATTAATTTTACCATTAAAGTTAGGTAACAATTAAAATAAAAATTAAAAAAATGCATTATTAATTTGTGAAATTATATATTTAAATCCTAAAAGGATTTGGCATGTAAATCAAAAGTTAAAAAGAATAGTAATAATATTTTAATATTTAAAATATGTGAGTTTTGAAAGGGACACGCCTTCATCTGACACCAAGTATGTGGCATGCATTGACGCATGAAGCAACATTGGGAAGCCCAAAAATTCTCCATTATAGTATAGTTTCTTCATTATATTTTCTTTTATTTCTCCTTTGTCTATTTTCATTCTTCTCTTCTGGGATACCTACGTGAGTTTTGGAGGAAGGAAGGATTCAACTTGTTGGGAGTTGGAAGAGTAAGAGGTTGTTGATTTTGGGTTTACTTCAGGCATGAATATCTTCTCCTTCTCTACAACATTATTTGTAAATAATGAGGAAATACACATTCTATTTTAAATGGCAATTAAATGAATTTGTGGATAACTTCTGATTTAATTGCTTGGAAATGAAATCTAAAAAGGAAATTGATGGATTTTGTATTCTCTTAAGTTTCCTTTGTGTGGTTTTAGCTAAACCTAGAAAAAACGTAGATGGGTGTTCCTAATCAATTTTTATTTTATTTTATTTTCTATTTAAATTTGATTTGAAAACCCAAATCGATTTCTACCTCTAGGTTTTATTACAGTCAAACAATAATTTATTTGTATGAGCAAAGCGATTTCTAGGTAGTGTGAAAAATGTTTTTACTAGGTATTTCATCATTTTGCCTGATATATTTGCTTCCAGGATTCTAATAATTTCTAAACAGAAAAGAAATTAATGCTGGAACGAACTGATTTGGATATGTACAAGTCGATTTGCTGTAGGTATAATTTTATTACGATTGAAAAAAAATAGTGTTAACAATCTATGTAAGATGACGTAGTTTTTCTTAAAGGATTTAAATTCTTTGGAAGTGTTAGAAACTTATTGTTGTTATTCTATGCAAATAGACTTCAAAATTATCATCCTGTGGTATGTGGGTCAATTTGTTTTGTTGATCTGTCGGTTACCTAAAAGAACATGTTAAAATGATTTAATAGAGGTGTTTTTACACTATTTAGTTGGACTGTTCCTATAAATATATATATAAATGTATTATTATTGTTTGAAATAAAGTTATTGTGTGTTTTATAGAGCTGCTCATTACCTAGAGGGAATATGTCTAATTGGTATTTAGAAATGATGATTTCAGACAATTTTTTTAAGTTGTTTGTTGATTAGAAGGTAAGAAAAATAATAGTTGAATCTGTACCATGTGAAGCATGATTTGCTTGTGGTTTAATCAGAATTTGGATGTTGAATGATTATGGTTTGATTATGTCTTGATCCTTGTGATTAGAGTGAAACATGATTGCTGAAATAGAAATTGGTTGTTCTATTTGTGTACATTCACAATTGTATCTTGATGAAAAACATGTAATAATACATTCTCTGTTGTATTACCATACGTTTGTTGATAAAATAACATGTATATCGTTTCATATTTTATTAAATAATTGCATCAGAAAATGGAGGCAATATTCATGCCAGTTCATTTTGAACTGACAACATACCACTACTCCAGTCTTGCAGGACAATTAGCCATCACGTTTAGATATGCAGAAACTCATGTCTTGTGAAGTTTTATCGTAGCATGGATCTAAATGAGATACTTGGATTTCAATTTGTAGAAGGATGATATCCCATAATTTTGACTAAATTTATTGGGATCTTGGACCCATTGTTAATATTCAAACCTCACTATGTGAGAGTTACCGTAATAGTTATATATTTCGCCTTAACGGCATATGTAATTTATGATTTTAATAAAGAGATGATTACCTTGTATGTAATAATATCTCAATATGAGTAAATGATAAATACTAGAAGTAAGAAATCTTACTTATCATAAATTGTTAAATTTATTTATTTGATATTTGTCAATGTATGAAGCCGATAATTGGGCAATTATTGTAACAATCAATTGTCTTTAATTTCTAAATTAAATAAACTATTTAGTGGCGTAGCTAATCGAAGGAATATATATATATATATATATATATATATATATTTAATTCGGCCTTTCGGTAAACTTGGTATTAATATGATAAGATTGTAAATCTTGTTGTATAGAGAATGGAAGAGTATCATTGTAAAAGGTAATTTAAGGTTAAAAAACCAAGCATCAGGAAAAGAGAAACTAAATGGGAAGATAAATAGATGAAAAGATCCATTAGGCATATTAAGGGATAAGTACATGCGAAATGCTGAAATAGATACATTTCAGCGTAACGAATGTACTTATCTCATGATGATCCTAGTTGGCCTTTGGCATTTATCTCGATATAAACTCTTGCAAGATAGGTTAAATTGGAAATAAAGTAAATACAAACTATAAGATCTAGATAACTATGAAAGGGATAGTTGTGAGGTGGCGGAAGACTTAAACTCATAAGACTAGTGTGTTGTCTTGAGTTTAGCCATAACCTACACGGTGGAAAACTTTGGCCAAAGTAATGCATTGATGGTTGTGCATTGTCTGATCACCTAGTCCTCCAATTAAATTAAAATTGTCAGTAACCTGATCATGGGAAGTTGAACACTGAACATGAGGTAGGCAATGGTCGGATACCGAAATACGAAGTCGAAAACTAGCTTCGTGGTAGACCCAAGGACTTTCACATGGTTCCCATGACTTGAAAAAGGTTGAGCCAAAATACTAGTAAGCATTGTCACTCGAAGTAGTGGTGAAGGGAGATCATGGAGATCTGGATACACCCTTCTCAGCCGCACATGGCTTACACGGATGTTATCAAATAGATCAAAAGAACAAATTTGATTTAAAGAATTTGATTAAATAAATCTATATGATTGCAGCTATGTAATCTATTTTTATGTATGTTTAAAAAAATATCCTCATTTTCTAGTTCTAGTAATTTTGAGCATTACTGAGAACCAAAGCACAAGAGTGTGTCATCGGGAAATGATGATACAAGCATGTGTGAAGATGTATATGCTAAAGTCTAGGTGTGAAATGATGTGAATATAAGACATGTGTCAATGCTAGGGGAGAAATAAGTGTTATGCCCCCAAGTGTGTGTTGATGAATGAGTTATCCGATAAAAGTAAAGGATGAAGGTCCTCTACCCGATGCTTAGCGGTGATGAAGGTGTGTGACCATGCTCTAAGAGTGGTGGTATATGAGATAGACATTGTGTAGGTGAATGAAGTCTATATGCATGCGACTGATGAGTATATGGTGGGAACCTTGGTGTAATAAAATGTGTAGGTGATGGAAACCTATGTGAAGCAAAATGTGGCGGTGATGGACACCTATATGGAATGAAACGAGGTGGTGAAGTATGTCTAGATATAGGAATTTTCCTAGTGATGGACCTAGGCTGATGTACTGGACTAAAAGAGCGATAGGACCACATAGGTCATGTATGAACATGACAACTAGGAGAAGATGGTGCTTTAGGTTCAATGGGATGCATGAAACTAGATGGACTAGGTGATGTACTAGCAACCATGAGAGGAGATGACGACCATGGAGTAGTTGGAGGCACCCCATTAATAGAAATGCCTTGATTATTGTGAATGAATTTTAGGTGCAAATGATTCATGGAGATGATGAACTTGGACTTGTGAATCCAATTGAGGCCTAAGAGTATGTCACACCCTTCGACTACTTGTCCCACAAGGAAGGGCACCAACATAGTAAGAGGACTGTAACATGAATTTTGAAAATACCATATGAATTGTTCATTGGATATGAAATTTGGGAAAGTGGATAGCCAATAATAGCAAGAAGTTGAATAGAACATGCACTAATGAGCCATGATAGATCAACCTTGGTGTTATTGATAGGGATAGATACGATAGAGGCACTAATGTGTAAGTGATTAGAAGAGAATGCCACATGATAATCGTGGTCAGAGAAAGAAATAATTAGAGGAGACATTTATGTATTAGCAACTAAGAAAACAAGAGCCCCTGATGCAGGAGGAGGCATTGTGTGATATATATGATTAGTTGAGGAGTCATCCGCTTTCTTATCATGTTTTGGAAGCAGATTATTGAATATTTTGAGCATATAATTTTCATTGACAGGTGCAGAAGCCACAGGTTCTGGAAGCTCAATTTTATTGTCAATCAATTCTGAATGAGATTACAAAGCTTGAAACAATGATCTGTAGAATGCCTGCATGCATGATGATAGTCACGGAGAAGTTTTCATCAAAATTACGAACTTTTGAATGAGATGGGTATAATTGGAGTGGAGGAAGAAGTGTGATGAGATTACTTTCGACAAGTTGTGGAAGCAGAATATGTGGAAGAATAGTTAACTTCGTGTATGTACGTCGAGGCGATTGTGGTGAAGCTCTTTGGTGGTGGATATTGAGTTGACAATGGATTTTGCACGGTTGGTTTGGTTATTGATGGTTTGAATGTCGAATTACTTTGAAAAAATGTAGAAGGTGATGCTTACTCTTGATATTTAAGCTTGCCTATAGATAAGAGATTGGTTTTGCGAAGCTTAAGAGTATGCATATAGTTGATCGAATGAGGGAGATGTCTCAAAGAGAACACTCTCTTGGAGAGCTGGTAATAAACTCTAAATGAATAAGTCTTGAAGTTTAGTGTCCACAAGAAATTTAGACATCTTAGATAATTTGTTTTGTATCGCAAACCATAATATATTAAGTGTTCATTAAATCCTTGTTTAAGTTGTGTGAGTTGAGCATAAGAGATCTTAGAGCCGATGTTGATAGAAAAGTGAGTGATAAAAACATCGACCAGATGCATGAAAGATGTTACCAAGTGGACAGGTAGGTCATAAAACCAATGCATCGCATAATCATGGAGACTATGGGGGAAGATTTTAGCCAAGAGGATATGATCATCCATAAAATCTAGACAAACCACATGGAAGGCTTGGAGATGCTCTTGTGGGTCACCATGCCCATTAAAGATGGGAAGCTTGGGGGTGACAAAATTAGGAGGAAACAAGTAAGTGGAGATGACGGGTGTAAATGGAGTGTGTAATAATAAAGTGGAATCCAAAGATGGAGACACATGAGAAGTAACTGTTGTAATTGACGCAGGTTCATTTTAAGACCCTTCCTAAAAAATATTATAAATCTGGGTGGCGAATCTAAAAAAATCCATTTTGTATTATAGGTGAATGTACGAGAAATGGGTTTCATGACATGTGATGTGAAAGGAAGGCATTTTTCAAAAAAAATAGTGGAGGAACTAGAGTTTTTCTATTACCGGTTGGCAAGTATGATACAAAAAGATGCGGGACGACAATGAAAGAAAATACTACTACCTGCGGTAACATAGTTAAGTGTTCTTGATCGGTAACAAATATAATCACAATGGCTAGTAACACATACATATTGCTAGCGGTAACATTTTACTATTACCATTCAAATTTGCACATTTGTCTTGTCGTTTGTCATCACAAAATTTATTATTGGACGGTAACACAAATAACTGTTACCATCCATCAACACAAAAAAATTCTAGTCTCTGAGACAAAATTCTCTTTTCGCTTACCTCTTGAGTCTTTCACTTTTCCTAAATCCTTGGCTTCGGTCTTATACTTTCAGATTTTTCACATGCTTATAATGTAAATAATATGACTATATTATGGAAAATTAATCCTATATATATTATAATGTTATAACATGAAGGTGAATATACTAACATCAGTCGACCCTTGGCGGAAACACAAAGGAGAAATTATATTCAATTTTTTAGGCCCCATAAAATTTTGGCAAACACGCTACCATACGGCAATAAAAAAATTTCCAAATTCAAAATTTGAAATTCCTAATATTTTCCTTTTCACGAATATTCACCCCTAAAATTTACCCTAAATTGACGAATTTGTGTCTGGATGTCTTGATAGAGGGAGGATAAATCGTGAGTTCCAACGGAAGAGACTTGCCGTGTGTGAGAAAAAGAGGTGGAGTGAAGTGGTTAGTGGGAGTAGGGATAGAAATGAGGATGGTAAAAATGGGTGGCAGAGTAGAAACAAGTGGTTGAGTAGTAATGGAAGGGGCTATGGCAGAAAAATCAACAATTTTTGCTAGATTGGTGCTCTCCCCACAAGTAACATGTAATAGCGAGTCTAGATCTTAGGGATGCTCAACGATATGATCATTAAGGGCTTTAAGATGGTATTTAGTAAATTCCTCATAAGATTGAGCCATAGTGATGAGAGTATGAGAGTGCTAAATGGAAGGTGGATTCAAAGATCGGGTTCACCAAAATGATTAAGCTAAAATGTGAAATGTAAGCCTAATCGAATGTTATAAGTAGCGATAAATGAATAACAATTAAGTACAACAATGAATACCCAAAAAATTAAGCAATAAATAATGAAACCCTAATTGCAAAGAGAGGGTAAAAACTTAGCTGATTCGCAGAGTTATGGAGAATGCATAGAGTTAGAAAATTGGAAAATATGAAGCACAAATTGTTGCATTGGAGCACGAGATAAATGCAGATCGAGGAGATGGGGACTGGAGCGCTGGAGAGGGACAGGGGGTGCCGTGGGAACCCTAGACTTGTTTTCGGGTGCTTGGGTTTGTGGAAAATCTTAGAAAACCTCCTATGAGGTGTCACAAGATGTTCACCTTTATCGATCTGAGGTCACACCAAGATCATCGAGGTCACTGAAACTGTAATGAAGAATGAACATGCAAAACCCTCAAATAGAAATCAAATCCTATAAAAGAAAGATTTAAAATGAGGGGTTGACTGTCCTCAATTGTCACAATGGTGAACTTATGACTAAGCATTGCACTACATCTCAGACCCAATGTAGTTTTGTGTGTGTGTGTGTGGAATTGTGCCCTAGGTTGTTCTTGTGCATGTTGCACTTGGATAGTGATCAAGTAGCTAGATGTAGAATGTAGTAAATGTGTGCATGGAATAGAATAAACTTTCCTCCTATGAAGTGTGATGTATAAAACCAACCCTTGTGTCCTTTGGATGGTGTTAGATGGATGTAATAGATCTCTTAAATGCCTTGATGGATGCAACCTTAGATGGTGATAGATAATGCTTAGTGTTTAGTCCCTTATTATGATCACACAAATTTATATTTGTATGTTTCCCTTGCTTGAATTTTATAACTAACCTTGATAAGGTCGACTACCAAAAAGAGAAGATGCTCAAATGGCTAGAAAGGACCCAAAAAGTGTGAGTAAAGTATAAAGAGGACAAGGGCGCCCAGAGGGGACGAGAGGTTTGGCATTGGCGTCTTAGGTGGGCGCTAGTGTCCAGGATGAAAAATGCTGAAGAGTAAAAAGGCGGATTGAGAAAGTAAGGGTTTAATACCAAAAGTAGCAATAGAAAGTAAAGCAAGGTGGCCAAATACATGGGTTGATTAGTACTTTTCTTACTTAGGAATCACATGAATAATAGTATATAATCAGGACTAGATAATTACCCAAAGTGCATGATTTTGTGTCTACAATTTAAATGACTAACTACCAACAATGCCAGGAGACACACATTGGCATTTGGTTTACTAATTATGAAGTAGAGAGCCACACAAAAACAAATTATCCCTATTAAAACATGTGCACCATGCTATAAACATGTGAAATATGTGGAGAGGACCATGATGTGAGGAACTTCCTATTACTTTTACACACAACCCAAATAAAGGTATCACTCTACTATAAATTTGTGATGCCCACACTCACAACATGGAATATTGTTATATGATAGACCAAATACATGAAGCCTAAGATCTTGGTCTAATGCACATCATTGGAAAATAACCACGAGGATCATGGGGAAATTCATGTGGCTGAAGTGGGAAAGGACATGGATGTTGTGATGGAGGAATATTTCCACCAAGGACTTGTTATAAGTGTGAATTTCTGACCATTTCCCAAGGGATTGCCTGGTATTTCCAGTATGTGCATATTGTAGAGGGGAACAATAGGTAGATGACTTCCTTAACCTATATGTCACAATGAAGTAAAAATTTGAAAAGAGTGCATGCATGATAAGAATTTCATGCACTTCACTAGATGCATATAGGGTTAAGACAAACACACGAAATCCCAATCCTTTACCTAAGGTCAATATTAATACTTGAGGATTTGTCACACAAGCGTAGGCTTTTGAGCCCCCTTAGAGGAAATAATGTGTGAGAAAACCAGTCAGAAAAAGGTTATTTTGATGCAAGATAATAAAAAGAGGTCTTACAAGAGATGAAAGAGTCGATCAAAGAGATTTAAGGATATATTGAATTTTTCATGGAAGATGTATGCACAGAAACAAAGTCATAGGCTTCCTAGAGTTTTAAAAATTTGAGAGGGATGAGTTCAAGAAGTTTAAAATGTTTTGCACATGGAAGGCATCACCCCACTTTTAGCCAATGGAGCTCTCGGTAGATCAAGGACTTGGTGCTATGGAAGAACCTTTGGTCATGCATAACAAAGGGATATTAAATCCACACGTGTTGAAGAATACGACCAAGATATTTTGGTCAACACATGCATAGATGGATGGAACATCAATGACATATTGGTGAACATGGGTGTATAAGTAAACATTTCGAAAGTTGACGTGTGGAACAAGATGGGGCGCACAATGCATCATCCCTCACCACACATCCTATTTATTGAAAATAAAACCCACACGCTACCAATGAGAGTTTTGAAGAATGTCATTATCAATATAATGGGAGTCCATTTCAGAGGGGACTTTGAGGTGGTTCAATTGTCGAGGCGAGATAACTTTCAACACTCCTTTGATGGCCTAGGGGTTATGCCAACAATGCATAATTGTGCTTGAAAAAGTAACAACCTGAGTGTTGAGTGGCTTGTGTGAAAATTAATCCCGAATTATGAAACATATCGCAATGGGTGTGATAATATAGGGAAAACATCTTAATAATTCAAATGGGTTGATAAACCATATTGCATGTTAACCCCACTTCGACTTTCCTTGTATACATGTTAAAGAGAAAACATAAGCAATAAGTTATTGATGCATCATTGACAATTTTGTTGACACAATTAAACCGAGACTTGTTATGAATAATTCCTTGTATGAAACCTAATTTTGGGGGCTATTCTTATGGGAACTGTCATTTCATCATCTTATAGTGTAAGACCTTGAAATTTTGCTTGATGCAACAAAATTGTAACGAGTATGATGGTTAGTACGTGCTTTGGGTCACACTCCAAATTCGCGCATATCAAAACCTAATCTTGATAAATAACAAAACAAAATTTTGGTTTGAAAGAAGTAATGAGGACAAAGATATGAAAACTAACTCATGATTAAAACCAAGAGTGAAATGAAACAAATCTGCAATGTGGTATTGTGTGTCATAATGACATTAATCGTGCTTCCACAAATGGAATTTTTCTTAAGTACCAAAATGTAATGCATACAAAAGTAAAACTATAAACCATGTGTTCATTGTATCAATTCAACTATGACTGCTAATGTTATGTAAACCTAATGTTATATGTCTTGTGATATGTACAATCAGTAATAAGTGTTGTGTCTTATAACACCAATAAAAAATTGTTAGTTTTATTGTTTCCTTTTGGGTTTTGAAATTATGGGGCATTACATTTGGTATCAGAGTGGAGGTTCAAACACTTGAACATATGGGATGAACTAGAAATGAGTCTTAAGAGGTTTTTTTATGTGTGTCTTATGAGTTTCATGTCAAGTCCTATTGGTGTCTTATGTGAAGTTATTGTGATGTTGCTTAGCCCCACTTATTGTACTTGTGCATGCAACTCCTCAGGAACATGTTATATAGTGAATCCCATTTTTTTGACTTAGAATTGTGTTATGTGGACTCATATGGTGTTAGAACCCATAGAGACCTTCAAAATTTGATTCACTCGAGATACTATGATTCACTTGGTTTCTTTGTGAGGTTTTTAGGTAGTGGTACTATGGGATACGAGTTTAAACTAGTGTGGGAGATATCAAGAGATTGGTGAGTTTCTTCTTGAGTTGTATCCTTTAGTGGTTATGACACTTACATCATAAATTTGGTACTATTTTCACTAAGGAGACCATTTTCATCCTTGGAACACTTGACTTGGTCTCTAAATTTTCTCCACCTTACTTCTTACGACCTTATATATACATTATTGACCTTATCTTGATGTTATCATGACTGTAATCCTAAGAAATATTATTCATGGTGAATTGGACATCTGATCATACTCATCACAATTTTATTGATGACCCTACCTCTTCTTCTAAAAATTGATGGTCAATTAATTATTTTGTTACAACTATTCTCCTAGATCATGAAATTTCTATGCTACCTAATCCTATGTCGATGCATTGAACCATTCCAAATTTTCTCTCAGGCCTTAAAAACTCTAGCCTTTGATAACCATAGAAATCACTCTTGGACTATTCGATCAACTGATCATGTGACTCTCTAAGTGATAAAACTATTGGATACATTTTATTTGGTCAGGGTGAATTTTCTTGTGTATGTTGTTGCTAGTGGAAATAAATGATGCTCTTATTCCAATTTGTAAATATTTTGGGAGATTATGATCCTATCAAAAATTATAACAATCACATAATTTGATCAATTATTATGTTTATATGCCAAGATGCACACTTGATGATGTATTACCCCTACATGTGGCCATTAGAGGCTACACAATTATTGTGATGTGGATATTATCATGTGTATTTTATTTGTGAACTTGACTTTCTATGAACCAAATTTTTAATTTGATTTATTGGGAAGCTTCAAGGCTCTTCTTTCTTACTTTTCACTTTCTTGTGATATTTTCATAGTTTGAATGTGGTTACTTAGCCATTTCTCTTTGGTTCTTTGCTGCTATTTCTTGGTTTTTAGTTTTTCTACTCAAAGCTTTATGGTTTTTTAGGCCACTTGGCTAATTGCCGTCAATAATGTTAATGTGGATTTTATTACTTGTTTGATGTGCAGTTCTACCTTATTCATAATGTGCATACATGTTGTGTGGGGTTACACCCAAGGTGGCATGTCTACATGCTTCATGCTACAAGACATGCCCTTGGTTTTGAGGTGATGGGGATCTATGTGTCCAGGACCATGGAGTGACCCGACCTCACTTGGATACTTGATATTCAAGCCTCTATGGTTGAGAGACTCTTATGATACACAGTCCTCTATGGTTGAGTGACTTTTATGATACTTATTCCTCCTATGGTGGAGTGACATTTGTGATACTCAGTCCTCTATGGTTGAGTGACTCTTATAATACCCAATTCTCTGGATGGAGTGGCCTTTATGATATGTAGTACTAGTTGGTGGGTTGGACTATGATGTTGTTGTTTTAGAAGATTTTGGATTCACTCTTATTATATCAAATAAATCACCAAAATTCAAAAAATAACAGGCCTAACGATACCCGTGTTAACAAATGATACCAGCGTCAACAATGTAAAGATGTATGAATCCAAACGGGCACAAGAGATTCTTCTTCTAGAGAATTAAAGGAATATGCACTAATTTCCATGAAGAAAATAATATTTTATTATGCATATGTTTCACACAATACAATAGCCTAATATATAGGCTAGAGTTTCCCTAGAATATAGGAAACTAACTCAACTAAATATCTTACCAATTTCCTATATTCGTGAGTTGTTATAACTCACTCACCAATATCCCTACATGATTATAAATCACTTTACAAATTAATATGAATAAGTGAGAACTAAATTAATAATTTCCTAACATTGCCCCCTTAGTGTGAACATGGGGAAAACCTGCCTTTGTACTTGCACTTACTCATGATATGGTGATTTTCACAGGATGATCACAAACCTTAAGGATGGCTTTGTAAATGGTTGGCCAAAAACCAAGAATGGTGGTTTTGTAATTGGTTTACCACAAACCACAAAATTACGGTTTTGTGAATGGATTACCAAAAACCAAGAATGGTGGTTTTGCATTTGGTTTACCACAAACCACAAATGAAGGTTTTCAAGTGGTTTACCTATAACCACATCATGATGTGCCAAGTATTATTATCAATCCTCATCAATATCTCACTGCAGGGAATAACATAGAAAAATATGCTCACATAACACAAACTAAAAACTAGAAATGGAACATTGGATCTTGTTCCCCCCTTAATGTGAAATTTCCACTTATTCCACAAACCAAGAATACTGCATACTAAAATATGAAAGCGTAACTCGAAAAACACAAGCAAAAAGCACACTGCACACACATGTCACCAAACCTTTGTCTTGCCTAGTCATTGGCGACTGACGAGAGGTCGCTCATTGACTTCCAACCTCTAATACCTCCATCCTCTAGTGTGAAGTTGCTAACTTAGCTGGATTTGAACATGGAGCTCAATTTTTCATACGTCATTCGGGCGTTAGATACCATCAAACATTTATCTGTAAGGTAATTTTTTTATTTTTATAAATATTTGACTTCAACTCTTGACAAAACGACTTGACAAATTTTAGTATGACTCAATTTTTGACTTTTATAATGACACAAACATTGGACTCAATAACCTATTATTCACCTAAACACAATATTTAAGACGAAACAATAGACAAAGTGAAAATAACTCAAATGTGACAAGATGACACTTGACTTTCACAATGATAATTCATGAAAAAACAATATAGAATGACAACTTATGACTTTGACAAGACTATTAATTATACAAAATTGATGCGAGAATGATATGACAATACAAATGACATTATATTTTGACTACACATAAAATGTACTTCCTAAGTGACCAATCTAAAGACTTTAAAACAATGGAATTTTGATTAGTATTGGCACAAAAATAGTGATAACCGACCAATCATTAACTAAGGAATTAAAAATAATAATTTACATGACCACTAAATGACATATTATAACTTAAACATATGGGATATGTATGGAAATGTTCACCCATGCCTGTGGATCCGATGCCATCGTGCTAAGAGGAGTCTGATAGATGTCAAGCCGAGGCATAGTTAAAGTGGGTCTTGGTCACTGTGATGGTGTTTGACCTGTAGATGTTAGGAAACCAATTGATTCCCTCCTAAGAGATAATTCAACGGAGACTACATATTTGGAATGTAATTCAAGAGAACTTTCCACGTGGGCAGAATAGAACAATGCAATGTATGAAAACTTTGATTCAGAAATAACACTCCAACAAAGCAGAAACCCCATACGTAGATCTATAATATTCGATGCAAGAAAAAGTTAATACTAACCCGTAGTTGCAATACTTAATGTGCATGAAGATCTCGTGAGGACGTCTATCTGGATGTTAACAGTCATTAAGAATGACACTATTCAAATATTGAATGGTGCGCTAGCAGATTTGTGGATAGAGTTGCAAGATTTGCAAAGACGTGTTGAATAAATGCTTCCAATGATTTCACTAAGTCATGTGAGTCGTTCCAAAAAGGATGTCGTCTAGCATCAAAAACCAATTTTGATCAAACTGAACATTCACATGTCTGTTGAAATGACAAGCTGAAATACTTCTACAAAAAGAGTAATCTAAACAAAATCCTCCTTTAAAATATTAATAAATCTCATATTTGGAAAAAGAACCGTAGCAGAGCTAGACAAAAGCTTCAAATCTACACAAAGAAGGATTGAAAGATGTTGAAGGAGATCGGGTCTGATCGAAACTGAAACAAACAGTTTGAACACATGATTTGAGACAACAATTTGATGGTGTTGCCTCCTCTCAAGCTATTCCTCCATCACAGGCCTGAGATATAGATTGCTCTGGTACCAAATAAAGGAATAGGCACTGCTTTCCACGAAGAAAATAATCTTCTATTCTGCATATGTTTCACACAATACCATAGCCTAATATATAGGCTAGGGTTTCCCTAGAATACAGGAAACTAACTCAACTATATATCTTAGCAATTTCCTATATCCGTGAGTTGTTATAACTCACTCACCAATATGCATACATGATTATAAATCACTTTACAAATTAATATGAATAAGTGAGCACTAAATTAATAATTTCCTTACAAGAATGAGGAAACTTGCATATAAATAAACAACTTGACAAGGGAGATATTAGATAATAATATGACGAGTTGCTTGGCAAAGGCCAATCCCAAGAACCAAAGGGCTTCCTTTGATGGGTGTCAACTCATTTTTAGACAATTAAGCTAGAGATAATGATGGAAATACAAATATATAAAAAGATATGGATGGAGGGACTCAATCAACGTCCTCATTGATATGTTGGGGATGGTTGAAAATATCGTCCCAAAGTAATGGTTGCATTTATTACTTGGTTTGAGGAGAGCTTATAATTACTCGGTGATATCATCTAGATTGGGTGTGAATGCGATGGTGTAAAGACTTAATTCATAGTTGAAATATGATTACTCCCACACGAATGGTTGTTATACGATCGGTAAGTCAAAGATGGTGTCTGGTTCATACCCTTCACCTAGAATGATCATCTACAAGTCATAGGACACTTGAAACATAGAGATTAGTAGAAAATAAATTATAAAATGGATTGAAAGCATGCAATATATGACAAGAGGTCTTAAAATAAAGAATCATTGGTGATTCAGGGCAATCATTGGTGATTCAAAGGAATCACTTGGTGATTGTCGTGTAATTTTCTAATTTGAATAGAATGCAAATTTATATTTTGAAAGTTTGATTAAATGACTAGATTGTTCTTAGAAATGATGCATAGATAAACAAGGGATGTAAAGAGACAACAATACCTTGCCTATAATGTGAAATGCAGATGATGAATATTGCAGAAATGCCTTTCAACGGTGTAGGATCTTCAAGGAATTTGGTATGGATCCAAGAGATGATAGGATGTCATGAATGACATCATCTCAGTCTCTAAAAGGTCAAAATTTCAATATAATGTCAAGGGATCCATATTCAAGGAAGCTAGTGGGTTTATACTGAGAATCATCACCGATTTTGGGAGTTCTTTAGAAATCTAGGAAAAGTTGGAAAATTTGACTTGAAAATGGTTGAAACCACCTCCAAATGAGTAACCTTTGAGTTGGGGATGAAAATAATGCAAGTATGAGTGTGTTAGGGAGGTTATGAGGGTTTGACCTTACTAGGCTAAAATGAGTTTAGGAGGTTTAGGAGGGGGTAAGTGAATATTTACGGGGTAAATGGATATTACGAGGATAGGATATGATTTAGGGATTGATGGGACTTAGGTATAGTGATTAAAATATGAATATGAGCTATGTGGGTAGGGAACCTAAGGGTTTAAAAACTAGTGTCCACATTTTCCCCTTTTTGTCAAGTGGTTTGTGATGGGCAAGCCATTGGACAAAAACAAGTGAGATGGTTAGATTTGGGTTAGATAAGATGCTAGATTGGTGCCCCCCCTCAAAATGGAGGTCATTGCAAGCCAATGTGATGGTCACCGATTGAACGAATGGATAGGTAGATAAATCCAATAACATATAGGTTTATGTAGGATTGCATGTGTTTCAATTTAGGATGCCCCAAGACTAGGCATGAAATATTTTGCCACAAAGGTGGGCTTACACATCCGAGAAGGCAAGTGATAGGGGAACCAATGTGTTCTCAACCTATAAACATATGACTTGTAGGGAACGATAGGAAAAAGTTCTCGAAAAGCTACAAAATCCATAGTGTGTCGAGAAACATGATCTCAATATAAAATATGTTGCCATAAAGGTGGGCTCATGCGATCAGGAATTCAAGTGATAGGGGAACCAATGGATTCTCAACCTATAGATGTATGACTTAAAGGAGGCAGAAAATAGGATTCTATTTCATTAAAAATAGAAGAAATAAGGCTATTTTTCTATTTTTTTAGAGGCTATGAAATCCATGGTGGATTGATAAACATATGATCCATATAAATAGGATGAATTTAGATTTTAAGAGGGTCTTGGGGCCCAAAAAAGGAAGCACATACTTTGAAAGTGTGCGATTCTGAGGATGTGTAGAGCCGTGGAATTGCTAAATGTGTTAAAGGCATACAAAAATAGGGATTATGATCAAAAGCATAGGTTTGATAGGTTCACACAAGGGTGTTTTTCACATGGGAGATGAATCACTTTGGTGATTTAGGAAATTAATGGAAATTATCCAAGATTGTCGATGATCCTAATGGTAGGAAAATTTGATATAAATATCCCGCGATGGTTCATTTTGTGTTATTATGACTTTGAGAGAAAAACGTCTTGTGTGGTCTAATTTTCCAAATTTATATCATTTTCAAAGTGATGGAGGCAGCCAAAGGTATTCGAAGACGTTGGAGACCTACCCTTGTGGAAGTAAGTGGATTTTTTTATTTTCTTATTTTCGTTTATTTTGTCTTTTTCACTAATAATGAGGAAATCACATGTGATTTGGTATGAAATCGTTGCCAATTATTTAGAATTCGATGTGATTAAAAGGAGTCACCAATGATTCAATAGAATCACCATCGTTTCCAATTATTTTTGATATGAAGCCTTATTTTGAAATATGTTGAGTGATTTTTGATGGGTTGTATCTAATATTTTGTTGTTTTTTATGGATGCAGGCGAGGGATCAATTGATGACCCAAGATCAAATCTAAAAGTTATTAGAGAGTGTGTGTGAGCATTTTTCAGAGGATGCTTGGGGGCATCTAGAGGAGGTTGGTCTAAGAGGTATGTGTCATTATAGGCATATCCAAAAAGATATGGGATTATTCTTTGGCATTGTTTGAGATATGGGATCATGTTACAGTCACTTTTTGGTTACCAACATGTGAGATGACAGTCACCCTTAAGGATATTCATAGGATCTTGCAACTACATGTTTAGGGGGAGTAGGTGTATATGATAGATGAAGTGGGTAGGGGTGCTTACATGTAATGTCTTTATGGTGACGATGCCCAAGATGTGGTATATTTGTCATGGGATTTGCATATGTCTCATTTCTTAGTGATGAGGAGGAGGGTTGGGCTTTGGTGACTATGATGATGATTGATATACATTGTTATACCCTATCGAATCAACGGGTGGTAGGTTTTCATGGATGTTGACTAGGGTGGTTGGTTTAGTCACAAAATCATGCACTTACTACTATTATTATACCACCAAGTATGTTGTTTTATTTATGGATCTTGCGTAAGAAAAGTATTCACTGATGGTGATTCCATTGTCTAGTCATCTATCTTGTTGGTCTTTTTAGTTGTTGGTCTTGCACATCTGTCATTCACTTACACAATCTGGTTAGGTCTCAGGGAGTCTTACTTATCATTACTCACTCGGTGTCATCACTAGTCTTTGACTAGGGTGCTTAAATAGGGATTAGGGTGCCTAGGGCACCTGGTCCCCATCACACTTGGTTTTGTTTTAGACATTCGAGGTCGGTCTTTATGGTTTTCCCTCTCATCTCCCTAGGTGCTAGTTGGCATGTTGGGTCATTAGTATTGAAATTTGAACAAGATATCCCTATATAAACATAACATACATACTACCTTATGGTCAAACCATTACTATCAAGGGGATAGCTATCTACATAGATAAAGGGACTACATACGGGAACTATTCTACATCACACACACTATATAGGAAGGGGAGTATTCATTCTATTCCATCCACCATTTTGCATTTTATCTAGCTACTTACCCGATATCTCTGCGTCATTGGTGCTAGGGAAACCTAGGCACATTATTACACACACAAGCACATAGAACTATATTGGGTTTGAGATGTAGTGCAATGCTCAGTCATAAGTCCATCCATATAATAAATGAGGATGATCGAGACCCATTCATTTGCATCTTTCTTTTTTAGGGTTTGATGCTTTGTGTATGGTTTTGTTATCACCAAATCATAACACCCCGAATTTATAGCTTTTGTGATTGAGGCATTTGGTGTGATTGGGTAACATGGGTACCATCTCTTAAGTCGTGGGAATTGTGAACTTGAGATGGACCTCCGAGAGAAGGCCGAATTCCTCTTCCCAATCATCTTGCTACAACTACTCTAATGCAAAAAAAACATAATTAATCCTATCCTAACACTTCCAAGGAGACAGGAGAGAGAGAGATTGCATAAAGGGAAATTCTACGCTAAGGGGTGGTGATAGCACCACCAAGAAGGGTTGTTAGACAATCTTTAGCATGAAAAATGGAGAAAGATGAGCATAGAGAGGGTGGACATGAACCACAGACCAGATTACATATAATGCACCATTCTAATAAACACAACAAAACTAAACCCCGTAATAAAAACAAAAATATGCACAAACACCTATTTCATGAAGAGAGGTAAGATAAAACAATAAACCCATGTAAGGTTAGAGGAATTAACACAAATAATTGATTTATTACTCCATAGATTATGCACAATACATCATATTATAGGGGAAGGCAAGATTGTCATTACATTATTTAGAGTAAAGGCTCAAAGCCCCTAAATTCACAACATCCTAGTTGAAATAAAGAGGGGAGAAAGGGGAGAAAAATGTATAACCTTTTGTAAATGAGCTCCCCTTTACACTTTATAGGAAGAAAATATGAAGAGAGGAGAGAGAAGATAGCTCAAAAATTAATCCAAAAACCCACAAAAATAATTATTTTTCTTGCAATGGGTATGGGAGGACCTATATAGCCCATGCTTGATTGTACCTAGGCCTGTGAAGAAAGGATGGCCACCATGTATTCATTTGCATCATTTTGGGTACCTGAGTATGGCCTCCATGTCCTGGTACTTCACTTTCATTTTCTTCCACCTAACTCCCTGATCTTAAAATTTAATCCCTCCATTAGATAGCCCTCTAAATTCTCTTTCCAACAAGTATAATTTTGTTAAAATTGGCTTAGTATAGTGAAATTTATGCTAAAAATTGTTTAGGTCACTCCTTGAGTTTATCCCACTAACCATCCATGCTTCCTCCCTTAACTCGCCACCTACCTCACTCATCTCGGTACCCAATGATGCTCACCTATCCAACATACCTCCCGAGTTGGCTTGGCGACTTTGATTTTTGAGCTCTACATGTCTCACGGCTCGCCGACCGCTGCCCCACATTTCTGGTTCCAATCTACACCTCTCGAAACTCGGACTTCGAGCCCAAGCTTATCGAACATTCCAACCCTCGCCGCCTCTTACCGAGATCTCTAATGCGATGAGCTTGTTAACCCTCTAATTATGGGTTGACACCCCCGAGCCTGTTGTACTTTAGGCTTTTAGCGTTTGAATTTTCACCCGTCGTGCACAGTTTATGGCCTCAACCTCACGATGTCATGTGTTTCTAAAGTCCGAACTCCTCGAGACTCTAAAATGTCTTTCCGAGCTCCACGATAAATCCATTCCACCAAACCCCAACTCGGTTCCCACGAGCCTTCGATGAGTGCATTGTTTGGCTCATTTATATCATTTCTTCAGACCGGAAATACTCTTTGTGATATGACTTATTAGTATATGGGGATGTTTTGTGTAGTCATGTCTTAGTAGGTTGATGCATTTTTCCTTGCTATTATTTATGAAAACCATTTATCCCATGAAATTCCTACTAACTGCCTTTATGAGATCAAATGTGATGATGTGTGCAGGGAATAATGGAAGTTACTGGTGGATAAGAAGCCCGAGTTTGAAGCATGCGGCTGAAGACTGTTTCCATCGAATTGACCTATTAGCTTGGGCTTGACTCTAACGGCCCATAGGAATCTATGAGTTTTTAATTGATATTTGATGGATAGTTTTTATGCTACACGATATGGTCAATCTTGTAACCAACATTATCTATATGAAGACTTTGTCTTCAGAACTTGAGTACCACTTTTTGATTATCAAAGAAGATTATCTGCATACTGTTTTGGATTTTGTTTTTGATATGTTATGAACTCATTTCGAAGTTAATGAAAGCTATGACATTTTGAGAATCAAAATTTGTTGAATACTCTATCTCGAGGAAGAGCAAGGGCCCACTCAACCGAGGAGATACGAGGTTACTTTGAGTTTTACATGCATACAGTCCTTCGATTAGTTTTACTACAATTGTCATTTGATGAGTTTTACATGCATGTTTTGATTAACTATCTCTGCTTTCTCCATTATCACTTTCACTTAGAGTAGATGCTTTTGTTATGCAAATCTAGTTCATGAATAGTCTTGCTTTCTGCTGAAAATTCCAGTTATTCAGTTATGGTTTAATTTGTTAAGAATAAGTGTGTGCGTATTTTACTTTACAGTAGAAGATTAGTTGTTGAAATCCATTTCATTGCACATAGTTGAATTCCATAGATTTGTATTTAATTTCGTAGATTTTAACTGCACTTCTGTAGAATAGTCATTAAAACTAAGCAACCCCCAACAAACTCAACGTATAACTGGTTCTCCTAGACTCCATTGCATATTGCCTTGGACACAGCCCTGGTTTAGAATGACACTGACAAAGATTATGTCAGTTAAATGATTGGAAGAATACAATGACCCATCATTTTTGGCACCGTTTTTGGGGACTACATAACCATAAGCTCCATTATTTTATTCCATATGTTATGGGTGTTAATAGAGTTCATATAGGAAACCAGTAGTTCTCTCGGACCTCGATTTAAACCAACCAACCTAGATGCATAGGTCACGAGATAACCAAGGGAGATTTATAGCATGCAATATTCAACAAATCTCTTTAGACACTTCACAAGAGAGAAACACTTGAGAGTGATCTGATTCCAATTCCACACCTAGAACCTTTTCTGAGCATTCTGTATCCTCTTCACATCATTCTCAATGGGGATCTTGAGAATTTGAAGAACAACCCTTAGGATGAACATTTACATACCCCATTGTCCTCGATGCAGATGAGGATGCACCCATGAAAAACATCTCACCATCCATCCTCCCCCTCTTTCGAGGAATGACCAAAGAAGACCCTGATCAGTTTCTATTTGAATTTAAAATCTGTGCTAGACATATGATTATCGAATGATAATCAAAAACTTAAATTATTTCCCTCCACTCTCAAAGATTCTGCTATGAGATGGTTTATGGGGTTACCATCTAACTCCATTAACTCTTGGGAAGCCATGGAAATAGCCTTCCTGGATAAATACCAAGACTATTGTAGAGGAAGGGATAGGAAGGAGGAGTTCTTCCAAATATGACAAAAGGAAGATGAGAATCTAGAAGATTATCTGGATAGATTCCTCTTTCTCCATAAACGCAGTGGGTATGAGTTACATGCAGACATCACTAAAACAATCTTTCTGAAAGGATTGGATGAGGAAACCAAGGATTCTCTCCATCTCATGGGAGGTGGAGACATGCATAAGCTTACCATGGAACAAATTACTGAGCTATGTAGAAGATATTCTAGAACACGTGGAGGAATAAGAAGGAAACAAACATCCAAGTCTTTGGGTACCTCTGAACTTCTAGAAGAAATGGCCAACATGAAAACAGACATTCTACTGCAATTAACATCCACCATAGATGGACTCAAGGAAAAAGCCACCCCTGCTAAAGAACCATTGGACATGTATTGCCCTAAATGTCGGAAGAGACACCCCTTGAGAGAATGTCCTTTGGATGTCACAGATATGTGCTTAATCTGTGAAGTTACTGACCATGACACTAAACATTGCACACTTCTACCACAATTGAAGGGAGGTTTGAATGCCATCTCTCAAACAAGTGTTGAATTAAATTTTTTCCAAAGACCAAACAATCAGGGTGGGTTCCCATCTAGACCAACTCAGAATCCCTGGAGAATGCCATGGCCAAATCAAGCCTCTCAGTCTTCTTGGGGACAACTTGAGTGGGAAAACTCAAACTGGATGACTTATCCATATCCACCACCTTGGAAAAATCCCTACACTCAGCCGGGTTGGGCTCCACCACCCATAACCAATCCTTGGCACAATCAGTAGTGGGGTCCTCAACAAAATTTTAGCCAAAATCAGTCCTGGGCACCACCACAAAACAATAATCAACAATGTAGGTTCCAAAGCAGCCACAACAAGCTTTAATGCCTCCACCTCAAGCCTACCAAAATCAAGGACAAGCAACACAAACACAACTTCCAGCTCAGCTAGTAGCCAATCCTAAAAATCAGAGACGACTTGATTGATGACACGAGACGCGTGGTAACACCATGCAAGTTAACACTATTGGTAATTTACGATTACGATCTAGCAAAATATTGAACCCTCCTGTTGTTATCACAGAACTGCTGATGATGCCAATAAGGAAGAAAAACTTGAGGGTAACACTAGTTCTTCACCAATGCTAGATAACCAGGATGATCAAGTACCCAAATCGACTACAGCCCCTTTTCTTGAGCGATTACAGGACACTCAGATTGCAGATGAAACAAAACTAGTTCAGGAATTGAAAAAAGTACATATTGAGGTTCCACTGCTATGTGTAATAAGGGACATCCCTAAACTAAACCAAACCATTAGAAACGAATGTATAAAGACACTAGGAAGAAAAAATAAATACCCAAAGATTGTCAGAGTCGAAGGGAATTTGGTTGATTTAGTTGCTGGCACCCTCATCTCACCAAAATATGGGGATCCTGGGAGCCCTGTCATTACTATTTGTATAAACAACCAGTCAATATCTAATGTTTTGGTGGATCTTGGTGCTGCTATTAATGTTATCACAACAGAAATGTTTAACCTACTATCCTTGACAGGACTTCAACCAACCAACATTGTTCTGCAGTTAGTAGATCAATCCATTGTTGTACCTGATGGTGTGGTTGAAGATATAATGGTCACTGTTGAATCATGGGAGTACCCAGTTGATTTCATGGTTTTGCAACCTAAAGCTTGGAAGTTGGGATATCCAGTCATCTTAGGAAGACCTTGGCTAGCTACGGTTATTGCTTACATTGATTGTAGGTCAAGCAACATGACAATTCTAAATGGGCAGAAATCCAAACACATTTCATTATATCCTCCTGCCTAGCCTTATACAAACAATTGTGACCAAGTATGGGTGGATTCTTTGGATGCTAACTCTTTGAATTCTTCTTTTCTAGCCACTATTGCAGTACACAATCATATGACAGAAGCTGCAGAGTCTTATGTGTTGATTGATTCTAAGGACTCTGTAACTACGGAAATCAGCACTACTTCTACGGAATTTAGAATATCGGCAGAAGACATTACCTCTGCTGAGTCTGGTAGGAAACTCTATGCTTATAATTCTGAACATTTAGTTCTGATTTCTATTGTCCTTTAACTAAGGTTCTGTCTTTTGATAACATATCCATCCTGCACCTTTACCCCATGTTTTCCCATTGAATTCTTTTATCACTAGTACAGAGCTTGCTCTTGCGGATGATACTAAGCAGGTGCTTGTCAGTATGGGTAGAGAGATGACTATAGGAAGTGACTTGGAGGTCAATCAAGAAGCTAGGGTGCTTGAGGTTTTGAAGAAACATTCTCATGCTTTTGCTTGGGATTACACTGATATGAAAGGAATTCATCCTAGCATCTATACACATCATATTTACACCGATGACGTCAAACCTATAAGGTAGCCGCAACGAAGAATCAATCCAACATTGAGAGACATAGTCAAAACTGAGATTGAAAAGCTCCTAAAGGTAGGTTTCATCTATCCTATATCTGATAGTCAGTGGGTTTCCCCATTAGTTATTATTCCCAAGAAGAATGGTAAGTGGCGAATATGTGTTGATTACAGGGAACTTAACAAAGCCACCAAGAAAGATTATTTTCCCCTGCCTTTCATTGACCAAGTCCTGGACAATTTGGCTAGTAAGAAATATTTCTCTTTCTTGGATGGGTTTAGTGGGTATAATCAAATTAGTATTGCCCTGCTGATCAGGATAAGACTACTTTTACGTGCCCTTGGGGTACATTCACTTATAGAGTCTTACCTTTTGGGCTTTGTAATGCCCCTGCCACATTTCAATGGGCAGTCTTGGCCATTTTTACAGATCTTGCTAACAACTGTGTTGAGGTTTACATGGATGATTTCACTGTCCATGGATCCACTTTTGAAGAATCTTTGAATAATCTTGAGAAAGTACTCAGTCGATGTGAACAACACCAACTATCTCTGAGTCATGAAAAATGTCTAATGATGGTTGATCAAGGAATTATCTTAGGTCACCATGTTTCAGCCCAAGGTATAAAGGTGGATCCCAAAAAGATATCAGTCATCACCCAATTACCTACACCAGCTAATCAGACTGACATCAAAAGTTTCCTTGGCCATGCAGGTTATTACGCGATTCATAAAATATTTTAGCAAAATTTCCGCCCCAATGTTTTCATTGCTAACCAAAGATTGTGTTTTTGAATGGTCTTCTCGGTGTCACATGGCATTTGATTCTATCAAAGAAAAGCTAACAATAGCCCCTATCTTACGTGGCCCTGACTGGGGACAACCTTTCCATATCCACACTGATGCTTCTAATATAGCCATGGGCGTTGTCCTTGGACAAAAAGACTCAGAAGATCATATGTATGCAATTTATTTTATCAGCAAAAATCTGACTCCTACGGAAAAGAATTACACTACTACGGAAAAAGAGTTTTTGGCTATGGTATATGCTTTGAATAAATTTCGTCATTACATCATTGGATAGAATTTTTTTACACTGACCACTCTGCCATTCGATATTTGATGAACAAACCAGTGGTTGGTGGAAGGCTCATTCACTGGTTACTCTTGTTGCAAGAATTCAATCTCACTATTATAGATAAGCCTGGGAAATCTAACGTTGTTGCTGACTTTATTTCCAGAATAAATGTTTCAGGTGATGACAAAGCAGACAAGATCAATTTCCCGATGAACACTTGTTTGCTATCTCCACTAAGACTCCCTGGTTCGCTGATCTCACAAATTATTTAACAGGAAGTTTCCTGCTTATTTTACTCATAAAGAAAGAAGGCGATTGGTTAGAAATAGTGCAACATATAAATGGTGTAACAGATTCTTATTTAAATGTTGTCCTGACATGGTTCTTCGTAGGTGTGTTCGAGAGGATGAGGTACATGACATACTGTGAGCATGTCATGATGAGCCAGGAGGTGGACATTATTTAGTAAAACGAACAATTCACAAGATCCTTGGAGCAGGGTACTATTGGCCTTCCCTCCATAAGACTGTCAAAAAGTATGTGTGGCAAGTGTGATGCATGCCAATGAATGGGAAAACCTACACTTTCTACGGAAATGCCTCTGAACCCTCAGTTGGTTCTAGGACCATTTGAGAAATGGGGTATTGATTTTGTTGGACCATTTGATCCTCCATCTTTCGGGAAGGAGTATCTCTTGGTATGCATGGACTATGTCACCAAATGGGCTGAAGTTCAAGCATTGGCATCTGCCAATGAAGATGTTGTTTCTGATTTTCTCTACAAATGGATATTGTTGCGATTTGGAGCACCAAGGATCATTGTATCTGATCAAGGTCCTCAATTTGTTTCAAATATGATTGAAGCTTTCTTAGGAATCTACAGAATCAGGCACCAGAAATCATCACCATATCACCCCCAATCCAATGGGCAAGTAGAGGTCACCAATCGAGAGCTCGAGAATATTTTAATGAAGGTGGTCAATGTTGATAGAAAGAATTGGATACCAAATCTTCCGAGGCCGCCACGG
The DNA here is from genome assembly GCA_018340775.1 of Taxus wallichiana var. yunnanensis. Lineage (NCBI taxonomy): Eukaryota > Viridiplantae > Streptophyta > Pinopsida > Cupressales > Taxaceae > Taxus > Taxus wallichiana. The sequence continues at coordinate 439,553,525 of CM031244.1, forward strand.
GCCTACAACACGACATGGAAAACAACTACTTGGTTTCTCTCCCTATGAGTGGTCTTTGGGAAGAAGCCACTGTTACTGTGGAGTTTGAGTTACACACCTAGTGAACAACGTTGGAAGTTGGGATCGATTTGGATGAAGCACAACATGAACGAGTGTTGTAGTTGAATGAATTAGATGAAATGTGGATGGAGGCACAACAACAGACCGAAATTCTACAAAGCATCAGCGGAAAACTTGGCATGATGCTCACATAAAAAAATGGATATTTCATGAAGGACAGTGGGTTTTCTCTTTGATTCCTGCTATCAGTAGTTTAAAGGCAAGTTGTGTACGTGTTGGTTAGGTCCCTATCAGGTAAATCAAGTGTTTGATAATGGCTCTGTTTGATTGATACCGATTGATGGAGACAAACAAATCTTTTGGTAAATGGGCACAGGCTCCGAGTTTATCACCCACCACTGGATAAGAAGACTTTCACCGATGACATTCTATTACTGACAAGACATGCATGCTGAGGAGGATCTTTGCCTCTCACGCATGGAGTAATTAATCTTTTGCAAATTCAATAAAGGAAGATGATCCTTCATTCAATCTTCTTCCCTTAGTTAGTAGTTCTTATTGTAATTTCCAATAAATGTAGGAATTTTCATTATTTCTACTACCACTAATCATGTTTCATCCCAAATTATAGGGCATAGGAATCTATGGATATCAGCTGACTAAATGTAGCATGGGTAAGTGCATTTAACTTGCTAATGATATTTCTATGCAAAACATTTCCCCATGTAGTCATTTGTCATTATGATGCCATCATGAAATGATTGTTATGATCATTCTGGATCTCTTCCAAATCCAGCTCTATGAATGACGGCATAAAAGGAGTAATGGCTCATAAATCTCCACATGCTTTGATGTGTCACACTCTCCAACGTCAGGATAGATGGCACATGCTCCTCAACCATGGGATATGTGCCACAAAAATCTTAATCTCACACGGGTGGTTGGTCTCATCACTATTTTTTTGCCGTCACCTTCACTTGATGTTGTGCTACCCAAGGAATATGGTGTCATTTGAAATTTAATGCTCTGCAACCGCTTCTTCCCATTGTGGTATGCACATCAATCATGACTGGTTTTATCAAACACTCGACGGGAAGTGGAAGAAACGCTCTACTCTGGTTTTTCCACTACCGTGTATTTTTTTTTTTGGCTCAGCATGGGACCGTGAAAGACATCAGAACCTGCTTCACCTAACGCCTTACTCGGAATGCCGCCCTTTCATAGGTATTTCATGATTTCGGATGGTTAGATTTCATTCGGAAATTTGAAGGTTTTGATGAGAGCATTGTGGAAGAGTTCTTGAACAATTTTGAGTCCACATGCTCGCAAGTTGGTGGACGAAGAGTTGAAATTACCAGTCAGGTCATTTCTAACTGTCTGGCCTGCCAAATTTTAGTTTAAAGGTTATGACGAATGCCCCTTTGCAAATTTTGATTGCTCAGTTCCATGACGAAGGAGAGGCACTCCCGAGAGGTCATCCTGACTCCATTGGGTGTCCAGAAGGGTGTTAAGTGGAAAAGTTTGCCTAGAATCTGGGGTGAGATTGCTAAATGGGTCAACAGGTATTTTATATGACGGCCAAGCCTCTATTCTAGGTGGTGATGCGCTCAAAATGCTCATTCACCTTAAAAAGGGACATGTCAACTAGGCCCTTTGGGTCAATTTGCTAGAGTACCTCGCAGATTCTATCATTAAGGTATGCCAGAAACACCGGTCTAGTGGGGGCAAGTCTATGCTTAAGCACCCAGGGTTGATTCATCTGTTGTGTTCACACCAAGTTTTCTTTTGCCCAAAGTGGAGGCTCGAGGGACATGTTGGTGGCGAAGGGTCTAGGCCTAAGCAATTAAAATCTAGCCTCTCTTCTGCACCTCGGTCTACCCTTGCATCGGGCCCTTCACATAGTCAAGCAGAGGCAATGCGACGTTCCTGAGCATGCCGACACGGTTGGTACTCCTGAGGGACCATCCCCATCCATTTCTGATTCAAAAGGCAAGTGTCCCATGGCCCCATCTTCCTCCATGCAACTACGGTCCCGGCGGCTTGGGTCATTTCTCAGAACATGTGGTTTCAATCGAAGTCCTTGCTTGATGACACCGCCCACATTCGGGAGGAACTGCATACGGAGGATGTCCCGGATGCTCCATCATCTATTGTTTCATCATCTACGGAAATTCACACTGTAACTCTGGAAATGCTTGACACTCAAGTGGCGCCTTCTTACAACTATCTGGAGGAGATAGCACTGCTAAAATCTCAGTTACAAGGTATGGAAGAATCCACCCTTTTATTACAAGCTGAATTTACACAAAAGACAATAGAAAATTTTGGGAGATTGCTGCCCTGTAGCATGAAGTGAGTTGTCTAAAGTGACAATGTGATAAGGGTCTTACCCTCTTGAATAATTTCCAACAGTTGTCCCTTCAGGAAAGGGAATTGCATGGAAAGAAAATCAAAAATTAAAAAAGGAAAAAGAATCTCTGGAAGAGGAAAAACAAAAATTAACATCTATCTTAGACTCTGTTTGTCCTTTAGCCATCAAACTACTGTCCTGTAGGAAACCCTCCTCATTCTACAACATGTATGTCCAAGAAAAATTTATTCTTGGCAATTATTTCAATTGTGTTCTCAAGCCCCTCACGAAATTCCCGATGGACCTAGTTTTTTATCAGTCTACAAGAACAACACTCCAAAAATTCAAAATTTGCTCTATGAATTTTATCTACATAACATGATAGTGACCAATGTCCCTGATTTCTTGATCAACCTATTTGTGGGGGATTTTCAAATTAAAGCATTTCAGTCTGTATTGCGGAATCAGATAATTTGGAGGCAACAAATAGATAGTTTCAATAACACTGCTCAGTCCATCGGATTTTACATTCGCCCAACCCATCACACAGATGTCGCCCTAAAAAACTTTAGATCATTGTCTTGCCGAGGCAAGGGGTTGGGGTGCATACTTCTCAGATTTTGCTTCAGTGTATTATTGATTTTGAAAATTATAGTCAGGAGAATTTTGGGGCTACTTGGCAAGCTTGCGATAGGAGATGGGATACTTTAAGCCTGCCTTTAAAATGTAGGGAGGTCCTCTCTCCTCAGAATTTGAGTTGGAGCATGCGAAGGGGTGATGCCCTCATCGCCATTGTCAAAAAAACTATAGAGAAAACTAGCCAGCAATACACTGATGAATGGGCAGGCCTCCAAGTGCGGCCACCACTCCTCTTAAGCCCTCTTACGACTTGGCGAACAATGCAGCACAGTCCCATGATAGTTTCACTACCTGGGTGGAAATGACCTCCAATACTCAGGGCTGCAAGAATACCACAAAGCAATACGCTGATCAATTTGAGGAGTATGACATGGCTGACCAACTTGGCAGGAGAGGCACAAATGAGTTGCATTGGGACATGCAATAGGTAAAGTCAGGGGGAAAATGATGAGTGCATTGTTTGGCTCATTTATATCATTTCTTTAGACTGGAAATACTCTTTGTGATATGACTTATTAGTATATGGGGATGTTTTGTGTAGTCATGTCTTAGTAGGTTGATGCATTTTCCTTGCTATTATTTATGAAAACTGTTTATCCCATGAACTTCCTACTAACTGCCTTTATGAGATCAAATGTGATGATGTGTGCAGGGAATAATGGAAGTTACTGGTGGATAAGAAGCCCGAGTTTGAAGCATGCGGCTGAAGACTGTTTCCATCGAATTGACCTATTAGCTTGGGCTTGACTCTAATGGCCCGTAGGAATCTATGAGTTTTTAATTGATATTTGATGGACAATGTTTTATGCCACCTGATATGGTGGATCTTGTAACCAACATTATCTATATGAAGACTTTGTCTTCAGAACTTGAGTACCACTTTTTGATTATCGAAGAAGATTATCTGCATACTATTCTAGATTTTGTTTTTGATATGTTATGAACTCATTTCGAAGTTAATGAAAGCTACGGCATTTTGAGAATCAGAAGTTGTTGAATACTCTATCCCGAGGAAGAGCAAGGGCCCACTCAACCGAGGAGATACAAGGTTACTTTGAGTTTTACATGCATACAGTCCTTCCATTAGTTTTACTACAGTTGTCATTTGATGAGTTTTACATGCATGTTTTGATTAACTATCTTTGCTTTCTCCATTATCGCTTTCACTTAGAGTAGATGCTTTTGTTATGCAAATCTAGTTCATGAATATTTCTTTCTGTTGAAAATTCCAGTTATTCAGTTATGGTTTAATTTGTTAAGAATAAGTGTGTGCGTATTTTACTTTACAGTAGAAGATTAGTTGTTGAAATCCATTTCATTACACATAGTTAAATTTCATAGATTTGTATTTAATTTCCATAGATTTTAACTGCACTTCCATAGAATAGTCATTAAAACCAAGCAACCCCCCAACAAACTCAACATATAACTGGTTCTCCTAGACTCCATTGCATATTGCCTTGGACACCACCCTGGTTTAGAATGACACTGACAAAGATTATGTCAGTTAAATGATTGGAAGAATACAATGACCCATCACCTTCCTTTACATCTCCATGCCAAGTATTGTTCCTCACGCCTTGTTTTCGGCAATCTTGAACACCCCGATCACCTCGACCATGGCTCGATCTGGCCTACACATTCTTCACTTGCCGAGTTAGCTTGGTGAGCCTTCATGACCTCCTTACCACCACGTGGACATGAGATCAACACGATCCCATGCACATATCCCCGGGCTTGGCCTTCCTTCTATACCTTAGCTCAACGAGTAGTGTAAGATTTGTTGAACCCCTTTATGGCTCGCTTCAAACCTTCTCGACCGAGTTACCGACCTTCATTTCCTCTTGGGATTGAATGACATAGCTCAACCAACATTTATCCGATCTCCACATGTAAACCATTCCGCGTGATGCACCCACTCTAAGTTTGATCGTCAAGCACCATCTCGGCTCCACGCCAAGATTTTCACCTAACTCCTCCTTGTGATTGTCTCCCTAGATTGCCGAGTCAGCTTGGAAAGCCTTCCTTCTTTGCATCACTACCAATGTGTCGAACCCCTCCTCAATATGATCCAATAAGCCCAAGTGAGTAGCTCACTTCTCCACTCGCCGAGCTACCATGAGCCCACTCTAATGAGCTTGGCAAGCTCTACTACCACCCCACCATAGTCATACACCCACATAGCTTGCTCAAGCTACATGGAGCTCAGCCTCTCTTGCATCATTGTTAGCTTGGGGAGCAACTTGACAAGCTGTTTTTCAGCTCATGGCCCCTTTGGCCCATTTTAAAAAAATTTCCCCATTTTTTGGATTTTTTTGGATTTTCTTAGACTAGAAGGCCCTCAGAGACCGAGTAAAATGACTTCTCGGGCTCGTTGTCCATTTTCCCCATTTTTTCTCATTTTTCTGAATGTGGTCCTACGGAGACCATTTTATTTTCTCAGAAAATTTTGAGCCTTTCAACACCCGTAAGAGGACAATATTCCTCAATGATCCCAATTCTTTCAAAGACATTGCAAATGCTCCTTAAACATGAAATTTTACGTGAAATGCCCCATATTCCTTCATGAAACCCTTTTTTCCTGTGTCCAATTATTCCCCCATTATCCATTTTTTCCCTAGGGGGAAAATGGATAATAGGTTTTCCAGTGATTCTTCATCAGAGGTTTGTGGCGACATAAGTGAAACAAGTGTGACATTCATCCGACCAAAGGTGGAGTACTGTGAATACCTAAAGTGACCATATCATGATTAGATTTTGAGTTGTTTCACGACTAGGGCACCTGGCTGTGCACCCCTATCCCTCTCTAGACACCTCGGTGCCGCGCGATCGCCTCTCGCTGCTATTTTATGAATATTTTTGTGACACTCTACTCCACCATTTCATCACTGCCTCGTTACGGATCACTGCGAGATAAATTCAATTTAGGTAAGTATTGTCCCCTTACATTTCATTTCATTTTAAATTACTAAATAAATTTCTTAGCACTTACATTTCATTATATTTAATTTATTACATGTTGCACTCATATATTCTTAATAAAATCCAAATTTTATAGAATCATTTTGGTGAACCCGTAGCTTATAACATTTTGCCCTAGGATCCACTAAAACCCTAATGGCTAAGGATAAATCTTCTCCTTATCAGCTCATCATGCCTCATGTTAGCATCAATCCTATCTATGATGAGGTAACTATAGCTGAACTTACTACTCTATATTGTGATGTTACTATGCCGATGGTATTCAAGAACTCTTAGCTAGCGAATGTAATATCCCCACTAGCTTTGAAAATTGTTTTTTTAGTATTGTGTCGATCCGGATAGACTTTCGGTTGTCGACCTTATTATACGCTTATTCATGATCCCCCTTCTCGTATTTCCAAGGAAATTCTAGATGACTCTCTTATTGATTTCATGCTTGGTCTTGAAACTAGTACACATGTGCATAATGATTCTCCTCCTAGTCAGACCACTACTATATCTACATCTCATGCTTCTCCTATTTCTGATAATGTTTCTCATGATCCATCGCATACTTGTCCACATGTTCATTCACATTATGTTGATGATCTAATTGATGACATTTTCATATCTAAGTCTCTCTCTAATTTTGATGAAACAATTGATAGTCACGAGTCTACGACTTTACATACAGTTGAGTGTGAACCTCTTGCTCCATTGTCATCTTCTTCTGAGGTTATAACTACCACTATGCATGACTCATCTCCATCTATTAGTTCATCCTCTCCTATCACTTCATCTCCATCGATTAGTTCATCCTCTCATATCACTCCATCTCCATCTATTAGTTCATCTCCTCCTATTGTTACATCTCCATATGACACTCCATTTCCTAGGGATGTTTCTGATGCTACTCCTACCACCTCTATGGATATTCCATGTCCTTAATTACCTATAGCTTATATGATACCTACACTTAGTGTTCCCTTAGCATCTGAATCTCCTTCATCTCCTCTCGACATCCCTATGATTACTCACAATGGAAAATTACAGCCGATTAGCACATTATTGCCATCCTCTACTATTCCTTCACAAGATATCTTGTCTTTCATGCATGTTGTAGGTTAGTTATTGTCTTAGGTCCAATCACTCACATTAGAAAGTAAAACCTACTATGCTTCCAATGATAATAATTCATTACATGGAAACCCTATTCCTAAGAAGATTCATAACTCAACATTTCCTAAGGATTTTATCATGCTTATCTTTTCATGTTTCGATGGTACTAGAAACCCCTACTTACATCTCAAACATTATCATATGGATATGGATTCATATTCTAATGATCGATTATTTCTTAAAGCCTTTCAACATAGTCTTACCAATGATGCTTTATAATGGTATACTCACCTACCATTTGGATCTATTAGCACTTATCATGAGATGGAAGAAGCTTTTCTCCATCACTTTATCATCAATAATGGCCCTAGAGTTACCTATGATCATCTACCTACTTTACATTAGGGAAAAACAAAACCTATCATGGATTATATCTTACGATTCAATGCTTGTATGCACTAATTAGTCTTTCAACCTATCAATCTAGAGAAGTAATTTATCTTCTGTCGTGGTTTGATTCCAGCATTAAAAAAAAGATTGCAATATGACACATGTGAATCATTCACACTTCTATGCTATAAAGTCATTGATCTAGAACAAGACCTCATTGCCACACATGTTATAGATCCTCCACCTATGGTTACTACTATTACATATAGTTCTTCTCCATTACCATCAGTTGAGCATCCTACACAATCTCCATATCCTCCTCACAAGTAAGCTCAACCTACTACATCACAAAATCATCCTTCTTCTCCTACTCGCAATAGACTACACCTCAATATTCTACACTGTTTCACGTGAGCCATTGAATTTCTCTCATCATGCTCAACCACATGATGTGTTGCATGTTTTTCTCGGTGATCATTCAATTTGATTACCTTCTAACCAAGATCATCCACAATATCATTTACAACGTCAGCATGATCAACCATATTGTAACTATCACCGTATCAATGACCACATGGATAATGATTGCTTTGCCCTTCATGACCGCTTATAATAATTACAGGATAAAGGCATCATATCCTTTGGTTCTCACCCATGTGAGTAATCCATATCTCATCTCCCCATTCACCAACTACTACTCTAATTGAGTTATCTCTTCCTTCTATTTCTAAGGTTATTGTTTGTCCATCACCACAGGTTGTCACTCATGCATGCTCTCCATCACATCCATCCATCGCTGGACCATATCATCCATCTCATCCATCACATCATGCTTCTTTGCTTCACATTGGCTTCTATAATCCTTGACATTCACGCCTCCCACCATTACTCCATATGACATTGGTTTGACTCATATGCTCACACTACTTCCATCCCACAAGCTTCCACCCGCTTTGCACCGCCTCAAGTATTTTTAGGTGATTATTATCACCTCACTCCTTGATGACACACTCATGTTCTTACATGACTGTTGAGGGATATATTAATATAAGAACCTCTATTCATGCACTCCATTGATTCATCTAGTGCACCCTATCGAATCATTTCTTAATGACACGCTCTTGCTTTACGATTCATTCTTGATTGCTAAGGGGTCTTATCTAAATAAACCTCATCATCTATATGTTGGGGGCATAGTTAATATTCCTCCCCTTTATCCTCATCATACTAACATGTGATCATCTTCTATTATTACACATTAGTCATTTTTAGTCACAAATTTATTCATCTATACAATTCAACTTTGCACAATCACATTACATACATCATCTATCATCATACACGCTATGTTATCACTTATATATTTATAATTAAATTACTCCACATCAAAATTTACCCATTACAAATCAATTCAACAAATACGAACAACACTCAACACATCAACCATCATATATAACAACAATCACATACATCATCATCACATCATAACATCAATACACAACGAATACAATCATCATATGCCAATAAATCCATATATATATATATATATATAAATTAAAATCATAGTTACAAAACATCTCATCACTGGGAAACTCCCCTACATTGAATACATCAATATAAATCATATCTCATCATTGTTGTCACTATCTGGTATTGCAAGTGCTTTAGAACTTGATGCCTCACCGCTAACTCTACTGCTGATCGCGACCTCGATATCTCTCCACTTGTCTTCGTAGTAGTGTCACCTCTATTCAATTCTTCACAACGTGACTTTGTAACATGATGAATTATGTAAACACATCCTCGTATTTAAAGGATGCCACTGTCGCCTCTCTAGCTCGTCGTGTCTCCTCACGTGCATCATCCTTCTTACTCAACAACAGGATATATGTCGCCGCTGCTACGTCTAATGACTCAAATAAGTGGGAATGCTCACCTACAATGTCATCCACATGCTTTAACATCCCTCCACTCGCAAGTATGTCGATGGGTATATTCCGCGTCAATGTGCATATATATGTGTCTATAATCAAGGATCAATACGCATCACCTACAACCACTAAAATAACACATTAGAAAACCACAACCATCACATAAGCAAGCAACCAATCATACACAATAACTATATAGATACCCACGCTCGCTATATTTGTCTGTTACATTGATGAGGGCTTGTGCTTTCCCCTCCACTCCTCCTCCCCGCCGTAATCCCGCCGCATCCACAAATAATGGGAATAAAAACACCCATCGATGCACTTTCCACCATACACGGTATGTCTCCATACACCCCGCATCATCTACGTCAATCAGATCTATTGCTGCATTGACCTCGTCTAGCCTACAATGTAATAGCTACTCTCCGTGGGCCCCTGGTCTAATTCCGGCCCTCCTCGGTGCTCTAACAACTCTAACCCACACATATGGCTCTGGGGGATCACACTAGGCCATCCCAAACTGTCGAAATAATCACTCCACCTAGAATAACTCGGTCACCCTTGGAAACTAATCCTCCAACCACATCATCCTCCATATGCATCGTAATCTCATCTGTATCCCCGACCATCCTCCATAGTCTCGGTATGGCTCGCATATCACTACCCGGCCCCATCTCGATCTATCAATGCTCTATAGGTTTCGGATCCAGTCCTCTACCTAAGCACACCAATCCATCTCCTAGCAAATATGTCTGGCCTAGCCCACTCTACTTGCGGACCACCAATTGGCCTCAATACTACTATATACTCATAGGCCCATACATGTAGTAATGTAGTAGCTTTGATCCCACCTGCATGCTCCTCCTATGTAAATCTATAAAGATCTCTATACAAGTGGGCCAACACACATCATGCCTACGCATACCTAGTTCTCCCTCCTCTATCCAATGAAAAATATCATGCATCTTATATAAGATGCCCACACCACCACCCTCCACTGTAATCGATGATGCAATAACCACGGCTATAAAATTCCGCAAGCATAGAACCCTTGATCTCAAAATCACATCCAAACTAATATGGGCCTTGGTAGGTACTTGAGACCTACAAAATACCACATAGCAGCCCTCATCTGTCTCTCCACATCCTCCACAACCATGACATGTACCTTCTCGCCAACAATCGTAATCGTAGTATGCAATATACATCCTCTAATGTAACTGTCATCTCACTGTAGGTAGCCAAAACATATAAGTGTTTGTGCACCATCTCTCACACAAAGTTGTCAACATAGGCATATTATAGGGTACATCCCCCATCCTTGTTATGTGTCACAGGCCGGCATAGTCCATCACCTCCCAATCATCATATGGTAAACCCAATCCGATAAAAGTACTCAAATAATGACCACCATGGAACTCCCTTCAATGGATATCCCTCTGCACAACACCAAACAACAACAAACAACACATTAGAATAATATACATAGGAAAACATAAACATTTACGACATCACTACACATCAAATTTCACATTTACATCAGTCAGGACAAAATCAGACTTTCTAGACATGGGTGCCTAGAAGTAGGATTAGGGCCCCAAGAGGAGGACACTAGCGCCTGTGTTTGGGAAATATTATCCCAAAGGCTACTAGTGCATTCACCGCTCTTGTCTAAGTCCAACACACCGAGAAAAAAATTCACAATTTCATAAAAATTCACTAAGAATGGCTACTACACGTGTATTTTGAAAAAATCGCACTTACCAACTCACATGTCATATGCGATGCCACGAAAGTCGCTACCATCTCAAATTTGCCGGGTCACACTACTCTAACTTGTGACATCCTTACACACTTAGATCTCACTCTCACACTCACACAAAAGACAAATGAGCTGAATAATCACTTTTTCACTTTATTATTTATAGTCACTTTTCATTATTCACTCTACTATAATCATACTTCACATTCACTACTCAATTAATACATGTCACACGATTTTGCTAATTTATTAAGCATGTTTACTAAGATTTTCATCTTGTTTGTGGAATTATCTTTAGAATTATACCTACCATCATATCATACACATGACACACACATTATTTATCCTTGATGTTGTCTTTCACTTGATCTACACACATTTTTATGATACCCATCATACACTGTCTATTAATTGGTTTACTTTCACTCAACATTCGTTCTCATTATCACTTCCCCTTTTTCCAAAAGGGGTGCATACAATTGGGGTCATCCTATAATTCCCCTTACACCACTACACGTTCATTCAATACCTCTAATTCGTCATTTTCAAACATTTACTAATACACCATGTGATATTTCATCTTTTTCTATCGATTCCCCCTAATGACCTAACCTGGGGGCAATAAGTGTAAAATCTATCTATGAGTAAAACAATCAAAACAAACAATCAATCAACCAATCCAATACGTTCAAGTATCTAACAATCGAAATCATACCATTCAATCGACACAATACAACACATTTGGCCTCCTAGATGACCTAACTTGGGAGTTACATGCAACCTCCCAAATGACCTAACTTGGGAGTTACATTCGTTACTTTCCTAGATGACATAACACGGGAGTTATACTAAATTTTGTATTTTATCAGATGACCTAACTTAGAAGCCATCACACATTATGAAAAACCCTTGGAGTGGGGGAAATGAGATGTCATTTACTTTCGTATCTTTGCTCTATATGTCTTAACATGTTTGATCAAAACCTTAGGATTCAAAAAACAATGAAAATTTGATCTGTGTCCATTTGCAGTGGCTAGATATTTTGAGGATGTAGTTAAAGGTTGGAGAATAACGCACCTTTCTCCCTACACTCTTCCTCTGAAGCAACAGGATGCCCAAATCCTCTAGTTTTTCATACACACACAATCGAGTTGGGAACTGATCACTCCCTACCCCATCACATCATCATCATACAACATTCAAAATCATCAATCATTCAACATTACAATCATCACTCTTGTTTAGTGCACTTCATCACAGTTTTACATCTCTCACTACACTACATGGATCAACACATTGATCCATGGTTCATCATGCTATATGTTCACATTCGGCATGCTCTTCTACCACATCTGCATGTTCTTCTATAACATGGGATTCTCTAAATTTCTCTCAGGTATGCATCTCTAACTACTTTATGTTACCGAGCCTTCACTCACCAACATAAAGTGGGGAAAATGTAGTCACAAAATCACGCACTTACTAATATTATTATACCACAAAGTATGTTGTTTTATATATGGATCTTGCATAATAAAAGTATTCACTGATGACCCATTCCATTGTCTAGTCATCTATCTTATTGGTCTTTGTTGTTGTTTGTCTCACACATTTATCATTCACTTGCATGCCCCGGTCAAGTCTCGGGAGTCTTATCTGTCACAAGACTCACTTAGTGTCATCACGACTCTTTGACTAGGGCACCTAGATAGGGATTAGGGCACCTAGAGCGCCTTGGTCCTGATTTCTAGGTGTAGACACAAATTTATGCACTTTATGCATTATTTAGTCCTAGTCTCATATTACTATTTAGAGGGTTCTTGAGAGAAGAAAGTACTAATTAACTCTCATATTTTGGCCATCTTGTTTTATTTTATTTCATCATTACTAACCTCTTGCACCCATATGCCTAGTCAACTTATTTCATCCCACATTATTTTAGCCTCGACTGAGGTGCTCGTGGGCACCTTGGTCCCACCAGGGGTGCCTCGGTCCTTTATGCACTTTCCTGCCTCTTTTGGGGCTCTTTCTAGCCGTTTGAGATCTTTATCTTTCTTGTGGTTGGCCTTTTCAGGGTTAATTACAAAATTAGACCAAGAGAACCCTATAAATACAAAGTTATGATACCATAATGAGGGACCTCACATAATTCACTAGTATAACTCATCTAGAGTTACATCCATCTATTGCATTGGAGATCACTTGCATCCACATAGCTCCATCATCAAGGCACAAGGCTAGGACATCTGCATCACACTTCATAGGGGAGGGATTCTATTCTATTTTATGCACATATCTTTGTTACATTTTATACATTTAGCTATTGCTCACTACTTCACAAAGTGTGACTGACACAAGAGCACCTAGGGCACATTATGCACACACTCACCAGAACTACATTTGGGTCCGAAATGTAGTGCAATGCTCAATTAGTAAGCCCATTGTTGTGGCAACTGAGGTCAGTCTAACCCATTCATTTACATATTTTTTTTTAGGGTTTTGATACTTCTTTTGGTATTTTACAAGTCTTTACATCATCTTGGATTATCGACGACACTCAAAGACAAGACAACGAATATGATGTGACACATAACGAGGGTTACATACCACCTCCCAACCCAATGAAGATCAATTTTAGAGATTTTACGTAGACCAAGGCATCTAGTTTGTAGACCAGAGCACCATGCAAGCGCCCTAGTCCCTTTCCAGGGTGCTTGAGTCTAACCAAATACTCCAAATCCATCCTTTTTAGAGCTCCTACACATTCGTTCCTCCTTCCTAATTTTATCATCACCTCTACAACACAATCCTCGCAAGCATCTATTTTTAGCCGAGTTCTTTCCTCTTCTCTCTTGCATATTAGGGTTAGGATTTCCTTTTTCATAGTTATTTGTGTCATCTTTACATTTATTTACAACATTTATCTACTTTATTTACAATTGTTCATAGCTTAGATCAATTATCCCCATGTACTATATATTTATTGAAGTTTATTTAATCATTTTTGTGAACCCAACTCGCTCATTCATGCTTCTAGATTCTTCATTCATTACTTGTCATCATGAGTATATCAATCAATGATTACTTGCTTTCCAATCCTGATTTACTACATAGAGTCCAAAATTTTCTTTCTACTACTCGCATTCATGTTGACATGCACCCAGACGTGGTTTATCAAGCCTTTTCCAACACCTTTTCCTCACATATAGTATTTAAGTCTAACCTTCCCTCTGATGTTCACACTTTTGATAATGACCTACCTTTACATATCATCTCTCGTATTTATAATGTCATTGTTAAGCATACTTTGATTGATAATGGATCTAAACTTAACTTGTGTCCTATGTCATTTCTCAAAGTTTTAGGTCTTACCACTCATGATGTTAGTCCCTCTAGTATTTCACTATGTGCTTATGATGGTTCTATCCATCCATGTTTTAGTCACATTACATTTCCATCATTGTTGGTCCTAAGATTGTCCACATTGTCTTTTTCATTGTTGATTTCCTAGTTTCCTATAACTATCTACTTGGTAGGCCATGGCTTCATGCCATGCAAGTTGTCACCTCTACTATCCATAATTGTGTTAAATTCTTACATGAGAGCATTGAGTACACTATTTTTCGTGACCATGATCCATTCTAGTATTGTGACCGAGATCCTAATACTAGTCTTCCTATCCCACACATAGATATTACAGATGAGCCCCAACCTAGGGAAGAACCACCTCACTTACCACCACTTGATGGTACCATTTGTGTGATAGATGTAGTTTCTTCTATGCCACCTGATACTATTGCTGCTATCATTCTTTATCAGGGGCATGTCCAGTCTATGGACATCACTCTATCACATCCACTTTCACTTACACCACCTACCTTAGCACGCCCACCATTCACTTGCACACTTTTCATGAATGACTCATATTGGGAACATATTCCATTTGATCCTACTTCACCGAAACTATATGTACACATGAGGGTCTAGATTGCTTAGGGTTTGCTTTTGAGGACCTCTATCCTACATCACGTGCTCCTCATCTTTATTATGGCTTTGTTCGTATCATTGTTGCTTATGGTTTGCATGTCTTTCATCTTACAATCTATCTATCATGTACTCCTCGCTCATCATCACTTACATTAGGAAAATCATGGCTTGATTATATTGGGGGTACACTAGATCCAAATCATATAGAAATTTCCTTTCCTATTCCTTTTGGATGTGTTTTCATCTACAATAGCTCTTTCCTAGGATACACACCAAATCTCACTCATTGGTACGCACACAGTTGCCCACTTCCTCCATTCACCAATGAGGAGTATGCTATGGACAGGTATAATTCACACCTCAATGGTTCATTATGTGATCCACCGACACTATTTTTTATCAAGTCACTAATGCTTACCCATTCAACTATGAACCTGAGAGAAATGATCTTCTAGATGATATTACATGATATCCTATTTCACCACGAATATATTGGGGGCATAGTATTCACATCCCCTCATTCACATTCATAGACACATTTCTTCCTATAATTTACCTCCTTACATAATACTATATCAAACTCTTTGTAGTTTTACATATTTCATCTTAGTATCATCTCATATGGGCATCAATATGCATACATTTCGTCATCATACTCATTCATCACCACATACATTGCATGATGGACCTTCATTCTTCACCGTCATTTAGGTCAATTCATCACATGGGGAGTAGCAGCTAATACCCCCCACTCATCGTAGCATCCATACATCTATCATCCTTGCATTTTCATCACACATTTTAGCATCGACAACTACCCGATGACACACTCTTGTGCTTCGGTTCACACTTGATTGTTGAGGGATTACTACACATGAACCCCACACACTACACACCACACTTATTCCTATAGTATGTGTAATACACCATACATTATGTAGTTAGTCTATAACATTTTGAAATTTGTGCATTTATACATCATGCATCATGCTAGTCATCATTAGGCATACACCATTGTCTACACGTCTTACATCATACACTACTTATCCTACATACTGCATTATTCGCTTTACACTGTGCATTTTCACACATATTCTACATACTATACTAGTCTTCATCCTATATGAGTCTACCATAACATCATCTTACATACTACATTACTATTCCATCTACACACATGCCATTTTACACACCTATTCCATTTGCATTCTACACATCACGTATTCACATATTCTAATCATCACATGGTCGTCTTTCATCCTTACATATAGTATGTTGTCTTCTACATGTTGCACTCACTACCCGATGATGCATTTTAGTTCCTCAGTCCATACTCGACTATCGAGGGTTTACAAATAAAATGGACCTTACACTCCTCAGACACTTACTATTCGATATTTCATCATGCGACATTTCCAAGTTAGTGAAATACACTTTAGGCTAAATCATCACTTATTCTATCATTTTGTAGTGGTATACACCTTAGGTTACATCACCACTCCTCATTTTGTAGTGATATACGCTTAGGGCTAAATCATCACTCATCCATTCATCTTATAGTGATATACGCTTAGGCTAAATCATCACTTGTATGTTCATCTGGTCATGATATATGCTTCGGCTATAAGGGTTCACGCACACACCATCACTAGGACACATCTCATCACTACACCTACACATTCATCACAATGCGTTAGACACAACACACACTACTCGACCATTTCTCGATGACACACTCTCGTTTACGGTTCATTCTTGATCTTGAGGGGGAAAAATAAATGAACATCATTGCATAAATTCCCATTCAATTGGGGGACACATGGCTCCTATCACTCCATGTTACATTCCATTCCATCCATCCATAACACACTGCATATTATGGTTTCTTTTACTCTTGCTTAATTTTTCTTGTTCATGGTCACTCTATTAAACATGATAACTAGCTTACTTGTATGTCATTTATCTATATCATCCACACTTGTGTGCTCACGTCTTTTTCTAGTTGTGATCACAAATATAGGTCTCTTAAACCTTGCATGGATGCTTGCCTTCTATCCTTCCTACATTGGTCATTGGGGGCATCCACATTCATCTTTCACAGGTGCTATTGTTTCATTTTTGCTTAGCACTTTATAGTACTTTATTATACATGATTTTTGACATACTAATTATCTTTCTAATATGTTAACGGGTGCTACGTGTGCAACATTTGTTATGTAGGGATATTGGCTTCCATACTTGGTTGATACATTTTTATTTTATTGTTTTCTCTTGTTTTTGGGCCTTGCCTTGTGTTTGGTGTGCACAATTATTTGTGGCTAGGATGGCCTTACGTGTCTTGCGACATCGTGAGTGATGTCCCATATTTGCAGCCCACTTTGTGTGGCTTACTTGTCTTCTTGCGTGTTTACATTACTACCGTGTGTGATAGTTTTTACACCTTTGTTTACGTAGCTTACACACTATTTTCTACATGCATGTTTGTTCACATTTGTCTTTGACTAGCCTTCTTATTCATACATGCCTTGGTTTCTACCAAGCACTTTCTAGGGTATAGTTCATGTAGTTGGTCCTCTTTTGGGGCTGCATTCTCTTATCTCGTGATGTCGCATGCACCCCCAAAGAGGGGGACATGTTATGATCCTCATGTGTGGATTTCAATAACACCTCGAGGTTTTGGTGTAACGGTTCATTACATTTGGTATCAAAGAAACCATCTAGGTTCGAGTATCGACAAGGGTAAATATGCTGGAATTGCATTGTTCACCCATGGCTCGGGATAGGGTAGGGCGTGGCCCCGCTTATACGGGCGTAAATCTAGCCCGGGGTCTAGGTGTCTAGGCTGAAGCATGGTGGGATTTTATGATCCTAATGTGCAGGTTTCACTAACGCATCGATGTTTTCATGTAACATTTTATTATAGGGAATCATTTGGGGTTTACATACTAACATAATGCATTTACACCTGTCTGGGATTCAAAGTGCATTTTCTGCCCTTGGCATTATGGATTTACATACAACGAGTGATTTTAGACCAGTCTATAAACTCCATACACAATGGATTTTACAGGACAAGGATTCCTTAGCATTTTGGGAAGCAGTTACAGGCTTGGAGGTTATAGTGGGTGTGCCTCCCTACACTACTTTGGAAAGTGGCATCGGATTGCCTAAAAACAAGGACGATACAAAGATCTCTTCACATACATTCAGGGAAGCAATTAAATCTTGGAGGACACAAAGAATTTCCTCCCTACACTTCTTCGGCCTATGGCGTGAGATCTCCCAAAAAACTTATAGTATAGGATATCCTTCTACACTCTCTTTCTCGACATGGATCAGGTGCACATGTTCCATTTACATTTGTGTATTTTACATTTACATGCTTTCATATACATGTGTCTTTTACATTATGTTTTTACACATACATACATACATATTTGAATACTTGATCATTTTCTCCTTATAGGTCTAGCCGTATGAGAAAACAAAAGGTAAATGAGGGCAACAACAACAACGACACTTCGTGACAACACACACTATACTAACCATACAAGTACATCACACATTTGTTGGAAGCACAAGGGAATGAGAGGGGGTGAATCAGTCCTATGATTATTTAAAAAATAATTTTCAAATTAACATATATGCACAATTAACATTTATCCATCCATGCATGTGTGTTTTAGCAACATGAAACATTCAACCCATGAGCACAATCAAAAGAGCATACACATGAACATAAGATATAAGTGGGAAAAAATCATGGGGAAGAAAAACCACTAAAACTTTACTTATATTACACAAATCAAAGTAATTTAGTGAAGCATCGACTTCACAAGGAGCACCAACCCTTAGTTTAGTAGAGCACCAACCCTACAAGGAGCACCAACCTCTAATTCAGTGAAGCACCCACTCCACAAGGAGAATACAACACCCTAAGGATGACCAAGCACCAACTCATCCACCTAAAGATATCAGATCTCTGATAATGCTACCGCCACAACCAATTGAGATTGCAATTTCAGCTCACAAAGCCTAGCTCACACACTAGGTATTCAAACTTGCACTATCTTGCTCTTTCTTCACTTGTCTTTGCTCTAACTTATTGCTCTCATGTCTTCAAAAATATTCAACATGTCATGCTATTCATAAGCCTTCAAATAATTATCTCATACCTACAAAATATATTCTTCTAGGTCGTACACCTTCCCTCCAAGAGCACTAGTTCAAAAATGAACCAAACAAGCACTTAAATATGTTTTTCTTCCTTCCAAACCAAAATAGGTCAGTCCCTCATGATAATTTTGACCTGTACATATTCATCAAATTCAAATAAAATCATTACAATAGTCACATATGACCCATATAGGTTATACTAGCCAAAAACCTCATTACATTTGCTAAAAATGGCTCAAAACCCCATGAGCACATTCTTAAAAATGCCCTAACATTAGTACCATAATTTTTCATGACCCAAGAACCATTATATATGAATAAAATATTATTAAAAAATCATATGTGGTCACAATTAATATCAACCAATCAAATTATTTCATTTACTGGGCTCAGTTCCCTTTATAATTCTCAAAACAAATGTTTCCTGCACCCTTCATCACACTGTAAACTTCATAATACCACAAAATCACTTCAAAATGATAAATCCATGCCATGTAGTCACTTGATGGAAATTTAAGAACCTTTATAACACTTTTAAGAAATTTTGAATTCCTGAAACATCCATCTCTTCAAGCCACAACTACTTTTACCTTCACCAAAACAACCTGCCAAAAAAATTGTTTACAAATGTTAGCTCACAAAAACATTTTTAAATACATTAAAGACATAAAAATGGATTAATTATATTCCCAATTAATACTTATTCACATTACATGTGATATTAAGCATCAACCAATCCATATCATGCTTCAAACAACATCAAACTTTCACCATAACACATGTTATCTTGAACTACCAAAAATATTCTTACTCAAAGAATGCCCTGTAAAACTAATCCAATGACCTCATCATGAGGAAATCCATAAATAAATGGAAATATCTCTTAATAATATTTCCAAAACAACTTTAATCACTTAAAAACTCCACCTATAGCTCAAGTTATGCTCATTTTAATGAACCTTGCTATTTGAGACCCCGACTAGTCAACTGGTGGTTCTCAAAATACCATGTAACTTCATGAAATTGTCTCAAAACCTCCATGGAAATCAAGAAAAAATCCCAATCATCATGCAACATTAATTTTTCATGCTACTCCTTCGGACCATCTCGCCCTAAAACCTTCTTCTCCAAACTCGCTATTTTTAGGTGAGGCCCACTCATGACCATGAACTCAACCATACATTTATGGAAATTTGAAAAATTCATATACAACATCCAATCATCAATTTTTATGAAACAATCAAAACTGGGTCACTATACTTCACTTTCTTCCAACTGCTCCTAGCTAGGGTTTAACTAGGGTTTTAGACCTCTTTACCTTCTTAACATTCGTTCATAAAATGTGACAATCAAATGACCTCATTATTTTTTGAAACATTATAAACTAACCATATAAGCTTACCTGAAAGGAAAAATGTCCCATGTAAAGCACACTGTTCACAACGAGCATCAAAAGTTGAACTTCGAGCTGGAATTTGACTTGATTTTCACTCTATCTCACAAAATCAGTCATATCTGACAAAATACACATCATGGGCATCTAAATTTTTTCTCAAAGAACTATGACTCATCCCTCTAACATATTCAATCACCATAATGTCAATTCCATACCTCAATCTCTCTAGCCTATCTCATTTGCATAGCTTTACCTTAGGGATTCTCACTGTAGAAGTTAGGGTCAACTGAAATAATGCAATAAATGAACATGAAACCTCTAAAAATGACCCAAAATACCTCATATGCCATGATACACCTTAATACATGCTTTCATGAGCTCATATAGCTCCAAACCACACTGTCACACCTCCAAGAAAGCATACCTGCTCCCAATGAACACTTGTAACCAAGTGAACCACATGTTCTGCACCATGCCACGACTTTGAGTACTCAAGAACCCTAAAAAAATGATAGAAATCATGTCAACATGTATCCCAAGCATCCAATAATCTCACGCTATCAAGCTACACCTCCTAGCACTGTATAGGCTTACAAGGGCAAGCACACCTCATCAAGCCCAATGTAGAAGTTGATATATATCTGAAACATCATGTTAGTACCATGAATCAACATCATAACATCACCATGCAACATTCAATTTGTCATTAATTTTTTTTTTTGCATCAATGACAACACCTAATAGACACCATGCCAACAATCTCCCCTTTGTCATTGATGGAAAACACCGAACTTCTCTCCTTTTTACATTTCTAACAAAGGCATACTTATATCTCAGATTATTCACCTTCTTCAGCTTCATACCTCCATTCTTTGGTTGGAAACATCAATCAAATATCTCAAACAAGCTTCATTTCTTGATTTTTGTTCAAATATCTAAATCTTGCCTTCATTTTAGGCATGTAAACACCCATCTCCCCCTTGGAAAAAAAAATCTATAGCATCTGAACATCATCAAAACTCATGAAAGAATCAAAATCATACCTTTTTGGGAAAAAAAAACACTATTCTCTATCTTCTAGGCATGCAAAACAAGTAAAATTTCTCCTTTACCCCTGTTTTGGCTTACTTGAAACACAATAACATTTGAGATCTAAAGTATACATCCTTTGAATCATGCCAAAAATGTTAACACAAAGCATATTAGGCTATAAAACCATCTTCTTTGACCAAAACCATCATTTCTAGGCATAAGACTAGCCTTACCAAGCACATTCTAGCTCTTCATACCACTTTTGCTACTAAGGGCCCTAAACAAACTTTTTAGTGCTTTTAACATCAACTTTGATATGTTATAATATAATTTTCATACCTCATCATGACCAAACAAGTACTCCCTGAACTCATACACTCAATAACTCAATGATCAAGCAAAAAAATTGACTCATACCTTGTTTTCATGGTTTGAAATTGAATCATTCACTTCATGGTAGTTCCTAAGCAATATTTCACTGTATTTCAACTTCTCTTTATGCTATAACACTTTCTTAAGTTCAATACTTCAGTTATCTTTGAAGTATTGGCACATAAACCATTAATGTACCATTTATGCATTCAAGAGATCATACATACCTTTGAGGGATAATTTAGCCCCCCGACCTAAACACAATTGAGCAACATATGTTTATACTTATAGAAGCATCATTCTTGTCTCCGTAACACTTGTAGACCTTTGTTATCTAGAACAATTGACTCCACTTGACCTAGAACATCCTTTCATTCTTCTTAGGTTACTATGAAATTTACAACATTGTACCTTCTAATTAAATGCGTAACATAGTTGTAGAATGTTCCGTAGTTCACTTGAGCCTAGTCACACTAAAACCTTGACAAGTTTACCCTTTTTAGTCTTGTAAACCAAAATCATTCTTTTAGAAACCTTTCATGCTTACCTTGATGCCACACTTGATTTCTTACATAAGAAGGTCATATGACATGTAGTAGTTGATTCCAACTATTTGTTCTAGTCACCATTTAAGTCTTTACACCAATGTAGCATTAAATTCATTGTCTTTGAGTACTCATCATCAAGAACTTTCTCCATACACAAGACATAGTTATGCCAAGTACACCATTTTCATATAAGTGCAACCAAACACATACCTATAATAACTCAAGTTATAGAACACAAGCTTGATTGTTTGAAACACATTTTGAAACTCAAAGGGAACTTACTTGTAGGTTTTCCTTTCATACTCTGCAGACCTTTGATACCTCAAAACTCCTCCATACAGTAACCCGTAACACTCCTTTTAGGCTTATAGAGTTAATTTGTGCTCTTTCACATTGACATAGATGTCTTATTTTGTATAAAAAGGTTCACACATCATGTTCATGAACTGATGTAGTATGACATGAAACCTTGCATTTCATTTTCACATCTAGAACACCATTTTAGTCCTCAATTCTTTTAGATCTCTACCATACTTCTGTCTCAATTAATATTTGATGAGTAAAAGATAACCTATAACTTCTTCATCACATGCGTAGAGATTCATACCAGTACTTCTTCATTTTAGTGATCAACATTCTAATGTCATTAAGAATGATTTAGACTCCAAACCATAACTTGTGGTCGAGACATACTCAATCCTTTCACAATTTTCTCTTCATTCAAAAACCTTACTATACCTTTTCATCACCCTTTTTCTCTTCTCTCGGTACTCCTTTAGCAATCATTTAGGGAAACTCGGGTTTCATGGAACAGAGCATTGAACAAATGTGCATTCACAATTGTGACATCAAGGCAAGAACTCAACTTGTATCCCTTTTTGATTCACAATCTTTGATTTCTCTGTTTGATCAAATTCTCAGAGCATTTCACCCTCTTTTGATATGAAAAATGGCATTAGGCCTTCTAGATCACCTTGCAAGCTAACTATGACACATATACATTGATGAAGCAACCTATTCAAGCTTGCAGAGTCAACTTAAAACACTTGTTATGACCTCTTACACTTGTAGCTTATCAAATTTCTCATTTTCCTTTGGTTGAGTTACCTTTCAAAGTCCTTATAGTCCTTGATCCTCATATTTCAACTTCACAGACATCTTCAACACATGCATAAGCTCCAAAACATCATGACACAATATACACACCTATACTTAATACCAAGACACATGAAATGACAACTCATAACCATTTGAGAAGAATGAATGTACATGAAATCAATAACACCTTCAAGTCTTTATAGACACTATGAGCCCTTAGAAACACTTGACAAATTGTTGTTGTAACTCAAGGTTGACCTAATGACACGATCAAAAGTTAGACAAGACACTATAGAACTCGGACATTCAACAAATACTCAACAAGAAAACTACCACGTTTTTAGAAGATACAAGTGAATTTAGTCAACAATGGACCATAAACATCAAAGAATTGAACCTATGCTTATGAAGGGGCACTTCCTTTATCAATGCAAGACATAAAAAAGTTCTTATCTATGAATTTTGATTAATTTCCTGGTTTCACACCATCTTGGAGAAAAGAATACACTCATCATGGTTTCAAGGTTTCAAACCCTCACTAGTACAAATCTATTGATACAGAGACTTTCAAGTTTAGGATAAACTGATCTTCAATCTTCTTTTATACAAGAACACCTCTTATAGGGGTATATTACATCATTTCACACCTTCAACAAACCTCTGCGTCTTAGCTCGGTCTTCAAATTTTTCCACACTTATATCTACTTCAGTCCTTCACATTTTTCCCTAAGGAATTCAAACTTCCTCTGTCACAAAATGTTAGGGATTCCTTTTCTCGGAGCACAACATGATTCCCGGGATATATCTCTCAATTCCAATGATCAATATTAATATAACTCCCCACGGGAGTATGCATTTGAATTTTTTTAATTTTATTACTATCTTTCACTTCTTCATAGCTTGGCTTCAAGACTATAACCTTAAGAGAGCTTCAATAGAGTCTTAATCCACTATTAAACACATTCTCAATTGAAAACAACTAGACCGCATTTCTTTGAGATCACCTTCACCTACTATAGAAGTCAGTTTACGATTACAGAGAGCAAAATTTCTCATCAAGAAGGTAGTCTTCCTCATACTAAACCTTGCAAAGATACATCTTTATGACTTTGAGTAACTTTTACAGGTATCCTTTTTACAATAAAGACAAGATGACAAGGATAGAATAGACCTCCATTAGTGAAGCAAGACCTTAAAACAACTTGTTCGACATATAGAACCTTAGTAAAAAAATTAATAAATTTTCATATTTCATGACCATAGGATGCACTTTAGACTTCAAGAGCTCACAATACCATACTCTATATCTTTCACTTCTACTTGATGCAAACATCTCGAGGCACAAAATTTACCACCTTTGAGGGGAAAGACACACATTAGACTAAGAAACACATAATTTTAACCCCGAATCACCTACTTATAATTCTTGTGAATGAAGGAGACATGAATGAGGAATGAAAAAGGACCTTGATACTTCAAATGATGAATTACTAATGTGACTAGCAAGCCTCATATGACTTATTTGCATATAACAAGCCTTTCAAGGTCATTTTAGACAGATATCAAACAGAATAAGATTCCATATTACTGCAAGAGTGGAAACATTTGGAGTACCACACACACCAATTCCTTAACACATCATGGCATATTTTAGCAATTTATAGTTCACTAGAACACCTTACACAACTTGACATACTTGGAACAAGAATATTGAAATAGGCCTTCACGACAGAATTTTGAGTTCTCAACAATCTATATTCAAACTTTTGATGAGTCTACATGACTATGAATATTCCTTTGATGCACTTGAACAAGACTCATTTACACTTGAAGTCAAACATTGAATCACACACACACACACACATACAAGATATCAATCACATAAAGCTCTTAAAAAATCTTAGAACACCTTCAAGATAGATTCGAGATCCTTGACGGACTTATTATGTTAATCATAGAATTCTTCATGCTAAGAACAAGCTTGCAACATTTATAAAGACAAACTCATGACCACACAAACAACCTTGGAAGAGACATGCCATACATATCGAGACACCTAAAAATGACACAAGGACTCAAATAATTCATAAATAAGATTATTTAACATACCTTACAAATTTTGATGTGTTCCACACTCTTAGGTTCTTCAATTTCTCATGAAATGAGGCATGGAGGAACATGTGATATTCTTGAACTTGAGAAAACAAACTTCCTTGAGATGACTTCGACTGTTGAATTTTTCTCCATCTTGATAGCATTTGAATCTTCCTTGAAAATTTTCATATGCCTTTGCATGGTGTGAAAAGATTCAATCCTCTTAGCTTCACTTACATGATCATTCTTGATAACTTCTGATTTTAGAGCATTCCTCTTTGTTGTCTCCAAATCACTACACCCCTTGAATGGCCTAGGAATTAATCATGACATTCGGTGTGATTGGGACACATGGGATCACCTCTCAAGCTGTGGGACTTGCGCTTGAGGTGAACCTTCAGAGAAGGCCGACTTCCTCTTCCTAAACTAAACACAACACTACTTTTGATGTAAGAAAGATGGCTAACTAGACCTATACTAACATTTCATGGGATTAGGGAGAGAGAATGCAAGGAAATAAAATCTATGCTAGAAGTGGTGATGCACCAAGAAAAGGGATGTTCAACTTCCGGAAGGGTTAATGTGGGTAGGATGCTTGCATCATTGGCCACCTTCACCTATGCAACCTGGAAGCACATGTTCCTTCACTAAACTTTAAACATACATGATAAAAAGATCAAATTTTATTTGATACACATATAATTTATCAAGAGGATAATCAAAAGCACATGTCAAGCATCCACTTAAGTGATAATAGAAGATGAAGTACACATTTCTTGGGGTTTCTCCCCAATCCTTGCATGTCCTTTGACTTAAGAAATATTGGGGGCACTGATCTAGGACAAATTGGTCTTCCTGAGTTCTAGGAGAGATTAAAGGCCCCAAACAAGAAGCCATGGATGCAGGCCATCTATGACAGTGGTCTTACCCTTACCACCAGTTTTCCCACATCTATGCATTGCCCAGAGTTTGTCTTAGCTACAACAACCCACTTTAATGAGGACTCCATGTTAGTTAGGGATAGTGATGATAAGGTGGTGATCTGTTTGGACCCATATTTCTTCAAGGATTTGTTTAAACTTCCAAACGTTCAAGATTACGCCAAAATTTCACCGAAAATAGCAATGGAACACTAGGATAAAAAGAAGAAGTATGCTCAAAGGTTATGATGAAATCCTATATGACTAAGAATTTTGCCAAATTACCCAAAACTATACATTGATCAGATTTTATTCAGGAAGTAAACGATCTTATTGTGCTATTAAGTAGAGTCTCAGGTCTTCCTTCTACAAAGGAATTCCAGGAATGGATGTTTTTGTATATAGCAACTATTAAGAATAATGATGAGTTTATCCGATGGGGGAGCATATTAGTAGCAACATTCGCTATCAGTTGGGTAAAGTGTCAAAAATAAAGACCTTCTACATGACATATTTCCTAGTATATGTGGCTGCTACTATGGGAGATTTTGCGGGTTTGAATACCAGGGGTGTTCGCAGCACCTCCCAAATATATGAGTTTTATCCCCAACTCACTCTGGATGAGGGGAGAAAGCATTTCCAAAGAGTCAACGATGCTTTCTTCACTGTCATCCTCTATTGTTTTGACAAAGAACTATATAATCGAGGGTTTCGATGAGGCTTTCCAAGAGGTGTGAGAATGGGGAGCAATCTACTTTTAGTTTCCTACATTCACCTACATTCGGATTCTAGGTTTCATAGGTGCCCCAAGAAAGTTCTTTGAGGTGCCCCACTGACAAATGGATTCTTTTGGAATTAGTTTGATAGTTGTTGGATTATCATCGAATCCAAAATAAGCATCACAAGGTGGGAATGCATTTCCCTGTTTTGATTGGCAGGTATTCTTGCCCAAATATTCACAAGGTAAAAATGTGGATGCAAAAATGGTGAGGTAACCCTGCGGACCTTTCATCCGCAAAATAATTTTGACTATTGGGGTAAGTTTGGAGACAGAAGTCGGTCCAGTGCTCACATACCCCAATTAGAAGATATATGGATTCATTGTCGGGATGAATACATTGTGCGACAAAGGGATTATGAAAGGTTAACCCTTGATGAAGTTCAAAATTTGGTTTGGCTGATGTGCCAAAGGACATGCAGGACAATGATGAGGTCCTAGATTCATCATAAAAGAGTGATAATATTTCCAATCAACCACTACCATGGGTTGATTGGTATGTGGAATAATGCAACAATACTAAGGAAAGGCGAGACCCATTCTAAAGAGGAATTTTAGTTGGTTGACCACCTTGGGAATCTCACCCAAAGGGGAAAATCAACCTACAAATATAGGGTCTACACTAGCAATAAACCAACCAACACCCACAAAAGGAAAGAGGTCGACTCAAAGGGTTCCTACAATTCCAAAGAAGATTTCATTTGTGGTTGGTGGCTCATCTCTCTCTAGGTCTATTGCTCCCAAGATTACATCATCTATAGTGCCAATGTAAGTAGTTGAAGTCAGTGACTCTCCTAGTGTCATTTAGGATCCATCACATCTTCCCCTTCCTCCATTATCACTTCCAGTATTAATTCTTTCCACTTCCACCATCATTTCTTCTTTCCCATCCCCTTCTATGGCCCAGGTATTCTCGTCACTTCTAGTTCTATCAGCTGGGGAAAATATTGGGTCACCCATTTCCTCTACACTTCCTTTAACACTTCCATTTTCTTCAATCACAACCCCAACATTGCTTTGTCAATTCCTATGGCTTTCCTTACATCCACACCTTCCATCATTGCTACCTCTACTCAAATATCAGTTGGTATTTCTAGTGATCTTTCTCTAACTGATGCTTCAGGTATTGGATCTGCCACTCCATCTTCATCGGCTCTAGCCATACCAGAATGGTTGTTTAGATAGAATCCCAAGAAAAAGAAAAAGGTTCCTCTAGGAGATGTTATAGATCTCATTATATTAGAGTCCATGCCCAAAAGATAGGCCAAGAGACCGAGAACCGTATCAAGTCTCGGTGGTTAATCCATCTCGGAGAGCATGTGATAGAGGTGGTCAGAGACACTAAAATTAGGTCACACTCCCCTTTGGTCCCTTGACAAACAAGCACCCTTCATCACATTCACCTAGCCATGACCCCCTTCACCCCACTAATATTAATTTAATTAAATTAATTCATTATCCTCACCATATTTATTATTTAAATATCTTAATTTAAATAATATCCACACATACACTTCACCTAGACACCTCATCAAGCCAACTCACCCTAAAACCTATTCTCGAGTAAGTTTCCATAATTAACTAAGACTTACCTAAACCCTAAAAATCAAGACCTACATTTTCTCTAACCTCATTCCCGCATGCTTACAAGAAGCTTCCAATCTAATCCGTGGGTTAACGACATGAGATCCGAGGAAATCAAGAGGATCTCCCTAGTTTAGTAAACCTAGGAAATCCCACCTTGACCGACGCTGTTACCCCTACCTATCACCGGTTAAGACGGAACTGCTGTCGGTTACCCTTTTAACCCCAAAACAACCTTATTCTCAAGGTTGGAAGAAGGTTTGAAAAAGATTGGAAAAGTTGGCGAACATTAGCACATTCTAGAGAGATATCGCATCTTCTGAGAGCAAATTCTAGCGAGAACATACATGCAAGGAAGGAGATCAAACATCTTTTCCTGCATAGCCATCCCAATAATGATTTGATCTAACCAAGCAAAGAGGAATGTACATGCAGCCCATGCAGAAGCTTTCCTTCAGTTGGTGATCACCTGCAGCCTTCAAACCTCTCATCAACACCTCTATCCCTCACTCACAAGCATCCAAGACCAGAATCCAAGTAAGTAAACATTATACTTCTCTGGTTCATTCCATTTCATCATTATATTATCATCTTTTGTTTACCTAGCCATCCATTGACCTCCTTCAACACTCACCCCTCCATATACCCATTAAAACCTCACCAAATCCTACCTAAATCACCCAATACCTCATCCCGACCAACCAAATTCCTTTTGTGCAATCACAAAGGAGACCTAAATCTCGATTCTATGGCATTCCCAATTTTCCACGAGAATCGGCACCAGTTACACTTACACTAATGTCGTCATCACCCTTAGCCGACATTGGTCTCTGTATTTTCCCATACAACCTAGAAATGGTGACCTACCCACCTAATTCCCTCTCACCCTCATTCACTTGTGATCTTCCTGAGACCTCTGTCAGACCTGCAGAGACCCAAAACCAGTTACTTGACCTTTGGATCCTATTCTAACCTATCCTGTTAGATTAGATCTATTTCTTATTATGTTTTAAGTGAGATACCTAAATCATTTCGAATTACAATAGGATTTTCCTTATTTACCACATTAAATTGTTTAAAACAGTGGACTGATAGCCATCTAGGAAGTATCACACTTCCCGGATCTAGCATACGCTAGGCAGTTCACTGCATATATTGTTTAACTTTTTCTGGTGGTCTTGCTTTGCATTACAGGTAGTTCCTCCTAGCCAAAAGGAAGCTCTCACAATCAGTTGTGGATTCAGAAGTCATACACGTGCAACAACCCATCAACCAACATTTGAATAGGTATTCCTCCTATGCCGTTACCCTATCTGTTTCATCAATACTTCAAAGAAACAATCTAGAATCAGGTGAAACATTTTGGCATGCCCAGTGGGACCCATCCGGGTTCCTTGCATTTCATTCATTCCTAGGAAAATTTGTGTGTTTGTTTCCCTTTTGAAAAGCATACACATTAATTTTCTTCCTTGGTAACCCACCTTTTCTTTCTATTTGCTCTAAAGGAAACCTTTCTTTTGGTGTAATTAAAAAGAACCATTTCTTCATGTTTTTTGCATTGTAGTGAAAGAGCATCCCTCTTCCTCTTCATCTTTTTGTGTCATCCAACTTCACACTTTGATTTGGGCTTAAAAATAAGTGCATTGCATTCTGATTTATCACATTAGCTCACATTAATTACGGGCAACCTATATGTTGGAAGTCATGACCAATCGATCATTGACAAATGAATCGTGAAAGCACTTTCTTTCTCTTTCTCTCTTTGAGTCTTACCAAACCTCACAAAATTGAAATACACACATTATTAAACAACATCTTACGGAAAAAGCTGTAGGTGATTACACGATCACAACACGGTGGGCACCCACTCATTGCTTTGTCGAGTCATACTTGAGCGAGACCCGCCCCCACCATAACATACATGAAACCCCACCTTTTATATCTCCTTCTTCATAGGAAGCCATCCTCACAAAAAATTCTATTTCACGGCTCATGTGTCGGTCCCTAAATAACATAAGCTAAACAAACATAATAGAAAAGGCACTCCTAGGATCAAATTTTTCTTAGCGTTTCTACTTGGCTTACGTTTTTAGGTGAGAGATCGAGTTCTTCATTTTTATTGTTCATCCTTGCACGCTCCTCATCACAGTTGGTGTATTCCGACTTCACTTGAGTGTGCTTAGACCATATTATCATCATTCTCAGAATTTTGGGTTTGATTCCACTTCAAATTTTAATTCACAACCACTTTTCTTTCATCACTATTTCAATTTCACAGTAACCGTCATTGGTTATACCCAACCAACGTCGGTTCCAGGTCCTTTTGTTAACCTACCCAAAAGGACATTTTATTCATTTTATTCCACTTTTCACATTCCCTGTCACTACCATCATTCCCATTGACATTGTAAAACACCATCGATTTGGTATATATCAAATTTGACCTTCTACCTAGTTTTCACTCACCGACCATTTTCTACACGGTGACCAATGGCTACCCCCGACTGCGTCGATTTTTGTTAACCAATATCAGTTAGCTTTGTTTCACTTTCCAACCACCATTTAGTGCCTAATCCAATTTTTTCCACCAAATTCACATGTTCCTGCTGTTTTATGTGTCAATTATAGAGAAGCAGCCCTACATGATTAGTACTAGTTCACATGGTGCTGACCCAAAGACAAGTAAGCACACTTGTGTTTCACGCTATTTGTCAACCACTCCAACCTAGTCCCTCACCACCTTTCATTTTATCACCATCCATGGATCCCATCCAACCTATTACTATCGCTATCAGTAGATGAGGAGTTCACACAACTCCTTGACCAAAACCCTGCCGCCTTGCAGTTTTACCTTTCCCACTCATCCACTCGAGATGCCTCGGGTCAGTTGATATATGGCATGCCCGTATCTATCCCCTCGACTCTCACTCCCACTCTGCATCGGCCCCATCTAGCTCTGTGCTGCCCGCATCTACCTTACCCCAGTCATTTCGTAGCTAGGTCCTATACCCGCTATGACTACTGCATCTGCCACCTCCGTTACCCCACCACATCCACCATACCCTCGAAAACTACCCAAAATGTAACCTCATCTGCCCCTAATGTCTCACACATACCCGTAGCTACACTACCACCTCTCGTGTCGGTGACCCCTACCCCTTTTTAGAACGTGGTCCTTTCCATTCCACAATCATTAACCCCCATTACCACTAAGGTCACCATGACCCTTCCACCTCCATATACATACTATCAGCCACCTCCCGTTTCCTCCATTATTCACTCAGGGTACGTACCCCTGTTTCACTGCCTTCTTCCCAATCAACCTACATGGCAACACCATACACTGGAGTGTCACCCCCATTATATGCCCAAAACCAACCCTCTCATGCTACAGGAGGCACCCAATCATCATAACCTACCAACGACCTAATCAAATTGATGTTGGAAAAGATGCAGACATTAGAGGCATCGGTTTCCGGCTCCGCAACACTCTCACCTATGACGAGATTTGTAACGAGCCCATCCACCCATCCATTCCTATCCGCCCATACCCCATGCATTGGGAAATGCCTAAATTCAATCATTTCAATAGCAAAGAAGACCCATAATAGCATTTTTGGTCATTCAAACACGGGTGTTATCTGATCGCTCACGATGATGCCTTGCTCTCGAGAACCTTTCCTATATCTCTGATTGGACCTACATTAGATTAGTATAGTGGGTTACCTAGACACTCCATATTCTCATTCAATCAGGTAGCCCAAGCCTTCTTGGATCATTTCTCTATCAATATCATCAAGAAGGTTACCATGACTGACCTATACTCCACGCGTCAATATGAGGACGAATCTATCACAAATTTTGTTGCTCATTGGCATAGCTTGATCAACCAACTCACCTTCCAACTACCACAAACAAAACTCATCAAGCTCTTCACATGGGCTTGTGCTAGACATATCTCACCAACCTTGTAGGTCCAAACCTTCCGAACATTCGATGAAGCATTCACTATGGCACGAAAGTTAGAGATTCAGGCCATTGAAGAGAAGAAAATCCAATTACGTAATAATAATTAGGCATTCAAGTCTAACAAAAACCTAATAAACTCGTGGATAATCCTAATGCACCTGCTAACAAAAACCTACACATCTTCAAGAAACCATTTCCCAACCATGCCCCTTTGTCTGATCAAATCGGTGAGACCTCAACTCATGATACCCATACCTGCGAGGTCCACACTATCTTTAATGACATACATGTTGCCTCCCAATTACCTCACATTCCTTCCATAGAGGAAATCCTAGCCCAAAATCCTCCTTCCGCATTAGAACCAACCTCCCTATTCCTTCACCCATAGAGGAACATCTTTCATCTCCTTCATCACCTACGGAGGAGTCTTCCGCTAACATCGAGACCATCTCACCCCTGGCTTCTCCACTTAGAGAACCTTTACCCACAGTACCTCCTCCACCCATAGAGGAGCACCCATTACCTCCTCCACCCACTAGAGGAGCACCCATCATCTCCTCCACCTATAGAGGAGCTCTCATCATCTTCCACACCTACCATAGACCCAGTTGAGATACCTTTTCCTCTTGGTGAGCATTCTCCATCCGCTACCCAAAATCTTGCTAGACCTACTTTTGGCTCTCTTACCCACGAAGCTAAAGCTAGCCAATTTCCCATCTCTAAGACACATTTTATGGGAATTTCCATTAGGTCCTCATCAACTCCACCTATAGACGTGTCGTTCTCATGTTTGGCCGATCACTTAGATTATGTGGATAGAGCCTTACTATGGGGACGCCTTTTGCTTTACTGTCTCAACGTAGATGTAGAGGTCACTTGCTAATACCTCCACTATCTACCCAAAAATATTTCAACCAATCGAACCAAACACAACCACCTCTATCACAACTCCTTCCACGACACCTGTCATAGCTCAAACCACATCCTTACCCATAGCCCAATCTATATCTAAACCCAAACCCACACCTATGACATCATCCTTGACTAAACCTATTACCACTTTAGGGGTCACCCCGACTACCAACCTTACTCATCCACCTATCAAACTAGATTTAGCTACATCCTCCAAAGTCAACACCACACCTACTCCAACACCCAAGCAAAAGCACCAAACTCATAGAACTCATACCCGGCTATGCCAATCACACCTGCACCTGTCCCATCCATCTTAGGATCTCAGCTTCCCCACATGGTCAAGAAACCTCCACCCATCAATAAACCAAAAATACAACAACCCATTCCTTCCTCACAAACCTCTAACCTACCCAAATTCCCAACATGAATTACACCCACACCTACAGCATCTTTACCACCCATACCTCCAATACCCTCAGTTATTGCTTCACTACCCACTACACTTCAGTCACTGTCTCTCACACCCCAAGCATGACCCGCGTCATCTACCTTCACAAGCACTTCGTTATCCCCATGGGTAACTCGCCCTCTTCCCCCATCTGCTTTTCCTTCTAGACCTCGTACACCCATATCGCCTTTACCCAAGAAGGTGTAATCCAAAAACAAAATTCCACTACCCCATAATAAGGTAGTCAAAACAACCACACACCCTCCTACTCGTTCACCTACTATACCCCTACCTAAACCAACACGACCGACACCCAAAACCACACCAACACCCAAACCCATAGCTCGACCCACTCCTCCTCTTCCAAAAGTTGTTCCTCAACAATCAACCACACCTACGCCCAAACCCACGCTCACTTCCCATTGTGATCCACTAGTAGGGTCTTATAACAAAATTTTAACCAACCTCCTTGAGACTTTTGTCATCACATTACCGCCACTCAGGCCTTATGACCCCCTCAAACCCAAGCCAAAAGGGTTTGATGATACTAAAATTTATGCCTACCATCGTGTGCCGGGCATGATGTGGAAAACTGCAAGGCCTTAAAAACCGTCCTTATCCAGTTGTGTCCCCAGAAGCCAACTTTGATGATGACAACCTTCTCGACGAGGATCTTGCTTCACCAACACCCATTCCCACACTGCCCACTCAACAACCACAACCTCCACCCTCACAGCTCCTAGAGCCACCCCCAAGATTCAAAATTAACATGGTTCACATCAGAGAACTTGCCACGCCACCACCCAAATGTCGTTGCACCCAACTCACCTCACAGGGTTTTTCTCCTTCGGTAGGTTTTTTCCCATCGTGTCATTATACCACTCACCCTACACCTTCTCCGTTTGCCAAATCCCCTCAGATCAACATGATTCACATCACTACACATGCTTAGAAGGATAAGGGTAAAGAAAAGGCAACTGACTCACCAACCAATCCTATACCCAACATACCATCTGCACCCATACCTAAAATCACTATCGTGGCCCCACATACCCCATTTCTAATGGCGTCACACATCACACCATGCTCAAACAATTACACCAATCTCCCCTCAAAATGTCCCTATATGACCTCATTCAAACCTCAAAATCCCATCGTCAAGCTCTCATGGAGGTTCTTTAATCTATTGAGGTTTTACCCAATGACCCTACACCCATAGCCTCCATTATCACACCCCATCATGTAGCTTCTCTCACCAAATTACCACCTTCATCTTTGCCCCACCCTATTCACCAAGTGGCCTCCCTTAGCTTCTCAGAGGAAGAGATCGCGCCACACCAAAATGATGACCTGACCCACCCTCTTCATCTCTGTCCACATTGATGACATACGGGTACGCCGTGTGATGATTGATGGGGGCACTAGCATTAATATCATTTCATCCCATGCATTCGCTCAAATGTGCATACCTGACAATTACATGCATAAACATCCTATCATGTTGTGTTCATTTAATGACACTATCACTTCTACACTAGGCACTATCATCCTCCACGTTCGCGTGGGCCCCCGCACTATTCCAGAATTGTTTTATGTTTTGGAAGGGGAATTCCAATATAACTTGTTGCTTGGCAGACCCTAGATTCGTGTCATGGGTTGTGTTCCTTCCACTTTGCATTGTTGTGTAAAGTTTGAACATGAAGGACACACCTATACCATTCCAGCTGACCCATCACCTTTTAAAACATGCAACATGCTTTACCGACCCAATGATGTGCTCATACCTATTAAGCCGACTACCTCCACAACCGTTACTTCTTCACCTACACTTCCACTTACCAGTACAACCGTTGCTTCTACCACACATACCTCCTCCATTCCTACTACTACCATAACCTCCACAACTGACCCATCAACTTCCCAATCCGTTAACTCCACCTCCGCATTGACCTTCGACACATCATCCATTCCAACTACCTACATACCAACCACGATCCCTTGGAAGGTGTTTTTCAATGCCTCACTCTGGGGGAGTACTGCCTATATAGTGTCAACACATTCCTTACTCCACAAGAGTATGGAAGCCTTCACCAACACCCTCGCTATGATCACCGCATAGGAGAACACCTCCTTTATGGTCCTCCTCATCTCCGTACTAGTCTCACCTATGGGGGACTTGATACTACCACTTACACACCGAACCACCGCCACAAACTTGCCCCTTTTCTACTGACTTCCAATCACTGTTTCACCCACACCTTCCTGCATCGATGTGCATGGAAGGGTTTTGGTTTTGGCTTTTACGAGCAAGGCCACCATACCATTATTCCATGTACCACCCATAAACATAATGACCGTAGTGGTATCGGCTTTCCTGAACCACCTACCAAACAAGCCCGCATTGAACTCATTAAGGACACTAGCTCTTCTCCACCTTCTTCACCCGCTCCACCTTCATCACCACCCTCACCGACGGAGTCGATGGATCCTGAATCTATCCTCATAGCTTTTTTTTTTTTCATAAACACCATTTCCTTGGGGCCTCTGACTTATCAACATGAGGGCAAGGCCCCTTCCACTCTTCCCTTCCTGTATCTTGAAATCATCGATGACGATACACCTTCAATTCACATCGTTCAATGTCAGGATGATGAATCTATACTCACCTATCTTTGTGCGAGAAGACTCATATATTCATCAATTGTTACCTTCGAGATGCAAACCATGTTAAATGAATTGACTATCAAGATCAAAATTCATACTCGGGATGACCCGCACATCCTAAAGATCGGTCAATCTTTAGATCTCGCTTGAATAGAAGCCATCACTTCTTTTCTCAATGATAATGGCCATGCTTTCACTTGGTCTTACACAGACATGCTCGGTATTGATCCCACAATAGTGGTCCACAATATCGTAACCATTCCCGATGCCAAACCCATTAAAAAAAAGTTGAGGAAAATGCACCCTCGCACGCCTTCTCGTCAAAGAGGAACTTCAACGCCTTCTTTTCATTTCCTTCATCTTACCCATTTATTATCCTCGTTGGATTTCTAACATTGTCCCCTGCACTAAAGCAACAGGGGACTCTCGCATTTACATAGACTTCCATGAGCTCAACCTAACATGCCCAAAAGATGACTTTCCCTTACCCGGTATTGACGGTGGTTGACCTTCCGCTGGTCACGAGATGCTATCACTCATGGATGGCTTCTCGGTTATAACCAAATTTTGATTGCCCAGGAAGATCAACAAAAGACCTCATTCATCACCCCTTCGGGGACCTTTTGTTATCGAGTCATGCCTTTGAGCCTTAAAAATGTTGGTGCCATAAAAATGTTGGTGCCACATATCAGCGGGGTATGACTTATATCTTCCATGACATTATGCATCACATATTGGAAGATTATGTGGATGATCTCTTGGCCAAATCTAAATGCCGCTCCGAGCACCTAACCATCCTCAAAACCATCTTTGACCATCTCATTAAATATTGCATCCACCTTCAGCCTAAGAAGTGTGTCTTTGCGGTTCTCTCAGGAAAGCTCCTGGGATTTATCATTTCCCTTTGTGGTATAGAAGTTGACCCTGCTAAAGTCAAGGCCATTCTTGAAATGCCTCTGCCTACTAACCTTCGACAACTCCGTAGCTTGCAAGGTAAGTTGCAGTCCATTCACCATTTCATTTCACAATTATCTGATCGATGTCAACCATTTCATCATCTACTCAAAAGGATGTCTCCTTTAAATGGGATGATGATTGTCACAAAGCTTTTGAGGCCTTAAAACAATACCTTCTCCAACCACCCGTACTCATCCCACCTAAATATGATCAACCTTTTTACCTATACATCTCAGCTACCGATCATTCCTTGGGAGCCATGCTCGCTCATCATGATGAACAACACGGGAGCAGGCGGTTTATTACATAAGCAAGATTACTCTTTTGGACTATGAAACCCGATACACCCATCTGAAAAACTTTTCTTAGCCTAAGTTTTCATTGCCACCAAACTCCGTCATTACCTACTCAACCACAAAACCTATGTCATGACCAACACCGATCCTTACACATCATGTATGCCAAACCATACCAAAATCAGCGTGATGCACGATGGCTTATGCTTTTAGTTGATCTTGACCTCAAATTAATTCATCAAAATTCCATCAAGGGCCAAGCTATCGCTGACCAATTGGTGACACACCTATTTCCTCGGGGACCAACCCTCTAATTTTGACTTTCCAGATGAGTCAATTGCTACCCTTTCCCTAGACGAACCCCCTTACCAAATGACACTCTTCTTCAATGGTTCTAAGTGTCAGCATGGGGGTGGGGCTGGTATTATCCTCATTCCCCTTGAGGGTGAACCCATGCCTTTGTCTTTCAAATTAGATTTTGAATGTACCAATAATATTGCCAAATACGAAGCACTCGTACTAGGTCTCCGAGCCGCCTACGCCCTAGATGTCAAATCAATCAACATCTTTGGTGATTCTCAATTGGTCATAAACCAAGTCAATGGTCTATACCAATGTCATAACGAGATACTTCAAAAGTATAAACATCATGTAGACATACTTTTGACCACCTTTGATCGTTACACCCTTCAAACCATCCCACATTCAACCAACAAGTTTGCAAATACCATGGCCTACTTAGCTTCCCAAATACCCGCTTCACCTACCGATTCTACAATATTTGTCACCATACAATGACTCTAATCACCTTCTTATTTACCTCATGATGTTTACTTGATCGGAACCGCTACCCCTGACCTGAGTGACCTTTGGTATAAACAATACTCTGACTACCTTTCTCTCTCCATCTTACCTCCTGATCTCACCCGTAACGGAAAACATGCCTTCCTTAAAAAGGTCTCTCATTACGTCATTCTAGGGGCCTCCTCTATAAGCACAAATTTAACGGTATTCTCTTACAATGCC
Organism: Taxus wallichiana var. yunnanensis; assembly: GCA_018340775.1. Classification (NCBI taxonomy): domain Eukaryota; kingdom Viridiplantae; phylum Streptophyta; class Pinopsida; order Cupressales; family Taxaceae; genus Taxus; species Taxus wallichiana. The sequence goes on from CM031244.1 coordinate 439,593,000, forward strand.
TCACAAGTTCTGAAATTCCTTATACCATTAAGGAAGTTCATGATGGCATATGTGGAGGTCACTTTAGTGGCCTTGCTATTGCTAAGCGTATTCTTCGCCTAGGCTATTACTAGCCGACCCTTAACCATGATTGTTGTGACTACGTCAAATGTTGTGTAAAATGCCAACAACATTCCAATCTTCATCATACACCCAATCATGCCTTATAGGTCGCTCGAGACCTTTGGCCCTTCTCTCAATGGGGTTTGGATCTTGTCGAAGAAATCAATCCTCATTCTTCCCAACACCATCAATGGATCATCACTTTGCTCTTGAATACTATACAAAATGGGTGGAAGCCATGCCACTTATCTTTATGAAAGATGAGAAAATATGTGAGTTCATTAACCACCATATCATTTTTCACTTTAGTGTTCCTCATCGCCTCATCATGACGATAATAGAAAACAATTCAAAAACAAAACATTACAAAAACTTTTTGTGACACCTTCGACATTCAACTTAGTTTCTCATCACCTTATTACCCACAAACCAATAAAGCAAGGCCAAATCCACTAATAAAACCCTCAACAAAATTCTTATGAAAGTGGTTGACGATACTAGGAAGGATTGGCATATGCACATTCCTTTTGCCCTGTGGGAATACCACACTAGTATTCACACTTCCATTGCGGCCACACCATTTTCTCTCGGTTTACACAGTGACAGAGGCAGTTCTACCTCTCGAAGTCTAGATCCACTCAATCGCATATCTCTCCATGACATGCTCAATGATGATGACTTTCGTTAGGACCGTTTAGCACAGCTAGAGTTATTAGAAGAATGTCATCTTAATGCTCTGGATCACCTTCAAGTTTACCAAAAACATATCAAATGTGCCTACGACAAACATGTCCATGAACAAACCTTCCAAGTTGGTGACCTTGTCTGAAAGAAAATCAACACGTAACCAAAGTAGAAAAAAGTAAACGGGGAAATTTTTCTCCTAATTGGCTTGGACCATACATTGTGACTCATACCTATGGATCAAGTGCTTATCATTTATCTTCACTTGATGGTAAACCTGAACCTGATCCCCTTAATGCCTTGCATCTTCAACCATTCTATTGTTGACTTGTAGTCCTACCTCACTTTTTGTCTCTTTCCATGCTCGTCCCTTGAGCACTATTCACTCCATACACCTCACCAACAATTAAACAAGAATCATGTGAGTACCCGTCACTTGTTATCTTCTCTTGAATATGTGTACCAAGGTTGCACATAACATGATTCTCATGGATACTTTTTGTCTACCTTTAGATGAGATCCCATGGTCATTTCACCTTGCCTTTTGAACAAGAGTCTTATTCTCCACCTTGGTCTTGTCCATGACTTCAAAGACCTCACATGGGACCAAACTCCTTGAGTCAAAATTCTAATAAAAAGATGACTCCCTCAAAAGGAAATCTTCCTCTCGACAACTATTGTTATAAATAGATTGCTCCCTCGAAGGACAACTATGTAAAGCTCTTAAAAATGAGAGCAACCGAAGCTTCCCACATCGATTAGCTTCACGAAGACCTCAAGGAGTTAAATTTTCTTCATCCCATATAGACTTCCTGTATCGATCAGTCTATTTTAACTACAAGTCAAAACAACAAACATTTTAGTCATGGACTTTCCCATTGTGACCTCGGATCTCTTGCCCAAAGTGCATGTTACCTCATACCACATAAAAATTAACTACCTTTCACCCTTCTTACAATTCCCACTCCCATTTCCTATTGCCTCAAGGGACTTCTTAGAACTTAGACATTTGGTGATCATGTGACTACTTTTCACCGTAGAACAATCCATCATGCAATGTCTTTAGGGTCTTACGTTCATCACCTCTACCAAGGTGTGATCTACTTGGTATGATCCTACCCAATCAGGTGGCTTTATTGCCCCCTCTTATCTTTTAACCACCTTTGTTTACGTTTTGATTTCCTTATACAGGACTTGGTCCTCGACTCTTACTTTTGGGGTAATCTTATTCTTTTTCCATAATCGCCCTTACCTACATCATTTTACCTATAATCTTCCCACACCTAACAAACCTAAACCCACAACATGCCCAAAAACCTGCCACCTTATTTTCATATCTCCTCGTATTCTTCCCTAGCTTATGGGAGAACTACATCGGCTTGAGGTCCCTTTTCACTAAGACTATGTAGGTAGTACTCGAGGGCATGGGGCCCTTAGAGGTTAGCTCGTCCATCCTCTACCCTAAACAATTCATCTTCCATGTTCCTCACATTACATCACACCTAACTTCGTTTCCCTTTTATACCCAAAATTGGAAATTGAACCACATACATAACAAGTTGTTTCATATTTTAAATATTATAAGAGCATACATTTATCATGCCTACCATTTCTCTATCATCCCTATGCATAGATTATACCACATCTCACATATGACCCATATTATCATTCATTACATGAAATATTGACTCACAACTTCACTTACTTTCAACACAACCATGCCTCCATCAACCTAACTCAACCATGCCTAAACTAACCTGACTCGATCCATGCCTAAACCAACCTAACTCGATCCATGCCTATAACCTGACTCAATCCATGCCTATAACCTAACTCAATCCATGCCTATAACCTGACTCAACCATGCCTAAACCAACCTGACTCGATCCATGCCTAAATCAACCTGACTCGATCCATGCCTAAACCAACCTGACTCGATTCATGCCTATACCAACCTAACTCCATCATGCCTAACTCACCTAATTTCCATCCATATCAACACAAAAATTCATATCTCATAAACACATCAACAAATCAAATCATAGCATGTATCTCATCATATAAATCAATGTGTATCTCAAATATACATGGCTATCTCATCATGTCCATCATCTCAAAATCGACACACAGCCGATATACAATACAAAATGTCATCGGCACACAAGCCGGTCTCATATATACAATAAAATAATGAATCAATACAAAATCTCTTCAAAGACGCAGCCGGTATATGCTCAAAATATACAAAATCACTCATACATCCTCATTGTCTTTCGGCACGCAGGCCGGTATATAATCACACAATCACTATCATACATCAAAAATCAGGTGACCGCATATCAGGCATCTCAACGGATGTCCTCCATCTCTATATCACCTGTACCCTTGGCCTCTGGGTCCCTACTAGCACCTCAACTAGAGCTAGTCTCATGCGTTGGTAGCCTCTACTTGATCAAGCCTCGAAGCTCACTGACCCCCTGTGCTCTCCACATTGTGAGTCGGGATCGCATCCTCTCACTTTGGATGCTGTTGTACCCTTTATTCGGCATAGGATATGCATCTATCCCGGCCACCATCATTTGGTGGTCGATAGTATTAGCCTCACCTAGGTCATCTCAGTAGCCTGGATACGGGCATGGTCAGTGGTGGTCCCATAGGTCTCGGCCCCTGTACCTACCCTGCTGCGGGACCCCGCCCGCCGCGCTGCTGTGAAGCTGGGACCTACTCTCGGTGCCTTGTGGTGGTGGCCCACCTTTGTGTGCTGTATATCTAGTCTGTCGGATCCCACCTATGCTATGCAGGTTGTGGCGGTGACCCTGTAAACCTGCCACCTAAGCTGTAAGGCTACCACCTAACCATCCCCCTCCTCTCCATCTCCATCTCCTCCACTACCATCTCGGGCTGTAGACTAGCCACTGTATGCGTAGCTCTGCTGCCTCTCCGCCTCCGAGCCCTCCACCGTGTGTCTGCAGTATACCCAACTGGGTAATGATAGTAGCCACCTACCCCTGTAGGGCGTCTCTCTACACCGTAATGGTAGCTAGATCTGACTACCATGGTTTGGGTGGTATGGCTCATAACTGAGCCACCCACCATTGTCTCTGTACCTATTTGTATACCCGGTGTCATCTATCCGTTGGTCCACTGGCTGCTCCTCCTGCCCTGTGGGCACTGTAGGCTATGGTAGAGGTAAGGGCCTCTCCACGTCATCTCTCCGATACTGTGGGAAGGGTGGAGGAATGTCCTGTACTAGCCCAAACTACCGTCAGACTCTGTCTACCGAGATCATCTCATACTCCCCGCCCTGATGACCCTATATCCATCTCTCTAGTTGGAGCTCAGCTAGCTCCTCATGCATATGCCTATATGAGGGGAATACCACATATGGCCTCCATATAATGTCCACTCTGGATAACCCCTCCAAGAATTACAAAATGGGCCACATCATGTGTGGGCCTCTCATATCTCCACTCTCCTATCAATCAACAAGCACTCCATCTCCCGTACCCCCCACCTACACAAATCATGCTTTGGGAATGCATCTGCTTGGGGCATCCCTATAGGCCACACACAAACTATGTGATCATATGCCTAGTAGTGCGGTAAAATGTACAACACAAGCTAAACACGTGCAACCACCCATATGCCCACAACTCCTTGTATGCACTGCACAAGAATGCTTTGGTGCCTGTGCAAAGTGGGTCTCAACCACCATCATGTCGTGGAGTACCCCATCGGTGATAGGGGAAAGTGTCCACACCCTCTGCATCTGGCAAAGGCATGCAAAGACACCTGCTTGCCTCCATCAGCAGAACCACTAGCCTTGTCTCCCATGGATGGGCTAGGTACATCTCTCTATAGCTCAAGCTGGAACTATGGAATCTCAGATCGCCATCCCCTCTCTAAAAATAGACACAATCGGCTCCTCGAGGCCTCGAGGAGATAGAATAAACTGTGCACCCAATATGGGTAGTCAAGAATCTAGAACACGTCCTCTAGGGTGATAGTAATCTCACATGTCGGTAGGTGGAACTGTTGGTCATGAAATCCCATCTATCGATGAGCGCGACCATCAAAGTGGGCTGCCGCACTACATGTCTATAAAGAACGAACCCCACTCAAGCCCACCGCTCCACATGGTGCAGCTCCACCGGGATCGCTGCGCGCGATTGTCACCAGTAGGGGTGGAACCCTGTCCCGCATATGTAGCTGCACTCTCCCCTGCATCCAATCCAAGCACGACATTAATTTACATGTATCATCCATATTTAACCATTATCATTTTCCTATACCCTATTTTCACCCTACCCATCTCAACTACCTAGCCCACATCACTTTTGGACCCTTGTGCCCAATAATCCGATGCAGTCTTGGTCCATCCTAATCCGACCCGGTCACCATTTAACTAGCATTGGTCACTGTTTGGTGACCGATGCGGGTTCATCCTTACCGGCCTCGGTCACCCTTAACCGGCGTTGGTCACCTTTTTGGTGGTCGACATCTTTGTTCAACCTAACCGACACCAACCAACCTTGATCGACGCTGGTCACTATCATAGAAAATCCCATGATTTCCCAAACCCCTCTCTAAAAAACCTCCCTACCCCTTTTACCCCCTACAATGACCTAAACTACCCTTGGACCTCCACCCACCACCCCTATCCCATTTATTACCCTCCCCATTCCTCCTTTTACCCAATATTCCCCCATTCCCAAATTTAATTTGTGCCCACCCACCAAACCGAAAAACAAACAAAACCTAAACCAACACTAAAATAATCCTCTAATCTATCAAATCAACAACGTAGAGTAGGGTGCTTACCTCGTCATGCTACCACCATCTTGGTGGCACGTCGCCAGCCTTTGTATCGGTGGCCCGATTGATCCCTCTCCGGCCTCTACCATCACCGAATAGCTACCCACAACCTCTCACCAATCAAATCCCTTGCAATGATCATGTGGACCCATTGCTCACCAACCAATCACTCGTCAATCACACTGCCAACTCACTGTTCCATTTTGTTTGGAAACTTTTCTCTCTTTTCTCTCTTTTTTGTCATTTTCTCACTTCGCAAAATAACAAATGAATCACAAAAAACACAGAATTTTTATTTTTATAACAAACCCGACCTAACCGATGTCGGTTACCCTTAACTTAGAGTATCGATCGCGTGCCCTACCTAAGCTGTCATCCATTTACCTCTACCGACGTTGGTTATCCATGACCGGCATTGGTCACCATCACTTGCACATTGCCCTAAATTTTACCCTTTTACCCTACCCCTACTTCCTTTTTTACCTCACCCAACCTTCACCCTGATCATTTACCTCACCCCACCTTTACCCTACCCATCTACATCACCATTCCTGACCTCATCATTTCCTACCTCCCCTTGTCCTCCTTTGGGGATTCATTATTTTACCCATACCGTGGTCTTACCTGTCTTTGTGACCTAGATATTTGGACTGGACCATCACCGGTGACCTTTGACCTCATGTGTTTGCTATACCTTACAACACTGCTACACTGTGTTGTTGACCTAATGACCTTACCTAGCCTATTTTCATGACCGTTTATCGACCCTACATTTGGTGTCCCGAAACATACCTAAACATTCCTACACCTAACCTACGTTGTGTTTCCTGACCATATCCTATACCTTGGATACCGGAATCACTTCAACCTTGTTTGGATAAACCTATCGACCTTAGATGATGTAGAGTTTTCTTGCTCTTCAACCCAGTAGCGTGCTGCAGTTTATACGTGTGCATGCATTTGACTATTACTACCTTTGACCCTGACCCATTACCTAGATTACTTGAGTAGACATGGCTCCTTTTTTCCCCTGTTACCCACCTTCCTTTTCATCACATTTACCTTTTATCAAACCACTCACCGATTCTACCTTTTGCCTCGTCAGTTCTTGGTTTGAGGGGGATCACCTTCACCCACACATGGGGCAACCACATCTTATTTTTGTTAGCATCACTTACTAATACAAGCTACGTAACAAAAAGGGGAAAAATGTAGACACTAAAATTAGGTCACACTCCCCTTTGGTCCCTCGACAAACAAGCACCCTTCATCACATTCACCTAGCCATGGCCCTCTTCACCCCACTAATATTAATTTAATTCATTATCCTTAGCATATTTATTATTTAAATATCTTAATTTAAATAATATCCACACATACACTTCACCTAGACACCTCATCAAGCCAACTCACTCTAAAACCTATTCTTAGTAAGTTTCCATAATTAACTAAGACTCAACTAAACCCTAAAAATCAATGCCTACATTATCTCTAACCTCATTCCCACACGCTTACAAGAAGCTTCCAGTCTAATCGGTGGGTTAATGGCATGAGATCCGAGAAAATCAAGAGGATCTCCTAGTTTAGTAAACCTAGAAATCCCGCCGACCGACGCTCTGTTACCCCTAATCGTCGCGGTTAAGATGGAAGCTCTTATTGGTTACCCTTTTAACCCCAAAACAACCTTATTCTCAAGGTTGGAAGAAGGTTGGAAAAATATTGGAAAATTTGGCGAACATTAGCACATTCCAGAGAGATATCACATCTTCTAAGAGTGAATTCTAGTGAGAACATGCATGCAAGGAAGGAGATCAAGCATCTTTTCCTGCACAACCATCCCAACAATGATCTGATCTAACCAAGCAAAGAGGAATGTACATGCAGCCCATGTAGAAGCTTTCCTTCAGTTGGTGATCACTTACAGCCTTCAAACCTCTCATCAACACCTCTATCCCTCACTCATAGGCATCCAAGACCAGAATCCAAGTAAGTAAATGTTATACTTCTCTAGTTTATTCCATTTCATCATTATATTATCATCTTTTGTTTACCTAGCCACCCATTGACCTCCTTCAACACTCACCCCTCCATATACCCATTAAAACCTCACCAAATCCTACTTAAATCACCCAATACCTCATCTCAACGAACCAAAGTCCTTTTGTGTAATCACAAAGGAGACCTAAATATCGTTATGTGGCATTCCCAATTTTCCACAAGAATGTGGCACCGGTTACACCTAACTGCCGTCGGTCACCCTTAACCAACATCAATCTCTATATTTGCCCATACAACCCAGAATAGTGACCTACCCACCTAATTCCCTCTCACCCTCATTCACCTGTGATCTACCCGAGATCTCTCGTCATCCTCCCGAGACCCGAACTAGTTACTTGACCGTCAAATCCTATTCTAACCTATCCTATTAGATTAAATCTATTTCTTATTGTGTTTTAAGTGAGATACCTAAATCATTTCGAATTACAATAGGATTTTCCTTATTTACCGCATTAAATTATTTAAAACAGTGGACTGAAAACCATCTAGGAAGTATCACACTTCTCAGATCTAGCATACGCTAGGTAGTTCACTACATATATTATTTAACTTTTTCTAGTGGTCTTGCTTTGCATTACAGGTAGTTGCTCATAGCCAAAAGGAAGCTCTCACAATCAGCTATGGATTCACAAGTCATACGTGCGCAACAACCCATCAACCAAAGATTTGAATAGGTATTCCTCTTATGCTAGTTACCGTATCTCACATTGCATCAATACTTCAAAGAAATGATCTAGAATAAGGTGAAATAGTGGCTACCCCCGTTGAGGGGAAAACTAAAGAAACAATCACAGCAGTAGCTTACCGGATATCAAAGTTCTCATTGGGGAAGGCTACTCATGAAGGATCCAAGAAAGATGTACACACTGCTCTTGGGGCCCTTTTAGAGAAATATGACAAAGATAAGGCCACCAAGGATGAGCTCAAGGCCAAGGTCGAGCAGCTCACTACACTGCTACGTAAAGTAACCCAACCCACTCCATCCACTGACATCTCAACTACTACGGATATGAAAATTTCATCTACAATCGATGATATTTCTTATCATGAGCTCGAGAAGCTAGGCTAGAAAGGGAGATCAGTGAGTGGATGGATGGAAAGAATTTTGCAAGAAGCTAATCCTTTGATCAAGGAAGCCGTTGAGATATATAATGATTTGTAGGTTGCAAAAATCACCATTTCTAAGATGGACGAATCCTTCTATGAGGATAATAATAATTTAAATTTAACTTTGGCAACATGGAGTGACATTAGAGAAGAGGATTCGACTTGCTTCTTCAGGAAGAGGTGATTGATGATGCCTCTAAATTGTTTGAATATCAAAAGGCTATGGAATTTCGAGTGTCAAGTATTACAAGATCTGATTAAGAAATTGGAGGAGAAATGAGTGGAGATTACAAATGCCCTGAATGACATCTCAGAGGAGTTTGAAAATGCCAACTGCAAGTTCTTCAATGAAAATATCGATGCTCTTCCTGAGGACTAGATTAAGGAAAATTTCAAAGATTTGGTGAAGCGGGACGATGATGTCACAAAGACTTTCAATAGTGACTCCATTAACCAACTAGTCTTATGTTAAAATTTCATAGGGAGACTCAAGAAAGTCACAAATAAACTTCGAAGGTTGTACTAGGATCACGAAAGAGATCGAGACAAAAACGTAGTGAATCACTATGCATGTGGACCTGGAGATGAAGAAACTCAGGGTGTTATCAAGCGCTTCTTCGAGTATAGACACCGAATGGCTATATGGGAGGAAGGAAAACATAAAATTGTAGAGAAAGGAGATGTAGATGAATCAGGCCAAAGCTGAGCGGCCATGAAAGGATAGGTTCAAGCTCTGGAATTAGTCAAAGTTGTAGGGTTGACTTGGTCAACCTTTTGCAACAAATTTTCTATTTTCATGGGATCCTGTTCCCTTATATTAATGACATTACTATTTTTAGTTAAATGTTAGTTAAAGGCCCAACTGTAATGGCTCAGCCTAGGAACTTATAAATAGTGGAATGCTTCCATTATTTGATATAGATATATTTTTAGAGATTTTTGGTGAAGTTGCTCTTCAAGCTTGGAAGAGTGCTTTCAGAGATTTGTTGAAACCTTTTAATTATATTCAGAGTTATTCCTTGCACTTGAAGATCTGTTTTATTGTGTTGAATGATTAGTCATTGTATGCTTTGTGAATGTGATTCCTTAGCATTATTGATTAATTTACCTTTATTTCAGATTATCTATTTCATATTGTGAAAAGAATAGTGTGATTACCTTTTTCAGTTGTGAGAAACTATTTTCCTTCTGTTGATTAAGAGTTACATTATTATTATCACTTAAGTGGATGCTTGACATGTGTTTGTGATTATCCTCTTGATAAATTATCTATGTATCAAATCAAAGATGATCTTTCTATCACACATGTTTAACGCTCAATGAAGGAACATGTGCTTCAAGTTTATGGTATTTTGTACCCTTTCCAAGTTAATAGGTGAAGGTGGCCAATGATGCAAGCATCCTACCCACATTAACCCTTCCGGAAGTTGAACATACATTTTCTTGGTGCATCACCACTTCTAGCATAGATTTTATTTCCTTGCATTCTCTCTCCCTAATCCCATGAAATGTTAGTATAGATCTAGTTAGACATATTTCTTACATTAGAAGTAGTGTTGTGTTTAGTTTAGGAAGAGGAATCCGGCCTTATCCAGAGGATCACCTCAAGCGCAAGTCCCACGCTTGAGAGGTGATCCCATGTGTTTTAATCACGCTGAATGTTGTGATTAATTCCCGTGCCATTTGGGGGTACAATGATTTGGAGACAATAATTATTTTAAGAGAGGAAGAGTCTTCCTCTACATGATTAAGTGTTAGGGTTTATCATACCTTTTTTATCTTTCCCGCTTTCTATAGTTTAATTGTATGTTCATTACACATCCCTTTATTATACTATATTTTTTTAGATAAAGAACATCATCCTATGCAACTTAGCAAGTTGCACCTTAGTAAGAGAGTTTGAACTATTTCTCTTCATCCAACTTATCAAATGACAACAGAAATAAGAATACAAACAGATATGCAAAATATCAACAAGATAGTATTCCAACTTCCTTCATAAAATGTACAAGAGAAATTACAAAAATTCAAAGTAAATCTCCAACCTTTTCAATTCATCATGATAAAATACACAATTTACAAGACTACGCATCTCAGATAAACTGCATGTCAATCAATATTAAGATCATTAAAGAATAAAACTTTTCTTTTTCAATAAAACTCAAGAATGAATCATAGTTCTCTATAAAAGAGCCAAACTTTAAATCAACCAATACATCAAACAAGTTATTGCCTTCCTTTATCACTACGAAGTCCATCTGCAAAAATTTCTAGCATGGGTCAGTTCATTGAACTGAGCATGATAAACACTAAGCATTAAAACAAAGTTCCTTCAACCAATTGTTCCATTAAAGCAACCCTGCTTTTACGAAACAACGGGTGAAGTCATAAAAATAAATCATAAGAATAACATTCATAAAAGGAGCACAATAATAAATCTGAATTCACTTTATAGGAAGAGATCATAATATAATCAGCTAAACCACTGCATTATATCAGATAAGTATTGTCCCAAACAATTACTTATTTCTATCAAATAACAGCTCTTGTCATTAAATTATTTCATAATTCTTCCTGAATTTGAAATACATAATTAACTTCACTATATAAACAAAAAGAGTTACTTTCAGAATCAAAGACCTTATTGTCATCTTTACCAAGTTTCCAGAAAACATGTATAGTCAAATTCATTTCAGCATCGTAACGTTTTTAAGATGAATCATCCAACAACTTAAATAAATAAGAGATTCACAATTTAGATGTGGCAACCTAATTCTCGGTCAAATAAATATAACCTAGGTTCTTAGATTAGGCCTCTTATTAACAATAGAAAAGTATTTCCCAACAACAATGTTTCATTTCAATTAACTGAAACAATTATTAATTTCCTTAAATACAATTTAAGTGGAGAAGTAATTAGTAACAATTACTAATAAATTACTTAATAAAAGTAATACAATTGATTCAATTAAACCAAAGACAAGTTTTATATAAAGAAAGGAGAACGAGCTAAAAAGTAAACAGTTTACAATTTCCTTTATCATTTGGTTAAACCAAATTCTCATATGCATCTTTAGAAAAGAAGAGTCAACATCCTACCCAACAAAATAGTTATTAACTTACTTGCAACCTTAATGAATCTTTCTATATCATTGAAGATTTCAGTCATTGATTTGAAACCATTTGTTCCATCAAAATAAAGTAAGACTATAAAAAGATCACCCCTTAATCATGACCAAATAGAGAAGGAAGAAATCATCCGTTGAGTGCACAAAGAAGAGTCCATCTGAAAACAATTTCATAACGATGCATGACTCAGCCATTGAAAAATAGTCAGTCAAGAAATGGTTAAGTTTTCCTTTCTACAGGACAAGCTCAGCTGAACACTACCGTGAATCGACAAGACATTCGATTCCACACAAATAAACAGAGATCAATAAATCTTATAAACCGGAACAGTTTGGTTGGTTCCATATACAAAAATAATAGTCCAAAATTTGATTATACATTCAATGATTCCCATGAACGTACCATAGTCAGCTCATAACATGTTACGTTAACAAACTACAAAGAAGTTTCCAGTTCTGGCGAGTAAGTTTTCATCACCTCACCCAAGCCCAAAAAGGACAGAAAATCAAACTTAAGAAATTGAATGACCTAAGAAGATAATCACCATAACAACTTGGAGAAGGCCAACTACTAGAGTATTTCAAACATCAAACAAAACTTCAACCAAAGACAACCATCTCATCTTCCATATTTCAATAAACTAGTAATCACCTTACAGAGTTTCGAGAAGAGAATTCTAGTAACAAACAACCAAAGTATAAGACAACTTTCATTCTTATCTCCTCATGAGCTCAACTGTAATAGTAATTCCAAATAACAAAACTTACCCAACTCCCATCGAATTATGATTCGAAGCAAAGTGGAGATTTAAACAGTATAAAATAAGAACAAGATATTTCTTCAAAGATCTTATACAAGTTGAAGTACAGAACACAAACAATTCCATAAACCTCAAACACCCATTAACCATTTTTCTCATGAGTTCAATTTCTTACTGAAGGGCATAGTATACAAATACAGTCCCAAAAAGAAGTATTAAAACTTCACAAAACAAGATACAATTTAGAAGGGTATTCTTCTACCTTTCAAAAACAATCCAAGACAATTAGTTTGAATAACATAGGTTTACCTAGTTCAGCTGGAAACAAGATATCCATTCCATGTTTTCATGCTAGTTCATGTTCTTGCAATGTGTTAAATATATACCCATATAGACCACAAAAAGAGTATTACAACTTTTAAAAACTCAAGGATGTATCAGAGAAAAGTATCCATTTACATTCTACTTTCAAAAGAGACTTCCAGTTTGAAGCTCAAAATAAAAATAACTTACTCAAACTATTTTTGAGCAGCAAGATGAAATACATATTTCAATCAAAACACAAAAGCCTCAACAGTTCTAAATGCATTACATCATTTAACTCACTCAGAGAGAACACCCAAGAACAACATTATCATGCAAGGGTTTCATAACCAAAAGCATAGAGATTCTTTCAACAAGAAAGAAAATAACCAAAACAAAATAGAAACCCATTTATCTCATGAGAGCAGAGTTGTTTTAATGAAATTTTTTTGAGAAAAGCAAGAAATCTTAATGGATAGAGCCTATCATGCCTGATAGTGCTTCTGTCGATTCAAAGAAGACTTCCAGTCGAGCCTCCAACACTTCTTATTTTCCAAGAAAGATCAACAACCAAAAATATATTTCCCCAATGCCTCATATACTTCCCTTGAATCGAAAATAGATCAAGGAACTCAAAAATAGCTTCAAACTAAAAATAGAACTGCTGGTTTGAAGAACCAGATAGCTCCATGCAGAGCAAAAATCACAAAGCATGAATGACCAAAAACCTCCAAAAATCCACCCGCATGGTTTCTAAGGTGGTTTTCTCACCAAAAATGAGGTTCATAAATGCCACTAATTCCAAAACTTCCGCTATCTCTCCATGCCACCGCCATCCAAAATTGGTGAGACACAATTCAAATTCTGCATGCATCACTAAACCTTAGTGATGTCTCCACGTAGAATTCCATCAATTTTCATGCTTCTGCCTAAATTGGCAGTACGTTGTCCCTTTAATTCAAAAATCAAATCACATTAATAGCTTAGGAACCATCACCAAGCTTCCCACTTGCCATACAACCCTTAGGTCCCCTTTCCACATTTCATTAGTTTAGGGTAGATTCCATTAGCTTAGGATATGACCATAGGATAGTTTTAAAAGTATTTACCTTAGGTTTAGAAACATTTCAATAGGTAAATTGCCATCTTAGGTTAGGTCACAATTCATAACCATATAGTATTAGGTATTAGGTTAGAAATAAACCTAGCATCACCTTAGGTTATTTCCCCACATCCCAACTTAGTACATGCAACTTAGGTTAGGATGCCATCCCAAATAAAGTAGACATAGATAGAAAAATAGGTACATTTTCCTTAGTTAGAATCCCATTAGGATAGATCTCATAGGTCTAGGACTTAGATTTTTCCTCAATAGTCCTAAAGCAGGTCTCGTTCCACTTAACGTCATTAAGCATCCTGAAGAGATCATTCAAAAAGATCCGAGTACATAACATACAACAAAATGTAAGCACAATCTTTCAAGAAGATAAAAGAATTTGTAAACATACAAGAGTTCAGTCCATTATGTCCTCCAACCTCTGAATGTCAGTTTACCATTCAGATCAGGTAAGAAGATTTAAAACATACCTTGGATCAATGGAATTGATCCAAGGATTTGTTAATAAAAAGAGATAAGTTTGCAAACTTCATTTCTAGATTACAACTTATCTATCAGAAGAAAAAATGGATTCTTTGCAAGCAATATCATTTCAGCCTAATGAATCCAAGAGCAGAAATGAC